>CP092868.1:40026968-40227868 GCA_030710605.1 Cordylochernes scorpioides | reverse complement strand
GGATAACTGTAGTGTGGCATGTTGGTTGCAGTCGTGGTGGCCACAATGTTTAGAGTGGGTTCAGACGTTATTGGGATTACACAAAAGGACGAGACATGTTGGATGGCATCATAGATATGGCGAGAGAGTAAGTGTAGCCGACACCGGTCAGGGGAGATATTTGGAGAGGGGTCTGACAATCGTGTCTCAAATCGGACTAATCTGTTTGAGTAAGAAAGGGGCACACCCGGGAACCCGACTTGAATTTTGGAACCTCTTTCCTCCTACAGGCGCCGACTGTCACTCACTCGAAATTTTATTTGTTACCTTGGCAATTACACTACATCTATACAATACATGGAGACATAGATATATATTGGAATATATTACAACATATATATATATATAAATTATTTTATTTTTGTTTACCTCCTTCTTAATGGTTGGAAAGGAATAAAGAATGGAATGAGCAAAATTTGTAAACAAACAAACACATCTGTCCCAAGGTGAGAGGTAAGCTGAGTTTGACGACACAAGACAAAAATGACATCGATATGACATGATATTTAATTCGACAATTTAGGCAAACCATCAACAACTTTTAGTTACACTATCAGATGTCTTTCTTCTAAATAAATATAATATTTCAATGCATTTGGTCAAATTATTATTTTTTATTAATCAACCAGGCGTGATATTAAAGTATTTGAGCCTATTTAAGAGTAAACAAACAACAAACAAAAATAAAAAATGAGAATATTTACATGTATTAATCGAGACAGAGTTCATTAAATTTATGTAAACAAAGTGTAGTTGATGTAAGATATTTATATCTAGGAACAATCAATGTCTCACTTCTGTATAGTTCGGACAGTCATAGATAAGGTGAAAAGCAATTTATTCAGTTTCTTCACAGGAACAATAAATTAATTTTAGTTAATATTAGAAGGGAGAGGTATGCTTTTTATATAAAGATTACGTAATATGATGCATTAGTGCGCCATCTGTTATGAAAATTTGAAACTATTATAGACGCGTATGATTCTTTTAAAAATTAAACAATTTCTACTGCCTTAACTGCGATGGAAAAATTAATGAGATGGTCTGATTCATCAGTGGTGAAGCCTCCATGAAACCCTAGCGATTTCGCCAGTTTAATCTACCATACCGCTGTTATATTCCATTTTTTTGAGTTTTCCTTTTATAATAATACTGATGTAATACTAAGTAGTAATGGGAATAGAAATTGTTTAATTAAAATAGCATAAGCCTCTATAATAGTTAGGAATTTTCATAACGTTTTTGTTTTATTTCCTATGGTGAACATAGAGTAAAGAGGTATATGAAAGTTGTCGTGAAAACCCAAACAAAAATCCTGTCTGATAAGGAGTTTAATGGAAAACTGTGGCAGATATAATTTGTCACGGAAAAATCCGATCTCCAACTCTCACAGAATATTCTTCCTTTTCCAGACCGTAAAAAACAAAAGCGCTTCCAAGAAATTTTCTACTTTTTTTTTCGGTCATTGAAAGGTTTTTACTCAGATATTGATTTGCACATTTTTGTTTGCTTCCAAGTTTCCTTCTGATGGGATAATGATAAAATATGATTCTACGCATATTTTCTTTCTTTAAAAAAAAATATTGTTTTTTACTTACTTTTAAAAAAAAGTTTTGTTTAGTTTTCGTCTTGAGAAGGAACAATTTTCTTTCCAAATATCCATAATTAAATATTGATTCGTACTTAGTCGTTTTAGGTACTCGTTGGTTTTTGCTTCATTTACTCCAAATTGTTATTGGATATCTTACCAGACCTAATTTACCGCTTAAATTAAATCTTCAGGTTGGTCCTCCTGCAAATATTCACTGATTTTTATTTTTCTAAATTATAATTCGGCGTTTTTTTACCCGAAATGAAGGGGGTGTCTATTGAAGTAGAAATTTGAGACAAATAATAGAGATTAAAAATGTTTTAATTTTAAACATAGAATTTTAACCTGTCTAATTGCGACGAAGTTTAATATAATGTAGCAAAGTATTTATTATTTTATTAACAGAATATTATTTCTTATGTTTATATATTAGCTACATTGTGAACTTCCCTCGTTGTTTATCTATTTTTTATCATTCATAGTTTGTTCTTGCCTTGAATAAATATACTGTTTCATACTGAAGTTTGTCTTCCCTAATTTTTCCACGTGGCAATATTTTAAGCCTAAAAATAAATCACAATTGTGAATTGTGACTATAGTCAATGGTCAAATATTATATTAAATAAATTATAACGAAAATAGTTTGTGATATGGCTCTTTTCAAAATTCATTCACTTTTTCTAACATCATTATATCTATTATATGAAACATATATGGAGGAAATAAATAAATATTTCTGGAATATACTGAATATTCCGGATATTTTATCTCTAAAAAAACCTTTTTATTCTTAAGAAGCTTTTTAAAGTTTATTTGAAACTTCTTATGATGTAAGTTTCAGGTGTGAAAATTCTAGCAGACATATTTTTTTTCTCAATAAAACAACTTATAAAAATTTAAATTAACTTTTAAAAAAGTTTATAATCAAAACACGGGAAAATTGGACGGTTTTATCTTAATATATTTTATAATGAATAAAATAAACTTTTATGAGTTCAATCATATATAGTTTTCAACTAGAATATAGAAACTTTTATAGAAAAGTCCATATGTCTAAATTGAAATGAAAAATGTCTAAATTAAAATTGAAAGTGTCTAAATTAAAATGAAAAATGTCTAAATATAGATTAAAATTGTTTAATTAAAAGTTAAAAACTTATATAACCAATAGGTTTCGCTTTTTAAGAAAATATTTTACATTTTAATGACATCATTTTACACTTCAATAACGTTTTTATTTTGAGCGATATTTTTCGATTTTATTTGTGAAACTACAACAATAAGTTGTTTTCCTTTTTTGTAGTTTTCAATTGAAACAACTTTATTTTAAATGATATTAGATTATTTTAGTACTTTTTAATGGTAATTTTAATTTAAAAAGCACATTTCTCTGATTTCAATAAGCACATTTTATTTTTGTGCGTATAATAAAGGTTTCTCTCGCCTAAAGTAAAAAAACGACATATTATGGTATAATATGAATATTTTATAGTTTGATAAATAATATTTTGAAATAGAAATATTTTAACCGTTTTAACAACAACATTTCATAGTATAATGTGAATTCAGAAAGGTTTTTAACTACATTTAATGTAAAATACAAACATTTAAACATTTAAAAATAGCGTTTATTATTTATATAACAAAAATATTAGCAAAATTACTTTTTTGATTTTTATTAAAATTAATATTTAAACCTCTACATTTTAACACAGCTTTTTATATCCATTTAATTATTTAACTATTTCAAATTCACCATAAATAATTACAACCTAATATCTTATCAAAATGTTAAATGCAAAGATAGTTTTTTTAAAATAAAATTGTTCAAAAGTTATTAAATAGGAAGGTTTGTTACTAATATTATTATTTCAAAGTAAATCTCTCTCTCGAGAGAGTGTTATTTTGAAACTTCAGCATATTGTTAATCAAGGTAATAATTTTATTTTAAAAGTAAAATATATATATTTTTAAATATATAGTTTTTAAACTCTCTTAAAAGGTTGATAACATACTTTAATATGTCGTTGATAAACTTCAAAATTATGTTTTTACATCTTAAAATATTATATAGTAAACTATAAAATTTGATATTAAAATATGAAAGGTTATTAGTAAACTTTTAAATAAATTTCTTGAGAGTGCAAAACATTAAATTTACACAAAAATAAAAATGTCCTTTTTAAAATCAAAACTATGTTTATTGATATCAAAAATTTATTTATGAAATAAAAAATTCCTAAAAGAAATTAATTTCATCTAAAATATATATATATTTTTTTCAATTGAAAATTAAAAATAGGAAACATTTTACTGTTAAAAGCTCAAATAAAATCGAAAAATATCGCTTATAAAAATGAAAATGTAATTAAAGTGTAATATAATAATATTATTATTGAAAAACCTTTATTAAAAAGAAAATATTGTCATAAAGTTTAAATGTTGTTATTAAAGAGTAAAATTTTGTTTTTTTGAAATTGCTATATTCATAACGGATATTTAAAATAGAATTTCAATTTATAAATGAGAAAATATTATTTAAATTTTAAAACAATGTTATTTTAAAATCTAATTTTAAACAAAATGTTATTTTACCATTATATGCTGTTTTTCAATTTAATATATCGACATTAAATTTAATGCTGTTTTTAAAGTTCATATTCTGTTTTTGTATTTTAAAAAAAAATGCTATTACACTTTGAAATGTTCACATTATACCCTGAGAGATGTTTTTATATATACTTATTTTTATTTAATTAAAAAGGCATATATTGAATGGTAAAATAAATTATATTTTGATCCAATATATGCCTGGTAAAAAATGATATTTTGATCCAATATATGCCTTTTTATTTAAAGATTTATCTATGGATTGCTCTATTTTCAAAACATATTTTTATATTAAAATCAAAAATATTTTTGATAAAATGAAAATATCCTTAATTAAAACAAAATTTCCTCATATATTCAAATTAAAACTGTTCTTATTAAAATCAAAAAGTATTTATCTATTTAAAATTGATAGAAAATCTCTTTAAAACTTGAAATTATTATTATTTTTTTTTTAGTTTCAACTATACATGTATAAAATGAACAAACAGAAAGCGTAATTTAGGAATTTGTAAAAAAATAGTCTTTTAAAATTTATATTGAATTTTTGAAAAATATTTTACACACTATATAAATGTATATTTATAAATTATTCAATTATTTTATTTATTTATTCGAAATCGTATGTTTTCATATTAATATTTATTACATTGATTATTTTTAGAGACGTGCCTATATATTTTCTTTAATGAAATGTATGTAGAAATATATACATTTGCATATAAAAACCCTAAAGAATATTCTACAATTTGAATATAAAATAGGTAGTGAAATCGATTATATATTTTTGTTTTCAAAATTGATTTTATTTTACATGAGATTCACAAACTAGTTTCTGAAATTGTTGCCATTACATTTAAATTATTCTGAGCTTAACTATATCTCCACTTGTAATTTGTTCGTCTGCTGTAATTTTTCCTTTTTTTTCGTATAATTTTACTTCTTTTGGTACTTTAATTTCAAATATATGTCCTTTTTGTTGGGTAATGTTTAATTTGTTTTTAAATTTAAACTTACTTTCTTGTTATTGTAAACTTTAATGACTTTTAAAAATGGTTCTTATTCTAAGGTTATGGACATTTATTCCTTTGTTATTTGCCAAACTTTGATACCGGCTTATTTAAATATATTAACATACAACTAATTAAAGAAATACATTAATTCGAAATCTATAAAACCATTTAAACAAAACATATTTAGGTTTACATTTTATATAATCATAATATTGCGCATTAAGGAATATGTATTTTTACATTTACATATACCTTTTGATTTTAAAGGAAAAACTTAATTTTAATAAGGCATTTATAATATAATTGTTATATTTTTATTCTGTACATATACGAATGTTTTAAACCTTTATATAAAACAGCATTTTAAAGTTCGAAAACACTATTTAAATTTAAAGTTAAAATCAAATAAGTTTTTAAAACAACATATTCGTTTTTGTTGAATTCATTTTATAATGAATACTCTATTTTGTGTTATTTAATTAATAAAACCTTACTTATATAAGGTTTCTTAATATATTAAAAATATAGCGACGTATATATTTGATGGGAAATAAATTCAAAAACATAAGATTGAAACATCTGAATCAACAACAAATATGCAACTGTTCTATATTTTAAAAATCTATATTTAATATACCATCAAAATCAATGTACTTTTATTTATATAAGATAGATTTAAAATATTATGTGTGTGTTTGTTCAGCGCCTAAGTTTCTTGACCTATCAAATGATATTTGACATAATATAGAAATAGTTCTGGTTGAAGTAATTGCCATTAAGTTCATGGAATATACATATTAGTACTATAATATACGAATATTAATATTTCCTTTAAAGAACCGTTTCTTATATGTAAATGGTGTTAGCATTTCCGTATGAACGCCACAATAAAAAAAGCCGACATTATTTTAAAACGCTTCAAAATATAATCTTTACCTATATCCAAAATTTAACTTAAAACAAATTTGAATCAATATGCAATTATATCACTTTTATTTATTTGTAGCAAGAGTTTGTTCTATCAAACATTTGCACTTTTTGACGTATTATATATAGAATTTACTTGTGTACATATTTTATTATTTAACAAAATGTTCAAATCTCTATTTAGGTTTATAAATAGGAACATTATAGTGTGTTATTACAAAAAATAAAACATTTAAATTATTTTCTTAAAAAAAAATAGACCGACTAAAATATCAAGTTATTTTTAAACAGAAATTATACTAATTCTATTAAAACAATTTCAAAGCGTAAATATTATAGTCATTTATAGGTTTTTAACTTTTAATTAGACATTTTTCATTTTAATTTAGACACATGGACGTCTAAATTAAAATGAAAAATGTCTAAATTAAAATTGAAAATGTCTAAATATAAATTAAAATTGCCTAATTAAAAGTTAAAAACCTATATATAAAATATTTGATTGATTATATTTCATTATTTATAATCCTTATTTTTTGTTATGAATTTAAAAAACATTTCAAAGCGATAGGGTTATTTAAAATAATCACATTTCTGTAAAGGGAAAAAATAATAGATATATTTTATTTAAATATGTAACAAATGACTAGAATAATCCTTTGAGAGAAATGAGTACTGTGTTTTTCCTCTAAAATAAACAAATACATTTTGGTTTAATAATGTATCCATTTTTAATAATGTAAAAATGTCAATAACGAAACCCTATTCCAGACGACTTTTTTCCCCTAAAACGTAGCAGGCGATATTCCCAAAAGACTTCATTAGAATCCTCGACGAACCCTAACTTTATCCCAAATGGTGTTTAACGAAAAGCATTCTGTAAAGAATTTTAAAACTAAAATATAATTTTCTATTTTATTTTGCTTAAAAATGACGTACATAAAAATATTTGTAATAGATATATTTAAAATGTATATTTAAACTTCAAATATCTTAAAATTTAATTGTTATTTATTTCCAAGTTTAAATATAAAGTTTAATGAAAAAAAAACCTTTTTAAAGTTTCAAATTGAAGTATCTGACGTTTAAACCACAAACACACACTTGATATTTATTGATATATTTTTAAAGAATTTACTATTCGTATTATTTCGTCGTATTCAAATTAATATATCATTAGATATAAATATTTTGGTCTCATTTTATGAATTCATTTTTATCTTATCATAATAATTTATATATACATTTTTACACTTTTATAAACAATGAAGATTTAATAATTAAAATACGATATTATATATATAGTATTCATATTAGGAGCTTTAAAATATACTTCAAAGTAGTCTTTAATTTTGAATTTATAAAAGGTTATGTTTCAGCTCGCAAGTTAGCATTTTAAATGAAAAATAATATCTATTCATTTCAAGGTTTTTTTAATAATTCTTATACCATTTATACGTATTGTAACTATATTTATATATTAACTCTATATAGTATGTCTCTCTACATATTAATAAATATATTGCATACATAATATTTATTAATATTTCGATGATAATATTTTAATATATTTTGACCATACTCTTCTACTCTAAAATATTTCTCTAATGTTTAAAGTTCCATTTTTACTTGGAATATATAGCATAGGAAGTTTTGGCAAAGATTAATGTGTAGTGGATAAATGAAGCTGCCAATTCACCAAATACTTGAATCCATAAAAGAAAGAAATACGAATTTATATAAATATCTAAGCTACATTTGATGTTTTGTACCCATTGATAGGGTTATATTTGTTCAAATAGCTTTGTGGTAACCTGTGTAATCGTTTTTATTTCGATTTTCCTGGTGATTATGAGAATAAAGAACAGTTTTGAAAACCTTATATATGTTTAGTGGGCTGTTTTTTGAGGGTTGTATGGGCCTGGGGGGTTTTAGCAGTCCCCATCCCCATGATTGCTCTATCACATACTCTCTAACCCTTTCACTTCCACATCTTGAATCTAATCGTTTAATAGTATCGACTCAACATTGCAAATAATATACTAGGGAGTTCTAAAATTTTATATATATGTTGTAATATATTTCAATATATACTTATATCCCCATGTGTTATATAGTTATAGGGTAATTACCAAAACGACCAAAATAAAATTTCGATTGAGTGACAGCCGGCGCCAGGATAGGAAAAGGTCCGAAAAACATGTCAGGGTTCCCAGATGTGCCCCCTTTTTGCTCAAACAGATCAGTCCGCTTTGAGACACGATTGACAGACCCCTCTCTACAGATCTGCCTTGACCGGTGTCGGCTTCACTTGCTCTCTCGCCATCTCTATGGTGACATCTAACATGTCTCGTCCTTTTGTGTAATCCCATTTCCACACCTGAACCCACTCTAAACATTGTGGTCACCACGACTGTAACCAACATGCCACACTACATTCATCCAACAGGATAACAACAACTACATTACTACATATATATTTATCATTATAAATTAGCGCACCATCTGTTATCAAAATTCGAAACTATTATAGACGCGTATGATTCTTTTTTGAAAATTAAACAAATTCTACTGCCTTTAATGCAATGTCCATTCATTTTTCCATTGCAGTAAGGGCAGTAGAGATTGTTTAATATTTAAAAGAAATCATACCCGTCTATAATAGTTTCGAATATATTTTCATATATATATTTATTTATTAATCAACAAGGTGCAATATTGAAGTATTTGTGACTATTACAGAGGAAATAATTATATAAATAACAAACAAATTGAAACTTAGAATTATATATTTAAATTTTGTACGTATAGATCGAAATAGGTCATAAAATGTATATAAACAAAGTGGCTAATAAAGGAAAGATAAATCATTTAGTTCTGGGAACAATCGATGCCTCACTTTTGCGAAGTTTGGACAGTCATAGATAAGGTGAAGAGCAGTTTGTTCAGTTTCTTCTCGGGAACAATTCGGGAGTTTTTGATAGACCTCTTTTATGTAAGTAGTGCTGTAATTTTCCGTTTGATGTGACAAATTTCTATATTGGTATTATTAAGATTATTTGTGATTTTTCAGTCTTCTTGCGGCGTTTCCTACGATCGAGTGCCTTGAAAGATCGTCCACACTTGGAACGGCCCTATACATTTAAGAAAAATCAAACTATATCATTTTTCATGAGGAGGGGTAAATGGAAGAGTTCTGGCCACACACACACATCTCTCTATGTTCCCCTCTGAACACTTAGAGTTTTTGACCAAATTCTGGTCCGTCACCAAGGTGACTAATGTGGCAATGTCACCCATTTCCCAAATAAAAAATAAACAAGATAGAGAACTTTGCAACTGCTATGATATAGATGCACTGAGACATCTGAAGCTTTTCATTTGACACGAAACCAACAACAACAATACAGTATACACACCCAAAATAGTGGACACTGCGACTGCTGTGATAGAGATGCATGGAGACATCTGAGGCTCTTCATTAGACACAACAACAAAAACAATACAGTATACACACCCAAAATAGTGGACACTGCGACTGCTGTGATAGAGATGTATGGAGACATCTGAGGCTCTTCATTAGACACGACAACAACAACAATACAGTATACACATCCAAGATAGTGGACATTGTGACGGCTGTAATAGAGATGTATGGAGACATCTGAGGCTGTTCATTGGACACAACAACAAAAACAATACAATATACACACCCAAGATAGAGAACATTGTGACTGCTGTGATAGAGATGCATGGAGACATCTGAGGTTCTTCATTGGTCACAACAACAGCAAAAATACAGTATACACACCCAAAATAGAGGACATTGCGACTGCTGTGATAGAGATGCATGGAGACATCTGAGGCTCTTCATTGGACACGACAATAACAACAATACAGTATACACACCTAAGATAGAGGGCATTGTGACTGCTGTGATAGAGATACATGGAGACATCTGAGGCTCTTCATTGGACACGCCAACAACAACAATACAATATACACACCCAAGATAGAGAACATTGTGACTGCTGTGATAGAGATGCATGGAGACATCTGAATCTCTTCATTAAACACGACAACCACAAATGTTACCTATAAAATTCACATAATCCCAAACTCTATAAAAATAAATCTGATATTCGCCAAATTTTCTGTGACCGTATAACAAGTGTCTTTATATAAACTAAATTATTTATTGAATAATGCAACAGGCATTCTGGAGATAAGTTTTCTTATCATTTCCTATTGCATTCTTAAGCTTTCGGGCTTTTCCTCATTTCTACAGGAGTACAAATGAACAATAAACTTGCATTATTTATATCCAGGAGATTCACATCTATTGTGTGTTGTATAAGTTACAATATATCAGTTTCATAGAGGTATAACTGGTGGTGACTATCACAATGGACGAAGATGTTTAACTACTGGTATAGAAAGTCTATTGTCGTGGATTGGTGGGCGAATGGTATTAACCGCGGATTTCTGATAGCCACGTCCTCGGTTCGAATCCCGCATTAGGCACTTTTTATTTCTTTATTAACACTTTAGATCTGAGGGACGCGACTTCACGTCCTTGCCGATTTTGGATCAAGCCCGAAGGACGCGCATTCGCGTCTTCAATTTTCAAAATTAAATATAAAATCGCATCCACCAGGATCTTGTCCCTTCTTGTCTATCTATCAGTTGGTTGGAGGGATATCAGCTGACCTATGTACTGTAAAACATCACGTGAGACCGCAGTAGCCCCTAATTGCCTCCTATGCAACTGGGGAATCGTTCGTCCTCAAAGTGTTAAACATATGTATTTCAACTCTACACATGTAGAATGGTGTTCGAATTTATACTTGGAAAACTATCAGAATTCAGTTATTTGAATTTGATTGAGAGGCGTACTTTATAACAATGTGTATTTCAACTCTTTCCCTCTCTTTACACACTTGTTCGGCGGTACATAATACTAAAATTGGAACGATACAGAGAAGATTAGCATGGCCCCTGCGCAAGGATGACACGCAAATCGTGAAGCGTTCTCTCTCTCTCTTTAAACATGTAGAAAGCTTCGCACCATTTTTCCAAACGGAATTCCTACACATTTCCATCCAAATATTATAGTCACTCAATTTGTCACATAAAGCAGAAAATTTCAGAAATACTTACATAAAAGAGGTCTATCATAAACACCAAATTGTTCCTGCGAAGAAACTGAACAAACTGCTCTCCACCTTATCTATGACTGTCCGATCTTTACAGAAGTGAGACATCGATTGTTCTCTGTTCTAAATGATTTAACTTACATCAGCTAAATTGTCTATATAGGTTTTATGAACTCTGTCAATTAATACATGTAAATTTGTAAATATATAATTCTAATTTCTAATTTGTTTGTTGTTTTCTCTGTAATTGGCGCAAATATTTCAATTTCGCGCCTGGTTGGTTAATAAATAAACATGTAGAAAGCTGTTTTCGACTCACTACTTAGAGATTACCAGAATAATTTAAAGATCATTTGTTGGTTGGAAGTTTGTTTGGAAATATATATAGCTACATCAACCAGGTTTTTATTTAGATCTCGATGTTTCAGTGACACGCAATCACTCTCCTGGAAAAATAAGAAGGTTTATATTAAGTCATATACCTTTATGATTATTCTTAAGTTTATAATCAAATTTATCTCTATGAGTAACTCAAAAAACTGTGTGAATGAATATTTGTATTATATGTCAGCTTATGTCTTGTATATGTTGGAAACTGAATGCTACGACTACAGCTAGCGCCACATTGGCCTTATCATCATCACTACAGTTTGTTTACTTCTTCTCTATACTGTTAATGTGTTCGCTACTATAACTTTCTTTTACTAAATGGATAATAAAGTTTATTATCATATAATCATCAACGTCCTCATGCCTTCATACAAGCTGTAAGTACCTAAATCTTACAACAGTATAAAACAGTCATTTGGATGCTAAAAGTTTTATTAAGTCATATACCTTTATGAATATTCTTCAGTTTATAATTTAAAGTTGTCTCTATGGATATATTCGGCAAATGTGTGAATGAATATACGTATTATACAGGTATGTCAGTTTATATGTCTTTTATAAAGTCATTTGGATGCTAAAAAGTTTATATTAAGTCATATACCTTTATAATTCAAAGTTATCTCTATGGATATCTTCGGCAACTGTGTAAATGAATATTTGTATTATATGACAGGTTATGTATTAAATAAAAAAATCATTTGGATGCTAAAAAGCTTATATTATGTCAAACATTTATCAATTTTATTCGGTTTGTCATTTAAAATATCTAAATGAATTCTTCCGGCAACAAGGTGAAGAAATGTTTGCATTATAGTGAATTTATATGTCTTTTATAGATGTTTCTTGGATAGTACAATTGTTAGATTAAGTCATAAAATCTATCACATTTCAAGTGTCAGTTTATATGTAACCAGTTCAGTGTATACTAAGATGGTTTATATCAGTTCATAAACCACCAGACATATCCTTTAGTTTATCGCTTTAATTAATTAAGAATAAAAATACTCTGCTCTTGTATGGATGAGAATTTTAGTATGTGTCAGTTTGTCTTATGTACCTGTTCATTGTAAACTAGAATCGTTTATATCAGATCATAAACCTTCGGACATATTTTGTAGTTTCTCGTTTAAATTAATATAGAAGAAAAATAACCGGATTTTGCCAAGATGAGAATATTTAGTGTATGTAAGTTTATGTCATGCACCAGTTTATTGTATACTAAAATGGTTTATATCAAGGTTTATACCTTCAAACATATTCTGTAGTTTCTCGCCTAAATCAAGTTAGAAGAAAAATAACCGGCTTTTGCTTGGATGAGAATTTTTAGTATGTGTCAGTTTATGTCTTAAGCACCAGTTTATTGTATACTAAAATGGTTTATATCAATTCATAAACCTTTAGACATATTCTGTAGTTTATCGCTTAATTTAGAATACCCGACTTTTGCCTGGATGAAATTTTAGTATATGTCAGTTTATATGTCTTGTGCACCAGTTCATTGTATACCAAAATGGTTTATATCAATTCATGAAGCTTTAGACATATTCTGTAGTTTCTCGCTTAAATTAAGTTAGAATAAATATATCCGACTTTTGCTTGGATGAGAATTTTAGTATATGTTAGTTAATATGTATTATGCACCAGTTCATTGTATACTAAAATGGTTTATATCAAGTCATAAACCTTCAGACACATTCTGTAGTTTATCGCTAAATTAATCTACAATATCCGGATTTTGCCTAGATGAAAATCTATCATGTGTCCGTTTATATGTCTTATGCACGAGTTTATTTCATACTAAATAGGTGTTTATTTCAGTTAAATTCTTCAGTTTACCATTTTTCTAAACGCATAATACCCGGCTTCTACGTAATTGAATATTTGTCCGATTACTATTGTATTAGTAAAAATGTTTATTATTAGTATTATTAGTAGTAGGAGGAATAATAGTAGTAATAATGATAGAATATTATTATTATTATTAACGTCATGTTCACAGAATCGAAACTCCGACACTCATTCTCTCTAGACCTAACTCTGTATCGCTGGTAAAGTCTTATCTAGATAAGTTTAATATTGTGAAAGGTATTCGGGCAAAGCATACAAACACACAAAACAATCATTTTATAAAATATAAACGTTCATCTCTTATCTATAATTCAATAAAATTAATAATGCTTTCAGATAGTTAAGTTTCGTTTATGTCCCGATATCTTTCAACATGTGCGTTTCTAAGATATATTTTCAAACAAATGTTTATTTAAAGTTTGTAATAGAGATTTATCTTAATATCTCTCTATATAGAGAGATAGTTTTGATATATTTTGAAAATAGAGCAATCCATAGATAAATCTATATAAGTCGGTGGACGAGTGGGTAACACCCTCGATTCCCGACAGTCATGAACCGGGATTGAATCCCGCGTTAACATTTTGTTTAATATGTGAATAACCTTCACATATTATTCATTGTTTCAATTATCATGAACTAGGTTGCTCTTGCTGAGCGATACCTATTAATGTGATTTGAACCATAGATAAATCTTTAATTAAAAAAGGCATTATATTGGATCAAAATATCATTTATTTAATTGTATTATTTATTTATGAATGATATTTTGATCCAATATATGCCTTTAAAAAAAGTTTTGATATATGTAAATAATATAATGAGCATTCGTATAAAAAAATGTATCCTTCATGTCAGCGTTTAATATAGTCAATGTGATACTCCTCTTGAAGGGCTGATAAAAGTACGAAAGCTTGAGAAAATAAAAAGTTATACAAGAAACTTTGTCCTGGAAGCATTTTTTGTTAAATTATTTATTGATATTTATACAGCTTAATCCAAACAATCATGTTTTCTTTTTACCAAATATATGACAAAACAACATGTACATAAACGTAAATAAAAATAATAAACTTCGCCTGAAACTTATTTGTTCGAAAAATTATATTTACCTCTCTATATTAAATATTCAACCAATTTTTCCAAAGATTCCAAAAAAAAAAAAATTAACGTTAAAGCGCAGAAGAAAAACAAAGGAAAAAATACACCTATCCTCCGATTTACACGGTACTTGTTTTACACGTTTTCGCTTTTACACGGTTTTCCAAATAAGTTTTTTTTTTTGTTTTTATCGCACTATACTAAATGCTACTGTGATTGAACACATGCGCTGTGTACACATCTCACGAGGAATCCCGAGCTTATGTGCTGACTACATATTTTAACCTGTCAATGCATTTTATTTTTATTTCTGTGTACACCTATCCCCCGATTTACACGTTTTTCTCAGGAACGTATCTACCGTGTAAATCGGGGGATAGGTGTATTATAAAAATAAAATGAATAACTCATAATCTATTTACATCTCTTTCCAAGTTAAACTAATACCAATAAACACGTATAGTTAACTATACATTTGTATAGTTAAATGCCATGAAAGAAACATCAGAAAATCCCATGTGTGGAAAACCGCAAATAGAAGTGTAGTTTTCAATATGCCCGCTTTCACATTAGTTAGTTTTATATTAGAAGTTCAATTTTTCTCTTTTTCACGTTCAAATAATAAAAGAATAATTTTCTCCATAGCAAATAATAAATCAGTTAAAACTATATGCAAATATAATTAACAATTCCTTTGATAAATTCTAACTGAAAAACTTAAAAGATCTAGCAAAAAATGTTAAAGTTTTATTTTTCACTCACTAAACGAATATGGTTAAACTTTTTAAGACTTTCAGTCTTTGATTGAATTTAATAATTACTGGAAATCGGCAAAATGTCAATTGAACTCAAACTAAAAGTTTACCAATTGACAAAACTAATATATTTTAACTAAATGAATGTAATTCTTAATGACAATAATGATTAAAAGTAACCAAGAACTTCGAAAGAAGTGAACACAAACCTATAAAGAAAATCAAGAAAGTTTTGAAAACAATCCGTCAACTTGGAAAAATCTGACAAAACGAGATTTTCCGAATAGAAAAAATGGAAGATAGAAAGAAGATTTGGATGAAATAGTGAAATCGGGAGATGGCGAGTTTGTCTTGCCAACTTACCTGTGATTGCTACCCCCGACCCCCAGCAGCCAGGCCGCTGACGTTATCCACATCACAGCCATGCACAGTTCTATTTGCCGACTGATTAACTCCTTCTACCGCCACTGGAGGCGCTACGGTTGTGTGTGACGTCACTTCCTGAGAGGGCGGAGTCAGCCGATCGAAGAGACGAGGCAAATCTGTCGTCTGCACTCATAAACAACATTATAAACATTGGAGAATATGACGGCTTCTAACTGGATAAAGAAAATAAGATTTTAATTTTCGTGTGGGTTATCTTTGGATACAATATTTTTACCTTTTTTATTTTTTGTTTAAGAAAACATTATTAGGAAATGCTTGTCAAATACAGGTAAAGTTATTTAACTGACATATCAATTATACTAAGTCTAATTGTACATAATTCCTTTAAAACTGAAATACCAATAATTTGAAATTATGATTATCCGAAATATAAATACCCGAAATTCGAGTCATGAAAAATTTCAAAATCTGAAATATTCCAAGTATCCGAAATTTATATTTTTCGTAATTTTAAATATATCTCTAATATCCAATTATTCAAATTTTCTATAAAATGAATAAATATTTGCCTTTTTGTCTAAAAATATTAAAATAATTCTTGACCTGACTCTGCAAAATAAAAACATTTTAAAAGTGAAACAAAAAAATTACAACGTATTTTATTTGACGAAAAATAAATTGTATTTTTTTTAATGAATTGTGTTTATTTATTATAATTAGTTTTTTGAGGGAATTGGAGAAAACCTCTTTGCATTTTTATATTTCATCAAAATATTTGCATATGAAAAAATATTTTTGACAATTAACCGACCAATAGCCGCCAAAAATACATTTGTTTTCAATCATTAATTTTTTCTTAGCCTGATAATTGTTTCTATATAATTTGTAGAAATTTCTTCTAGTTGTTGCATTTGTTGGTCCAATGAAGTGCCTCAGATGTCTCCATGCAACAAAATTGTCTCTGTCTTCATTAAAAAAAGACAACGGGCGACATCAAAGAATTTCCACTTTCTTAAGTTTTGTATATGAGTGTATATAACAGCACTAGATAGTTATACCTTTTGCATATGCGATGAGAGATTTTGTTTATGCCGAAACCAAAATGCTAAACCTAATGAGATAACCTTAAATTAAACTTTGATAAGCATCGTTAACCTCTAAGATTAGATTGGGCATTTGTTTTGACTTTAAAATACACACACACATAGGGCTTTATTGGACCAACAGTCTTATACAGTTTCATCATAGAAAGGAAGCATAGATTTAGCTCCTATATTCCAGGCAGCGCAGAACTCAACAGCCTTCAGGTCAGACACATGTCCAATGGCCACTGAATCCACCGTGCATAAGTTAGCGTATCACTGAAAAGGCGAGTGTGGAATCAGCCGCGTTCTAGTCTTCGCTTTCCTTACCCAAATGGACCACGACATTCGGCGATTCTATTAATCTCCTCCGAATGGTAACTGCGGCCTTGTAGAATTTATTTAAACCAAAGAGAGTACCTTGATCAAACATCATTGTATTCATCCAGTTATATATTTGTTAACTATCGGATTTAAACTAGGATTTTGACTTCAAAATAGTATAAACTAAAGCGTTGTGAGACTTTTTAATAAAAACACTTCTCTTCTTCCTTATCTCCACTCAATCATATTAGGGTATCAAGTTGTGACCCTTGATGGTATCTCTTTGACAACCATCATGACAAGGTGAAGTAGAATGCGTCTGCCTTTGTCATTAAGACTGGGAGCACTACTCAGTGGCAGGCCGACTTAGCTCCAAAGGAAACGGTCGCCTCTGACATGAGGAACAGACGCCATGTGCAGCTGCTCCTAACATGGAGTACAAACGCTTATTATCCTGTATCCCTGGATTAGGAGCCCTTACAGGGTACTATCAGCCGGGCCAGCTGAGCCCAGTGATAATTTGTAGTTGAAGTAGTATAAATGAACCTATAGTCAAATATACCAAAAAATCCTTCTATATTCTCAAGTTTTAATAGAGATCGCATCTTGATCATTCCTCATTTCTTTATTTTGTTTGATATGGCATTGTGATGGTATGTTGTTGACTTTGCCTAGAATTTTTAAAGATACTGATTCCAAGAGGATTAATCAACCATTTATTGATTTACAAAAGAGAGAACAAAATATATGAGAAACTTATAACATAGTAACCAAAGAGAAACTTATCTTCCTATGGTTAGCGTCTATTTACTTGTGATCTTACACACATATTCTGTGGGAACAATTAATCAACTGAACTTAAAACATATATGCAACATATGTACATATATTGACAATTTAGCAGAATTTAAATCATTCAAATTCTCAAAAAATTAAGAGACTTTAGGAAGAATTGTAACTCAGGGAATTGATAGGATTGAGTATCCAGTTTTATCTTCACGATATGCTTTGCTTCTAAAAATAATTTGATTCAAAAATGACATTCATATTTCTTATTATTATCTCTAGTACACGTGGTACAGGCCATGATAATCATGGTGAGTAGTTAGCGACTGCTTTTGTTGTAAGTGCACCACATGTTTACACATGTGAAAAGCAGTTCTACTTTGTACTTTAAAATGTGCCAGAGCCCGTTTGGTTACTTGTACTTGTTGGTGGGGTTGGACCTTTTCAAGATTCGGGGGCCACACACTTTGGAGCATTTTTTTTATGAGGAAAAAGTGCCCAATGCGGCATTCTATCTCGGGTCTTAGCGGTCAAAGCCAATGGTTAAGATCATCCTTCCACCGACCTCCACATTAAAATTAAAAATATTTAAACCGCTTCCTACTGTCTTTTCAGCGATGGAAAAACCTCTTCAAAATGATATCAGAAGATATCTATAAGGTACTTCTTTTGGGGGGAAAATATATTAACACAACAGAATAGAGATTTGTCTACCAAAAGACTACATTGAAGTGCTTCAACATCGGCGATTGACTCAGACGAAATACGAGCGCCTGCTCAATGTGGCGTCCCTAAATAACCACGATGACAAAGAGGATTTGTCATCATTGATTTGACAAATTGTCCGAGAAGAAGTGCATGAGGCTTTAAACCTTCCTTAAGAGTAATCAAAACTTGCAGCAATATTAAAACAGTTGAAAGGATGTCAAAGGAAGAACTTAGAAAGGAAGTTGAAGATTCCGACATTGATTTCGAAGACACAGAGGAAGTTCCAAATGACATCTACTTTCATTATAAGGAATCATAAAAACTACGCAGTAACAGAAGGTATAACAGTAGAATACCTTTTCCGGTCTCTTTAACAATCACATTAATGAGCAATTTCAAATAATACACAAAAGTATGCGCAATCACCTTTAAAATGATGTTCTAAAAAAAGAAAAACGGCTCAAATCAGGAAAAGAAATGTTGAAATTTTTGCCAAAGCTTTCATTTCTTTTACAAATAGCCTTAACAAGCCACCACTCTACCACTTATTCCAAATACAAATGGTACAATCCATAATTAATCGGGTGATTAGTTTGCGAATGTCTTTTTACTGTAACTGCATCACCGTCAACACATGTGTTTATTTTATTTAGACTTGGGGCGCTGTGTCCCCCTAGGGATACTTGCACTACAAAGGTAAACTAAACATCGAAAGATAAGAAAGTAAGTTGAAATATGTACAATAATTGGTATGCAAGTTACTGTTAGATGAAAAGAGAAAAATATATGCACAATTGAAATATGTACAAGAAGCCATATGTCGAAGAAATATGCGAATGCCTTTTTACTGCAAATGCTTCACCGTCACTACATATAGAAAGAGTTATGACTTTTTAACATACAATAAAAGGTACGATTGTTTTATTTGATTACTTACAATATCAAAGATGAGGTTAGACATTCAAGAATTGGAAAGAAGAATAAAAAGGCTAGTTGCGGGATTCAATGACAGGCCATGGCTTCGAAATTTGATAGAGGATATTACTCCTCTAACAACCCTCTCCTCATTAAAAAAACGAGCAAACATATTACCTTTTTTAATGATCCATCACAACTGTGCTAGTGTGGAACTAACACCTACCCACATATTCTTATGCCTAGCAATGGCCGCAGCCTTGCAGAAATTGGCATGGACCCAGAGCAGCAGCTTGACACACCCGAGATAGTGGACATTGCTGTTGCTGTGATAGAGATGCATGGAGATATCTGAGGCTCTTCATTGGACACGACAACAACAACAATATAGTATACACACCTAAGATAGTGGACATTGCTGCTGCTGTGATAGAGATGCATGGAGACATCTGAGGTTCTTAATTGGACACGACAACAACAACAATACAGTATACACACCCAAGATAGAGGGCATTGTGACTGCTGTGATAGAGATGCATGGAGACATCTGAGGCTCTTCATTGGACACGACAACAACAATACAGTATGCACACCCAAGATAGAGGACATTGTGACTGCTGTGATAGAGATGCATGGAGACATCTGAGGCTCTTCATTGGACACGACAACAACAACAATACAGTATACACACCCCAGATAGAGGACATTGCTGCTGCTGTGATAGAGATGTATGGAGACATCTGAGGCTCTTCATTGGACACAGCAACAACAACAATACAGTATACACACCCCAGATAGAGGACATTGCTGCTGCTGTGATAGAGATGTATGGAGACATCTGAGGCTCTTCATTGGACACAGCAACAACAACAATATTCCATTGATGATTACTATTGTGAATATTACTGAGGTACTTGTTTAATTATTTATTACACCTCATTAAAGCTAATTATTTTGGTCTCTGTAGATACCTTTAATGAGGCGTTTTAATTAATTTTATTCAGTGTGAACCTTATTAAGATAAAACATATTTATCTATAACTCAATTATACGAAAGTATTTTTACAGATAATCCATAATAGAGAGCATTACATCAATCAATCTTCAAACTTTTTTATTGCAGTCCTAGCTTTTCGGTGAATTATTCTCCTCTTCCTCAGGAAAAAATGTGATCTAGAATTCTAGCTTCTACATAATTCACCTAAATATTGGTATATCAATAGAGAGGTAGAAAACTTGATTCTCTGCTACCGGTATATTCCTTCAAGAACCTTCAAACAGTAAGGGATATTCTAAAACAGATTTTTAAGACATTTTGTCTTAAATAGACTCGTCCCGGAGTCCAAAAAAGAGAGAAAAAAGGATAACTTTGGTCTTATTACCTTGTAGGGAATCATATCATTTTATTTCTTATAATTTTATATCATATTATTTTATTTCATATAATTTTATTTCTTATTATTTTAAATACACTGGTGTCCAAAAAATAAGAAACTTTTGTTTATTAATGATATGTTTTAAAATATACAACGCTAAAACCTAAAAGGTAATTTAATTAGGTATTTTAAGTCGTTGAATTTATTTATCGCAACCATTCGATTCGGTAAAATTGAAAATATGCAAATTTTTGCTTGTCTTTATAAGTGTGCTATTTGGCGTGTCGTTTACCCCATCTAAGAATTATCCAATTATTATTTTATTTAATCCCTAGTTAATTATGAGTTTACGAAAAATTTTAGCAGATGATTTAAAATGGAGAGCTGTTGGAAGAATGGAGGCAGGGCAATCACAAGTTGAAGTAGCAAAATGGCTAAATGTGAATAAATCTGTGGTCATCAAAATATGAAAAAAGTTCATTGAGATAGGAACCATCAAAAGAAAAGAAGGTTCTGGTAGAAAAGGAAAAACAGCTACCTCTGAAGACCGTTATCTGGTCGTAACTGCCAAGCGCCATAGGGAGATGACAGCTATTCAACTCTCTAATGAACTCTCAAGTGCTACTGGAACGAGAATTTCAAGACAAACTGTTTACCGAAGGCTTCACGAAGGTGCTCTTTATGCAAGACGACCAATGGTCTGTATCCCTTTAACCTCTGCTCACAGGAGAGCCCGCTTGAATTGGTGCTTGGAACATTACGCCTGGACTCATGATCAGTGGGCCAATGTTCTCTTCAGTGACGAGTCAAGATTTAGTTTAAACACAGATTCTCGACGAGTTTTCATCTGGAGGGAGCCTGGAACCCGCTATCATCCCAGTAACATCAGGGAAATAGACAGTTTTAGAGGGGGCAGTCTCTTAGTCTGGGCTGGCATCAGTTCTAGCAGACGCACACCCCTCCACATTTTTTCTGGGGGCACTTTAACTGCCCAAAGATACAGGGACGAGATCCTTGAGCCCTATCTAAGACCTTATAGAGATCAAATTGGTCACAATTTAATTTTTATGGACGACAATGCTCGTCCGCATAGGGCTAGGCTAGTCAATGAATATCTCCAGAGTGAGAATATTCGAAGGATGGATTGGCCAGCCAGATCTCCGAACCTGAATCCAATAGAGCATGTGTGGGATGCTCTAGGGAGGCGTATTGGAGCTCGTCACCCCTCTCCCAGAACCCTCGTTGAGCTAAAAACTGCTCTATTGTAGGAGTGGGGTTTACTACCCCTGGACCTCCTCCAAAGCCTGGTAAACAGTATGAGGGCTCGCTGTGAGACCTTGATAGCTGTTAGAGGTGATCATACTCCCTATTGATATCTTATTTCTTTAAGATCTGGAACCTTAGCTTTGGGTATGTTGGTAATAATTTGCATATTTCATAATTTCAAATATTTTTTTTTTTTAATTTTCACATAGCTAGTCAAATTCTCCATAGTTTAAACTATTTGTATACTAAATTTTATATTTGTTAATAAATTAGCTTTTGAGAAATTTCAATATTGGTTAAGTTTCTTATTTTTTGGACACCAGTGTAAATAATTGTAAATATCAAAATAAAAAACAACAGCTTAATTCTAAAAAATATTATCATCATCAATTCTCATTTTATTGTTGTAGACGAAGAACACACTTGTTTTCGTATAAAAACGATAATAAAATTACACTAGTTAAATTTAATGTGATTTAGTAATTAATTATTGAATTATAAATATATTGTAACACGCCTGTAGCCGCCCCAACAACCTTGTGTTTATAATCTATAATTCAAATTGTCCCTTAACGATTATTTATAAGGTAAATTTCAAGGTATTAAATCAACTTTAGAATTCTCTGTCTCAAATAATTATTTACTCCATAATACTACCATCATGAGCAATGTAAAATGGAAAATTTAAAAGGAAATTTAGGTAAATATAATTTTAAAAACCTAGTATAATTTACATAACTACCATTAATATAAATTTTATTCCACAAACTATTCATCAACCATGTGTAAGTTAAACAATGTGTCTAACCCATTATAAAACTCACTTTTATAAAGAAATAGTAAAATTAAAAAGATTCCATTTAAGCTACCCACACTTGGATACGAAATAAAACTACGAAATAAACTAAATAGAACGAATATTTCCTTTAAAAACTTCTACTGTTTTTACCTGAATAAAAATATATTAAGAGGGATTGAATCATCAATAGTAACATCTCCCAGCGGTTTCACCATTTTATCTAAAATACCGCACTTCTTAGAGCTCCAATATTGTATTGGACGATTCTACTTAAATATGCTACACTCAAGAATGGAATCTAGTGTTCTTGAATACCATATCTGAGATTCCCTCCTTTAATGCCGCGTATATAAGTGTGGGATGGTTGTTGCGTGATGTGTTGGTGTGGCTTGTGGAAAGGCCGCTGATAAAATTATAATTAAAATTAATTTATTTAAAGCCAGAAATATATAAAGAGAAAAGAAGTAACGGTTGAAGTAACGGCCGTTGGAGCTAGCCTTGTTGTTTACCGCGCGTGCCAGATCAAGTGTCGGAAGACGCCAGTCGTTAGAAAGTTCCGGATGACGCCCGCGCAATGCGTAGTGACGTGTTCTTCCAGCACGTGCTTGCCGAGGCATAGTGGGGCCGCCATTCTTCTGCCCGTATGTGTTTTGAAGCTTTGTCCCAGTTCGCGCTCGCTGAAGCAAAGTGCGGTCGCCACATAAGCATAATCGTCCAATACAATATTAGAGCTCTAAGAAGCGCGGTCTGGTAGATCAAATTGGTGAAACCTGTAGGAAGGTTCATTACTGATGAGTCAAATTCTCCAAATATTTTTCATCGCAGTAAGGACAGTAGAAGGTTTTTTTTTTTTTTTTTGAAAATAAACAATCGTGCTCTTTAATGACTCGATTTCTCTCTTTTATATATGCAATCGCTCCACATAGCATAAATAATTTTCAAATCTTTAAAATCAATCAAAGATATCAGATTCGGCTGCCAAATCATAAATGATAAAAATAAATATATATATGAGTAAATAAATTTTAAAACTAAAGTATATTCATGAAATAATTGAACTTTTTCCGGGATTGGTTTTGGATGGTTGGTTGTTTGGTTGTCGTAAGACTCTGTTGACTTACTTGGTGGTTGATGTGGGCGCAGTCGTTTTGGCTAAAATGGTAGGATTTCTCACAGGGGGAAATAACGAGAAAGGACACAGGATTGGATTCGAGAAATAGGCCAGCGATCAAGGAAGAGAAGGGCTTTTGACTAATGGAGTGACTACTCACATATTGAACATTGAGGTGACCCGAGCGAGAAGGGGTTAAGCGTACTGCTTAAGGTGGTGGCGAGCTCCCAACTGTTCCTTGGCAGGTCCAGCTCCCTACTGGGTGATGAGAAGGGCTTAAGCGTACTGCTTGCTGTGCTGTCGAGCTCCCAACTGTTCCTTGAGTCCGAGATTTAACTCGTTAACTCTCTAGTGCTCTCATTGGTTGACTATCGTCTCGTGGCGACTGCTGATTGGATGTTAGCTAGTCCTGCTGGACTCTGATTGGAGGTAGCTAACTCCATTGTCTTTGTCATGTTTTAATATGCTCCCGGAAGAAGAAGGTTTTTGAACTCAGTTTTATTAGTTCCTGGGTAATAATCTTTGCTTCCTGGATAATGAAATTCTGGTAATGGTTGTTTCTTCTCTCCCAGTTCGCTTTAGGCCTAACCTTTATTAAAAACCTTTTGGATCATACATTGCATATATATTGTGGTGGGGTTACATCTAGTTATATACAAATTATGACATTCATATAAATGTTATAAAACAATTACAATCGAAAATGTATATCTAAATGGATAGAAAATATGCCAAAAAGGCAACAAAAATCTATATATATTATATATTAAAAATAAAAAAGGCATATCCTGACCTATTATTTTTCACATATTATATATATTGTAACAAAGTATTTATTATTTTATTAACAGAGTACCATTTATTTTTGTTAATATTTTTCTACTCTGTAAACTTCCTTCATTGCTTATTTTTTGTTTATCATTCATAGTTTGTTCTTGCCTTAAATAAATTGCTGTGTCAACCTGAAATTTGTCTTCCCTAAATTTCCACGTGGCATTTTGGGAAATGATATTCTGTTAATAAAATAATAAATACTTTGTTACAATATTGTAATGAACATAATATAAATTTCGAAATATATATCTATATTTAAAAATTGATACTATAAACAACATTTACACTAAATCTATGCTCTTCAAAACATTCCATCAAATGTTCATCATAGATCTAAACATTTTTTACACTCACAAAAACGAATAAAAAGGATATTAGTTTTATTGATAAATATTTAAAAATAATATTGAGAGAGAATTTGTAATGGAAAAACTATCCATAAATCCAAACAAAGTTTTATACATATAAAATAAAGTTTATAAATATAATCAATCAAATGTATCTCTAAGCCTACATCGAACTTTTCCGCTCAAAATTTGGTATCAGACAATTACTTGATGTACGTTACTGTACACACACATCATATATATTATATAATTATATATATATGTTATGAATAATTTGTTTGTTGTTAGATAAAAGATTAATCAGATAAAGGATTGAAGATGCAGTCGTGATGAAAGATAATTAATCACAATCAAGTAGTTAATTTCAAATACTTGATGAAAAATTACACATTAATTTTTTTTACAATTAGATAGAATTTATGAAATTAATTCCATATTAGTGGCTTAAAAAATATATATATTAACTACGCATATTTACAACAAAACTGAAAGTCATTCTAAAAACGATGATAAAAAAGTAAAATTATCAATGAATACAAATAAAATATATATATTTTTAAATATAAAATCGCGCATGCACAATATACTTGTGTAGAAAATTCTGGTAATCGGTTCATAAAACACTGATGCGAAATTCTGTAGAAAAATTTACAGTGCTGATTCTTTTGTGTGCTGTTGCAAGGATTTAAATCAGATCACTAAATAGCAGAAAGGAGAGGGCAAAAGTCTCCTTAAACTAACTTTATTTAAAACATGTTAAGAGGACAGAGGAAAACACCCAAGTGGTCAGCAGACCAGGCCGTGCTCTCTTCCTTTGTTGCCGGCTGGCGCCGCTGGCAGGTATGTTTGTTTACTCTCACCCAATCCGTCTGGCCGACGTCTCGAAGTGGATCTCCATTATTCCACAATACTTGTAAAATGAAAACATATTTAAAAAAGGTACCAATATCTTCAAAATATAATAAAAATAATCAATCAAAGGTATAGCTAGGCCTCAACGTTTTCTCTCTAAAATAATGAATCAGACGACATTAGCTTATATTCATTTACATTGCCTTGATTACTGATTAGAAACACATTTCTATATTATACCAGGCTTTATCGTTATATTTTAAAATCCAAGTAGGATATGTATAAATGTTATCAGGCATCCAGTAATCAGAATTCATTCAAAACCGTTGGTTAGAAGAAAACCTTTTCATTTTTTAATACATGTAAATTATAAAACAATATAATGTGGCTTATGATTGTAGAACGAAATTTGACAATTATACCGCAAATGTTTCTTTTGAACGAAAAATCGAAATTTATTTTAAGAAGAAATAATGATTATTTCTAACCTTAGGGAAGAAGTATGAAAGGATGAATTGTGAAGAGTAATGATAAACGGAAAAATAAAGTGTCCAGGGATGGGAATCGAACCCACAGTGTTCCGCTTACCAAGCAGACATGGCATATGCCCGGTAAGCGGAACACTGTGGGTTCGTTTATAACATCTTCACAACAATAAAGAAAGAAAATCACATTTATAGAATTTTTATTTATACATACATGTCTTATATGACATAAAACTAATAAATGTATTTGCATATTTACTAATAATACAATATAATGCGGCTTATGATTGTAAACCGACATTTGAAAATTATCCGGCATGTGTTTCTTTAAACGAAAAATCGAAATTTATTTTTAAGGAGAAATAACGATTATTTCTAACCTTAGAGATGAGGTATGAAAGGATGAATTGTGAAGAGTAATGATAAAAGGAAAAATAAAAGTGACCAGGGATGGGAATCGAACACACAGTGTTCCGCTTACCGGGCAGATGCCATGTCCACTAGGCTACCCTGGACATATTTCTCCGTTAGTAAATATTATATGAGGTAATTTATAATACAATATAATGCGGCTTATGATTGTAAAACGACATTTGAAAATTATCCCGCATGTGTTTCTTTTAAGAGTTGAACTAGAGTTGAACTAAATTTATTCTTAAATAAACAAATTCGACAAGATTATTTCAATTATATAGTATATAATAAAAATGCAATAAAATATCAATAAAAATACAAGCTAAGCTATTAATAATATGATTTTAAAATTGTAAATCAATCAAATTTGATCTTTTCAGTTAAAAAAAGCTATTCAGACGATAAAGCAGTATTTATTGATAAATATTAAAACGATAATATATTATTTATAATATGAAATTGCTCTAACTCTCCATAAATTTCTAATTCTTACATTTTTAAAATGGGTATTTTATAAATATAATCAAAGAATGTTTTACTAGGCCTAAAGCAAACTTTCATCTTAAATAAACAAGAACCAGACGATGAAGACTTAATCACTATATATTTCTTAATAAATAATAAATTTATGAACTAATTTCCAGTATAAATTGATCTAGCAATAAAATTCCAGAGATTAAGCTATATATTGTCACGTTTGTGAATTTTTTAATTAATTATTTATTTTTTAAATGTTTTTTGTAAATTATATTTACAAGTCATTTGTTATTATCATTACATGCAATGTATTTAAAAACAAACGATAATAAACAACAATGTAATTTACATCTTCCTTATTATAAAATAATAACAAATTCGAATTAACAATGTAAAAAACATATTTTAACATTTAACATAGCAGGTTACAATATATTTAGAACAAAAATATAAATTTTAAATCGATAAACTATATTTCTAAGCCTAAATCGAAATGTTCCCGCCCAAATAACGCAGCAGCAGACAAGGTGGTATTTCACTTAGCCACAATTCAGACGAACCCAATTAGCTGGAAGCAGACACGCAGAAGACTAACAGACTCTCGTGACTTGAGATTTTCCCAGGAGGCTTATGTTTTCTTTTTTAACTTTTGGTCTCTTTTTACTCTGGATAATGGATCGTTTGAAAACTTTCGTCTGCATACTTCGTCCATTTTAACGTCCAGTGTTTTTATAACTAAAAGTAGTTAGTTTAATAGTTTACATTTATATATATTTTATAACTGTACTTACTTTGATAATTTGCGATATATTTATAAAATTGTTCGATTATATTGTGGCTAAGAAATAATTTATTATTTAATATTATTCAATGAAAATATTCAGCAGATTATAAAAATATATATTACTCTGTATTTGTTAAATCATCTTACAAATATTTCTTTGCTTGCTTGTTCAAGATTCCCTAGCTGTAGATTGTTTTGTTGACTTGTTGATAATTGTCGACTAGTCGCCGTGACGTCATCAATAAATACTGTCACACCTCCAGATATACAAAGTCTTGATTTCTACGTTACAATATAGTTTTATTTTTGTATTCGTAGAATATTCAGTGAATAATATAGATATATCAAATCAGATTATAAATGATAGATCAACTGAACTTTGTTGATCAACCAATAAACCAATTTTTAGTAGAATTTGTTTTTCGGATTCCTTCTCTTTGCTAAGGAATTCATCATTATTAAAAGGAGCAAAACCTCTCTTCCTTCTTTCTTCAATTATTCCCAACATCAACGTCTTTTCTAAACCATTTGTCCGAAGTAAGTCGGTTTTAATTTGCATATTTGGAGTTGTAGAGAGAAGAATCTAAATGGTTTCATTCCATTTAAAATTGAAACATTTGACTTTGTATCAGTCCATGGCAATGGCTTCAACATTTTTATATTCATAGAAATATGAAAATTCTGAAATAAATTTGATTAAAATTTAAATTTGGGTTCAAATTTTCCAGAATACCAGCTATAAGTATAAGCCTTTTCTCTCTCTCTTTTTTTTTAATATTGGGGGGGGAGGGGCAAACAGAAACAGATTCAAATTATTTTGAATTTATAAAGAGTTGATTATGGAAAGTCAGCATTGGGCAGTTAAGATCAAAATATCGAATTATTTGATTTGACAATAAAAATCCAATGGCTTCTTCTATTAGAATTTTTGAGAGGAGGGGAAGCATTATCCATTTTCATATTTAAATTCAAGTTCATCTGAGACTTGATAATTTCAAAAGAAACGAGAAACCAACTTTATCTCCTTTGTTAAATATAGGTTATATTGTAAGATTATAAACTCAAAAGGGGCCTCTTCTATAAAACATGTTTATTCTGCTAGCTTTCGGAATGTCGTTCGAAGGCTAGCAAAATAAACATGTTCTGTAGAAGAAGCTCCTTTTGAGTTTATAATTCTACAATATATTTATGGTAATCTAAAATTGATGTCTATACAAATATAGGTTGTACGTCAGATATCAGTTTAAAATATATGATTAAATATATATTTGAGATATATGTGAATATAACACTAATATTAATTAAATTAAATTTACCACATTTACAATAATTTTATATTATCTGAAACAAAAAAATAAATATTGATTTGTTCTAGAAGGAATATAACACCCACCAGCATTAACAAGTTTTCTGAAAGAAAACGATGGAAATTTAAAAAATTCTAAACATATCATTCTTACATTTTAAAAGAAACAATGGTAACCATAGAGTTATAGAAACAGGAGAACTAGAAGTATAACCTACACTTATGTAGTTGGCTGGAAGTCATAGGAAGACCTGAAATGAGCTAGGTAGAAGGAGCCAAGTATATAAGCTGCAGATTAAATTGGAGAATATTTGTCCAGGTAATCACCAAAAGTCGAACTCAATGTAATAACAAGAGAGTAATATCTAACCTAAAAAATTACCTTTTCAAATTTTCCCAACATCAACGTCTTTTCTAAACCATTTGTCTGAAATAAATCAGTTCTTTATTAGCATATTTGAAGTTATATAGGAATCTAAATGGTTTCATTTCATTTAAGATTGAAACATTTGACTTTTTATCTGTCCATGGCAAAGGCTTCAATTTTTTTATATTCATAGGAATATGATGATTATGAAATTCTTTTGATCAAAATTGATCATCAAAATTTCAACCAATATATCGTATATATATTTTTTTTTTAATTAAACACTTTTTTTCTTTAGAAAAAAAAGCATCTCCTTATCTTCCAATTTTAAGTTACACAATTTCAGTTGCACGATAAGGAGATGCCATTTATTTCTTAATTTATGTTCCTTAACCCAGTACAACATTTGTATTATTTTTTCACATATTTTTAGTCGTTACAAACATGAAATCTCTTCCCTTTGTCCAACTTTTTTCTTTTCTTTTGAACTCTCTCCCTCTTCCTTCCATGGACCTATGGTGTGTCGATTTATTAGTCCAGCAATGGTCCAGAAAGTATTTCAAAGTTAGTGTCTATTGGTATTACTTATTAGCTACATTATTAGAGGAAGACTAAAGCACAACACCTTAGAATTTCTATTGGGTTCTCATTGACTTCCGCCGATCTGCCGCGCCACGCAGCGGTGGTCATCTCCTATTTCATGGCCCCGCTTGTATGTTTGCCGACGGCGTGGTCCGTCATCCCAGCAGGCTGGAAGGAAGTCTCTCGGCCCCCACAGACCTGGGGATACACACTTGTGTTGTATTTCTGGTAGTAGCTTACTGCTTGCTTGGTTCATTGCCACAGTGCATCTAATACTCTCTGCTTGGTATGACCTTATGATGTAGAACTAGATGTATTAGTTGAAAATATCAATGTTTAAAGAAACAGGAATCTCCTTATTGTACAGCTGAGAGTTACTGATAGCTTTCACCATCTGTTGGAATAAAAAAAACAACAACTAAAGGTTAATGTTTTTAGTTATTTCAGTATATTGCCTAAATACCCTTTCTTGATAAATATAGCCTAAATGGCACTTAGATGATTAATCATAGTCAGCAGTTATAATTCTAGGTCTCTTTTTGGATTCCTGTTGGCCTGTAAGCTAGCGAAATTGAAATAAAACAGAAACTTGATCCTAGATTGCTTGTTGATTTTATCACATTATAAAGAAAAAGATAAGCATGTATTATTTTTATAAAAACTATAAATTAAAATAACACAAAGCAATAACGCGCCATCTATACATATAAAATGAAAAGATTTAAAAGCAAGAATGTTTCTTTTATACATAATACAAACTTCTACTGTCTGGTACACTACTGGTTCACCACTGATGATCCAAGAGCCCTCCCAATATATTTTTTCCATCGCAGTAAGGACAGAAGAGGTTTGTATTATGTATAAAAGAAACATTCGTGCTTTTAAATCCTTTCATTTTATATAAATTAAAATATATAACAATTTGAAAAATAATTCTTTGATTCTATTTTAACTATATTAGTGTTTTCTAACCGCAAAAATATAAATACGAAAAATTCGAAAATGTTTTATATAATATATGACTTACTAATACGATTAGAATACACATAATAATTTTTTGAATAATAGATTTTTCTGCTCAAAAATCACAAAAAAAAAAAGAATACAAATAAAAACATATCTTAACGAAATTAGAATAAAAGTTATATTCAGAATTCAAAAAAAGAGAGCATGTTATTAATATTATTATTAATATGATTTTATTACTTTATGTAAACCTTTATTCCACAGTAAAATTCCAAATTTACATAAGGCCTCTAAGAAGGTTCAACTTTGAAGATAAGCAATCTCCGAGATTGGAAAATGTTTAAAAAAAAAAGAAGGTTGACAGCATGTGACACTGTCATTAAAATTATTAACCAATGACAGCGTTTTTATTTCACGTCCTTTTCCTCAAATAACCTCAATAAAAGATGGTGTAAAAAAAAGATTGAATCAATAATTCACTATGAATATAAAACTTTGTGCTGGTAATCATTAACTAATTTGATATTGGTTTAATAATAATGATAAATAATAATACTTTGAAAGAAAACATAGTTTACTTAATAAAGAATTTGAATTTTCTGAATGAAGATGAGAAATAAAAGAATATATTTATATATATAGATGGAAATCTTTGTCGGGAGGATATTGATCTAAAAGACAAAGCTCGCCTCTCCCGTCAAAATAGACGTCAAAGCTAGACGCCATCTATGTTAATTAGATCTGTTTTTTATATTTATTTTAACCTCATATATATTTAAATATATGGGGTTAAAACTTTCGAAAAAAAAAACAGATACCAAAAATTTAGCAATTATTATTTTCAACAGAAAAATGTATCGAAAACAAAAGATTTTAAAATTAACTTCTATGAAATTCTTATCCTCTATACCTTATCAGGAGAACATACAGATAAAAAAGAGAGATTATGTTCTTCTGATAGCCTGTAGTCATACATCTTAAAGATACTTTCTTTAAAAAATCGCGTGTTTCCGAGTGAGAGTGAAAAGGGGTAAATCCTTTTATAATTAGAAGCTCAACACCCCCCAGTGCCTATTTATCACAGATTGATAGATATTCAGCGATAAGAAGTAGATCCTGCTTTTCTGGATCACTAGTCTTCTGAATGATCTGTATTAAAGAGCCCTTGTTTCAAATTAACTGGTTGAGAGGTGTGAAGACGTTCTAGCATTAAATATATTCAGATTAGAACCCTACTTGAATCATATATGTGATTATTTAAGACCATGGAATTGTTGTAAATAGTCTAGATATCTACTACCACATGTTCCACCCCATGACTGTATATGACTTCTTATGTACTGCACATAGAAAGCCTCAACTAACATCAATCTGTACCGCGTAAGAATCTAATAAAGTATATCAACTGTACAGATAGAAGGAATGGAGTCTAACAGGAGAAAATTAAGGTTAAAACTAATCAGGCATAGGACAGAAGTCGAAGCAAGGCCTAGCAAAAGAGGCTTAAAACCAGCCCAACTATAAATAATTTACAAGTCAATACTTCCTGACAGGACAGGGCGTATCTGATAACGCAGAAGTTATAAAAGTTGAGTAACGCCCCGTACTTCCTGGCCAAGACCGGTGGTATCTTCCATCAAAGAAAGCCGCAAGGCCAATTAGAGAAGACCATACTTAAGTAGGTCAACCAATAGCCAAAGGCCACGTGGCATGGTCCCGCCAATTGGGAAAGAATCACCTAAATAGGTCAGCCAATTATAAAGAAGCAAGGTCGTGGTGTTAAATCGAGGACCTAGAATAGTTAGTCTTCGCTTGGATTCCAACGGTAACACTTGCTCTTAAGATCTCTCTCTCTCTCCTCTCTCTCCATTCCTTCTTGACGTCAGACGCTTCTAAGTGGAATCTCTGTTTGTTTATTTCACCTTTGGCTCAGCTGTGTCGCCTTCCACCACGACTGCACGGTAGAGTTGACATCGAGGTTCGTCTAGCATCAGGTAACACTGGTCCCAGAGGTCCCAAGATATCACAGACTCTCCCGTATCGAAGAGTCGACAGGATAGTGGACGCCAAGGTACAAGTAAGCAAATAGACCACTGTCTGTACAGAAAGATGGAACAGGGAAGAGAGGAGGATTCAAAGGAGCCCATGAAGTCCGATCCCGACTACGAAAGTGGGGAAAACCCCACTTTTCCGAAGAAAGAAAACAATCTCGGTAGAACGGAGGAAATCGCCCCCGGCCAGGAAGACGTCACGCCCCCGCCGCCGGTGTCAGATGTCCTAGGGAGGTTGACGACGACGCGACATCAGTTTTCTGCCGTGACCGGACATCGCGAGAGGTGGAATCGCTACGATGGTTCGTACGAGGCGCAGAGCTTCTTCACCAACTACGACGCCCAAGCAGATCGGGCCCAACTACAATACTCTACAAGACTGATAAAGCCAGCAAACCTCCTGCAAGCGCCCCTCCGAGTTACCAACACGCGAGCGTATGTTACCTGCTCCCCCGACCATCTCTAAACCACGAGCCCAGCGAAGACAAAGAACTCTGACTGTCCCAAAGATCCGCCAACCACGGCACAAGACCAGGACTGTCCCGAAATACAAGACAGCACAACAGTAGGTTCCTCCATACATAACTTTTGCTGAACAATTGCTCGTTCGAGCTGAACTGTCTAATAATGTAAACCTACTCTACTACTTGATACAGGAGCATCTATCGCTATAATTAGGCAGAATACTTTTAAAATAATAGAAATAAGTTTGTAAAAGAAAAATACCTGTCCATCCATTTAACTTACCTATTAATGCCATAGCTAACAATATTTTCACCATAGATTATATCTTTTTAAACTTAAAAATAGGTAATATAATGCAGAATCTAAAATTCCATATCATCGATACACCCTTGCCTTTTATCATTTTATTCCTTAATTCCATAAAACGAGTTCTACTAATTATAAGCTGTTCTCAGCTACGCCTGTATCAAGATAATGTACCTCTACCAACTACCTTGTACCAATTCACTTCGTGCAAGCAACACGTTTCCCCTGGACAGGTTAATACAACTGTCCCATTTACTAAATTTTTCCCTCCTGGAACGGGTTGCTCACACGTGGTGAACTCCAACACTCTTAGTTAATCTTATTGTAATGTTCCTAATCCCATTTTCAACGCCCCTATGTCCTTTTCTTTCATAGCTTTAGACAGAAATAACCTAAGTAACAGCCTCCCAAAACTATTCCACTCGTTAAATTCCCACATAACTACACTCCTTCCTTTTACATGCATATTAAATATCGACAAATCACTCTCAACAAAATAAACAACACCCTCTCACATCACTTTTTCCAATTGGCAACAATTTTCAATGCGCGACTTCACACCCAAATCTAATTTCGAGCCACACAAGCTTTATTACGTCGCCCTACTAAACACACACAATCTTTTTTTTTCTCACATTAAACGTGTCATATCCACTAAAAATATAAAAATTCTCGATATGTTCGTACAACCAGCACCCATGACTTTAGTAAATTTGTTATGCATAGTAAAACAGGTTAGATTTTGTACAAAACAAAGACTTCACGTGACACCTTTTCATTTACAATTTTTTTCGCTTCGTGTCACAAAGCTACACCACAAAACTCTTCCACTCTCAGGCCAAAGACGCCTTCATCACGCCTGTGACACCTTTAATCACACATTGTCCACGTAGATAGTCGCAATTTCATTCAATTCTAACCCGATATCAATGAATAACATTTTTACTAAGTCCGCCAAAAACCATTCGATTTAATATCAACAGATACAATATCCGGATTTTCGAAATACAAACACAAATCGAACACATGCTTGAACACGGTATAGTTAAAACCTCTATATCTCCCTATGTCAGTCCCATAACGCTTGTCACCAAACGCGACAAATCAAACGCTTTTGTGTTTACAATTATAGAAATAAATTCTCCGAGCGTATTCCGAATTAACATACCCAATGTCACTAATTCATGGCCATCAGAAAACCGCGTTTACAAAGGTGGGAGGCAACCACCAAGCAAACTGCCCCCACAAAGGGCCTCTGACCCAAATAAATATGCCCGCCACCGCCGGAACTAGCTAATAATAAATTCGAAGGGAGATGGACAAACAAATAGCCGACATCTTGTTACGGCCCGTCGCCACCCCGTGTCCTCTAATGAACTTTCACCAGCTATTAAATTAAATATTAGTGCGTGCCAAAGACAACACTTTACCTAAAAATCACACACACCCACACATGTTTAAAAAAAAAAAAAAAAAAAAAAAAAAAAACAACAACAACCCTTTATCGGTTAGAATAGATCGCCGTGTTTCTCCTGCACACACAGAATAAATGCCGCTTTAGGAAGAATCACGTTTTCACCTAAACGTGGCGCAGGGAACAAAAAATCGACAAGATTAGGACTCAGTTAGTTTCACAGTTAGAAACATTGTGATCCACGAGTCACGTCAAACATAAAACAAATTCGATAAGTTAGAAAAACTTAGGCCAACAAGACCAAAGATATCAATCGAGGACAATTTAAAGCTCTCTCCACCCATCCTAAAAAAACAGGAACATTACATTTGGCCTACAACTTTCCATTCTTTCACGATATATAATTTCTATGTATAATCTTACTTGCTCTTCTTTCTCGATGAACTTTTTTTTAAATTTTTCATTTTAATATTCTTTATATAATCATTATCTAGCTCTTATAATTGTTTTTTTTTTGTTTTACGTCAACCAATCAGTTTAGATTATTGTCGTTTTATTTTATTTTTCTTTACCAAAACTTATTTACTTTGGCTTAATGACTCTATTTTATAATCAACTTTATATTTTATCTTTCATATCTAATAATCTCAAGTTTATATTTCATGCTTATATGACTAATTTGCATTTTGTCATTTTATATTTTTTCTCACTTTATAAATTAGATGTTATTTACATTGTTTCATCATCCGCTACCATGTCCATGCTATCGAGTATATTATTGCTCATTATTAATTTTCATTTAATATTTTCACTTTCTATTACCCCTTATATACTGCTGTAGTGTGTTAATCTTTGTATCATATCATCACTATTTTGACTTTTTTTTTAAAGATTACTTTGCATTTAACTTCGCAATTCTATTTTCGATTTTTCAAATCCTTTAACGCTATATGCAAAGCCTTAATCTCGCAATTTTATATCTCAATTATATATTATTTTATAATCAAACTAAAAATCATGACCTAAAAACAGGGCAATCTTCAATAACCTCTTAAACAACCACTTTAAAGGTTACTTCTTAATAAATACTAACCCTTTACCGCAGGAACTTTTAACTCCTTCGCAGGCTAGACTTGACCTACTTTGATTTCGTAATTAACAATCTTGACACACCGTCCCCCGGATTTACCTATCCCTACTTCTGGCTTGGATACGTGCAAATTGTATTTTTTTTTTATATATTCCAGGGCACTCTCATGCCACACGCTGGCACATCTTTTTTTTTATATTACTCTTTTTCTCGCTAAGCCCCTGACGACTCTAATTAAAACTTTGATTTCTGGTCACTGATCTTCGCCCTCTTTATCCTGCATGCGTACGTCTTAACGACTAATTACTAAAACCCATAACAATCACCCTTATCTTACTATTCGATTGTGGTACTGTAACTTTATTCGGTCCTTAAATTTACATGTGAAACATGGCCTAGGTTTTCCGCGCCGTGCACATTAAATGGTTTGGGACTTGAGTCAAAGTGACATTGCCGCAACCAAGTAATAACTAACCCCTCAACCCTTTCTAACGCCCATCACGAAGAGATCATGATTTACCCATCCAATCATTTATAGTTTTACCTATAATCATTATATGTTCTCTATTAAATATTTTATTCATATTTTTATTTTTACTTGTATGTTTAGTATTAGTTGTTTATGCTTTATTATCTCTTATGGATATACAGAAATCAACCCCATGTTATATACCAACTCATTTCAATTAATTTTTAAAAAAATTACTTCCTTAATAACAGTCTTCCTATTCCGCTCTCTTAAATCCCTCCATATGAACCCTCTCACATCCGGGGCCATCTGTGATGATTTAAGACCATGGAATTGTTGTAAATAGTCTAGATATCTACTACCACATGTTCCACCCCATGACTGTATATGACTTCTTATGTACTGCACATAGAAAGCCTCAACTAACATCAATCTGTACCGCGTAAGAATCTAATAAAGTATATCAACTGTACAGATAGAAGGAATGGAGTCTAACAGGAGAAAATTAAGGTTAAAACTAATCAGGCATAGGACAGAAGTCGAAGCAAGGCCTAGCAAAAGAGGCTTAAAACCAGCCCAACTATAAATAATTTACAAGTCAATACTTCCTGACAGGACAGGGCGTATCTGATAACGCAGAAGTTATAAAAGTCGAGTAACGCCCCGTACTTCCTGGCCAAGACCGGTGGTATCTTCCATCAAAGAAAGCCGCAAGGCCAATTAGAGAAGACCATACTTAAGTAGGTCAACCAATAGCCAAAGGCCACGTGGCATGGTCCCGCCAATTGGGAAAGAATCACCTAAATAGGTCAGCCAATTAGAAAGAAGCAAGGTCGTGGTGTTAAATCGAGGACCTAGAATAGTTAGTCTTCGCTTGGATTCCAACGGTAACACTTGCTCTTAAGATCTCTCTCTCTCTCCTCTCTCTCCATTCCTTCTTGACGTCAGACGCTTCTAAGTGGGATCTCTGTTTGTTTATTTCACCTTTGGCTCAGCTGTGTCGCCTTCCACCACGACTGCACGGTAGAGTTGACATCGAGGTTCGTCTAGCATCAGGTAACACTGGTCCCAGAGGTCCCAAGATATCACATATATATATATATATATGTTGTAATCCCGAGTAAGTCGACTTGTGATTAAACTGGCAGTCGTAGTCGTGAGTCGAAAGTGTTGATATTCTTCTCGCACGTGGACAGCAGGAAGCAGAGGCAGGGCTAGATGCTAGCACCGAGCGGGTCGGAGACAGCCCACGGGACAGAGGTGGAGGCCATGACACAAACCTGGATGCCTAACACCGAGACAAGGAGAGAGAGAGAGAGCCAGAAGCGGCCTGCTTAGATGGACATACCATATCACCTTCCGAGCTGACACTGTTCTGTTGACCCCGGGAGGGATCGCCTATAAAAAGCTCCGGAAGGGGCCCCTTCCTGGGCGTCTACCATGTCCTTTGAATCTTTGCCTCGTTGCTGCCTCTAGACCATTCTTTTGCTGTTTTTATTTTGACGTCATCATTTTGAGAGTTTGAATACAAATAAGGATGATACAGATTATATTAATAAAGATATTGCATATCATACAAAATATGGGAGGTGGTAGGAAATAGGAGCAATGTACATTTTTATAGGAGGGAATGATATCAGGCTAATGACTAACTTAACTAATTAGAAGATATATGTGAAATATACTAACAGTGTTATTATATTACAATTTAAAATATATTACATATAAAATAGCATAATTATAAATACTCTGGAGTGTGTCTATACAAGAACAAGCTCCTTTCTGTAATTATCACAGAATATTGAGTTTGAAAAAAAAGATCTCATATTCGAATATAAATGTAAGGATGATTAAGAATTCTGGACCTTAAGAGGATTCCTAACAATAAATTAAAAAATGACAAAGTTATTCAATATTTTCAATCATTTATACATATCTTTTGTTTAAAAGGAGGGATATGTTTCTTTGAATTAATCTTCTTGAAGAGAAGGACGCCGTGGCTCCAAAGCTAAAGTTCTTTCATTAGAAAATAAAAATGCCATTGTAGAAAAGCCATCTATATTTATATTTCAGAACATAATGGCTTATATTATACATCTTGGTGGTTTATATAATAAATAAATCTCGTCTAACTTTTAGACAGTGCTAGGTGTTATATGCCTCTTGTAGAAGAACATATGGCTGGATGCTCAAGTTTCGATATTTTAAATAGAAAAGCCATTAGAGAAAAGCCATCTCTGATTATATAATAGACCCTAGTGCGCTTTATATTATACACCTTGGTGGTTTAGATTCTAAATAGATCTGGGTTTTCTATTAGAGGCGGTGTTAGGTGTTATACATTATGTTTCTTGTAGAAGAACATTATATTGCTGGATGCTCAAACTTCGATATTTGAAAATAGAAAAGACATTAGAGAAAAGTCATCTCTGATTATACAATACACCACAGTGCGCTTTATATTATACACCTTGGTGGTTTAATTATAAATAGATCTGGGTTTTCTATTAGAGGCGGTGTTAGGTGTTATACATTATGTTTCTTGTAGAATAACATTATATTGCTGGATGCTCAAACTTCGATATTTAAAAATAGAAACGCCATAGTAGAAAAGCCAGCTCTAATTATATATCAGACCATAATGGTTTATACACCTTGGTGGTTTAGATTCTAATTTGATCTAGGTTTTCTATTAGGTGTGGTGCTAGGTGTTATTTTAATCTTGTAGAGGAAGATTATATGGCCTGGAAACTCAAGTTTTGATTTTTTAAATAGAAAAGCCATTAGAGAAAAGCCATCTTAGATTATATCATAGACTTTAGGGCGCTTTATATTATACACCTTGGTGGTTTATATTATAAATAAATGTGGTTTTTCTATTATATAAACAGTGCTAGGTGTTATAATAATATTGCCACTTATATTGCAAATTAGGGAAGACAAAAACTTCAGGAGGAGACAACAATTAATTTCAGGCAAGGACAAACTATAAATGGTAAACAAAAGGTAAGCCACGAGGGAAATTTACAGAGTAGCAAAATACTTGTATAAACATAAAAATTACCACTCTGTTAATAAAATTAATAAATACTTTGTTTAGAAGAGCGTCATGGACTTAAAGCTCGAATTTCGATAAGAAAATATGTATACAAATAATCTTATCCCTGCATTGATATCATTATCAAAAATAATAAAGAATCATATGGTGGATCCTTTCTTTTGATGATAGTAAGTCAGCTTTCTCAAGAATTTCAGCCAGAATATTTAAAAATCGCTATAAAATCTTTGCCTAGTAGCTGATGAGTTATTGAGAGCGATCAATCATGTCAAAGGTGCATTACAAATGGTTATCTTTCAGATCTTATTCTGATTGGTTAATAATTCGGAGTGTTAGACGGGAGACTGTCACCTAGATAAAGAATGGATCTCTTCCACTTCATTTCAAGTCATCAATTCGCATTAAATTTTACAGAGAATTAGTAGGTGCACGCACGCTTTGTCATTTTTAAAAATTGGTTTTAATGATAAAAAATCTCTCTTTTTTTTTTTTCATTTGATTCATCGATTGATTCTATATGGGGGTGAAAAATTCGCTGAGTTTTTTTTCTTCTTCTTCTTTTGTTCAATTCTTCGTTATTGATTTGGATCTATTTAGGGTCTTTGTCGATTTCGATTTCTTTGGATAGGGGGATCTGTACCCCGAGGGTGTTTGGGGGAAAGTAAATGGGGTCGTCTTCTCTTAATAATGTTCTTTTCTTTTCCCTCTTTAGAGAAGTTGGAATGGTCAAATGGTCATGGAAGAATTCCCTCCTGTTCTGATAAACTTTCCATTATATATCATCTTTTGTTATATCTTCCATGATAAATATACACTTTCAATCATTTCATAGAGATTCTCTTTTTTTATTCTTGTAACTTATCAAATTTCTGCTTCAATTCGTTTTCTATTCGGTCTAGAGATCTATTCACAAGTTCTATTAGAAGATTGTAACGCTTTTGATGTTATTGACCTGATTCAACTTTGAAGGTGCATTTTGAATATTTAAGGATAAAAAATAAACTTATTATTAATATGAAAAAAAATAGTACAAATGTAATATTGTACTGGGATAAGGTTCATAAATTAAGAAAAAGGCATCTCCTTATAGTGAAACTTAAAGTTGCTGATGGTTGATGCGCAAGCCATTAGCAACTTTCAGTTGCACGATAAGGAGATGCCTTTTTCTTATTATTAATAGTTGATTCAAAATTTTGAAATACAATCATTGACAAACCTTAAAGAAGTTTTACCTTTTAGCATGTATATCGGGATTCAGACAATAACTCTGAAAGATATTACAGTGACCTTTATTGAAAACACACGAGATAACCAAGTATGAACAAAATTGCCTCTGCCTTCTTTAAAAAAAATAAAGAAAGAAAACCATCGATATCAAAGACCTTCCACTTCCAAATGTTTTGTCCATGAGTGTAATTTTAAAACAACATTATATTTCATTTTAAAATTTAACGCTTAAATCATGATCCAGGAATATAGAGTGGATGTGAATGGAATCATAGTTTCAAACACACTATCAGTATGCAAATTAATCTCCGTCTTATTTACATATTCTGCATTTCTGGACGATGCCAAGCCATTTGTATAGCATACTCAATCGGTTTAAAAGACCACTCTTTTAGGGAATATATAATATGATAACTGATGTAATTTTGAGGTCGTGATTTTATTTCATTTAATCCTGATAGACATGCCGTTGATTCGCATATTTATGTAAATTATATTACACCATTTATTTCGCGATCGAACGTTGTGGCCCACTGTACGTATTACATCCCAAACACGACGCCAGCCATCTCTTGTCTTGAGCTCGATGTACGATCTCAGTGACTGTCAAGCCAGTGAGTTAATTTAGTTGGCCCATGAAGCGTATCCAGGTATGTGTCGACCAGACGTCTTTCCATTCAGTATGGTGTACTCCATTTCTCCTCGATCTCTTCCCCTGAATCTTTCCCTCCAACACTGACAGCAATGTACTATCTATTTATTAAATATAAATTATAAGAATGAGTTTTTATTATTATTATTATCCGTAGTAGACGTGGTACAGGCCATCATAATCATGATGGGTAGAAGTAGCAACTGCTTTAACAGTAAGTGCACCACATGTCTACGCATGTGAGAAGCAGTTCGCCTTTACACTTAAAAGTGAACCAGAGCGCCGTTTGGTTACTTGAAATCGCTGGTGGGGTTGGCCTTTTTTTTAAATAAGAAGAAATTGCTCAATTCGGGATTCGATCCCGGGTCGTATCGATCGAAAACAAACGGTTTAGACCACCCTTCCACCGACCCCCCCCAGAAGAGAGAGATAAAATACTTAATATATCTTCTTTAAAAATTATATAAATATATTTTAAAATGAGGCTTATTTTAGATTTAAAAATATTATTTATCCAATATTTCGATTTTTTAAATTTCAAAATAAGCCTCATTTAAAAAATATATGTTATATAAAATATTATTTTATTTTAAATTATAATTTCATAGATTCAAATACTCTGCTAAATCGACCGCCAGAGGTCACTTTTCCCCTATAAAAATTCGTTGTTGTTTTATCCCAAAGGCCGGCTCAAAACTTTTGTACATTATGTAAATAATCTTTTGTTTTCCTTATTCTACTCGCCTTAAGCCAGGCATTACTTTTACCAAATTATGTTTTTCATATATATTCCTTAGTTCAAATAAAGAAATCTCTGATCAAAACTATTATTATTCTTTCAAGATTTTTAACCACGACTGCATTACCATTACCATAATATTCAACATGATCTAAAATCAAGCAGAAAATCAAATCTCATTTGTTTTTATAACATATATATATTATGGATTTATCTATATTAAGAATAAATATATGTGTGTGGGGTGATACACCTTCTCAAATAATAAAGATTTATACAATATAAGTGAGAGGGTATAAACGGATGTTAACAATGTAATTTCTATGCCATCTGGGAAGGTTATTATCATACTTAATGGGGAGAATGGCTGACAGTTTCTCAACTCTGGATGACATTTTGATGTCCTCTATCCAGATAGATGTCACATGAGTTGGTTTTAATGGAGCTCTTTCAAGTGGTCAGAAATGTGTGACACTTGTTGATTTATCATAAAGATAGAAGCTGCCTCTGGCCGGCATTTATAGTTCTTCAAAGATACTTTGGCCAGTTATTTTTTTTATTATCTCGACTTTTACAACAATTTTAACATTTGGCAATTGTTAACTCCTGACGAGGACAAAAGATTTTTGTATAAACGTACGAGACAATAAAAAAGATTTACTGACCGAAGTATCTTTAATTTGAATAAATTGTTAATTTAGCCACGAAATTAGTCTACTATATCTTTTAGTGATCTGCATTGAGTGTGAAAAATGATAATCACAACTAAATATTTGTTTAAATATGTATTTCTAAAACGATTAAAAGATACAAGTATCAGAGTCATCAATCAATTCTTAATTCTGTCGCAGTTTGCTTTTGTGAATGGAATAAATACCCAAATATGGCCATTTCTTATAAGCATCGGTAGTTCAATGGCGAGAATGCTCGCCTGCCACGCGAGTGGCCCGGGTTCGATTCCCGGCAGAATAAATTTTTTTTTTTACAATTTTTAAAACTCATTTATATATTATACAAGAATGACATCCACGGCGCCAATTCATAATTGTAACTAATAGTATTTGAATAAAAGCATTTAATCGGGTAAAACCCGGGCCATTCGGCTAGTATGAATATAAATATAAAAATTATTGTTGAAATAATTATATGAGTTAAAAATAGTTAAAATTTCTTATAACAGATTGGGCGCCATTGAATCACATAAAAAGGGGAGAAATTAGATAGATTCATAATAATTAATAATATTTTAACAGCGGCTTCGTTTATTTTATTCATTAGATCTTTTCAGTATTTTCTATTACCAATTCTGCCTATATATTGTTATTTCAGTTGTTTTTTTATCAGTAAATAATTAAACGACATTTGAGAATTATCCCGCATGTGTTTCTTTTCAACGAAAAATCAAAATTCATTTTAAGAAGAAATAGCGATTATTTCTAGCCTTAGGGATGAGGTATGAAAGAATGAATTGTGAAGAGTAATAATAAACGGAAAAATAAAAGTTTGATTTTGATTATTCGTTGAAAAGAAACACATGCGGGATAATTCTCAAATGTCGTTTTACAATCACAAGTCGCATTATATTATATTGTACAGTAAATAGTTGTTTAGAATATCGAATAGGATATAAGGTTATCAAAATAATTATAATTTTTTGACAATGCCTTTGTATATATCATCAAATATTAATTCTAAAGACCTTTCTATAATTTTTATTTGCTTATCCCTAGTACACATGGTACAGGCCATGATAAGTGTACCACATATCTACACATTTGAAAGGCAATTCGACTTTGCACTTACAAATGTGCCAGTGCCCCGTTTGGTTACTTTCATTCGCTGGTGGTGTTGGACCTTTGCAAGAATTCAGGGGGAAGGGACATTGAAACAATTTACACTCATGGACAAAACATAAGAACGTTTAATATTTTGATTTCCCCGGTTGTTTATTTATTTATTTTTTGGAAGAGACTGAGACAATTTTTTTCACACTTGGTTATCTCGTGTATCTTCAATAAAGGTCACTGTAATATCTTTCAGAGTTATTGTCTGAATCCCGATATACATGTTAAAAGCACAACTTCCTTAAGTTTTGTTAACGAGTGTATATCATGTTTCTTCAATGAAGGTCACTAATATATTTCAGAGTTATTGTCTGAATCCCGATATACATGTTAAAAGCACAACTTCCTTAAGTTTTGTTAACGAGTGTATATCATGTTTCTTCAATGAAGGTCACTGTAATATCTTTCAGAGTTATTGTCTGAATCCCGATATACATGTTAAAAGATACAACTTCCTTAAGTTTTGTTCACGAGTGTATATCATGTTTCTTCAATGAAGGTCACTGTAATATATTTCAGAGTTATTGTCTGAATCCCGATATACATGTTAAAAGGTACAACTTCCTTAAGTTTTGTTCACGAGTGTATATCATGTTTCTTCAATGAAGGTCACTGTAATATATTTCAGAGTTATTGTCTGAATCCCGATATACATGTTAAAAGGTACAACTTCCTTAAGTTTTGTTCACGAGTGTATATCATGTTTCTTCAATGAAGGTCACTGTAATATATTTCAGAGTTATTGTCTGAATCCCGATATACATGTTAAAAGGTACAACTTCCTTAAGTTTTGTTCACGAGTGTATATCATGTTTCTTCAATGAAGGTCACTGTAATATATTTCAGAGTTATTGTCTGAATCCCGATATACATGTTAAAAGGTACAACTTCCTTAAGTTTTGTTCACGAGTGTATATCATGTTTCTTCAATGAAGATCACTGTAATATATTTCAGAGTTATTGTCTGAATCCCGATATACATGCTAAAGATACAACTTCCTTAAGTTTTGTTCACGAGTGTATATCATGTGTCTTCAATAAAGGTCACTGTAATATCTTTCAGAGTTATTGTCTGAATCCCGATATACATGTTAAAAGATACAACTTCCTTAAGTTTTGTTCACGAGTGTATATCATGTTTCTTCAATGAAGGTCACTGTAATATCTTTCAGAGTTATTGTCTGAATCCCGATATACATGTTAAAAGATACAACTTCCTTAAGTTTTGTTCACGAGTGTATATCATGTGTCTTCAATAAAGGTCACTGTAATATCTTTCAGAGTTATTGTCTGAATCCCGATATACATGTTAAAAGATACAACTTCCTTAAGTTTTGTTCACGAGTGTATATCATGTTTCTTCAATGAAGGTCACTGTAATATCTTTCAGAGTTATTGTCTGAATCCCGATATACATGTTAAAAGATACAACTTCCTTAAGTTTTGTTCACGAGTGTATATCATGTTTCTTCAATGAAGGTCACTGTAATATCTTTCAGAGTTATTGTCTGAATCCCGATATACATGTTAAAAGGTACAACTTCCTTAAGTTTTGTTCACGAGTGTATATCATGTTTCTTCAATGAAGGTCACTGTAATATCTTTCAGAGTTATTGTCTGAATCCCGATATACATGTTAAAAGATACATCTTCCTTAAGTTTTGTTCACGAGTGTATATCATGTTTCTTCAATGAAGGTCACTGTAATATATTTCAGAGTTATTGTCTGAATCCCGATATACATGTTAAAAGATACAACTTCCTTAAGTTTTGTTCACGAGTGTATATCATGTGTCTTCAATAAAGGTCACTGTAATATCTTTCAGAGTTATTGTCTGAATCTCGATTTCCATATTCTACAAATATTCCGATCTCCTATATTACAAATATTTTATATCGTATTCAATTTTCAATAATTTTTTTTTTTCACACATCAATTTTTCTACCATTATTGAATCAAAGCAAAAACTAACTTTAAACTAAAACCTACTCTGACGGTTTTATACCTTAACACAGATTGGCGTTCAGCCAACTGAAATATTGGTAAATAAATTCTTTTTGAAACCAATATATGCTTTTTATATGAAGATTTATTTATGGATTGCCCCTTTTGGTGTGAAACACCAAAGAAATATATATACACTCATGGACAAAACTTAAGAAAGTACAAAGTCTTTTATTTTGCCGATCGTCTGTTTCTTTGAAGGATACAGAGGCAATTTTGTTCACACTTGGTTATATCATATCTTCAATAAATATCACTGTAATATCTTTCAGAGTTATTGTATGAATCCCGATATACATCCTAAAAGGTACAACTATTTAAGTTTTGTTCATGAATGTATCTATATATACATCTTGTCTTTGTGTTATTTTATGTATCATTTACGAACGGAAAAATACGTCCAGGGTAGCCTAGTGGACATGGTATCTGCCCGGTAAGCGGAACATTGTGGGTTCGATTCCCATCCCTGGACACTTTTATTTTTCCATTCGTCATTACTCTTCATAATTCACCCTTTCATACCTCATCCAAAAAAGGATAGAAATGTCGATATTTCACCTTGAAATAAAATTTTGATTTTTCGTTTAAAAGAAACTCATGGAAGGTAACTTCAAGTGTCGTTTTATATACATCTTGTGCATCCGTGACATACAATCTTGTATAAAGAAGAGCGTATACGTGGGACCTATCCCAAGTACAGTATGATCATCTTGGTAGACAGTAAGCGACTGGTTTGGCTGTGAGTGTACCACATGTCTACACATGTATAAAGCAGTTTGACCTTTATACTTACATATGTGCCAGAGAGCCTTGTCTGGTTACTTTCACTCACTGTTGGGGGTAGATTTTGTAAAGAATCGAAGACCATTAGAGCAATTAAAAAAGGGTTCAATACCATTTCTGAGATCCCACCCTTCCGTGCTGCGTATATAGGCAGAATCGTCCAATACAGTATTAGAGCTCTGAGAAGCGGTCTGGTAGATTATATTGGCGAAACCGCTGGGAAGGTTCACCACTGATGAGCCAAGCCCTCCCAATTTTTTTAATCGGAGTACGGACAGTAGAAGTTTGTATTGTGTAAAAAAGAAGCATTCGTGCTTAAATCCTTTTATTCAGAATTTGGCAACGTGATGTATAGCTGGTCAGTAGCTAGATAAATTCTATGGGATGGACTGGCGAAAACCAATAACCTGAAACCATGATGAGCATTCTGAATTTGCTAAAGCTGTAAACTAACTCTATCCGCTAATTTACAGAGATGATCAATAGATAGCGCTTAATTTTAACGTGAGAGATGATCTTACTTCGTTTAGCTATTATTCCTCTTTGCGAAAATATCATCTGAAAAGAAAACTCGAATTTTTGCCACCTTTTATTTTCACATTCTTTTCTATTTGATTGTATTTTATTTATATTGTAGCATAAGCCGACTTCATGGAACAGGAAGCTCGTGTCAGCGCCGGGTTGTTCCACGCGAACTCTCGCTAGTGTTTTCTTTCTTTGGTTTTATATAAAACTATCTTTGTTTGTAGAGATTGAGTTGATTAAACTTCTCTCGCTTATTAAATTGTTCTTAATACGACTTGCTAATTATTTCATCACTACAATATTGCTAATCTCTCAGTGATAGTAACAGACTCTACCTTTACCATTTTAAATCAACTTTAGCGATTCTTTTGAATAACTAAGCCTTATATAAAGACTATGAATAAGTTAAAGAAGAGAAAATTCCCCATTAGGATACCTAAAACAATTTCAGTGATTCTTTGCATTTTAATTCCCCTGCAACAATATACAAAATACATTTCCTTTCTGTATATCGAGAATAATAGTAAAAAAAACTTTTTCATGTATAGACAATTGGCAATGGTCGTTGGAGACCCGTTCGTAATATTCCAACGTATTCTACCTCGGTGACAGTTACCTTGTACATAATTATTGTACTTAGCATTTATATTTTTCAATTCATAATTGTACATACTGTTCACATGTGCTATTGACAAGATGTCAATAAATCTTTTTTATTTTGTCAAAAAACAATATACAAATCATTTAGAGCATGCAATGTTTTATAAATCGTCAACATGAATTTTTGCCTTTTCTAATTGTCTTTACCTATTTCAATGCATTGCGTTATGATGCCCAGTTTATCAAAAATGCAAAGATTAATTGATTTGATAAATCGGGTCTTTTACCAATCATCACGATCGGTGATCTAAATAGAAGATATTAAAAATATATAATTAAATTCTGTAAAAAAAAAAAGAAAACCTCTTATATATACAATATTAATCGCAAGAATGGTGCGCTCTCTTAAAGAAACACACATATATTTAAAAATAGTTAATATTCGAACTAAAATTTTTACACTCAAACAAATTATATAATACAATATAATGCGGCTTATGATTGCTAGCCTAGTGGACATGGTATCTGCCCGGTAAGCGGAACACTGTGGGTTCGATTCCCATCCCTGGACACTTTTATTATTCCGTTTATCATTACTCTTCACAATTCATTATTTCATACCTCATCCCTAAGGTTAGAAATAATCGTTATTTCTCCTTAAAATAAATTTCAATTTTTCGTTCAAAAGAAACACATGCGGGAAAATTTTCAAATGTCGTTATACAAAATAATATAATATGCTTGAGATAATATCACAGTGTTTATAGTTTTGTGTTCTGAAGAGAAAGTCATTAATTATAAATATTAACATTGTTTCAAAATAGTACTTTTTCCATACTATGTGTATATAAAAATCGTATAATAGTTTTCATTTAATAAACAAAGGCCAATCCTGGAAACAATAATAGATCCGTATCTCCAGGAAATAAGACAAATAAATAAGTAGTATAAGGAAACATTTGGGGAAAAACACAAGATAATAAAATAGAAAATAGCATTTCTTTGTGGATTCCAAAATATAGCAACACACTACAAATAATGTTTATACAATTATTAATAACAGTTTATTATAGGAATTTAGATATTATAATAATTTACCTTTATAGTTTATATATAAAGTTTTTTTTTGTATTTTATTAATGAAGTTTCTATATTTTAGGTATAGCTGTTCTAGATTTGTAGGTTGATTTGATTTAAAAGAAAGGGCTCTCGTCAGCGTGGTACAATCTGTATCTCTAGGACTAAAAATGTCCTAAAAAATATTTTTTGTGTTCTTCTATTATATAAACCTTAACAATACTGAAATATCAATTAATATATATATATATATGTCATAATTTGTATATAATTAAATGCAACCCCGACCCACTATGTATGTACCATGTATGATTTTCAAAGATTTAATAAAAGAATAAGGTAACTGGAGGAAAGAAAGTAACAAAAGACATAGAAAGTAGATCTAGAGGAGAGCATATTTATTAATAACGACGCAGTTAACCTTCTGACCCCAGGTCCCTGCGAGCTAAGTTTAAACCAACACTTCCTGGAAAAACAGGACGTATCTAGTGACCAGAAGTTATAAATGTTAAAGCTAACACCCAATATTTCCGGCAAAGACAGGACGTATCTAATATCCGTCGAAGTTATAAGCGTCAAGCTACCCGACACTTCCTGACCCAGGCCGGGCGTAACTAACACTAAAGGAAGCCGCCGGCCAATCAGAAGATAGCATCTAAATAGGTCAACCAATAGGGAAAGATCATGTGATCATCTCTCAACCAATCAGAGAGAAACTGAGTCTTGGTGTTAAATCGGAAAGCAAGAATGGTCAGTTACGCTTTGGCTCCCAAGGAGTTGACATCGGCTCTGGACCTCTCCCCCTCTGCTCATCCCGTAGCTAAGTACAATCACCGCCATGTGATCAGATAATTAATAAGTCAAATCGCTCAGCTCTTCTCAAGCTTTCTTTCCTCCAATCCAGTTGCCTTTTATTTTCAAACCTCATCATGTGTCCTGATTATTCCTAACTGTGTGCTTCACTTACCACTCAACGACTGCGCTTCAACCAATCTCACCATTCGCACCCAACAACAAGAAACCCCGCAACGATATTACCACAGAACGGTTAAATCGACAGGATTCTACAACAGTGTAATACATCAAATATTGCAGTGTAATAACTGCATCATATTACACAGAGTCGACAGGATTCTACAACAGTGTAATACATCAAATATTATAGTGTAATACCAATTGCATCATATTACACAGAGTCGACAGGATAAAGATTATAGAGCTTAATCAGGATAAAGATGGAAATTAGCCCAGGCGCCAGCAAAACAAAAGGCAATGACAAACCAAGAGAGAACAAACTGGCAACGAGCGGAAAGAAACTGACAACGAACGAAGCGACAAGACACACCCTGGCGACGGTAATTTTAGAACTGACCGCCGCGCTACAAGGGGCAAGATCCACGCAACTGGAAGCGGTCTTCCGGAGCGCCACCCTCGGGACAACCGCCCGCCCGCACCGCCGGTACGTGTCCGAACAACCTGACGCCCACCGAGGAGTCGCCACCCGCCATGCCGTACCCGTGCACCCGGAAGCAAGCCACGCGACACGGGCCCAGTGTACCGACAACGCGGTCCACTCGAATGGAAGCAGTACAAATGACTAAATTTCCCTTTCAATTGCGCGGACAGTGCAAGCAGTCCCGACCCGGTCCAACAGATATTCCAAGCCAGCCACACCAAGCCGAAGACGCCACAGTGGAGACTTTTCGAGACTAAGGTAGGCAATCCACCCAATGACACCATCAAATTGACTTTGGACTTGTATCTGACCCAGGACCTACCATGTACCTTTCTAATTGAACCAGACGCAGGTTCGAACATATTGCCGTATCATTTATACAATAGATTAAAAGCACAACTTCCCAACTTAAGTATTAAAAAACCTTCCCTTGATCTATCCACCCTAAATAGCTTTACGAAAATAATAGGACATTTAACTTTCCCTCTGACAATAGGCCAAATAACCCGTAGAGAGAACTTCCACGTGGTAAATGCATCCTTGCCATTTGGAGTTCTTACCTTAAAAACCCTTTATCAGTATAAATTAAAGCTAAATTATAATCGCGGCACTATTTTCCAACTTGGCGTCCCATTGTCTAATACTATCTACCACTTTAAACATGTGTCAAATGAATGCAAGCACGGGCTAGGCCAAAACCTGTCCCAAAGGACTCGCACAGCACCCAAAGCTTTCACACATGGAAACCCTTGCCTGCATTCATTGCCCAAACCCCAAATATTTACATGCCATCATCCTAATCTCACACCACGCAACTTTTCACTCAACCCAATTGCCAATACTTTATGCCCACCACATATAAAGCCACCACGACGTCAATCTACAATTCCAATAATGCCCAAAAAAGTGTCCGTACACCGACACAGCTCACCCACTTACCACACAAAATTCACACATGACCACACTTCGCCACACCATAATTACGCAAATGTACCTCACAACATACACGCACCCATACGTCACCACGCGACAAACACACACAACCCGCACAACAAACGCAACACGCACGCCAAAAGACAACAACAACGACAAACAAGCGCATGCACAACCGTTAAGAATAATACAATCATCCCGTCTACACAAAACATAGAAAAAATTCACGCCACCAAACAACCACACAATCGAAAAACATTGCGATCCTTCCTAAAAGCTGTGAACGCCTATAAAGAGTTCATCCCGGACCACGCCCGCTTGCGGACACCACTTGTCAACCTTCTAAAAAAGGATGTCGTGTGGGTCTGGGATGACAAATGCCAGAAAGCGTTCACTAACCTGAAAGAAAACCTTACCACACACCCCACATTACACCTTTACCAGGAAGATCTGCCATGCCAGGTGTACTGTAACACCTCAACATTCAGCATTACAGGCGTTCTTAAACAAGTCTACCCTGATGGGAAGACATACACCGTTCAACATTTCAGCCGATCTCTGCGTAGTCACGAGCGAAATTATTCAGACTTGGAACTACAATGCCTAGCCATTGTGGAAAGTGTGGATAATTTCCGCACCTGTCTAAATGGCAGAAAGTTTACAATATTTTCTGACCATCACGCATTGCAGTGGTTGAAAACCATCAAGAACCCGTCCGGTAGACTGTTTCGATGGAGTTTACGACTATCGAGTTACGAATATGAGGTCCGCTACATAAAGGGAAAACTACAATATGAAGCAGATCTCTTGTCCCGTAACCCGTTTTGTGGATTCTTGGACGCCACCCTTATCAAGACCCACCAACCTCCTCCATCGAAAGAGTCTAGTTTGACCATTGATCATAATGGATTACATACAGTTTCCCGAAAAGGTGTAACCAAGATTATACTTCCAAAACCACTCATACAACAACTCTTACAAACAGTACACACACAATACAATCACCCCGGTATTTCCCAAATGTCACGAATTATCTCCACACAATATTACTGGCAAGGTATGTCAAAAGATATTAAACAAAAAGTTAAGACCTGTCCCACCTGCCAATTAACAAAACGTCCAGTAGGACCCACTTACGGAGAATTAAGTCAACCTCCGGAATCTAAAGAACCCTTCGACCTTTTATCTCTGGACACCATAGCAGGATTTGCCAAATATGGCAACACCAAGATATACCTCCATGTGGTAGTCGATCATTTTTCACGCTACGCGTGGGCTTTTCCATCTAAATCCACCAGTACCACCACCTACCAGCAGGTACTTAAACGAGTATTCCAGGATGGTTCTCCAAAACGCCTTCTTACGGATAGAGCCCCTGCCTTCACTTCACCCAAATTTCGTAGTTTCCTACTTAATAGAAATATTCACCCATTGCTCACAACCAGCAACAATCCACAGGCCAACGGTCTATGTGAACGCCTGAACGCCACCCTCACGGGAAAACTTAGGTTATTACACCTAGAAAATCCTAAGGTCGCATGGACCAAGTTGGTCAAGAAGGTTACACTTATATATAACAAGACACCCCACTCTACCACAGGTTTTCCACCCATATACTTAATGTTTGGTATCCTACCCCCAGAAATCTCTAATCATAACACACCGTACCCAGATATCGACAAAGCTAGAAAAATTGCACACACACGCACACAAAACAAACATTTACAAGACAAAAACACTTATGACCAACGACACAAGCAACCACATTTCGAAGTAGGTGATCTAGTATTAGTAAAATTATATCACCACCCAAATACAGGGAAACTTGCGCCATATTTCACAGGACCTCACACAATATTAGAAATTATTTCACCAAATGTGGTCCGCATAGATCGACCAAATCAACCACTTCAAAGAGACACTGACACAATCCACGTCAACAAACTTAAACTGTATACAGAAAAAATCCATTATATATCACCACCCGCCGTTAACACCTATCATATAAAGCACAACCCCAATTACACGTTTCCTTTCAAACATTTAACACCCGAATTATTCCCAACAGAGTCATTAAGGTTCAAACCCACCAGCAGCGAACCTTTCAAGCATTTAGACCCTGCCATTTTTGCAACAAGACGATTTACATCACTCTTCCCCGATGTTAAAAACTGCAAACCTGACAACCAGCTCAATCATATCACACCACTCCCTAAAGATATCAAACAAGAGAACTGCGAACCTACCAATCATTCAAATTCTACAATTCATAAGGTTCAAGCAAATATTTCAGAGTCCCCAGTTACAAAAATGTGGACGAACATGGGGAAATATCCTATCTTTCATCTGATTTTTATCCTTTGTTTATTAGTTCTACCGTACAACTGTATCCCAATTTTATTCATTAATTACCTGTTTATCTATGCCATGCCCGCTCAGAAAATCTTCGAACTACAAGAGGTAGTTTTTAATTTAGGACAAGCAGTTTTTAATTTTGGACAAACAGTTTTTCATTGTGGACAAGCAGTTCTTCATTGTGGACAAACATTTATAAAACTTCTCATAATTTTAGGAACCATCTTCGCAGAAATCTAAATAAACTCCGAAGAGATAGCAGTAACTGAAAAGATGACCAAACAATGTCGGAGAAATCACGCTCCAAAAACAAGCCCCGAGCCACACCCCAAAATAAATAGACGGCAGGAAATGAGAATTTGAACACCACGACAGGAAGTGTAGTCCGCGGCGGTTAAATTCGACCTCTGTAAACAAAGCGGAGCGCCTTCGTCCGATCTCCAATTTCATTCCCTCTCGTTTGCCCGACACACCCCACTTCCGTATCTCTAATTACAATGAGATCCCCTATTGAGGTCAACTGGGAACCTCGCTATGCCACCGATTTTTGATTCCAGTTCGAGTCTACATATCGATTTTTACCACCCAATTACACATCCACGAGACAACACATAGAACTAGCTCACACATTTCTTACACAACAGACTTCTAACATTTTTTCACAACACACACACAAAGACAAAAATTACACATAAAGGTTATATAGATTTCCATGTCTCCTGTACACACAGCATAAACGCACTTGAGGGATAGAATCACGTTTTTCACCTAAGTGTCACTACAAATGAGACAAAAAATTTATAGGGCATAATTGAGCAAGTAAAACATTTATAGGGCAAAATGGAACAACCAATACATGTAGATCAGGGCATGTAGATACCAAAGGGTTCCAACCAATACACCTTATTTTTCATATCAATCATTTTCATTATTTTCTCTCAATTAAAAATGTAAATATTTGATCAATTTATCAATTTATCCAACTTATTACCACTTTTAATCATTAATTATCATTTTTATTTTCCAATTAGTTTATATTATCATTTTTATTTATCAATTATCATTCTATTTACCACTTAGATTAAACTGCCACAACTCAATTATCAACGAAAACTCATTGGTTTTCGATTAAACTAAAAACATTAAATCACACTTTGTTGCTGAAACCTTTTTATTTTTCATTTTTCTTTTTTTTCCAAGCACTCAACTTTGATTTCGTTCAACTCTTATTTTTATTTTTATTTTGATTTCTCAAAAGACCTAATGAAACTCCTTCGATTTCATTCCCAATCTCGAATAGAATATGGTTAGGCATTTTTCCTTTCTTTTTTTCTCACCACTCAACCAAGCACTCAACTTTGATTTCGCTCAAAAAACTTTTATTTTATTTTTATTTTTGATTTCTCAAAAGACCTAATAGAATTCCTTCGATTTCATTCCCAATCTCGAATAGAATATGGTTAGGCATTTTTCCTTTTTTTTTTTTCACCATTCAATCAAGCACTCAACTTTGATTTCGCTCAAAAAACTTTTATTTTATTTTATTTTGATTTCAAAAGACCTTATGAAATTCCCTCGAATTCTTTTCCAAATTCGAACAAAAAAAGTAACTAGGCATTTTCCCTTATCACCATGCAACAAAACAATTTTTCTTTTTCAACCAAAAACATTCAATTTTGATTTCATTCAACTATTTTATATTATTTTATTTTGATTTCAAAAGCCTTAATAGAACTCCCTCGAATTCGTTTCTTAACTCGAGTAGAATTCGTTTAGGCGCATTTTCCTTTTTTTTTTTGCCCACTATGTACCATAACATTCATTGATTTCTTACAATTAAAAAATTTTGATTTCTATTAATTATACTCAACCTATATCATCAACACCATTCTAGTTTACTTATTATATCGCCACCAATGCTTGTATATAGACTCAATACCCACAACTAATTTTCCCACAAAATTATTTTTCACTTTACAGAATTCTCTCAGGCTAACCCCTTCTTGAATTCTTCACATGTAGGGGGCGCATCTGTCATAATTTGTATATAATTAAATGCAACCCCGACCCACTATGTATGTACCATGTATGATTTTCAAAGATTTAATAAAAGAATAAGGTAACTGGAGGAAAGAAAGTAACAAAAGACATAGAAAGTAGATCTAGAGGAGAGCATATTTATTAATAACGACGCAGTTAACCTTCTGACCCCAGGTCCCTGCGAGCTAAGTTTAAACCAACACTTCCTGGAAAAACAGGACGTATCTAGTGACCAGAAGTTATAAATGTTAAAGCTAACACCCAATATTTCCGGCAAAGACAGGACGTATCTAATATCCGTCGAAGTTATAAGCGTCAAGCTACCCGACACTTCCTGACCCAGGCCGGGCGTAACTAACACTAAAGGAAGCCGCCGGCCAATCAGAAGATAGCATCTAAATAGGTCAACCAATAGGGAAAGATCATGTGATCATCTCTCAACCAATCAGAGAGAAACTGAGTCTTGGTGTTAAATCGGAAAGCAAGAATGGTCAGTTACGCTTTGGCTCCCAAGGAGTTGACATCGGCTCTGGACCTCTCCCCCTCTGCTCATCCCGTAGCTAAGTACAATCACCGCCATGTGATCAGATAATTAATAAGTCAAATCGCTCAGCTCTTCTCAAGCTTTCTTTCCTCCAATCCAGTTGCCTTTTATTTTCAAACCTCATCATGTGTCCTGATTATTCCTAACTGTGTGCTTCACTTACCACTCAACGACTGCGCTTCAACCAATCTCACCATTCGCACCCAACAACAAGAAACCCCGCAACGATATTACCACAGAACGGTTAAATCGACAGGATTCTACAACAGTGTAATACATCAAATATTGCAGTGTAATAACTGCATCATATTACACAGAGTCGACAGGATTCTACAACAGTGTAATACATCAAATATTATAGTGTAATACCAATTGCATCATATTACATATATATATATATATATAAGCATTTACCTTATACAATAGTACACTTAAAAAGAATGTGGAAAGGATTAAATGACAATATAAAATATGATGATATAATAGATGGAGACAATGAAAAGTATAAATATAATAATAGAATATTCCAATTACTGAGATGCCATGTATAAAACATTTTTCGATATATATATATATACAAGGGGGGATCAATAAATAAGGTGAATTATCTTATTTCTTAAAAATTAAAAAATCAAAAATAATTTAAACCACAGAATATTAAAATATAACATCGAGAGACTATTTAAGGTGTTCTGTTCTTCTTTTCATACGCGCGGCGCGAGACTTATAAATAAACTAAAATGGAAGCTCCCTTGAAGGATTGCACAACGCTTGAACAACGTGCAGTTATTCGTTTCTTGAATGCAGAAGGTATTCAAACATCTCAAATATGCCAAAGAATAGAAAATATCTATCGTGAGTCTTGTTTGTCTCAAAAAAAACATTTATAAATGGGTTAACGAGTTCAAAAATGGACGAATTACATGTTCCGATATTGAGCGACCTGTACGACCAAGTGTTACAGCGACGCCAAGCACGATAAATGCGATTGAAAACTTAATTTTGGAGGATAGAAAAATATCCAAATATCCTCAAGGCAACGTATGAACAGCGACCTTTATTGTGACATTCTTGTAAATAAGCTAAAGCCCGGTATAAGAAACAAAAAAGAGGGAAGCTTAGTAAAGTTGTTCTCTTCCTTCATGATAATGCAAGGCCGCATACATCATGTAAAACTGTATCTACAATCATTAAATTAGGTTTTGAAGTTTTAGAACATCCTGCATATAGTCCAGACCTAGCCCCCTCTGACTATTTCCTTTTTGGACTACTAAAGGAGTTAAAAGGAAAGCGATTTGACTCGGATGAAGATGTCCAGAAAGTGGTGCAAGATTTTTTTCACACGCTTCCTAAGAGTGCCTATAAAGAGAGTATTTACAAGTTGCCAGAACGATGGAGACGATGTATAGAAAGCCAAGGTGATTATTTTGAATAAATCAAGTCCTAATTTTAATATCGTTCTTATTTTTTAAAATAAATTTGAATTCACCTTATTTATTGATCCCACCTTGTATATATATATATATATATATATATATATATATATATATATATACGGTAGTATGCTATAAATTTAGTATCATGAAAATATTTAGAGTATCATGAAAATATCTAGTACCTTTGAGAAGTGTAACATCATGAAAAAGTGTAACATCATGAAAAGATGTAGCCTCATGATAAAATGTAACACCATGAAAAGATGTAGCCTCATGGAAAAGTGTAACATCATGAAAAGATTAGTATCGTGAAAAGGTGTAATATTATGAAAAGATTAGTATCGTGAAAAGGTGTAACATCATGAAAAGATGTAGTATCATGAAATAATAGAGCATAAAAATGTTTAATTGAAATATTAAACCAATTGTCGGCCATATTGTCAAACATTTGCCTGCAGTTGAAAAGAAGACCTTTGCCACATTCCATAGAAGAAGAGGTTATCTACATGTTTAAACATTTTTGAAATTACCAGTAAAACTTATTTCAATATTTTCGATAAAATGAGAATGGTTTGAGAATATAAACAACATACATTATAAAATGCAATGCAAATTTAAACATACTTTATTTTCTCAGCTTCTTATAGATTTGACATCAAAATAATCTAGACAGTAGCTTTACAAGAATGGCCACATCCTTCTTGAAGACAGCATTCGCGTTATCTTCGCATTCTGCATCAGACTTGCAAGAATCGTGGTACATGATGCATCTAATTTGAGGGTCGGATTTAGGACAGTTACCAGGATCTGCACATCCGTTATTAGTTAGTTTATTGAAGAGAGATAATACTTATTAAAGGAGAATAGGTAAAAGCTAACGGGGCGCGACGATAATTTTTAAATGAAGATATATGTTTGGCGAGCTTTCGGAATAAAAGATCCTTCAATAGGCTGTAATACAAATATAAGAAACTAATGTAGAGATAAATTATATATATGTGAAGAAATAATAAAAAAAAAAAAATTAAAAAGGTCAGGTGTTTGTATTAAAATCCAAAAAGGCATATCTTGACTAGGAGCACATTGTTGGGTGAATCGTAATAATTACTATCTTTTAAAACATAAATCTTCTTTATTGAAGGTACAAAAATAATGAAAATAAATTTCTATAAAAAAACTATGAACTCATATGCCTAAACCTCTCCACATACACTCTCTCACACCTCTCTCTCAAAGAAATACATGTATATATAAACACTCAACACCACAGAGTAAATTAAGTCACAGATTAATTCAATCATATAATGAAAATTGATATTTTAAATAAATAACATCAAAACACACATGAGGTTTCTAGATGGCGCTTTTCCAGATGACTTACGAGTTTCCTGGGCTTGGATGACGGTTAACAACATCAGACAAGACAGAACTAGGGTCACTAGAATCATCTTCATTTTGCCGTACCTGTCAATAATACATTATGTCAGTTAGTATTTATATCTCTAATTGAACTTGTAGTAAAGATAGAGGCTGCCTGGCCGGCATTCATAGTTATTCAAATTAAAGATACTTTCGGCTAGTTAATCTTTTTTATTATATCGACGTTTCGACAAAAATATTTTGTCCTCGTCAGAAGCGAACAAAAATTAAAACATTTGGTAAAGCGTTAAAAATTATTCTAAGGCTGCAAAACGTTCTCACGCGATATTTCAAAGTCGAGATCATAAAAAGATTTACTGGCCGAAGTATCTTTCATTTTAAGATCTAATTGAATTATTACAATTCGTAGCAAATATCAAGTGAAACTTTTCTTATATAACGAATTTCCTTTTATCAATATTATTGCGTTTAAAAATAAAAGGCCATACATATGTAAATAACAGAAAGAATTCAGAGTTAGTGTCTGAATCCCGATATACATGCTAAAAGGTACAATTTTCCTTTGTTTCCATGAGTGTATTTTTCTTTAATATGAACACACACACGACAAAAGAAAATAGATATTGGAAAAAATATTTTTAGGAACTTAATATATCACACACATCTAGTACAATACAACAATTAATTATTTATATGTGGATATGCAAATATGTCTGGTAATTCTCCGCTGATTGGTTCTCTACTATCACATGATCTTATCCCTCATACAAATTATATATCAATCTTATATATATAACAGGATATATACGAGTTATAAATGTTCTTTGAAAATAAAACTAAGTCAAGTTTATTAGAATTATATTTGTTGTCATAAAATTGTTAAATAATTTAATAAATAAAAGGTCTGTTATGTATCACTAATCATACTAAATAAAAATGTGTTGGTACAGCTATAATAATATTGCGACAAAATTTGCTGATATCATAACATGCATATATGTATACGACTATAAACTAAATGTATACCATATGCATACTACTATATACGAAAGCACATCAATATATACTAACAATAATTACCACATCCGTATTCATATATACTAAAATATTTACCACATGCATACTACTACATACTAAAGTATTTACCACATGCATACTACTATAAACTAAAAGTATAAAACACATGCATAATACTCTATATACTAAAAGATTTACAAATGTATACTACTGCATATTAAAAGTATTCACCACATGCAAACTACTATAAACTAAAAGTATTAAACACATACATAATACTCTATATACTAAAAGATTTACAAATGTATACTACTGCATATTAAAGGTATTCACCACATGCAAACTACTATAAACTAAAAGTATTAAACACATACATAATACTATATCTACTAAAAGATTTACACATGCATACTACTGCATACTAAAATATTCACCACATGCATACTACTATAAACCAAAAGTATAAAACACATGCATAATACTATATCTACTAAAAGATTTACACATGCATACTACTACATACTAAAGTATTTACTCCACATGCATACTACTATAAACCAAAAGTATAAAACACATGCATAATACTATATCTACTAAAAGATTTACACATGCATACTACTACATACTAAAGTATTTACCCCACATGCATACTACTATAAACTAAAAGTATAAAACACATGCATAATACTATATCTACAAAAAGATTTACACATGCATACTACTACATACTAAAGTATTTACCCCACATGCATACTACTATAAACTAAAAGTATAAAACACATGCATAATACTATATCTACAAAAAGATTTACACATGCATACTACTGCATATTAAAAGTATTCACCACATGCATACTACTATAAACTAAAAGTATAAAACACATGCATAATACTATATCTACAAAAAGATTTACACATGCATACTACTACATACTAAAGTATTTACCCCACATGCATACTACTATAAACTAAAAGTATAAAACACATGCATAATACTATATCTACTAAAAGATTTACACATGCATACTACTACATACTAAAGTATTTACCCCACATGCATACTACTATAAACTAAAAGTATAAAACACATGCATAATACTATATCTACAAAAAGATTTACACATGCATACTACTACATACTAAAGTATTTACCCCACATGCATACTACTATAAACTAAAAGTATAAAACACATGCATAATACTCTATCTACAAAAAGATTTACACATGCATACTACTGCATATTAAAAGTATTCACCACATGCAAACTACTATAAACTAAAAGTATAAAACACATGCATAATACAATATCTACTAAAAGATTTACACATGCATACTACTGCATACTAAAAGTATTTACCTCATGCACACTACTATAAACTGAAAGTATAAAACACATGCACATAATACTATATCTACTAAAATAAATTTTCAACATGCATACTTCTACATACTAAAAGTATTTACCACATGCATACTACTATTAACTAAAAGTATGAAACACATATGCATAATACTATCTACTAAAAGGTTTACACATGCATACTACTGCATACTAAAATAATTTACCTTATGCATACTACTATAAACTAAAAATGTATAAAAACACACATATGCATAGTATTATCTACTAAAATATTTTTCAACATGCAGACTTCTACATACTAAAGTATTTACCACATGCATAAACACTTCTATATATACTAAAAGTATATAAAGCATGCTAATTTGCCATAAACTTATATATATATCAAATGTCTACACGCGTAAAGATAGACCCTGGTATTTATCAAAACCTGGCAAGTTTGGAATTGTGCAACATAAGGTTGGAGGGTATCAAGGATACGTGTTGATTTAAAAGAAACTTTTTAAGGCAGAGGCTTTTGGAGCCATAATTATAGTTCTTAAAATTAAAGATACTTCGAACAGTAAATCGACGTTTCGACAAAAATATTTTGTCCTCGTCAGAAGCAAATAAAATTTAAAACAATTGGCAAGGCGTTAAAAATTATTCTCTAATTTTAATGCTTTAAATTTTATTTGATCCTGAGGAGGACAGAAGATTTTTGTCGATACATCGAGATAATAAAAAAGATTTACTGGCCGAAGTATCTTTAATTTTAAGAACTATGAATGCCTGTCAGGTAGCCTTTATCTTTACGTTAATCATAGTTGTCGTTTAAGGACATGTTATGCTACCAGACTCCCATAATTAATCTAATACCATGATATAATAGAAAGGAGGGAAAAATCTGATTGTCAATCAATATGACAAAAGATGATGAATGTATCTAATGCAAGACCGCGATGTCATCAGCAATGGTATTGCGTAGAACCAACAAGTGAGACGATGCTAAATTGTCATTATTTTAAGATAAACAAGTACTGAATATAAATCTGTATCCAATTTCTATTCAGTTATTCTCAAGTTGGAGACTTCATCAACCTTTCTATAAAGGTTTATGTTCTTTTTAACATTTATGCAACCTACTGTCGCCATTTTAAAAAACGGCGGAAAGCTTATTTGTGAATTATTGCGATTTTGAATATACAGGATTAATGTTTACTTAACATTATCATCAGCGTGCCATTTGTAATGGCATTATTAAACTTTGAATAATCAATCTGGTATGAAAAATGGTTGTAGGTTTTGCTTAATATAATGGAAGAAAAGACGAATAAGGTATCGACTACTCACCTTCAGAAACCGATTGTTGTATTCCTTCCAGTCATCTTCTATATATGTCAACAGGTCAGCTGTTAGTACGTCACCAGCTCTTCTTATTGGTTCAATCAATTCGTTTAAACTTATATCTAGTTCCGCGGTTCTTTATACCTCTAGAGGATATGGAGAATTTAGATTTACTCTTTTGTTAACCTAAAATAATTAATTTTAAAATAATAATACAAGTAATAATATAATTCTTGTAATATATACTAGAAATCGAATCTACTCTATAGACTTCAGTTCATAGAAAACAGCCACCTTTTAACATAAACTTTCTTTTTTACTGATTCTAAAAAGAAAAAAATATTGAGAGCATTATGCGTTGAATATTGGTAAATTTAAGAATTTGTGTGTAAATACATATATTTAGAATATACATTAAATTTGTGAAAAAAACAAACAATAAATTACCTGAAATATTGATAGCAAATTACATTTAGGGAAAGTACTATAATATTAATATATAAAGATGTAGTATATATCAGCGCGCATTATTTTAATATCATTATTGAAACAATTATCCATATTTTATGGGAAAGGCATCTCTTTATCGTGCAACAGAAAGTTTCTGACGGCTTGCGCCATCTATCGGAATAAATATCAACTATTCTCGTTGATTTCTAATTATTCCTGGAATAATCTTTCAGTATCTTGCAACTTTCAGTTGCACAATAAGGAGATGCCTTTTTCATAATTTATGCACCTTATCCCAGTACAATATCAAATTTGTTCTATTTTTTCAAATTATCCATAAGTTCGTCAACAAATGGAATATTAATATAGATTCTAACATAGTTGAACGATTGATACCTAATCAATAGGTATAATAAAATATAGTAATATTTTCATCTTTATTTTCAGAGAGGGAGGTTTTCCCACCTAACAGACTTTCCTATTCAAGGGATAATATACAAGTACTAAAAGAGACACCTATTTCTTTAATTATTTAATTATTGTTTAGAACAATGCACAACATGCAACAACTGTCCTGGTGTGGAACTAACACCTACCTACATATTCTCATTCCCAGAAATGGCCTTGTAGAAAATTTACATGGGCCAAGAGCAGCAGCTTTACACACCAAGAAAGTGGATATTGGGACCGCTTCAATAAAGATGCATGGAGACATCTGAAGCTCTTCATTGGACACGACAACAACAACAATACAGTATACACACCCAAGATAGTGGATATTGCGACTGCTGTGATAGAGATGCATGGAGACATCTGAAGCTCTTCATTGGACACGACAATAACAACAATACAGTATACACACCCAAGATAGAGGACATTGCTGCTGCTGTGATAGAGATGCATGGAGACATCTGAGGCTCTTCATTGGACACGACAACAACAACAATACAGTATACACACCCAAGATAGAGGACATTGCTGCTGCTGTGATAGAGATGCATGGAGACATCTGAGGCTCTTCATTGGACACGACAACAACAACAATACAGTATACACACCCAAGATAGTGGACATTGCTGCTGCTGTGATAGAGATGCATGGAGAAATCTGAGGCTCTTCATTGGACACGACAACAACAACAATACAGTATACACAGCCTTGATAGAGGACATTGCTGCTGCTGTGATAGAGATGCATGGGGACATCTGAGGCTCTTAATTAGACACGACAACAACAACAATACAGCATACACACCCAAGATAGTAGACATTGCGACTGCTGTGATAGAGATGCATGGATACATCTGAGGCTCTTTATTGGACACGACAACAACAATGCACTGTTCATCACCTTCAAGTAAAATATTAACTAGTTGTTGTTGTCGTGTCCAATGAAGAGCCTCAGATGTCTCCGTTCATCTTTATTGAAAAATGGATGCCGTTGCCACGTTATTCACCTTGGAAACGAACCAAAATTTAGTCAAATATTCCAAGGGTCCAGGGGGAGAATGGTGTGGTCGGACTTCTCCCCCCCCCCCCTTCACCCCATATTGACTAGTGATGATAATAAATGAGCCACAAAACCAGTCGTCCCTGTATTGATAAGAGCAAATTCCGAAAACTTGGTATACAGGTTTGCTTTGGGTAAGAATTTGCCAAAACTGGTGTATTGGCTCATTATTATCACCCCTAGTAAAGTTTATTACTAGGGTGATCAACAATGGATCGTTCTGAGATGCATAATTAAAGGGAGAGGGGCCTCTTTTGGCACACATTCATATACAGTTAAACCTGTATATAGCGCCCCCTCTTGGGACTCACCAAAATACGGTGCTATAGAGAGGGGGTGCTATAGACAGGTTACTTTTAATGTTAATTTCATCGTACTACGTATTTAAAATCGGGGGCTATAGAGAGGAAGGCGCTATTTAAAGGGGGCGCTATAGAAAGGTTTAACTGTATATGCAAAACAAAAAATAAAACATTAATAATGTTACTATATTAGATCAATAAAGAAGAGGACATCCATACGGATAAGGCACCTCCGTTGGTCAGTATTGTGATCAGGGTGCACGGTCCGATCTGATTTGCTCCATGGACAAGACACCATCACCACTATATAAAATTCTCGAATTTTCAAAATTTGTCTTAAAAGTTAATATGTGCTTACTATATTAAATAAAAAAGACCAATATGGACAATTTGAACTTATATAATATATACAGCTAAACTTGTCTATAGCGCCCCCTCTTGGGACTCACCAAAATAGGGTGCTATAGAGAGGGAGTGCTATAGACAGGTCACTTTTAATGTAAATCGCATCGTACTACGTGTTTAAAATCGGGCGCAATAGAGAATGAGGCGATATTTAGAGGGGGCGCTATAGACAGTTTTAACTGTATCTTAAACTATAAGTTTGTGTTGAATTTTAAACTCAAAAAGGAGAGTTATAAGTAGGTAAATGTCGAAAATTCACTGAATTAATTTACTAATCTAATATTCCTCAATTTGGGTCTATTCCTGGTTCTAATTGTCATATAATTAAACTGATATTTATAATCTGGTTATATTATCAGAGAACAATATAGATTGGAACCAAACATCTGGGTGTCACTCACTCTATGTGACATGAAATGACAAATATTGTTGATACAAGGTCGTGATGTCGTCACTCAAGGCATTGTGTAAAACCAACAGATGGGACAATATTAAATTGACAAAATATTTCCTGATAAATATGGTTCTAAATATAAACCTTCCCTATCTCTCAAACACGAATTCAATTTTTGTATTTATTTCTACATTTATATCTTTCAGGTTTGTTCACAGTTTGGGGGTATAAAGACGTTTCAAGATAATCGAATAATAATCAAAAAAATTATAGAAATAGATTTAGAAGTTAACAACATTAAAACACACAAGGAACAATATCTCTATTTCAAAATATTGCAGTATATTGTATAATTAGCGGATTCAGCTGCTAAAAAAAACACTTGTAGAAAATAGAATAAAACAAGGTTATGAATAAAATAATCAATTTTCTTCCATTTAGTGCAATATAATTATACGACTTGAGTGAACAATTTACCTTAATTATTTCATTAATCAAAATATCTACCCCCTTCTCATTTTAATAATAAAATATATATTGTGAAAAAATAGTACAAATGTGATATTGTACTGGGATAAGGTTCATAAATTAAAAAAAAGGCATCTCCTTATCGTGCACCTGAAAGTTGTTGATGGCTTACGCCATAGTTGATATTTATTCCTATTGATGGAGCGAGCCATCAACAACTTTCAGTTGCACGATAAGGAGATGCCTTTTTCTTAAAATATATATTGTTTATTTTACCCAAATAAATTTACTGGCAATGCGTTTCTTTTAAATATCACCAAATATTATCTCCACAGACCTTACTGCAATGATATAAGTTATTGAATGAGAGGGCTTTGCTCATCTGTAGTGAACCCTCTCAGCGGTTTCGCCAAATTAATCTCTAGACCGCTCTACTATTGTATTGGATTGGTTTGGAGTATACCCTGTATTTTCTATGGAAGGCAGCTTAGGGGTGTTTAGTGAACTATGGACATAAGCTTATAGGTCTGTAGAGGTACATACATATAATATCAAAGTATTGCATCGAGAAAAGCTCTTCCGCAAAATATGTTTTCATAACCAATATATATTAGTAAATTAAATTTAATTGCCAGAGATAATATTTGATGATATTTAAAAGAAACGCATTGCCAGTAAATTTATTTGTGTAAAATTTAACGATAGATGGCAATTATATTTAATTTACTAATATATTGTTTATATTATATCCTATTTTAATATTATAAAAAGGTATTCAAATAATATTACTACAACAATCTTGGATTTATACTGATAAATACACTAATAAAAACCTTATATAACATACATACTTATAGAACTTATCTTTAGGTTATGTTTTCTAATTAATATAAATATTTAAAGAAGGCAATAGATTGAAGGAGAATATAATGATATAATTCTACAAAAAATCGATTAGGGAAATAGGTTATATCGATACAAATACTGTAGAAGCAATTCATTCAAACAATGAAAATTCGATTTAATATCAGAATTATAATTCAATTGTCGATCCCAATGCAATTAGAAAGGGTTTATTATGATGCATTAGCGCGCCATCTGTTATCAAAATACGAAACTATTATAGACGCGTATGATTCTTTTTTTATTATATATTTATAATTATATGTAATTCTGTGCTGTCCTCGAAGCTTATGTCCATAGTTCATCTAAAATACCCATTCCAAGAGTCTAGCATCAGTATCACTATAAAAGAAAGTTCCAAAATTGCAATATAACAGCGGTATGGTAGATTAAACTGGCTAAACCGCTGGAAGGGTTCACCACTGATGAGCCAGGCTCTTCAGTTAATTTTTCTATTACAGTAAGGGCAGTAAAAATTGTTTTAATTTTAAAAGAATCATACGCGTCTATAATAGTTTCGTATTTTGAGAAAGGGTTTTAATTATAATATAGAACTTTGGGAGAATATTGCCACGTGGAAAATTAGGGAAGGCCAACTTCGGGATGATACAACAATTTATTTCAGGCAAGAACGAACTACGAGTGATAAACAAAAGATAAGCAAAAGAGGGAAGTGTACAGAGTATAGCAAAATATAAACATAAAAAATAATACTCTGTTAATAAAATAATAAATATTTTGTTACAATATAACTAGATACAATTTTATTTTGAATGACTAAAATCAAAACTTTTGTATATACAATATATAATTTTGGATATAAATCAAAGCATACAATATTTAGTAAATGAACTCAATTATATTAGATGGTACAAGACTATAAAAATTATATTTATCGCAAATGTACTTTTGTAATTACAGCACAGTATAGATAAGTGAATTGTAACATCGATTACTAATTAAAGAGTGAGAAAAACAAACCTAGAACAAATTATTTGATTCAATTTCCGTTTTCCAAAAAAAATTGTATCTTCATTTAGGTAATTGAAATTCCAGATAATTGGAGTTTTGTTATAAACTGTGCAATTAAATAAATTCTCATTCTCTGATATTTTCACGTATACGTTTAATTACAATGTTATAATTATCTATATCGATACATAACCAATATATTTCTAACCGATTTTACTTGTTTGTTAGATTTATACTCTTGATGTCACCGATCATCTGTTTTTCTTCAAGGAGACAGAGGCAAATTTGTTTATACTATCTCGTGTATTTTAAATAAAGGTCCCTGTGTATCGAATATCTTCCAGAGGTATTATTTGAATCCCGATATACATTCTAAAAGGTACAACTTCATTAATATTACGATGCACTAGCGCGCCATCTGTTATGAAAATTAGAAACTATTTTAGACGCGCAAGATTATTATTTTTGAATTTAGACAAATTCTACTGCCTTTACTGCGATGGAAAAATTAATGGGAGGGCCTGGCCCATCAGTGGTGAACCCTCCGAACCGCTGGGAGGGTTTACCACTGATGAGCCAGGCCCTCCCATTAATTTTTCCATTGCAGTAAAAGCAGTAGAAATTGTTTAATTGCAAAAAGAATTTTACGCGTCTAAAACAGTTTCTAATTTTCACAACTTCATTAAGTTTGATCCATAAGTGTATATTAAAACTCTCCTTCAGAGACAATGTAAGAAGTTGGAAAATAATTGTCATTCTTAAAGATGGTCTCTAAATGAAGGTTGAATTGAATCATTTTGGTCAGTTTTGGTTAACTAAATTTGATCGTATACAAAGGTCATCGATTATCAGAGATATAGCTCATGGTTCGGTGTACTGAGAGCACCAAAATAATATGCAAATTATATATAACATACAATGCAGGTTCAAAAAAGTTTATTTGAGCGCGTTAAATATTTTCTTCAATTATTCTATCGCCTTTTTGTACAAGAAAATCCGCATCGAAATTAAAAAACAACACTTCTTCTCATCTTTACATTCTTCATAATTCTAACAGGAATCGTGGTATTGAATACATATAATGTTGATGTTGGATTAAAGTCATTCACCAGGATATTCACATTCAGTGTTTATTAATCACCACTCTAACTATATATTTCAAGATTAAAATCATTATTTGAAACCACTTGAAATTATAAATAATTATCAAAGACAACACTTCTCCTCATCTTTGCATTCTGCATAATTCTAACAGGAATCATGGTATTGGGCACACATAAAGTTGAGGTCGTATCAAAGGCATTAACCGGAATCTACATATCCAGTTTCTATTAGTTCCCATCCTAACTAGATATTTTAAAGCTTAAAAGTACTATTAGAATCCACTTTAAATCTTAAATTATTATAAAAGATCACAATAGTTATATATATATATTATAAATAGAGCAATCCATAAAAAATAGATATTCAATTAAAAAGGCATATATTGAATCGAAATATAATTTATTAATCAATATTTCAGTTGGCTGAACTCCAACCTTTTTCAAGGTATAACAACGTATTTATGTTGACAACAAACTCCTCGCCTAGCAAAATAAAAAAATATTTTGTAAATATGTAATATATATATATGGTAATTTAAGCCAACAACCCCATGTATATAACTTATAACAAGATTTTAATGTTGTATAATAGAAACCCAGCTGTTAATGATTATACGTATTATTGACATGTGTCTTTACATCATCATATGTAATGTAATTTGTACAAAGTGGATAAATAAATAAAACTCTGTAATTGATTAAGAGTTGAGCTAAAGCAGAGATCGAGCATATAGTATTGCCAAAACAACAAAGTCTAAAGATGGAAACGGCCACGGCGCCGGTGTACAATTTCACCAGACGATACAAGCCCCTCTCGCATGTGCTGTAATGCAATACTCCCCTTTCTCGGGAAAGATATATAAAAGGCCCCCCGTCTTAATCTAAAGATACAGTGAGTTCACCCTTAGCGCGAGCTCTCGTCGGTTGTCACCAAGGTCCTCCTCATTCATCATGTAGACGAGTAAGAAACTTCTATGTCTCCATCTTTCGCTCCTAGCTAAACTTTTATATGTTAACGGAACTTTCTTAGTGCAACTGTGTCTTCGTTTTTTGTGTGGACATTCCCAAACTTTCCACTCTGCCTCGACCACGACTGCCTGTATTTTGTGAGAACTTTTAAAGTTCTTCCAAGGTGCAGAGAGGTACTGGAAAACTCTACACAAGGCTTTCCAGAACTTCAACTTATTTCAGTAGTCGACATCAAATTCAACAAATCATTACATTAGTCGACAGGACCTATTATTTCATGTATACATTCTTCCAAGCATTTTTTCTTTTTCCTCGCTATTGAGAATAGGGAAATATATATATTCAAACTTAATTTTATTGACGTTTGTGGTTCTGAGTTTGTTTTTGACATAAATACGTTGTTATATTTTTAAAAAGGTTGGCTTTCAGTCAACAAAAATATATTATCCAATATATGCCTTTTAAATTGAATATTTATTTATGGAATTCTCTATTTAAAAATAAAAGTTTACTTTTATTGTCTATGTTTGGCAAAATTTTCACTACGTCACATCACTTTGAAGGTTGGTGAGATGAGAAACGGCATTTGGATGGAGTCAACGAAAAGAAAAACTTTGAAATAAATCATTTTTAAAGATATAAATTAATTGAATATTATGAATATCTATGAAAATCATCTATGCCGCCGATATAGACGCTAAAACAGCGACAATGCTTAACCGTCGCCGCAAACTAATGGACTCAGGTCGGTGACAAACCACAACACTAGCTCTTATAAACCGAGAAGCACCCAACTAGATACCATGGTTTCGGGTTGTTGACCCTCGTCAGTCCAGAGCTAGCTTCGACTACATGAGAACCAAAGGGGAGATCAATTTAATTATTTAACATTTCTACCAAAAAGGTGCTTAGCTGTCAGTACCTATAAGATTGATCAATAAAATAATAATGATAGCACTAAGGTACTGGTTACTCTACCTTGTCATACTCTAGTTGTATTTCACCTCAAATTGAAGGCAACTTTTTCTTTAAATATAGAAATGTGTGGTCGTCAGGAAAGTATAGGTATTTCTTATTGTTGTAGCATTTATTAGTGAATAATGCATTCAATAAAAGTAATATTTAATTTGTAACACATTATCCAATAGGAAACCAAATTTAAAAATGTATAGCGTACAAAAAATTGTAACTCATATTTACCCATTATCCTGTAAATATATCTTTTGAACTTTTTAGGTGAAGATTTAGTGCCAACAATGTAGAAAAATATGAAAATTATTTCATAGATGATTAAAAATATATGAAATAACATAATCAATTTGATATATTTATAATACATTTGTGGTAAAAACCTGAGGAGGTTGAAAAACTTTGATTTTGTCTGTCATCTTTTTTTTTTTTTTTCTTGGTTCACACTTGGTTATCTCATGTGTCTTTAATAAAAGTCTCTGTATGTCAAATACCTTACAGAGCTATTATTTTAATCATACATGTACATGCTAAAAGGTACAAATTGAGTTTTGTCAATGAGTGTAATATATATTTTTTATATAAGGAAGAATTTGTTCTTAATTTTAAGAATTACTGTATAACTATTGTTAGCTTTCGCGCACGAAAAAGTGAATTTTATATATTGATATTTGTTTTATAAGCTCATGTATGTGGGTGCACCATCTTAACGACGAGCGATTATCTTTGAATAAAACTCGGTTTTACTCGAAAAAAAAATCGAATTTTTCAAGTTCTATAGAAATTCCTTTACAATGTAAGAGACCTTCATGTTACCATACACTCACTGATGGAATTGGACTTGGAAGAGATATTAAGGGGTATATTCTATCAATTAAATAACAATACGCATTATAAATGCAATTCAAGATAAAGAAAATTTATTTAAACACGTTAGATTTTGTTTCTATTATATCGACGCCGGTTTACAAGAATGGCCACATCCTTTTTGTAAACAACACTTCTCTTCAATTTTGCAATCTGCATCCGATTTACAAGAGTCGTAGTATCGTTTGCAAATAATTTGAGGATCGGATATCGGGCAGGTACCAGGATCTGCACATTCGTTATTGGTTAGATTATATTTTGATCCTATATATGCTTTTTAATTGAATATTTTTTATGAAATGCTCTAGTTAAAAAAAAGAAGAGAGTTTACTATTATTGTCTATATTTGGCAAATTTTCACTGCGTCACATCACTTTGAAGGTTGGCGAGATGAGAGACGGCATTTGGATGGAGTCAACGAAGAGAAAATCTTTGAACTAAATCATTTTTAAGGATATAAATTAATTGAATACCATGAAAAACCTATAAAAATAAAATGTCCCCTTTCCCGTCGATATAGACGCTAAACAGCGTCATCGACATTGGGATAATGGCCCTCGTCAGTCCAGAGCGAGCTTTGATTTCTTGAGATTCACTAGAGATCAAATCAATTATTTACCATTTCTGCCAAAAAGGTTCTCAGCTGTCAGATTTGCTAGACCAAATATATGGCCAAAATATAGATGGATATTTTTTTCCGAGAGAAGATTGACATAAAAATAATATTGATAATACCAAGGCACTGGTATTCTACCTTGATATAGTTGTTTTCACCTCAAAATGAAGATAACCTTTTTCTTTAAATACGAATAATGTGTGAAATTATTGCAAATGTGATATTGTACTGGGATAAGGTGCATTAATTTATGAAAGAAAAAAGGCATCTTCTTATCATGCAATTTATGATTGGAAAAAATATCAACTTTTCGTTGATTTTTAAATATTCCTAAATTGACCAAATATCCATTCTCGATTATTGGTATGTGGTTAGCTTTTCTTATATAATCAAGAATGGTTATATGGCCAATTCTGAAATAATTAAAAATCAACGAATTGTTGATATTTATTCCTAGAGATGGCACCAACCATCAGCAAATTCCAGTTCCACGATAAGGAGATGCCTTTTTTTCCTTCATAAATAATGTGTAGTGTTTCTAAGAGTAAAGTTATTTATGATTTGGAATATCTATATTTAATAAATGTATCTCATAGATCATTGTTGGACCTGATTTTGAAATCCCTTTTATCAAAGTAATATTTAATATGTAACACATTATCTACTAGAAAACAAATTGTAAAATGTATAGCGTACAGAAAATTGTAACTCATATTTTCCCATTATCGTGTAACTTTAGCTTTTGAACTTTTTTTGGTGAAAATTTAGTGTCACCTAAGTAGAAAAATACAAAAATTATTCCATAGATGATTAAGAAATATATTCAATAACGTAATTAATTTGATATATTTATTAATACACTCATGATCAAAACCTAAGGAGGTTGAAAGTCTTTGATGTTGCCTGTCATCTGTTTCTTTTTAAGTAGACAGAGGCATTTTTTTTTTGTTTACACTTGATTATCTCGTGTGTCTTCAATAAAGGTCTCTGTGTATCAAATACCTTAAAGAGTTATTGTCTGAATCTGATATACATGCTAAAAGGTACAACTTGAGTTTTGTTAATGAGTGTAATTTCTATTTTTTAAATAAGGAAGACATTTATTTAAAGAATTACTGGATAACTATTACTCGCGCAAATTAAATTTATATTTTGATATTTGTTTTAAATAATTTCATGAGTGTATGTACCCCCCATCTTAAATTATGAGAGATTATCTTAGAATAAAACTCGGTTTTACTCGAAAAAAATAGAATTTTTCAAGTTTTCTATAGAAAGTCCTTTACAATATAAGAGACCTATATGTAAACAGGCATTCACCAATGATGTTATATTTGGATGAGATATTTGATATATTCTATCAATGTATTTACTATATGCATTATATATGCGATGCTGGAGAAACAAAGTTTATTTAAACCCGTTAGATCTTGTTTCAATTATTTCAGCGCCGTTTTACAAGAATGACCACATCCTGCTTGGAGACAACACTTCTCCTCAGCTTTACAATCTGCATCCGACTTGCAGGAATCGTAGTAATGGATGCATCTAATTTTGGGATTGGATTTGGGGCAGGTACCAGGATCTGCACATTCGCTATCGGGTAGATTATTTTTTTGATCCAATATATCGCTTTTTAATTGAATATTTGTCTATGTTTGGAAAATTTTCACTGCGTCACATCACTTTGAAGGTTGGCGAGATGAGAGACGGCATTTGGATGGAGTCAACAAAGAAAAAAACTTAGGACTAAATCATCTTCTAGGTAATAAATCAATTGAATATCATGAAAGATCTATAAAAATAAAATGTCACCTCTCCAGTCGATATAGAGGCTAAAAAAGCGACAATGCTTGACTGTCGCTGCAAACTAACGGACTCGGGTCAGTGACAAAAACAACCGATGGGCCCAACTGGAGAACATAATTTTGGGATAATGGCACTCGTCAGTCCAGAGCGAGGTTTTATTTCATGATATTTACTAGAGATCAAATTAATTATTTACCATTTCTGCCGAAAAGGTGTTTAGCTGTCAAATTTGCTAGACTAAATATATGGCTAAAATATAGATGGAAATTTTTCTGAGAGAAGATTGATCTTTAAAATAATAATGATAATACCAAGGTACTGGTTACTCTACCTTGATCTAGTTGTATTCACCTCAAAATGAAGATAACATTTTTCTTTAAATACGAATAATGTGTGAAAATAAGTGTAAATGTGATATTTTTTTTAATATGGAAGAATTTTTTCTTCATTTTAAGAATCACTGGGTAACCATTGTTAGCTTTCGCGCACGAATAAGTAAAATTTATATTTTGATATTTGTTTTATAAGCTCATGTATGTGGGTGTACCATCTTAAATGACGAGATATTATCTTTAGATAAAACTCGGTTTTACTCGAAAAAAAAAAAAGAATTTTTCAAGTTCTATAGAAAATCCTTTACAATATTGTAACGTAGTATTTATTAATTTCATTTATGTAACATAGTATTTCTTAATTTTATTATTTTTTATTTAACAGTGTGGTCATTTTTATATCTTGCGACTCTGTAAATTTCCCTCGTGGCTTATCTTTTTTTACCTTTCTTAGTTTTGCCCTTCCCTGAAATAAATTTTGTTTCCTCCTGAAGTTTTTGTCTTTCCTAATTTTCCATTATGTTAACATACACTCACTGATGGAATTGGACTTGGAAGAGATATTAGGGGGTATATTATATCAATTAAATAACAATACGCATTATAAATGCAATGCAAGATAAGGAAAATTTATTTAAACGCTTTAGATACTATTTCAATTATTTCAACCCCGGTTTACAAGAATGGCCACATCCGATTTGGAAACAACACTTCTCTTCAATTTTACAATCTGCATCCGACTTGCAAGAGTCGTAGTATCGTTTGCAAATAATTTGGGGATCGGATTTCGGGCAGGTACTAGAATCTGCACATTCGCTATCGGTTAGATTATATTTTGATCCAAAATATGCCTTTTTAATGGAATATATATTCATGGAATGCTCTATTATAACAAATAGTTTACTATTATTGCCTATGTTTGGCAAATTTTCACTGCGTCACATCACTTTGAATATTGGCGAGATGAGAGACGGCATTAGATGAAGTCAACGAAGAGAAAAACTCAAGACCAAATCATTTGTAAGGATATAAATTAATTGAATATCATGAAAAACCTATAAAAATAAAATGTCCCCTTTCCCGTCGATATAGACACTAAAACAGCGACAATGCTTAACCGTCGCCGCAAATTAACGGCCTCAAATCGGTGACAAAGCCAACCGATGGGCCCAACTGGAGATCATGGTTTTGGGATAATGACCCTCGTCAGTCCAGAGCGAGCTTTGATTTCACAAGATTTACTAGAGATCAAATTAATTATTCACCATTTTTGCCAAAAAGGTTCTTAGCTGTCAGATTTGCTAGACCAAATCTATGGCCAAAAAATAGATGGGAATTTTTCCTAGAGAAGATTGATATATAAAATAACTAGCGGATGTACCAGGTTTCGCCTGGGTTTTACCCGAGTAAAGGTTTGTAAAACGAACATTTGTTAAAACAATTCTCTATAAACATATAAAAATAATAATAGATATGTTTTGATAATTTGAAATCGTAAATTTGAATCTCTCGATAAAGTGATCATTTTTCCTGGTCCCTGTGTGCCGTGTCATCCTGAATTTTGTATTTCCTAATTTTTTTTACATTACAAAATAATCGTTTTATCTAGTGAACATTTTTTCCCGGTCCCTTAAAAAATTCTCGATAAGTTGATTTCGAAAATTTGAAACTCGTAAATTTGAATCTCTCGATAAAGTGATCATTTTTTCCGGTTTTACCCGAGTAAAGGTTTGTCTAACGAACATTTGTTAAAACAATTCTCTATAAACATATAAAAAAAAAAGATATATTTTGATAATTTGAAACTCGTAAATTTGAATCACTCGATAAAGTGATCATTTTTTCACGGTCCCTGTGTGCCGTCGCATCCTGAATTTTGTCTTTCCTAATTTTCTACATTACAAAATCATCGTTTTATCTAGTGAACATTTTTTCCCGGTCCCTTGAAAAATACTCGATAAGTTGAATAAAATCATGGTCGTTTATGGAAGATGGACGTAGTTCCCGGAGTTCACCCAGGAGGCCTTTTTCTTGTCTACTTGGCACAGCTGTGTCACCAACTCTGCCCCCGCGCGCCAGGACCTCTTGATCCCTCTGATTGGTTGGTGGGAACTTGGACTGTCCAACCGGCCGGCGGCCGGACGATTACATTTTCTCAACAGGGGAGGGGGGGGGCAGACCTAAGCTTATCTCCGTCGCAAGGTGGCGCTGCTTGCGAGTTAAAGCTACAAATCTGCAAATAACTCTAAGGATATTAAAGATATTCAAGAAATTATTTTTCGAAAACCTTTCCGGGGATATGCCTAATAATATCCCAAAATTTCACAGCGATTGAATGTATGGTTTTTGAATCTATAGAAAACACACACACACACAGACATTCATTCATATATACGTATATATAGATAATGATAATACCAAGGTACTGGTTACTCTACCTTGATCTAGCTGTATTCACCTCAAAATAAAGATAACATTTTTCTTTAAATGCGAATAATGTGTGAATTTAAGTGCAAATATGATATTGTACTGGGATGAGGTGCATAAATTTATGAAAAAAGGCATCTTCTTATCATGCAACTGGAAGTTGATGATGGCTGGCGCCATCTATCGGAAAAAATATCAACTATTCGTAGACTTTTAATTATTCCTAAATTGACCAAATACCCATTCTTGATTAATCGTATGTGGATAGCTTTTCTTAATTAATCAAAAATGGTTTTTGGCTAATTCTTGAAAAATTAAAAATCTACGAATAGTTGATATTTATTCCTATAGATGGAGCCAACCATCAGTAAATTCCAGTTTCACGATAAGGAGATGCCTTTTTTCCTTCATAAATAATGTGTAGTCTTTCTAAGATTAAAGTTATTTCTGATTTGGAATATCTATATTTAATAAATGTATCTCATAGATTATTGTTAGACCTGATTTTGAAATCCCTTTTATCAAAGTAATATTCAATATGTAACACATCATCTGATAGGGCACTAAATTATAAAATGTATAACGTACAGAAAATTGTAACTCATATTTTTCCATTATCGTGTAACTTTAGCTTTTGAACTTTTTTTGATGAAAATTTAGTGCCAACTATGTAGAAAAATACAAAAAATATTCCATAGATGATTAAGAAATATATTCAATAACGTAATTAATTTGATATATTCATAATACTCATGTATGGGGCTGAAAGACGAACGAGAAGTGCTCCTCAGTGAAATAGGCCTTGATGGACTCTCTTTGGAGCTCCTGTTGAATGAGGTGGTGAGAAACAGAGCTGGAGCGTTTGCGTTGTTCAAATTTTGGAAGACGGCTGAAGAGACAAGGAAGCTATATACATAATCTAACTGATGTAAATAATTATATGTAAATAATCTTTGTCAGGACTAGAATGACGAATCATGTATGGGACTTTGATTCCAGTAAAAGGCATGTTGCTGCTGTTGTATATAGTTACCGTGTAGAAAATACTACACTATACTTACTACTTATAGGTTTCTCTCTGTATTCTTAGTTCTGTTCTTTCCAATTACTCTGTAAACTGGCGAATCCTTTATAGGACGAGAGGTCCTCAATAAAGGCTTTTGTTGTTGTTGTTGTATTTTCATAATACACTCATGGAAAAACCTAAGGAGGTTGAAAGTATTTGATGTTGCCTGTCATCTGTTTTCTTTTTTATTTACACTTAGTTATCTCGTGTGTCTTTAATGAAGGTCTCTGTGTATCAAATACCTTACAGAGTTATTGTCTGAATCTAATATACATGCTAAAAGGTACGACTTGAGTTTTGACAATGAGTGTAATCTCTATTTTTTTAATAAGGAAAAAATTGTTCTTTATTTTAAGAATTACTGGGTAACCATTGTTAGCTCTCGCGCACGAATAGGTAAATTTTATATATTAATATTCGTTTTATAAGCTCATGTATGTGGGTGTACCATCTTAAACGACGAGATATTATCTTTGGATAAAACTCGGTTATACTCGAAAAAAAAAAACACAAATTTTTCAAGTTTTTTAGAAAATCCTTTACAATGTAAGATTCCTTTACCTTGACATACCCTCACTGATGGAATTGGACTTGGAAGAGATATTAGGGGTATATTCTATTAATTAAATAACAAGACGCATTATAACTGCAATGCAAGATAAGAAAAAAATATTTAAATACGTTAGATTTTATTTCAATTATTTCAACGCCGGTTTACAAGAATGGCCACATCCTATTTGGAGACAACACTTCTCTTCAATATTGCAATCTGCATCTGACTTGCAAGAGTCGTAGTATCGTTTGCAAATAATTTGGGGATCGGATTTCGGGCAGGTACCAGGATCTGCACATTCGTTATTGGTTAGATTATATTTTGATCCAATATATGCTTTTTAATTGAATATTTTTTATGAAATGCTCTAGTTTGAAAAAATAGTTTTTTTATTGCCTATGTTTGACAAATTTTTAACTGCGTCACATCACTTTAAGGGTTGGCGAGATGAGAGACGGCATTTGGATGGAGTCAACGAAGAGAAAAATTTAAGACTAAATCATTTGTAAGGATAATATTAATTGAATATCATGAAAGATATATAAAAATCACCTCTCCCGTCGATATAGACACTAAAACAACGACAATGTTTGACCGTCGCCTTAAACTAACGGACTCAGATCGGTGACAAAACCACAACACTAGCTCTTACAAACCGAGAAGCGCCCAACTAGATACCATGGTTTCGGTTTGGTGACCCTCGCCAGTCCAGAGCGAGCTTTGACCACATGAGAACCAAAGGGAATCAAATTAATTATCTACCATTTCTTCCAAAAAGGTGTTTAGCTGTCAGAGTTGCTATACCAAATCTATGGCTAAAATATAGATGGAAAATTTTCCGAGAGAAGATTGAACTAAAAATAATAATGATAATACCAAAGTACTGGTTACTCTACCTTGATCTAACTGTATTCACCTCGAATAAAGATAACCTTTTTCTTTAAATACGAATAATGTGTGAAAATAATGCAAATGTGATATTGTACTGGGATAAGGTGCATAAATTTATGAAAGAAAAAAGGCATCTTCTTATCATGCAACTGGAATTCGATGATGGCTGGCGCCATTTATCGGAAAATATATCAACTATTGGGTGATTTTTTATTATTCCTAAATTGACCAAATACCCATTCTTGATTAATCGTACGTGGTTAGCCTTTTTATATATATCAAGAATGGGTATTTGGCCAATTCTGAAATAATTAAAAATCAACGAATTGTTGATATTTATTCCTAGAGATGGCGCCAACCATCAGCAAATTCCAGTTCCACGATAAGGAGATGTCTTTTTTCCTTCATAAATAATGTTTAATCATCGTGAGAGTAAAGTTATTTCTGATTTGGGATATCTATATTTAATAAATGTGTTTTATGGACCATCGTTAAACCTGATTTTGAAATGTAAATTAACAAAGTAATATTCAATATGTAACACATCATCTGATAGGAAACCAAATTGTGAAATGTAGAGTGTACAGAAAATTGTAACTCATATTTACCCATTATCCTGTAACTATATCTTTTGAACTTTTTTAGGTGAAGATTTAGTGCCAACTATGTAGAAAAATATAAAAATTATTTCATAGATGATTAAAAATATATGAAATAACATAATTAATTTCATATATTTATTAATACACTCATGATAAAAACCTAAGAAGGTTGAAAGTCTTTGATATTGCCTGTCATCTGTTTTTTTTTTTTTAAGTAGACAGAGGCATTTTTTGTTTACACTTTATTATCTCGTGTGTCTTCAATAAAGGTCTCTGTGTATCAAATACCTTACAGAGTTATTGTCTTAATCTAATATACATGCTAAAAGTCAACTTGAGTTTTGTCAAGGAGTGTAATTTCTATTTTTAAATAAGGAAGACATTTATTTAAAGAATTACTGGATAACTATTACTCGCGCAAATTAAATTTATATTTTGATATTTGTTTTAAATAATTTCATGAGTGTATGTACCATCTTAAATTATGAGAGATTATATTTGAATAAAACTCGGTTTTACTCGAAAAAAAACGAATTTTTCAAGTTCTATAGAAAGTCCTTTACAATATAAGAGACATATATGTAAACAGGCATTCACCAATGATGTTATATTTGGATGAGATATTTGATATATTCTATCAATGTATTTACTATATGCATTATATATGCGATGCTGGAGAACAAATTTTATTTAAACGCTTTAGATTATGTTTCAATTATTTCAACGCCGTTTTACAAGAATGGCCACATCCTGCTTGAAGACAACATTTCTCCTTAGCTTTACAATCTGCATCCGACTTGCAGGAATCGTAGTAATGGATGCATCTAATTTCGGGATTGGATTTGGGGCAGGTACCAGGATCTGCACATTCGCTATCGGTTAGATTATTTTTTGATCCAATAAATGCCTTTTTAATTGAATATTTATTTATGAAATGCTCTAGTTTAAAAAAATATGTTGAAGATATTAATCTGCGATTTTAAATGTTTCTTTTTGACCAGTACTTTTGTTTTTGTTTTTATTTTTCTAAAATGTTTTTTCTTTTTCTTCCTTATTATCTGTTCTATATGCAAAGCTTTGTTTTTCTATTGATAATTAAATAAACATATTCAAGTTTATTATATTTTGTGTGATTTTAAAGTTTAAACACAACAAAATAGTTTAATTATCGTTGGAATACTATGTTTGGAAAGATTTCACTGCGTCACATCACTTTGAAGGTTGGCGAGATGTGAGACGGCATTTGGATGGAGTCAACGAAGAGAAAAACATTAGACTAAATCATCTTCATGAATTTTTTCTTTATTTTAAGAATTTATGGGTAACTATTGTTAGCTTCACGCGCACGAATAAATAAAATTTGTATATTGATATCTGTTTTTATAAGCTCATGTATGTGGTCATCATGTTAAACGACGAGATATTATCTTTGAATAAAACTTGGTTTTACTCGAAAAAAAAAAAACACGATTTTTTAAGTTCTATAGAAAATCCTTTACTATGTAAAATACCTTTATATTAACATACACTCACTGATGTAATTGGACTTGGATGATATATTAAGGGGTATATACTATCAAAATTAAATAACAATAACAATTAAATGCAATGCAAGATCAGTAAATTTTATTTAAACCCTTTAGATTTTGTTTCAATTATTTCAACGCCTTTTTACAAGAATGGCCACATCCTATTTGGAGACAACACTTCTCTTCAATTTTGCAATTTGCATCCGACTTGCAAGAGTCGTAGTATCGGATGCAATTAATTTGGGGATCGGATTCAGGGCATTTACCAGCATCTGCACATTCGTTATTGGTTAGAATTTCTTCCCTATAACTAACACACGTTGATACATATTCAAGACGTTATGTAATGTCAATTAAAAATATCTATATGAATAGTATAAAATTCATTTGTGTGAGAGTTTGCTTTAAAAATAATATATTATTTAAAATTATATTTCATAGATTCAAATATTCTATTAAATCTACCACCAGATGTCGTGACTTCCCTTTATATAACCTATTGGCCGGTTTCCCGATGGCCGTCTCAAACCTTTTGTAAATTATGTAAATAATATTTTTTTATTATTCTTACGCCTTAAAACAGGCAGTACTTTTATAAAATTATATTTTATATATATAGTCCTTTAGCTCAATTAAAGCAATTACTGATCAAAACTATTTTTATTATTAAACTATCAAGATTTTTGCCACGACTGCATTACCAATACCAATTAGGACTAAAAAGAACCAGCAAATAATTCTCTAGCATATCAAATTTAACCTAATATATATAGTGTATTTTAAATTGTAATATAATAACATACACACTGATAGTAAAGTTCACAAATTTATCTTCTAATGTGTTAAGTTAGAGTCAATAGTTTAAGATCATATACCTTCCTATTAAAATGTACACTGATCCTATTTGCTACCACCCCCCATATTTTGTATGATATGCTATATCTTTATTAATATAACCTGTATCATTCCTATTTGTATTCAAATTCCAAATGATGACGTCAAAATAAAAACAGGAAAAGAGTGGGGTTTGGAGACAGCTACGAAGCAAAATTGTAAAGGACATGATCCCCCCGTGGATTGTACCGTGGAGAAGGATGCAGACCATATGATCTTCCTCCATTCAACCATCATGTTCCCGGTCCTTATAAACCTTGTTTGGATGATCCTCCAACTTCTTTTTACAAGAGAAAATGTGTTCCAGGTTATAATAAAACCTACACTGATCAATTATCAATTATTTTAATTCCAAAGCGCTATATCCCGCAAGGGATACTTGCGCCAAACAAGGAGAAAAGTTTATTTACATTATTCAATGCATGAAAACACTAGAGATCCAGATTTTGTAGAAAGTTTAGTATGTATTTACAAAATGAATTGAACTTTGAATATGATTTTTTTATCGGAAATCAAATCGTTAAGTTCACAAACAACTAGTTCATTCTTCATTCTATAATCTTGAAATGCTGGGCAATCGATCAGTAGATGAACCTACACTGATGATATGTCATATGGTATGTCTATGTGGCAATATCGTTGCGGGGTTTCTTATTGTTGGATGCGAATGGTGAGATTTGGTTGAAGCGCAGTCGTTGAGTGGTAAGTGAAGCACACAGTTAGGAATAATCAGGACACATGATGAGGTTTGAAAATAAAAGGCAACTGGATTGGAGGGAAGAAAGCTTGAGAAGGAGCGGGTTTGATTGTTCCTTATCTGATCACATGGTGGTGATTGTACTTAGCTATGAGTTGAGTGGGGAGAGGTCCAGGGCCGATGTCACCTCGTTGGAAGCGAAGGAGCAACTGATCCGAACTCGGTGAGAGCCAAGTCGCTACTCCAGGTGTTGTTCCTATGAGAGCGAAAACCTAACTGACCATTCTTGCTTTTCGATTTAACACCAAGCCTCAGTGTCTCTCTGATTGGTCGAGAGATGTCACATGATCTTGTCCTATTGGTTGACCTACTTAAGGTGCGGTCTTTTGATTGGCCCGCGGCTCTCCTTGATGAAAGATGTGGCCTGCTTGATATATCCGATTTCGCCAGGAAGTGTTGGGTGGCTTGACGCTTATAGCTTCGACGGGTATTAGATACGTCCTGTTTTTGCCGGAAGTATTGAGTGCATCTTGGCTAAAATAACTTCTGCGGTCACTAGAGACGTCCGGTCTCTGCCCCTGCAATGTTGACACAGGGGTGCCAAAATAGTCGTGCCAGCTTTAGTCTTACTTCCTATATCTTTTGTTACTTTCTTTCCTCCAGTTACCTTGTTCTTTATTAAGTCTTTGAGAATCATACATGGTACATACATAGTGGGTCGGGGTTGCATTTAATTATATACAAATTATGACAGATGCGCCCCCTACATGTGAAGAATTCAAGAAGGGGTTAGCCTGAGAGAATTCTGTAAAGTGAAAAATAATTTTGTGGGAAAATTAGTTGTGGGTATTGAGGGGCTATATACAAGCATTGCTGGTGACATAAAAGTAAGATAGAATGGGGTTGATGATATAGGTTGAGTATAATTAATAGAAATCAAAAAATTTTTTAATTGTAAGAAATCAAGGAATGTTATGGTACATAGTGGATTAAAAGAAAAGAAAATGCGCCTAAACGAATTCTACTCGAGTTAAGAAATGAATTCGAGGGGGTTCTATTTAGGCTTTGAAATCAAAATAAAAATAATATAAAAATAGTTGAATGAAATCAAAATTGAATGTGTTTGGTTGAATGGTGAGAAAAAAAAAAAAAAAGAAAAATGCCTAACCATATTCTAGCTCGAAATTGGGAATGAAATCGAAGGAATTCTATTAGGTCTTTTGAGAAATCAAAAATAAAATAAAAATAAAAAGTTGGAAGAAATCAAAGTGAATGCTTGGTGCGTGGTGAGAAAAAAAAGGAAAAATGCCTAATTATATTCTAGCTCGGAATTGGGAATGGAGACCGAGGGAATTCTATTAGGTCTTTTGAGAAATCAAAAATAAAAATAAAATAAAAGTTTTTTGAGCGAAATCAAAGTAGAGTGCTTGGAAAAAAGAAAAATGAAAAATAAAAAGATTTCAACAACAAAGGGTGATTTAATGTTTTTAGTTTAATCGAAAGTCAGTGAGTTTTCGTTGATAATTGAGTTGTGGCAATATAAGTCAAGTGGTAAATAGAATGATAATTGATAAATGAAAATGATAATATAAACTAATTGGAAAAAAAAATGATAATTAATGATTAAAAGTGGCAATAAGTTGAATAAATTGATAAATTGATTAAATATTTACATTTTTAATTGCGAGAAAATAATGAAAATGATTGATATGAAAAATAAGGTGTATTGGTTGGAACCCTTTGGTATCTACATGCCCTGATCTAAATGTATTGATTGTTCCATTTTGCCCTATAAATGTTTTACTTGCTCAATTATGCCCTATAAATTTTTTGTCTCATCTGTAGTGACACTTAGGTGAAAAACGTGATTCTAGCCCTCAAGTGCGTTTATGCTGTGTGTACAGGAGACATGGAAATCTATATAACCTTTATGTGTAATTTTTTGTCTTTGTGTGTGTGTTGTGAAAAATGTTAGAAGTCGGTTGTGTAAGAGATGTGTGAGCTAGTTCTAGGTGTTGTTTCGTGGATGTGTAATTGGTTGGTAAAAATCGATATGTAGACTCGAACTGGAATCAAAACCGGTGGCATAGTGAGGTTCCCAGTTGACCTCAATAGGGGATCTTCTCATTGTAATTAGAGATACGGAAGTGGGGTGTGTCGGGTACGCGAGGTCCGGTCTAAACTTATCCACCCACTATTTGCGTAATTGGAGTCACGGCGACGTCCTTATTCTTCGCGGGAAGACATCTGCCTTGCTTCTACGTTTCCTGTCGGCCTAATTGTCTTTTATAATTGAATCTTTTACTTTCGGCATTGGTTGCGTTGCGTGTGTGATATGTTTGGTGTATGAAATTTTGTTTTGTTTGTGGGTTTTACTTGTTTGACGATGTCTTGTGTCATGTGTTGTGGTCTGCCAATATATTGTGAAGAGATAAGTTGGTGTAATTTCGGCATTATTTGTATTTTGAAAATCCGGACGTTGTATCCATTTATTAAATCGAATGGTCGTTGTGACTTTAGTAAAAAATGCTATTCAGTGGCATTAGGGTGGAATTGAGTGAAAAATGAGGCTTACGACGTGAACACGCTTTGAGTGAGAGACGTGTCACAGGCTTGGTGAAAGGCGTCTGTGGCCTGAAGTGAAAAAGTTTTGTGGGTGACCTGTGACACGAATCGAAAAAAAAAAAAAAATTGTGAATGAAAAGGTGTCACGCGAAATCCTTGTTTGTACAAAATTTTACCTGTTCTCACTATGAACAACAAATTTATTAAAGTCATATATCGAAATTTCTATTGTTAGAGTATATGGTACCTTTTAAGGTGAACATTTTTTTGTGTTTTGGGTAGACGAGATGATTGTTACTAACGACGGTGCATGCGTTTGTTTGTGGTTGTCGTCTTTTGGCGCGAGTGTCGTGCTTGTTGGGCGGGTTGTGCGTGTTTGCTAGCGTGAAAACCGTCCTTTGGATGGATGTTGTCGGTGTATTGTTGTTGCGAATGTTGTGATTGTTGCTAAATACGTTTGTGGGATGGTTGTGAGGTACATTTTTATGGCGTGGCGTCGTATGGTCATGCATAGATTTTGTGTGGTAAGTGTGTGAGCTGTACTGACACGTTTTTTTGGGCATGGTGAGGGTTGAAACCGTTGTGGCTTGTATTTGAGGGCATATAGTACTGATAATTGGGTTGAGTGATAAACATGGTGGTGGGGTCAATGAATGCAGGTAAGGGTTGTCCTGTGTGACAAATTTGATTGCAGTGCAAGTCCTTTCGGACAGGTTTGGTCTAGCCCGTGCGTGCATTCATTGAGTACAAAGGTTAGATATGGTTAAAGGGGTAGGTAGGTTAGATAGAAGTTCAAAGTCAATTCCTTGACGGCATAGGGTGGGTGCCTACCTCAGTTCAACAGGTCTCCTTTGGGACGCCTTGGTTTGGAGTGGTTGGCTTGGGGCTCGGGACTGCTCGCACCGTCCGCGAAATTGAAGTGAAGTCCGGTACTGGAAGATCATTTTGGGATCGTTTGGGCTGTCCCGGGTCGCGGGGATTGGTTTCGGGGACTGTGTACGGCATGGCGGTGGTTGAATCCTCGGTGGTCGGTGTCCGGTCTTGGTGACACTCGCCTGGGGTTGGCGGGGGTTGTGTCCGTCGTCCTCCCCGGGGAATGGTGCTCCGGAATTCCGTCTCACTTTGTGGGGCGTTGACACGTCGGAGGGCCACGGTCATTTGCCATATGATGGCCGCTAGAAGGCGCCTGGTCGCCTCTCTTCTTGCCCGCTTCTTTCTCGCTGGTTTTGTCATTGCCTTTTGATTTGCTGGCGCCTGGGCTAATTTCCATCTTTATCCTGATTAAGTTCCATAATCTTTATCCTGTCGACTCTGTGTAATATGTTGATGCAATTGTTATTACACTATAATATTTGAAGTATTACACTGTTGTAGAATCCTGTCGACTTAACCGTTCTGTGGCAATATCGTTGCGGGGTTTCTTGTTGTTGGATGTGAATAGTGAGATTTGGTTGAAGCGCAGTCGTTGAGTGGTAAGTGAAGCACACAGTTAGGAATAATCAGGACACATGATGAGGTTTGAAAATAAAAGGCAACTGGATTGGAGGAAAGAAAGCTTGAGAAGACGGAGCGATTTTGATTGTTAATTAACTGATCACATGGTGGTGATTGTACTTAGCTATGAGCTGAGCGGGGAGAGGTCCTGGGCCGATGTCACCTCGTTGGAAGTGAAGGAGCAACTCTAGGTGTTGTTCCTATGAGAGCTAAGACACTACTGACCATTCTTGCTTTTCGATTTAACACCAAGCCTCAGTGTCTCTCTGATTGGTCGAGAGATGTCACATGATCTTGTCCTATTGGTTGACCTACTTAAGGTGCGGTCTTTTGATTGGCCCGCGGCTCTCCTTGATGAAAGATGTGGCCTGCTTGATATATCCGATTTCGCCAGGAAGTGTTGGGTGGCTTGACGCTTATAGCTTCGACGGGTATTAGATACGTCCTGTTTTTGCCGGAAGTATTGAGTGCATCTTGGCTAAAATAACTTCTGCGGTCACTAGAGACGTCCGGTCTCTGCCCCTGCAATGTTGACACAGGGGTGCCAAAATAGTCGTGCCAGCTTTAGTCTTACTTCCTATATCTTTTGTTACTTTCTTTCCTCCAGTTACCTTGTTCTTTATTAAGTCTTTGAGAATCATACATGGTACATACATAGTGGGTCGGGGTTGCATTTAATTATATACAAATTATGACATCTATATTTTATTTTCATATCCCATTAAAAACTTTGAAACTCTCTTCTTATTCAGATATATGCCGTATTTGTCGTAGTCGAATGGAAGGGCGCGACCGTTGTGAATGTACGCTTCGAAAAATAACTTGTTCCACACTCGTGAGTTCGCGCGCACGCGGCGGCGTGCCGTAGCATTCGTCCGCGCGCGCATGCTCCCACGTTTATTTTGTACAGTGTATTTATAGATGGATGAATTTGTATTTACATTTTAACATTCTAATTATGGTGAAAATAAATTATATCTCTTGGGCATTGGACAAATTATGACATATATATAATTGATTTGCATTTATCCTATTATACAAGTATTTGTGTATATGAGATACACAAAATAAAATAATAATTAAATTATATAGTGATATAAAAGGAACTTACGAGTTTCCTGGGCTTGAATGATTGTTGACACCATCACACAAGAAAGAATCAAGGCAAACAGAATCAGCTTCATCTTGTCGTATCTGTCACTAACACATGATATCGTTTACCATACATTCCTTTAATAGCTAAAACACTAATATATTTTATATCATAATTTAAAATATTAAATTAATATGGCATATATTGGATCAAAATATAATTTATTTTACCAATATATCAGTTGGCTGAACGCCAACCTTTATCAAGGTATTAAAACACACATTAATATGTGTCAATACCTTGATAAAGGTTGGCGTTTAGCCAACTGAAATATTGGTAAAATAAATGATATTTGGTTCCGATATATGCCTTTTTAATTAAAGATTTATTTATGGGTTGCTTTATTTTCAAAATTAAAAATATATTAGATAAAATTGTTGTGTTGTAAAGTTAATATAATATCTTATACTTATATGAGTAGTTTTTTTTTCTTCATATTTTTTTTCTTAATATGGCCGCATATAGGTACATTTAAAAACAACTTATATTATCTATAATATAGAAATTATTTAAGAGAAAAATTAAGAAAGCAGAGATACATAAATTTTTATTATCTAATATGTAAAATATTGAGGATCTTTAATCATATAAATTATATATATATATATATATAATATATATAAATATAAAACTTGGACAGTAGGCCTTGAAAACTCAATCTTGAAAATGAATTACTTCCTTTTAGATTAAAATAATCTGCCAACTATTCAGTAATATTTGAATATACTTGATGAACTGCTCTTTGGGATTTTAAATTGAAAACTTAAAAATCGACTCTTATTTAAATTTGGTTTAATATGCGAATAAAAATAGACGATAACCAGAATTATTAGCAATAGTTTTGAAAAGAGTATAATGAAAGATCTCAACTCCTATTTATACTTTACAAAAATGTCTACTAACTCTCTTATCTTGGCAATGATGGAATATTTTTATCAAACAAATTCAGATTTCGATTAACGCAAACCTGGCACAATTACTTCAGCATATCAGATAATCTATCTGACTGTTGACAGTAAATTTTGGCTTTGATAGTATTATGATTTAAAGAAAATTTATAATGCAGTATTCCTTAAAAGATACACACCAAAAAATAAAGCATCCTTCTTTCCGAAACCTATTTCTTGATGGCGAACAGACAGGAAAAATTATTCATGAATTTGTTTCTGCAGGTTAGGTTTTCCAAGATATTTCATTGTCCAATATATGTCACAATACTATTTCAGATAAAAAACGACAAATACTATTCTTTTGCTACTTCACCATACTAATTTGTTAATATGGATTTTATAGCTTCATATTTTTATTTATTATGGAAGTAACTGAAAAAAAGAGTTATCAAGAAGTTTGTCCCGAGAGTTCTTCAGATTGTCATAAAACTTCAAAGGAATCAAATTCAAAAACAAAATTAGCATTAGTGCTAGAAATATCGAATAAATACGATAATCGTACATTAACCTACACCTCGATATTATATACACTCGTATAGATAAAACTTAAGGAAGTTGTACCTTTTAGCATGTATATCGGGAGATTCAGACAATAACTCTGAAAGATATTTGATACACAGTGATTTTTATTGAAGAAACATGAGATAGCCAAATGTAAACAAAATTGCTTCTGTCTCTTTCTAATAAACAGACGACTAGCGACATAAAAATATGAAACTTTCTTAAGTTTTGTAAAACGACGTTTGATAAGTTTTACCGCAAATGTTTCTTTTGAACGAAAATTCGTAATTTATTTTAAGGAGAAATAACGACTATTTCTATCCTTAGGGATGAAGTATGAAAGGATGAATCGTGAAAAGTAATGATAAACGGAATAATAAAGGTGTCCAGATAATTTTGTCCATGAATGTATATCTAACTCAAAATCTTCATTCTTAAACTGAGAAGGGTTCGGGAATAACCCATTCCTGTCTGAAGGGTTACTCTTCCGGATAGAGGAGCCTCATTCTCTGAAGAAATTTGCATATATTATTGTATATATTCCTCCGTATCTATCTCATTTAATTTATTATTTTGAATATATTAAATCATTAACTCAGAATCAATATAAATTACTTTTTAAATTTTTCTAATTCAATATTATTCTTAATTCGCATTATCGTGTATGTTCAAAGTTTATATGTTAATTTTGTAATTATTCTTTTTTTTTTAATTCATAGAAGCATTTTTCTCTGGCAGACATATTCAATTTTTTTATCATCATCATTTTTATTATTATTGTTTTTTTTTTCTTTGTTAGTTATCAAATCATTTGCAATTGTAGTTTCTTTTTTGTTTCGATCTGTTCCCTTTTAAGCAATAAAATATATAGAACTAAGGTGTAGTATTCAATTCAAGCATATGAAACCAACATCGATTCATTTTTAAAACAAAGCAAAATCATAAGCTTATACAACTTTCACTTTTTCATACAGTGTATCATCAATTGCCTATTCAACTTTGGAGAACGTCGCTGGTGGTGATTGGTTGGAAAGTACAAACTAAAAAGCTATAAGCTACTCACCTTGACAATCCGATTGTGATTTAATATCAATCTCCTTTTATATATGTCAATAGCGCAGGTGTTTCAACGTCACGGGCTCTTCTGATTGGTCCATTTGTGGCAAATAATCTCGTACAGTACTTCTTGCGTTAGCTGCAGCACGAAGCCACTTGTCTCCCTCATGTGACCTCGTCATATCAACCTTTCTTATCTTTATTTATTTACTTACTTACTTTGCTATCTCTCAACTCTAATTTTCTTGTTGTTGGTATTTTGTCATCTTTGTCAATATTATTGTTAATAGAAAAATACTGTGAGAGATCCGGATTTTACAAATTTCTTACATTTTTGACTATATATCATCCTATGACTGATTTTGTAATATTATTCTCTTCAAATATATTAAGATTGTACATTTTCACGCGTATTAAACTAAAGGTAAAATAGATATTCATAATAGTAAATTGTAAAGTGTAAAATTTTATAGATATTCATAAATAAGGGGTATTATGAGGATCATAATTTGAAGAGATGACAATCTTTAATTCAAAGTCCATATTAAGTGTAACAAATAGGGTGTGTGAGAAATTTAAATGATAGTGGTTAAAAAGGGGCAGTTGTACAAGTGATCTGTCTTTCACCCAGGACTGTGAAATCACGATAGAACAGAGACAATATGGGTGGTTGAATCCCCACCTCTCACTCACGATGATGATATTTTTTCTTTGAAGGGTTTCTCGGTTTGGTTTCAACTCACAACTATGCATTGAAACAATGCATTCTGTTCATTATCCCACTACAGAACGTAATAATGGTGATAAGTAATGAACCGCAACACAGATGTATTTCCCTTAATTTATCAACCTGATCCAGTACAATGTTATTTTTATACTTTTTAAAAACATTTTAACAAACTTTCTAACTTTATCCTTATTCTACAAGTACTCAACATTCTGATAAGAAAAGGATGACTTTTTATGCTCAGTGTAGCCAAAGTTTGTTACCGTTAAAAGAATATTAGAATTTGTAAGCACACACACATATACCTATATTATGTGTTAGGAAGAACATATTTACTTACATATATAATAAAAATCTTTCACAAACACATTTATCTTTAGCCAAGCTAACTCTGTGTGAATTTCCTATTTAAATTTTAAAAATCGATTTTTTTTACTCGGATTTATTCCCAAGTTGAGTAGTTTTCAAGAGTATCTGAACATAAAATGCGTAGGTTGGATTATAATTGGATATGATTGTTTCAAGCTCTTTGCATAGAATAGTGATCCTGGAACGAACCACATTCAGTAAAAGACAGAATGAAGATACATAGAAGTAGTAAAATATCAAGAACGAGTTAACTATAAGAGATAGTGAGAAAGTGAGATTGAAACTAATTTTATACAGCATTCATATAAGATTATACAAGTTTAAAGGTACTTGTATAAGGTATAAATAAGATTATATAATGATATATCCTGACCAGGAGCACATGTGCTTTACAGAAGTCAATGTTTAGTTGATTTCTGTTCCACCAGATGGCGCTCTGCCTTCTGTAAAGCATATGTGCTCCTGGTCAGGATATGCTTCCTTTATTTTCAATATCAACACCTGCCTCACTTATTTTTAAATTTTTCTATTGTTTTTTCATAATGATATATGTGCATATAGATATATTAATATAAATAGAGAGATATTTCCTCTATTAAAATATATTTCAGCACTTCTGATAACCTCTTACTAAATGACACTCTATAATGTTATGAAGAATTTCGAAGCAGTCCATAATAAGATAAATTCTTGAAATATTCTGTTCTCAAATGATTTTATTTTGAAATTGACATAAGTCTCTACTTTTTTTCACTTTCCGCTCAGAGAGAGGATTACATCTTTAATTATGAAGGAAATTGTTATAAAATTGAACTCTCTCATTTAAATGGAATTCATTCATTATATTTGAGAGCATTTATTTACATCAAATAGATATTAAACTATGGAATCCATATACAATACACATATATTCATCTCTCCCATTGCAGTAATGCCAGTAGAAATTGTTTTATTTTCAAAAGAAACATACGTGTCTATAATAGTTTCGAATTTTCATAAATGGCGCGCTAACGCATCATAATATAATTGATCTAATAAAAGACACATATACTCGTATATAATGACTTAAGATATTTTAGTCTATGAATATTTATCAATTTATTTATTTAACAAATACTATATTGAAAAAAATATATAACATATATATATTGTTTTGAAAATAGAGCAATCCATATTTAATTCATTAGATAATAAAAAGGCATATATTGGATTTTTATTATCTAATAACATATATATATATATACATAAAACATATTAATTTTTTTATATCTATAGAATTTTATAAAATTATGTAAAATAATATCCGATTATATTTAACTCGTGTTCTATTGGCGAATCATTATACCATGTTTTCTCCTGTAGAAGGGCGTCCGTGCCCGAAAGCTAGAGAATAATAAAAATGTTTTGAAAAGATACTTTTCCCTGGAGGAATGATTGATTTTACTCAATGTTGATACAAGGTATTATGTTATAGAATACATATTTATAATCAATTTATTACAGAAAGGTTAGAGATATCTTATATTTTCAGAGTTTTCTTTAATACCATCATTAAAACTTTACACAAATAAATCTACTGGCAATGCGCTTCTTTTAAATATCATCAAATATTATCTCTACAGACCTTACTGCAATGATATGAGTTTTTGAATGAGAGGGCTTGACTCATCAGTAGTGAACCCTCTCAGCAGTTAACCAACTACTGATGAGCCAAGCCCTCTCATTCAATAACTCATATCATTGCAGTAAGGTCTGTAGAGATAATATTTGATGATATTTAAAAGAAGCGCATTGCCAGTAAATTTATTTGTGTAAAGTTTTAACGATAGATGGCAATTAAATTTATTTTACTAATTACCATCATAAAGAATTCCAATTTAGTGCTGTACACATTTATGGGTAGGTTCAACATTGATGATCCTGGATTTCCAAATGTTTTTGAAATTGTATTAAAGACAGCAGGAAATTGTTTATTTTTCAAAAAAAAAAAAACACACATATGCTAAAAGTAGTAGAAACATTTAAAGAAATGACGTAACAAATTTTATAAACGCATCTGTCAAATGTCATTCTAATTTTCCTATAGAGAGAACGTCATCTTTTATAAATGGAAATGTCACAGCTGTGATGGTGACAACATCGTTATTGATTGGTCCGTGTACAGATGTTGATCATTTGATTCCTCTTATTTCACTCTATTGAATACTAATTGACTGCATATACAGTAAATAAATAAATATATATATATGTCATAATATATACTATTCCAGGAATAATAAAGCCAACCTGTAGACAACCCACAGAGAGACGGTCAATTTAGACACCAGCGACATTTCAAGGGGCGACCATTGGGGCCCGTCAGTTAACACCTCGGGACTTTGAGGACAGTTGGGGATTGTTTGCGACACAAACGGCCGCCCGGCTGTGCCAGTCCCGTCTCTCTCTCTCTCTGGTTGCCTGGGTTCCTTTTCCAAATTGTGGTGTGTTTCTTTCTCTCCCCACCTTATTATACCACATATATATATTTTTATTATCTCCCAAACTATATATGATCACTAAATTAGTGAGGTAATATATATGGCGTATCGTATCAGGTAAATTGGGAATAACCACAATGGAATTTTAACTAAAATTCATTGCAAGTAGGAATAATTTTTAAAATGATAGGAATTTGACACAGTAATATATGAAAGGATATAGGTTTGCTTTATACAATATGTAGTTTCCATTATTAGCTATAACAGTCTAAAGGCGTGTGCGGAATAAAGCACAGGCCTTGGTGATGATGACCTTGTCCATTTGGGTCATCTTCTTCTTCTTTCTTATTTCCACACTGGGTGAAGTAGAATGCGTCTGCCTTTGTCATTAAGACTGGAAGCACTACTCAGTGGCAGGCCGACATAGCTCCAAAAGAAATAGCTGCCTCTGACATGAGGAACAGACGCCATTTGCAGCCACTCCTAACATGAAGTACAAACGCTTCTCATTCTGTATCCCTGGATCAGGAGCCCTTACAGGGTACTATCAGCCGGGCCAGCTGAACCCAGGTTTTTTAGTGAGCTTGTTACTGCTCCCCCTCCTCCATTTTCATCCGGGCTGTGGTCATCACCGTATGAACTGCTTTCTTGACAGACTGGATTGTATTGTGAGGAATTTTTGACATCTCTCTCAACAGCACCTAATACCAAATGTTAGTAGCCTAGAGGATTGCAGTCTGGAGAGTAAGGGGCCAAATTTCAGAAAAGGATAGGACATGTGCTGTTACATTTTACATGAATATGGCTACAGAATTCTTTATTTCGACTTAGAGCGCTATGTCCCCCTAGGGACACTTGCACTTTAAAGATAAACAGAAAATTTTGAAAGAAAAAAAAAAAGAAAAATATTTTAAATATGTACAGAATTAGTATGCAAGTTAGTTAGATGATAAGATTAAAAATATATATCAACACAATTGACATATGTACAAAGGGTTGGTATTCAAATTTAGTTAAATGAAATCAAATTGTAAAGTATTGTGTGTATTCGAGAAAAGCAATGTAGAGATTTTAAAAAGTTTTAAGGAATATTTTAGAATGAAAATATGCTAGATATTAGAGAATTATTCAATTAAAACAATCTACAGAATAAAAAAAAACAATAGAAAAAATAAAAGATAAGTGGGTCAGGTGTTGATATTAAAAATAAAGAAGGCATCTCCTGACCACGAGCACATGTGCTTTTTAGATGGCAGAGCGCCATCTAGTGGAGCAGAAATAAACTAAACGTTTATTTAGCTTGCTCCGTGATATTTGGCCAACCCAATTTCTTGATAAATCAAGAAAAGCCATCCACGAACGCGTTTCGCGCTGTTGGCGCTCGTCAGCGTGTAGAAGGCTGTAACCACATTCTACAGAATGCAAAAAGAAAACTTTTGTATCTATATTAGTATTCGTCTTTGTCTTAGGAAATGCCAAATTTATTGCCAAATTACCTGATACACTTTATACATTCATTTCTATACAATGTGTTTTGATTAATGGTACAGGACATATCTCATGGCTTCTATACATAAAGGAAGAAGGTTTTGAAAACTATCTCTTTTTAAATATTGGCTTAAATTTGTTTCCTCATTTAATATTATATGGATCTATCTTTCTATATAATTGAGGAAAGTTGGAAACAAATGGTCACACCTGTCATTCTTTTTCCAAAATACATTATCTATATAAATGGAAATTGCACAGCTTTGATTTCGTCAACAGAATTACCGATTAGTTCATCAACAAATACTGATTATTTTTGCTTCTTCTCGCGTCTATTTATTGATAATACTAATATTGATTATATCAATGATGATATCATCATCGCCATAACGCCCTCTATCGCTGATAATTATAAATAAGAGCTGGGGAAATCGGTTTTAATTATATATATTTTTATCGTAAATATAGTGGCTGCCTGGCCGGCATTCATATTTATATGAAAAATAGACACTTCGGCCAGTTAGAGTTTTTTATTTTTCTCAACGTTTCGACAAAAATCCTTTGTCTTCGTCAGGAGAAGTAAATAAAAATATTTTTATTTCCAAGATCTTAGTCTTTGACGAGTTTAATATTTGCTTTTGACTCGCGCTTTAGATGTACTAAATTTGTAAAATCTCGTGAGAACGACCTTGCAACTTCAGAAAAATTCTAACGTTAACAGTGGCTTCGCCAATTTAATATACCAGACAACCTCTCTAGAACTCTAATACTGTATTGAATCATTCTGTTTGGCGAAACCGCTGGGAGGGTTGACCACTGATGAGCCAAGCCCTCTCAATATTTCTTAATCGCAATAAGGAATCGCGGATAAAACTTGTCAAACATTGTTTTACAATCATAAGCCGCATTATAATGTATTATAATATGCAATTTTATAGGGGTGAGGTGATAACACCTAGAAAACCACTAGAAGGATTCACCACTGATGAGCTAGCTCGTCCCAATATTTTACTTTTATAATAAGAGCAATAAAGAATTATCTATCTTTAAAAAAAGAAATGTATATTCTCATATAATTTCTAATTTTGAATATAGATGGCGCGCTTATAGCTTGTGAAATATAACTCTTTTACTGCATGAATGTTGTAATCTTCATGAAAAAGGTAATATGATATATTTGAATAAAATCAAAATTAGTTTATTACTAATATTTATCGATTCATAAATAAAATATTAGAGGTATGAATGCTGTAATTTCTATTAAAAAAAAACGGCAATAAGATGTATTGGAATTGCAAATAATTAGCTTACTACCAATATTTCTCGATTTCCAAATGCCTTTTAAAAAGCTACAACTTACTTAGTTTTGAAAGGCCATACCTTGAAAAATATTGAGATTTTGTGCTCGGGTTTTGTTCATCGCAACATAACATTTTCTCACCTTTCCAGCCTATTTTAAATATATACGAGTTGGTTTTACTCTTTTTTAGCAATATATGAAAATATATTGAAATATCAACAGCGCTTTTATATGCAAAAAAAACAATCAGCTTTCCAAACCTTATGTAACTTGAAAAGAGAGAAAGATTCTATATGACCGTTGGCGATGTTCAAATCGATGTCTAAGACATTTTTGTCGAAGCCAAGTTTTCATAAAAAGAAACTCATGTCGACAGAATAGGTGATCTGCGACTTGTTTCTAATATTAAAGCTTTTGAATATAGGCAAAACTATCAAAAAGAAGAGGTGATGTCATTGCATCGGAAAAAAATATTGTAATTTTTCTACGAATCTTCGGAATTGATCACCAGCAAAAAAAAAAAAAAAATCTCATCCACGACAAAGACCGAACACAATTTCAATGATAAAATGATAAATTCTGAATGATTTAGACTATAATCCTTTGTTCAACTACTATTAACATGAAAGAATTTAAGAACGAATGTTTCTTTTAAATACAATACAAAATTCTACTGTCCTAACTGCGATGAAAAAATATATTGGGAGGTCTTGGTTCATCTGTAGTGAACCCTCCAAGCGGTTTCGTCAATTTAATCCACCAGACCGCTTCTTAGAGCTCTAATACTGGTCTGGTGGAATAAATTGGCGAAACCGCTTTGGTTCACCACTGATGAGCCAAGCCCTACCAATATATTTTCTCAACGCAGTAAGGGCAGTAGAAGTTTGTATTGTATTTAAAAGAAATATTCATGCTCAAATCCTTTCATTTTTAGTGTATGAATGGCGCGTTATTGCATTGTATCACCTACTATATTCATTCGAACTAACGACTATTAAATCTTCAAACACTTCGTCTACTTCTTATTCAAAAAATGCTTCAAAACAACTTATGTGAATCTCCCGTGTATGAACTGAATAATGCAAGAGGTTTCTGGGGATGTGTTGCATTATTTAAAATGCTTCAAAAAACAAGCTAATATCGAAAATGCATTCTGTGAGAGTTCATCACATTCAAAACTCTAGTTAACTCCGCCTTTGCCGGTCCCAAGCCCGGATGAAAAAGGAGGAGGGGGAGCAGTAACAAGCTCCTGGGCTCAGCTGGCCGGCTGATAGTACCCTGTAAGGGCTCCTAATCCAGGGATACAGGATGAGCAGCGTTTGTACTCTATGTTAGGAGCAGCTGCATATGGCGTCTGTTCCTCATGTCAGAGGCGGCCATTTTTTTTAAAGCTAAATCGGCCTGCCACTTAGTAGTGCTTCCAGTCTTAATGACAAAGGCAGACACATCCCACTTCACCCAGTCATGATGGTTGTCAAACAGACACCATCAAGGGTCACAACTTGATATTCTAATATGTTTGAGTGGAGGTAGGGAAGAAGAAGAAAAATCTAGTTTTTTTAGGTAACCAGAATAAACAAAATATTTATGCTGAAGAAGAAATCAAAGTTTACAGCGACGTTGCAAAAGCCTGTTGAAGAACGCCACAGTCCGATTGCTTGCCGATTATACAGCACAAATAAAAGAAACTCGTTTTCATAAACTTTTATTCCTTCTTCAAGATGATGTCTAGCGATTCCATCTCTTGTAAAATTATTTATCATTGGAAAAAAGTATATAATCTAATATTTTCATTTCAATCAAAAAGCTTTTCAGATAAAATATTTAGTTTTGAATTGTTCATTGATACTCTTATTTTTTCCTTGAAACAAAAGTTACTTAGAATTACTACTGGAAGAAAATTGCACAAAATTGAGGGTCTCTATTACAAAAGTTTATAAACTTTGAAGTTTTTCAATGCGGGTTTTATTGCGGTCGCGGTTGTTGGAAATCGGCCTGTATCCATCATTTTTTGGAGAAATATTCATTTGTTATCAGTTTTTATCTTCAGAAAAGTAAATTGTGGATTTATTTAAGATGCATTTTTTTTTTCATGAATTGAAATTATAAAATCTATTTTATATATACATCTTTTTGAATATTGGCTTGATTGTAGATCAAGGGCCAGTGAGTAATAGTTACCTAGAAATTATTTGAAAAGAAATAATAAATAATATTAAGGTGAAGAAGTATATGCACATTGAAGAGCATAAAATTTGCTCGAAAACTTGCGAAATCAAAATTGAAAGAGACTCTTTCCCTTTATATTATTTATTATCAATTTTTAAAATAATTATTGATATTAAAGTAGGCACTTTTCATATAAAAAGTGTACAAAAATTTGCTATTATAAAAATTTAAGATGAAAAACAACAATGGAGCTATGGAGAGAATACAATATCAAATATATGAGTTATTACTATAAGATTTCGATCAAATATATAATAAATGATAGAATTATTTAATATTAAAGATATTCAAGATATTAATCTTTAGTTTTTAGGATAGCTTTAATCCATATAATCAGTGCGAGGGGATCGGTGGAAGGCTGGTCTAAACCATTGGTTCTCGACCGCTTCGACCCGGGTTCGAATCCCGCATTGGGCACTTTTTTCTGATTAAAAAGAATGCTTCAATGGCCCCCGATTCTTGAAAAGGTCTAACCCCACCAACGAGTACAAGTCACCAAACGGGGCTCTGGCATATTTGTAAGTGCAAAGTCGAACTGCTTTTCACATGTGTAGACATGTGGTGCACTTACAGTAAAAGCAGTCGCCTTCTTCTACCCACCATGATTATCTTCATGGCCTGTACCACATGTACTAGGGATAGGCAAGAAAAAAAATATATATATATTTAATCAGCGCTAATCAACTTGAGTCTTATCTTTATCCAACATATAGCAACAAAATCAAGCCATTAGAAACTTTTAGTTGCACAATCAGGAATTAGCTTTTACTTAATATAACAATAAGTTTGTCAAAAATTTGATCAAACGAGAAAATTCACGATTAAAGCCGACTATGGAGCTCAATAGGAGAATTATCCGGGTTATAAATTGCACAATAAATTGGATATTAGTCAATAAACGAATGATCAAAATATTGAAAGAATATGCTTTTTTTCAAACTTGCGTCAATTCTGGAACACTGATATAGTATTGAAGTGTTGAAATCCAATAGGTTTTAGTGGAGAAATCAAGAATTTGAACGTTTCTTCGCATCAATTCTGGAACATTGATATAATATTGAATTGTTGAATTCATAGAAGAATTAGTGGAGAAATCAAGAATTTGAACGTTTCTTCGCATCAATTCTGGAACATTGATATAATATTGAATTGTTGAATTCATAGAAGAATTAGTGGAGAAATCAAGAATTTGAACGTTTCTTCGCATCAATTCTGTAACATTGATATAGTGTTGAAGTGTTGAATTCAAAGAAGAATTAGTGGAGAAATCAAGAATTTGAACGTTTCTTCGCATCAATTCTGGAACATTGATATAGTATTGAAGTGTTGAATTCAAAGAAGAATTAGTGGAGAAATCAAGAATTTGAACGTTTCTTCGCATCAATTCTGGAACATTGTTATAGTATTGAAGTATATATTAACACAAGGCAATAACGCGCCATCTATACATATAAAATGAAAGGATTTAAAAGCACGAATGCTTCTTTTATACATAATACAAACTTCTTTTGTCCTTACTGCGATGAAAGAATATATTGGGAGGGCTTGGCTCATCAGTGGTGAACCCTCCCAGCGGTTTCGCCAATTTAATCCATCAGACCGCTTCTCAGAGCTCTAATACTGTATTGGACGATTCTGCTTATATAAGCTTAAGTCAATAGTCTTCTTGTAAACCATTTCTGAGATTCCACCCTTCAGTGCTGCGTATATAAGCAGAATTGTCCATTACAGTATTAGAGCTCTGAGAAGCGGTCTGGTGGATTAAATTGGCGAAACCACTGGGAGGGTTCGCCACTGATGAGCCAAGCCCTCCCAATATATTTTTTCATCGCAGTAAGGACAGTGGAAGTTTGTATTATGTATAAAAGAAACATTCGTGTTTTTAAATCCTTTCATTTTATATGTATAGATGGCGCGTTATTGCTTTGTGTTAATATATACCTAACTGACCTTGTCTTTATTGTTTGCGGAAGAGCATTGCTCGATGCAAATATATGAATGTAATTCTACTGTCATATAAGCCTAAGTCAATAGTCTACTTTTAAACATTCGTGCTTTTAAATCCTTTCATTTTATAGTGTTGAATTCAAAGAAGAATTAGTGGATTTAAACGCTTTGCCAAATGCTTTATTTTTATTTACTTCTCCTGACGAAGACAAAATATATTTGTCGAAACGTAGAGAAAATAAAAAACTAACTGGTCGAAATGTCTATTTTTCATTGAAGTATATATTCTTAAATATATATTTCTCTACAGTCATAGAAGCATATGCTCATAATTCTTCCGAATTATCACTTTACTGTATTCAATAACGAATTCAGTGTATATAAGAAATTCATTTTATTACAATAGTGAAGCTTTCTGAAGATTAAAATGGTGAAACAGCTGGGACAATTCACCACTGATGAGCCATGTCCTCCCTAGTTTAATTTATATTCATTGAATGAAAGGGCTAAATAAATAGCTCATATAACGAATGAAGACATTAAGACGCGAATGTTTCTTTTCGCAAATAAATTAAACTCTACTCTCCTTACTGTGATGAAGAAATATTGGGAGGGCTTGACTCATCAGTGGTGAACCCTCCCAGCGGTTTCGCCAAATCAATCTACCAGACCGCCTATTCAGAGCTCTAATACTGTATTGAATCATTCTGTTTGGCGAAACCGCTGGGAGAGTTCACCACTGATGTGCCAAGCCCTCCTAATATTTCTTCATCGCAATTAGGAATCGCAGGCAAAACTGGTCAAACGTTGTTTTATAATCATAAGCCGCATTATAATGTATTATAATATGCAATTTTATACGGGTGAGGTGATTACACCTGGGAAACCACTAGAAGGATTCACCATGATGAGCTAACCCCTCCCAATATTTGACTGTTATATTAAGAGCAATAAAGAATTATCTATCTTCATAAAAGAAATGTATATTCTCATATAGTTCCTACTTTTGAATATAGATGGCGCGCTTATAGCTTGTGAAATATAACTCTTTTACTGCATGAATGTTGTAATCTTCATAAAAAGGTAAAATGATATACCTGAATAAAATCAATATTAGTTTTATTACTAATATTTATCGATTCATAAATAAAATATTAGAGGTATGAATGCTGTAATTTCTATAAAATAAAACGGCAATAAAAGGTATTGGAGATATCGATTTAGCTTATTGCCAATATTTCTCGATTTACAAATGCCTTCTAAAGAGGTACAACTTACCTATTTTTGAAAAGCCATACCTTATTTAATATTGAGATTTTGTGCTCGGGTTTTGTTCATCGCAACATAACATTTTCTCATCTTTCCAGCCTATTTTAAATATATACGAGTTGTTTTTACTCCTTTTTAGCCATATACGAAAAATATATTGATATATCATCATCGCTTTTATATGCAACAAACCGATCAGCTTTCCAAACCTTATGTAACTTGAAAAGAGAGAAAGATTCTATATGACCGTTGGCGATGTTCAAATCAATGGTTAGCCTAAGACATTTTTGTCGAAGCCAAGATTTCATAAAAAGAAACTCATGTCGACAGAATAGATGTGCGACTGGTTTCTATTATCAAAGGCTTTTGAATATAGGCAAAACTATCAAAAGGAGAGGTGATGTCAGTGAATCGAAAAAATATTGTAATTTTCAACGAATCTTCAGCATTGATCAACAGGAAAAAATTCAAATCTCATTCACGACAAAGTCCGACCACAATTTCAATGATAACATAATAAATGCTGAATGATTTAAACTATAACTCCTTTGTTCACCTATTATTAAAATGAAAGGAATTAAGCATCAATGTTTCTTCTATATATAATACAAATTTCTACTGTCCTTACTGCGATCAAAAATATATTAGGTAGTAAACCCTCCCAGTGGTTTCGCTAATTTAATCCAGCAGACCGCTTCTTAGAGCTCTAATACTGTAAAAAGCGGTCTGGTGGATTAAATTGGCGAAACCGCTTTGGTTCACCACTGATGAGCCAAGCCCTCCTAATATATTTTCTCAACACAGTAAGAACAGCAGAAGTTCGTATTGTATTTAAAAGAAACATTCATGCTTAAATCCTTTCATTTTTTAGGGTATAAATGGCGCGTTATTGCTTTGTATCACCTACTATATTCACCCGACCACTCAACGCCACATATCGTTAATAGAAAATGCCCTTTTAATTGAAGATTTATTTATTAATAATGATAAATGTTTTGAAAATAGAGCAAATAATAAATAGATCTTTAATAAAAAGGCATATATTGGATCAAAATATAATATATTTTACCAACATTTCAGTTGGCTGAACGCAGACCTTTTTCAAGGTATTACAACATATTTATGTCAATTACCTTTTTTGAAATCTAAATATAATGTATTTTGCCAATATTTCCGTTGGCATTTAGGTTTTTGACATAAATATGTTGTGATCCCCTTGAAAAAGGTTGGCGTTCAGCCAACTGAAATATTGTTGAAATATATAATATTTTGATCCCATATATGCCTTTTAAATTAAAGATCTATTTATGGATTGCTCTATTTTCAAAGCATATATCATTATTAATAAATAAATCTTCAATTGAAAAGGCATATTCTATTGACATTATTGTTTAGCTGAGTTTGTTGTTGACACACATTAATGTTATAATTGTTATGTAATTAAAGTAAGTAAGAAGGTTGAATTCGTAACCAATTTAACTTTACATATTATTTATTATTAATAGCAATTATACAAAACAAATCTTGGCATATGTTTATACGTGAAAACAACAAAAACGATAATTATTATATACATACAAGTTCCTTTTCAAACACGAACTCATATATAGCCATTGTTACTCTGTGTAATATTCCAACAAAATTAACTTGAAAAAGGTCTGCGTTCAGCCAACTGAAATATTGGTTAAATAAATTATATTTTGTTCCAATATATGCCTTTTTAATTAAATGATATATGTATATGAATAAAATAGAGAGAGATTGCCTACTAAAATGTATTACAGCACTTCTTATAACTTTCCAATAAATGACACTAAAATATTATGAAACATTCCATAATAAGATATTTGATAAATTCTTTAAATATTTTGTTCTCAAATTACCTTATTTCCTTTTAATATTGACATAAGTCTTTTTTTCCACTTCTAGATCTTAGAATGGAGATTACACATCTGATTATTAACAGGATTTCTCTCCAAATATATAGAGGAAATTGCTATAAAATTCATCATTCATTTAAATTAATTTCATTTATTATTGAGAGGATTTATTTAGAAGATCAAATGGATATCAAACTTTGAAATATATATACAACACACTTATTGTTATCTCTCCTATTAATTTTTCTATTGCAGTAAGGGCAGTAGAAATTATTTTATTTTTAAAAGAATCATACGTGTCTATAATAGTTTCGAATTTTCATAACAGATGGCGCGCTAATGCATCATAATATAATTGTTCTAATAAAAGACACATATATATGATGACTTAAGATATTTTAATCTATGAATATTCATTAATTAATTTATTTAACTAAATACTATATTGAAGGCATATATAATATATATATATATAAGTTTGTATTGTGTGTTGGAGAGATATTCGTGCTTTTAAATCCTTTAATTTTATGTATATAACACATATTAAATTTTTTAAAAATATCTATAGAATTTTATAAAAATATGTAAAATAGTATCCGATTATATTTAACTAGTGTTCTATTCACGAATCATTATACCAGGTTTTCTCCTGTAGAAGGACGTCCGTGCCTGAAAGCTAGAGAATAAAAATGTCTTGAAAATAAACTTTTCCCTGGAGGAATGATTAATTTGACTCAATATTGATATAATGGATTATTTTATTGAATACATATTTATAATCAATTTATTACAGAAAGGTTAGAGATAGCTTATATTTTCATAGTTTTCTTTAATACCATCATTAAAACTTTACACAAATAAATTTACTGGCAATGCGCTTCTTTTAAATATCATCAATTATTATCTCTACAGACCTTACTACAATGATATGAGTTATTGAATGAGAGGGTTTGGCTCATCAGTAGTGAACCCTCTCAGCGGTTTCGCCAACTACTGATAAGCCAAGCCCTCTCATTCAATAACTCATATCATTGCAGTAAAGTCTGTAGAGATAATAGTTGATGATATTATTGAAAGGAAACACATGAGAGCCAAGCCTTCTCATTCAATAACTTATATCATTACAATAAGGTCTGTAGAGATAATATTTGATATTATTGAAAAGAAACACATGAGAGCCAAGCTCTCTCATTCAATAACTTATATCATTGCAGTGAGGTGTGTAGAGATAATATTTGATGATATTATTGAAAGGAAACACATGAGAGCCAAGCCTTCTCATTCAATAACTTATATCTTTACAATAAGGTCTGTAGAGATAATATTTGATGATATTATTGAAAAGAAACACATGAGAGCCAAGCCCTTTCATTCAATAACTTATATCATTGCAGTAAGGTCTGTAGAGATAATATTTGATGATATTATTGAAAGGAAACACATGAGAGCCAAGCCCTTTCATTCAATAACTTATATCATTGCAGTAAGGTCTGTAGAGATAATATTTGATGATATTATTGAGAGGAAACACATGAGAGCCAAGCCTTCTCATTCAATAACTTATATCATTGCAGTAAGGTCTGTAGAGATAATATTTGATGGTATTATTGAAAGGAAACACATGAGAGCCAAGCCCTTTCATTCAATAACTTATATCATTGCAGTAAGGTCTGTAGAGATAATATTTGATGATATTATTGAAAGGAAACACATGAGAGCCAAGCCTTCTCATTCAATAACTTATATCATTGCAGTAAGGTATGTAGAGATAATAGTTTATGATATTTAAAAGAAGCGCATTTCCAGTAAATTTATTTGTGTAAGGTTTTAACGATAGATGGCAATTATATTGAATTTGCTAATACCATCATAAAGAATTCCAATTTAGTGCCGTACACATTTATGAAATTCAGTAAAATTCAATTTCAGACAGGTATGGTATGTTAATTTGGCGAAACCTCTGGGTAGGTTCACCATTGATAAGTAAAGCTTTCCGAATATTTTAAAAATTGTATTAAAGACAGTGTGTGTGCAGGAAACTGTTCATATTTTCAAAAGAAAAACATATTAGCTAAAAGTAGTTGAAACTTTTAAAGAAATTACTTAACAAATTTTATGAACGCATCTGTCGAATGTCCTTCTAATTTTCCTCTAGAGAAAACGTCATCATTTATAAATGGAAATTTCACAGCTGTGATGGTGACAACATCGTGATTGATTGGTCCGTTTACAGATGTTGATAATATGATTCCTCTTATTTCACTTTATTGAATACTAATTGACTGCATATAGAGTAAATATATATATATATATATATATGTCATAATATATACTATTCCAGGAATAATAAAGCCAACCTATAGACAACCCACAGAGAGACGGTCAATTTAGACACCAGCGACATTTCAAGGGGCGACCATTGGGGCCCGTCAGTTAACACCTCGGGACTTTGAGGACAGTTGGGGATTGTGTGCGACACAAACGGCCGCCCGGCTGTGCCAGTCCCGTCTCTCTCTCTCTCTGGTTGCCTGGGTTACTCTTCCAAATTGTGGTGTGTTTCTTTCTCTCCCCACCTTATTATACCACATATATATTTTTTTATTATCTCCCAAACACACACTATATATGATTACTAAATTAGTGAAGTAATATATATGGCGTATCGTATCAGGTAAATTGGGAATAACCACAATGGAATTATAACTAAAATTCATTGCAAGTAGAAATAGTTTTAAAAATGATAAGAATTTGACACAGTAATATATAAAAGGATATAGTTTTGCTTTATTCAATGTAGTTTCCCTTATTAGCTACAACGGTCTAAAGGCGAGTGTGGAATAAAGCACAGGCCTTGGTGATGATGACCTTGTCCATTTAGGTCATCTTCTTCTTCTTTCTTATCTCCACACTGGGTGAAGTAGAATGCGTCTGCCTTTGTCTGGAAGCACTACTTAGTGGCAGGCCGACTTAGCTCTAAAAGAAATAGCTGCCTCTGAAATGAGGAACAGACGCCATGTGCAGCCGCTCCTAACATGGAGTACAAACGCTGCTCATCCTGTATCCTTGGATTAGGATCCCTTACAGAGTACTATCAGCCGGGCCAGCTGAACCCAGGTTTTTTAGTGAGCTTGTTACTGCTCCCCCTCCATTTTCATCCGGGCTTGGGTCATCACTGTGTGAACTGATTTCTTGACAGACTGGATGGTGTTGTAGGGAGTTTTTCTTTTACATCTCTCTCAACAACGCCTCATACCAAATTATAGTAGTCGAAAGGATTGCAGTCTGGAGAGAAAGGGGCCTAATTTCATAAAGGAACAGGGCATGTACTGTTTTATTTTACACGAATATGGCTACAGAATGAAAAAAAAGCAAACCTTCTGTATCTATATTAGTATTCGTCTTTGTCTTAAGGAATACCAAAGTTAATGCCAATTTACCATATACACTACATACATTCATTTCTATACAATGTGTTCCAATTAATGGAGTACAAGACATATCTAATGACTTCTATACATAAAGGAAGAAGGTTTGGAATTGTCATGCCTAATTACAAAAGTACAAAATAAGAATAGAATTGATAGGAAATATTTTATATTACATAATAAGCAAGCAATACGTATATATATATTAAGAGCTAAAAAAAAAACAAGAGAACTTTCAAGCAAAAAGCGGCTTTTAGACTTATATTAACTCAAATATAAGACTAATAAAGGTAAATTTGATATACAAATATTTATTAGAATCTATGTTATCTGTCTTATATAAGTAAAATTAGATATTTTATCAAGGGGGTTGGTGGAAGGGTGGAAACCTTTGGTTTTCGACCGAAACGAACTGGGATCGAATCCCGTATTAGGCACTTTTTTCTAATTAAAAAAAATCTCCAATCTCCACCGATTCTTACAAAAGACCAACACCACCAGCGAATACAAGTAACCAAACAGGGCACTGGCATATTTGTAAGTGCAAAGTCGAACTGCTTTTCACATGTGTAGACATGTGGTGCATTTACAATAAAAGCAGTCGCTAACTAGGAAGGGTGGAAACCTTTGGTTTTCGACCGAAACGAACTGGGATCGAATCCCGTATTAGGCACTTTTTTCTAATTAAAAAAAATCTCCAATCTCCACCGATTCTTACAAAAGACCAACAACACCAGCGAATACAAGTAACCAAACAGGGCACTGGCATATTTGTAAGTGCAAAGTCGAACTGCTTTTCACATGGGTAGACATGTGGTGCATTTACAATAAAAGCAGTCGCTAACTACCCACCATTATTATAATGGCCTGTACCACGTGTACTAGGGATAAAAATAAAAAATATATATATATTTTTTATTAGTATAGATTACCTCAAATTTTGGCTTTTTTGAGGCTTCCTTTATGGAAAATGATCTGATGGAGGAGAGTAAAGTGCCGATTTTTACCTCGCTACTAGATTCTGAAACTTTGAAGCTGGGAAACGACCTTATTCTTCCGTCGGGTCAACAACAAATGTCTAATTTATATATTTTTACATAATGAGGCTTTAAAGAATGAAAATAATCTTCATCTATTTACATACACAACAGTCCGAAAACTATCTCTTTTTCAAATATTAGCTTAAATTTGTTTCCTCATTTAATATTATATGGATCTATCTTTCTATTTAATTGAGGAAAGTTGGAAACATATGGTCACACCTGTCATTCTTTTTCTAAAATACATTATCTCATATAAATGGAAATTGTACAGCTGTGATTTCGTCAACATAATTACTTATTGGTTCATCAACAAATACTGATTATTTTGGCTTCCTCTCGCGTCTATTTATTGATAATACTAATATTGATTATATTAATGATGATATCATCATCGCCATAGCGCCCTCTATCGCCGAAAATTATAAATAAGAGCTGAGGAAATCGGTTTTAATTATATATTTTTTTATCGTAAATATAGTGGCTGCCTGGCCAGCATTCATAGTTCTATCAAAAATAGACACTTCGGCCAGTTAGAGTTTTTTTTTATTTTTCTCAACGTTATGACTAAAATCTGTTGTCTTCGTCAGGAGAAGTAAATAAAACTATTTTTAATTCCAAGATCAGAGTCTTTGACGAGTTTAATATTTGTTTTTGACTCGCGCTTTAGATGTTGTACTAAATTCGAAAAATCTCGCGAGAACGACCTTGCAACTTCAGAAAAAATTTTAATGCCTTGCCAAATGCTTTATTTTTATTTACTTCTCCTGACGAGAAAACAAAAGATTTTTGTCGAAACGTTGAGAAAATAAAAAATCTAACTGGTCGAAGTGTGTTTTTTTCATTGAAGTATATATTCTTAAATATATATTTCTCTACAGTCCTAAAAGCATATGCTCATAATTCTTCTGAATTATCACTTTACTGTATTCAATAACGAATTCAGTGTATATAAGAAATTCATTTTATTACAATAGTGAAGCTTTCTGAAGATTAAAATGGTGAAACAGCTGGGACAATTCACCACTGATGATCCATGTCCTCCCTAGTTTAATTTATATTCATTGAATGAGAAAGGGCTAAATAAATAGCTCATATAACGAATGAAGACATTAAGACGCGAATGTTTCTTTTCGCAAATAAATTAAACTTCTACTCTCCTTACTGCGGTAAAGAAATATTGGAAGGACTAGAATCATCCGTGGTGAACCCTCCCAGCGGTTTCGCCAAATCAATCTACCAGACCGCCTATTCAGAGCTCTAATACTGTATTGAATCATTCTGTTTGGCGAAACCGCTTGGAGAGTTCACCACTGATGAGCCAAGCCCTCTCAATATTTCTTCATCGCAATTAGGAATCGCAGGTAAAATTGGTCAAACGTTGTTTTACAATCATAAGCCGAATTATAATGTATTATAATATGCAATTTTATACGGGTGAGGTGATTACACCTGGGAAACCACTAGAAGGATTCACCATTGATAAGCTAGCCTCTACTAATATTTGACTATTATATTAAGAACAATATAAAGAATTATCTATCTTTATAAAAGAAACGTATACGCTCATATAGTTTCTAATTTTGAATATAGATGGCGCGCTTATAGCTTGTGAAATATAACTCTTTTACTGCATGAATGTTGTAATCTTCATAAAAAAGTAAAATTATATATTTGAATAAAATCGATATTAGTTTATTACCAATATTTATCGAATTATAAATAAAATATTAGATGTATGAATGCTGTAATTTCTATAAAAAACGGCAATAAGATGTATTGGAGCTATAGAATTTTGACTTATTAACAATATTTCTCGATTTACAAATGCCTTCTAAAGAGGTACAACTTACCTAGTTTTGAAAGACCATACCTTGTTTAATATTGAGATTTTGGGGTCAGGTTTTGTTCATCGCAACATAACATTTTCTCACGTTTCCAGCCTATTTTAAATATATACGAGTTGTTTTTACTCCTTTTTAGCAATATATAAAATATATGTTGATATATCATCATCGCTTTTATATGCATCAAAACAATCAGCTTTCCAAGCCTTTTGTAACTTGAGAAGTGAAAAAGATTCTATATGACCGTTGGCGATGTTCAAATCAATGGTTAGTCTCAAACATTTTTGTCGAAGCCAAGTTTTCATAAAAGAAACTCATGTCGACAGAATAGGTGATCTGCGACTTGTTTCTAACATTAAAGCTTTTGAATACACCAATCCCCCGATTTACACGGTAGATACGTTCCTGAGAAAAATGTGTAAATCGAAAATTAAAAATTTTCGAGAAATTTTTATGCGAAGAAATACAGACACAGTGTGCGTGTGCAGCAAGTCAGCACATAAGCTCGGTATTCCTCGTGAGATGTGTACACAGCGCATGTGTTCAATCACGGTAGAATTTAGTATATAGTGCGATAAAAACAAAAAAAAAACTTATTTGGAAAACCGTGTAAAAGGGAAAACGTGTAAAACAAGTATCGTGTAAATCGGGAGATAGGTGTATAGGCAAAACTATCAAAAAGGAGAGGTGATGTCATTGCATCGAAAAAAATATTGTAATTTTTCTATGAATCTTCAGCATTGATCAACAGGAAAAAAATCAAATCTCATCCACGACAAAGACCGAACACAATTTCAATGATAAAATGATAAATTCTGAATGATTTCGACTATATTCCTTTGTTCAACTACTATTAACATGAAAAAATTTAAGAACGAATGTTTCTTTTAAATACAATACAAAATTCTACTGTCCTTACTGCGATGAAAAAATATATTGGGAGGGCTTGGCTCATCAGTAGTGAACCCTTCCAGCGGTTTCAATTTAATCCACCAGACCGCTTCTTAGAGCTCTAATACTGGTCTGGTGGAATAATTTGACAAAACCGATTTGGTTCACCACTGATGAGCCAAGCCCTACCAATATATTTTAACAACGCGGCTTACCGCAGTAGAAATTTGTATTGTATTTAAAAGAAGCATTCGTGCTTAAATCCTTTCATATTTAGTGTATAAATGGCCCGTTATTGATTTGTATCACCTACTATATTCACCCGACCTACTGACTACCAAATTTTCGAACACTTCGCCCACTTCTTAATCAAGAAATGCTTCAAAACAAATTATGTGAATCTCCCGTATATGAATTGAATAATGCGACAGGATTCTGGGGATGTGTTGCATTATTCCAAATGCTTCAAAAACCAAGCTATTGTCGAATATGCATTCAGTGAGAGTTCATCACATCCAAAACTCTGTTTCCTTAGGTAACCAGAATAAACAAATTTATTTATTCATAATGCAACATAATGCGGCTTATGATTGTAAAACGAATTTTGAAAATTATCCCGCATGTGTTTCTTTTAAACGAAAAATCCAAATTTATGTCCAGGGTATGTCCATAATTCCATAAAATTTGTCCAGGGTAGCCTAGTGGACATGACATCTACCCGGTAAGCGGAACACTGTGGGTTCGATTCCCATCCTTTGACACTTTTATTTTTCCATTTATCATTACTCTTCACAATTAATCATTTCATACTTAATCCCTAAGGTTAGAAATAATCGTTATCTCTCCTTAAAAATAAATTTCGATTTTTCGTTTAAAAGAAACACATGCGGTATAATTTTCAAATGCCGTTTCACAAAATTATTTATACTGAAGAAGAAATCAAAGTTTACGGCGATTAAAAAACAGCCTGTTGAAGAACGTCACAGTCCTAAATCTTGCCGATTATACAGCACAAATTAAAGAAACACGCCTCCATAAACTTTTATTCCTTCTTCAAGATGATGTCTAGCGATTCTTTCTCTTGTAAAATTATTTATCATTGGAAAAATTTATATAATCTAATAGTCTCATTTCAATCAATCAGCTTTTCAGATGAAACATTTTGCTTTAAATTGTTCATTGATACTCTTATTTTTGCCCTAAAACAAAAGTTACTTAGAATTACTGCTGGAAGAAAATTGCACAAAATTGAGGGTCTCTATTCCAAAAGTTTATAAACTTTGAAGTTTTTCAATGCGGGTTTTATTGCGGTCTTGGTTTTTGGAAATCGGCCTGTATCAACCCAATCCATCAGTTTTTTAAGAAATTATAATTTGCCATTGGCTTATCTTCAGAATATACAAATTGTGGATTTCTTTAAGATATAAATAATAAAAAACGGCTTCCGCTGCTAGTTTTTTGTTTTATTTTATAACAACCCCTACTACAGGAATGTATGATCAGTGGAAGGATTTGTGATACCTGAAAACTTAAGATAAATGTAAAATAATTAAACTAACCTAAGAAATCGTTTTGTTTATTATTTATTTGTATTGTAGAGAATTTCAATTTTCCTCATTTCTTTAAGTAACATTTTTTTTCATCGATTGAAATTTAAATCTATTTTAAATTTTTATATTTATATAAAAGAGACAATATATTTTATAGATATAAAGTGGGCACACTTTCAAATAAAAAATTTACAAAATGTCGATATTATAAAAATTTAAGATGAAAAATCAACAATGGAGCTATGAAAAGAATCCAATATCAAATATAATATTTATCACTATAAGATTTCGATAGAATATATAATAAGTGATTGAATTCTCTTTAATATAAAAAATATCCAAGATATTATTCTTTGGTTTTGAGGATAGCTTTAATCCATATAATCAGCGCGAGGGGGTCGGTGGAAGGCTCGTCTAAACCATTGGTTCTCGACCGCTATTGATAAGTCAGGGTTTCCAAATATTTTTGAAATTGTATTGAAGACAGTAGAAAATTGTTTATTTTATCAAAAGAAGCACATACACGCTAAAGGTAGTTGATGCTTTTAAAGAAATTACTTAACAAATTTTATAAACGCATCTGTCAAATGTCGTTCTCTAGAGAGAACGTCATCATTTATAAATGGATATGTCACAGCTGTGATGGTGACAACATCGTGATTGATTGATCCGTTTACAGATGTTGATCATTTGATTCCTCTTATTTCACTCTATTGAATACTAATTGACTGCATATTCAGTAAATATATATGTTGTAATATATTCCAATATATACCTATATCCCCATGTGTTATAAAGTTTTAGTGTAATTGCCAATGTCACAGAAATAAAATTTCGAGTTAAGTCGGCGCCTGTAGGAGGAAAAAGGTCCGATAAACAAGTCGGATTCCCAGGTGTGCCCCTTTCTTACTCAAACAGATTAGTCCGCTTTGAGACATGATGATTAACAGACCTCTCTCAGCAGATCTCCCTTGACCGGCGTCGGCTTCACTTACTGTCTCGCCATCTCCGTGGTGACATTCAACATGCCTCGTCCTTTTGTGTAATCCCAATCACGCCTGAATCCACTCTTAACATTGTGGCCACCACGACTGCAACCAACATGCCACACTACATTCATCCTACAGAAACAACAACTACATTACTACATATATTTTTATTGTCTCCCAAAGTATATATGATTACTAAATTAGTGAGGTAATATATATGGTGTATCAGGTAAATTAGGAATAACTACAATGGATTTATAGCTAAAATTCATTGCACGTTTAAATAAATTTAAAAAATGATAAGAATTTGACACAGTAGTAGATAAAGGTATATAGTTTTGCTTTATTCAATGTAGTTTCCATTATTAGCTACAACAGTCTAAAGGCGAGTGCGGAATAAAGCACAGGCCTTGGTAATGATGACCTTGTCCATTTGGGTCATCTTATTCTTCTTTCTTATCTCCAGACTGGGTGAAGTAGAATGCATCTGCCTTTGTCATCAAGACTGGGAGCACTACTCAGTGGCAAGCCGACTTAGCTCCAAAAGAAATGGCCGCCGCTGACATGAGGAACAGACGCCATGTGCAGCCGCTCCTAACATGGAGTACAAACGCTGCTCATCCTGTATCCCTGGATTAGGAGCCCTTACAGGGTACTATCAACCGGCCAAGCTGAACCCAGGTTTTTAAGTGAGCTTGTTACTGCTCCCCCTCCTCCATTTTTAATGGGCTTGGGTCATCACCATGTGAACTGCTTTCTTGATAGACTGGATGGTGTTGTGGGGAGCTTTTCTTTTACATCTCTCTCTACAACGCCTCATACCAAATGTTAGAAGCCGAGAGGATTGCAGTCTGGAGAGTAAATAGCCAAATTTCAGAAAGGGACAGGGCATGTACTGTTACATTTTACATGAAAATGGCTACAGAATTGAAAAAAAAAAAGACTTTTTGTATATATATTAATATTCGTCTTTGTCTTAAGAATGCCAAAGTTATTACCAATTTACCTGATGCCATCTATACATTCATTTCAATACAATGTGTTCTGATTAATCGTATAAGACATATATGATGGCTTCTATACATAAAGGAAGAAGATTTGGAATTGTCATCCCTAATTACAAAAGTACAAAATAAGAATAGAATTGATAGGAAATATTTGTTTGATACTACATAAAAAGCAAGCAATACGTATATTTATTAAGAGCTAAAAAAACAAGAGATCTTTCAAGCAAAAAGCTGCTTTCAGACTGTTATATTAACTCAAAAATAAGACTAATAAAAGGTCAAATTCTATATAACAATATTTAATAGAATCTGTATTATCTGTCTTATATGATTAAAATTAATTTTATCAAGGGGGTCAGTGGAAAGGTAGTCTAAACCATTGGTTTTCGACCGAAACAACCCGGGATCGAATCCCGTAATGGACATTTTTTTCTAATAAAAAAAAAATGCTCCAATGGCCCCTGATTCTTACAAAAGACCAACACCACCAGCGAATACAAGTAACCAAACGGGGCTATGGCAAATTTGAAAGTGCAAAAGTCGAACTGCTTTTCACATATGTAGACATGTGGTGCACTTACAGTAAAAGCAGTCACTAACTACACACCATGATTATAATGGCCTGTACCACGTGTACTAGGGATAATTGAAAAAAATAATTTATTAGTATAGATTCCCTCAAATTTTGGCTTTTTGAGGCTTCCTTTATGGCAATTGATCTGAAGGAGGAGAGGAAAGTGCAGATTTTTGCCTCGCTACTAGATTCTGAAAGTTGGAAGCTGGGAAACGACCTTATTCTACCGTGCGGTCAACAACAAATGTCCAATTCATATACACATATATTCTTACATAATAAGGCTTTAAAGAATGCAAATAATCTTCATCTATTTACATACACAACAGTCCGAAAACTATCTCTTTTTAAAATATTGGCTTAAATTTGTTTCCTCATTTAATATTATATGAATCTATCTTTCTATTTAATTGAGGAAAGTTGGAAACATATGGTCACACCTGTCATTATTTTTCTAAAATACATTATCTCATATAAATGGAAATTGCCCAGCTGTGATTTCGTCAACAGAATTACCTATTGGTTCATCAACAAATACTTGTTATTTTGGCTTCCCCTCGCGTCTATTTATTGATAATACTAATATTGATTATATTAATGATGATATCATCATCGACATAGCGCCCTCTATAGCCGAAAATTATAAATAAGATCTGAGGAAATCGGTTTTAATTATATATACTTTTTATCGTAAATATAGTGGCTGCCTGGCCGGCATTCATATTTATATGAAAAATAGACACTTCGGCCAGTTAGAGTTTTTTTATTTTTCTCAACGTTTCGACAAAAATCTTTTGTCTTCGTCAGGAGAAGTAAATAAAAAATATTTTTAATTCCAAGATCATAGTCTTTGACGAGTTTAATCTCGTGAGAAAACGACCTTGCAACTTCAGAAAATTTTTAAACGCCTTGCCAAATGCTTTATTTTTATTTACTTCTCCTGACGAAGAAAAAATACTTTTGTCGATACGTTGAGAAAATAAAAAACTCTAACTGGTCGAAGTGTCTATTTTTCATTGAAGTATATATTCTTAAATATTGTCGCGGAGATAAATAAAGCAAGGGCAAGTTTGGGTATAATTAATTTAATATAAGGGGTATTTATAGGGAGATAGAGAAAGTATAAAACTTACCCCAAGTTAATCCTAATGAGGGACATCAGCTCCCCCCGCCGGCCAGATTCCCCAGAACCCCTCACACCCGGTGTCCAGGGATGATTGAGAGACGTCCCATGGGGCCTCTCGCGATTGGAGCCGCTGAATTTCTTGACAATATATATTTCTCTACAGTCCTAGAAGCATATTCTCATAGTTTTTCCGAATTACCACTTTACTGTATTCAATAACGAATTCAGTGTATAAAAGAAATTCATTTTTCATTAAAATAGTGAAGCTGTCTGAAGATTAAAATGGTGAAACCGCTGGGACGATTCACCACTGATGAGCTATGTCCTCCCTATTTTAATTTATATTCATTGAATTAAAGGGCTAAATAAATAGCTCATATAACGAATGAAGACATTAAGACACGAATGTTTCTTTTCACAAATAAATTAAATTTCTACTGTCCTTACTGCGATAAAGAAGAATTGGAAGGGCTAGAATCATCAGTGGTGAACCCTCCTAGCGGTTTCGCCAATTTAATCTACCAGACCGCCTCTTCACAGCTCTAATACTGTATTGAATCATTCTGATTGGCGAAACCGCTGGGAGGGTTCACCACTAATAAGCCAAGCCCTCCTAATATTTTTTCATCGCAATAAGAACATTAGAAGTTTGATTTATTTGCGAAAAGAAACATTCGCGTCTTAATGTCTTCATTCGTTATATATAGGTGACGCGTTATTGCTTTGTATTAAATATTTTATATATGTATATAAAAAATAAAAGTTGCGTCAAAAGATGCTTGAGATACTTCGATATTTCATAAAGACTGGTCGCTCCATCTTATAAAATTACTCTTTAAAAAACCTTCAATTCACTGAAATACACGAGAATCAGACCCCTTTTCAAATAAACCTTTTGAAGTGATTTGAATATTATTGCATATGGCCTTTACATACTACATCGTGGAGACAATATAAATGCACTTTCATACATTTAATTGAATATTATGATACATATAATGGTTGATTACTCACATGCTTCGAAAGAAAATGATTTGGGGTTTCTTTTTTAGGCTTCCTCTATTTTTAAAGTAAAAATGAACTTAACTAAAATAAAGAATCATTATTCAAAATTATAAATTATTTACGTGCATATATTTATATTACGAAAACACATACTTTCCTACTGCACGTATTCATATGATAAAATAACTAGTGTAGGCTGTATAAGCAAAACTATCATATATAATTTTGTAAAATAACGTTCGACAAGTTTTACCACAAATGTTTCTTTTGAACGATAAATCGTAATTTATTTTAAGGAGAAATAATGACTATTTCTATCCTTAGGGATAAAGTATGAAAGGATTAATTGTGAAGAGTAATGAGATGAATGAAAAAATAAAATGTTTATTTTTCCGTTCATCAATTCATCCTTTCATACTTCATCCCTGAGGATAGAAATAGTCGTTATTTTTCCTTAAAATAAATTACGATTTTTCGTTCAATAGGAGCATTTACGGTAATACTTGTCAAACGTTCTATTACAATCATAAGCCGCATTATAATGAATTATAATATGCAATTTTATAGGGGTAAGGTGTTACACCTGGGAAACCACCAGAAGGATTCACCATTGATGAGCTAGCCTCTACCAATATTTGACTATTATATTAAGAGCAATAAATAATTATCTATATTTATAAAAGAAACGTATATGCTCATATAGTTCCTAATTTTGAATATAGATGGCGCGCTTATAGCTTGTGAAATATAACTCTTTTACTGCATGAATGTTGTAATCTTCATTAAAAGGTAAAATGATATACCTGAATAAAATCAATATTAGTTTTATTACTAATATTTATCGATTCATAAATAAAATATTAGAGGTATGAATGCTGTAATTTCTATAAAATAAAACGGCAATAAAATGTATTGGAGATATCGATTTAGCTTATTGCCAATATTTCTCGATTTACAAATGCCTTCTAAAGAGGTACAACTTACCTATTTTTGAAAAGCCATACCTTGTTTAATATTGAGATTTTGTGCTCGGGTTTTGTTCATCGCAACATAACATTTTCTCACCTTTCCAGCCTATTTTAAATATATACGAGTGGTTTTTACTCCTTTTTAGCAATATATGAAAAATATATTGATATACAGGGTGATCCAAAAGTCCCGCACAACTTTAAAAATTAATAACTCCGCGAATATTTGCGCTAGAGCAATGCGGTAAACACCATTGTGTTCAGGATGCAATGGGATTTTTTTATGGCAAATAATGAAAAATTCGAAATTGATTTTAGTTACAATTTTATTCGCCAGATGGCGCTCTACCAGAATCAGAGATTCAGCGGCCAAATTGTTTGATAAATTGAAAAATATGACTGATCGACACGTATTTTTCCTTTTTGAATACCAGGAAAGAACCCTAATAATATCAAATAACAAATTAATAAAACACCACTTCGCCAAAAGTATGAAGAATTGGTTAACGATTTTCAAATACAATCAGAGATATGTAAAATAGGTAAATGCAAATTAAAACATGTAGCAAAATTATTTATATTTTATATGAGGTTTTGTGAAATAGATTGAATGTTTGAAAAACACTGCTGATATCAATACACGAATTTTTGAAATGTTAATATAGTACCAAAAATTATTATGGCACTATTAATAGGATTTCTTGCTCTAAGATATGTGTAGTTTCTCGACTGATTGGCGACCCTTGACTATTTAACTGGATATTTGTCATGATCCAACAAATGAAATATAGAGGGGAGTGACAAAATATATTTGTCGTACTTTATTCCAAATATCCTATGGGCTTGTCAAATGTTATCATTGTTTATTATACTGTACACAATTTTAAGAAATGTGTTCCCTCAAATAAAAATAATTTTTAAATCGACCTTTTGCGTTGAAAAACGTGGTAGTAAAATCATTTTGTATTATTTTTTTCACAAAATTTCTAAAGTTATTGGTGTACAGAAAATATTCCTTATGCTATTTCTTCTAATAAGCGAAAAGCGAAAACTAAACATAAGGGGAAAATTGTGTGTACCAGTGTTATTCGAGAAGTTATAACACTCTGGTTTGCACGACATAATATGTGAGCAAATGACAAACAAAATATTACTGTTCACAAAAAAAAAAAGAGTCAAGATGTGAGGACAGCATTTATTATCCCCATATCCCAACACAAAGAGCTGCAAAATATTGGTAGATAATATAATACATGGCGGCTTATATACCACATGAGGTAACTGCCTTCTCTCTTGTGTTAGGTCACAATCCTTGCTCAATGTGGCACCCTTCATTCTCAATCACCGCCTGCAGACGATAAATGAAAGAATGGACAGCATTAAATAACATATCTGTTGAAATTGATAAAAGGTGCCATCTGATAGAAGCCTTCAACATGGCCAATGTGGTAGGCCAGCATCGATAAACACGCGACTTAATGTACCCCCATAACCAAAAATCGCAAGGCGTCAAGTCTGGTGATCTTGGAGGCCACTGGTATATAATGTGGCGACTTATCACACGATTTTCACAGAACGTATCCTTCAGCAATTGTTTGGCACCTCGGGAGATATGAGGAGGTCCTCCATCTTTCATGAATGTTATTTCGCTTAGTGCTTTTGCCCTGCAATATGGGAATACCCTTTTCTCTCAAAAGTTGAACATAACGTTATTCAGTTACAAAAACGGTTTTAAAAGTTCTTCCATTGATTTTTCAAAGAAAAATGGCCCAATAATAAAAGAAGTGAACCCACACAAAACTGTAACTCTAGGCTGGTAAAGTGGCACTTCTGTAAAAATCCTAGGGTTTTCTGTTGTCCAAATGCGGCTGTTTTGAATGTTAAATTCTCCGTTTAGAGAAAAGTGAGCATCATCTGTCCACAGAACATTCGACAGCCAGTTTTCATCAATATCAATTTGCCGGAAACCCATGCAGCGAATTCTTGACGCATCTCAAAATCGCCAACTTTCAGCTTGTGAAATCTTTGAATTTTGTATGGGTACACACAATAGAGACATTAAGTGAAGCGTCTTCGGATATCACAATCATACTCGGCGAATTTAACTCCAAAAGTTCAATTTGGGGATCACCTGTCCAGGATAACAAAAGTCAGCAGGTTGAGAACATGCTAACCGACCTCGACCTTACACCGTTAAATAACGGAGAGAACACCTACCTATCTAAGTCCACAGGCACAGAATCCGCAATAGACATCACAGCGATAAATTACAACATCGCACCCACAACACAATGGAAAATCCTGAGAGGTGCAATCAGTGACCACAGACCAATTTTAACAACCCTAAACTTCAAAATTGAGAATGTCCATTAGAATAAAGAACATGGAACTTTAGGAAAGCCGACTTGAAAAAAATTCACAGAAAAGCTTGAAGAACTGTGCAACGAAAAATTGAATTACAGAACGCTTGACAAAAACTTGGAAAAATTCTCTTCAAACATTTCAAAAGCTGCAAAAGCATCGATACCTAGAGGTAGACGTAAAGCCCTGTGGATACCTTACTGGAAGGACCTCAATATCGAGGCAATGATATCAGAGAGAGAGACAATATCAATAAACTTCTTAAAAAATAAAACAGAAGAAAACAGAAAGGAACTCATTGAAATTAGTCACAAAATAGAACAAGAAATTTGAATATGCAAACAAGAAAAATGGGCAGAATTCTGCGAAAAAAATGGATCCAAGAAAGGACAGCCAACACTGGAATATGATTAGAGTGTTAGAGAACAATCAAAACCAACACCAATCCTCCAATACTCTAACCGATATGAATAGAACAGCGCGAACGAGAACAAACAGATGGCTGACATAATTGCTGAATATCTTTCAAGCACTTCCATACTCAACTATACGAATGAAGACAGGACTCTAAAAATAATATAAACCAGTTAGTTAAACAAGCAAGAAACTTCCATCAACAAGATATTTTTTCGAGAGACTTCCCACTGAATGAGCTAAACTTATCAATAAATTATCCAAGAGATAATCTAATCTTTGGTCAAATGATTAAACACTTTGAAGACAAAGCTAATAATAAACTCCTATGAATACTGAACATTTCATGGCAAACTGGTAAACTACCAAAGAATTGGAAGATATTAATTATAGTGCCAATGCTGAAGCCAAACAAAGATGCCAAGGAATACAAGAACTATCGGCCAATTGCTCTCACCAGCAAACTTTGTAAAATACCAGAACGAATTATCCACTCTAGGCTCATAGTCTGGCTCACTAACAATAATAAAATAAACCTCTACCAAACTGCCTATAGATCCCAGCACTGTACGACTGATCAACTGTTCTACTTCTGTCAATCAATAATTTGAAGACAAAGCTAATAATCAACTCCTACGAATACTGAACATTTCATGGCAAACTGGTAAACTACCAAAGAATTGGAAGATATCAATTATAGTGCCAATGCTGAAGCCAAACAAAGATGCCAAGGAATACAAGAACTATCGGCCAATTGCTCTCACCAGCAAACTTTGTAAAATACCAGAACGAATTATCCACTCTAGGCTCATAGTCTGGCTCACTAACAATAATAAAATAAACCTCTACCAAACTGCCTATAGATCCCAGTGTGTTCTGAAAATTCCAATTCCTCATCAATAATAATTAAAATAATTCTGTTGACATCTTGTAAATACATGCACAGTCTGCACTATTAAAAAAGATAATATGCATTATATACACTATGTACAATGAATATGGCGCCTCTTCCAGCGCTGCAGAGTTTGGTGGAGAATCGCCAGTGGGTCTCCAGCGACACCACGCATTTTGCGATCTACGATGAATACGTAGATCGCGTACTTCGCCGCTTAGGAGATGGTGATGGCGTGGTCCTCGAGACCAATTTGAAAGATACAGGACTGCAGTATCACACCTAGGTATTATGTATTTATAATTTTATCAATTATTTGTTTGTTTATGCTCATTTTTTGGTTATATTTATGCCTTTTTCCCTGTGAGTGGAGTAGACGCATAGGTTTGGTTTTATTGGGTTTATGCTCATTTGAAGTTCCATTGCCCACTTCTCCAGTCCTCTCATTGATGTGTTCAGTTTTTTTTAACGAATTTTCTATACTGCTACTTGTGTGCCATATGGCTATATCATCTGCATAACAGGCTACCATTGTGTCTTCAGTGAGGTAAGGATGGATGTCGTTAATATATAGCAGATAGAGTAGAGGACTGAGCACATTTCATGGCAAACTGGTAAACTACCAAAGAATTGGAAGATATCAATTATAGTGCCAATGCTGAAGCCAAACAAAGATGCCAAGGAATACAAGAACTATCGGCCAATTGCTCTCACCAGCAAACTTTGTAAAATACCAGAACGAATTATCCACTCTAGGCTCATAGTCTGGCTCACTAACAATAATAAAATAAACCTCTACCAAACTGCCTATAGATCCCAGCACTGTACGACTGATCAACTGTTCTACTTCTGTCAATCAATAATAGATTCTTTCCAGGAAAAACCGCCAAAGAAGACCACGGCTATATTCCTTGATATGACCTCAGCTTTTGATCGAGTGTGGAGGGAGAAATTACGTGAAAAGCTACACAACATCGGAGTAAGAGAAAAACCTTAATATGGATTGCAGACTTCTTAAGGGGAAGAAGGTTAAAGGTTCGGGTTAATGGAGAATTTTCCAAGGAAGGAAGAACATGGACTGGTGTAACTCAGGGATCTGTGCTCAGTCCTCTACTCTATCTGCTATATATTAACGACATCCATCCTTACCTCACTGAAGACACAATGGTTGCCTGTTATGCAGATGATATAGCCATATGGCACACAAGTAGCAGTATAGAAAATTCGTAAAAAAAACTGAACACATCAATGAGAGAACTGGAGAAGTGGGCAATGGAACTCCAAATGAGCATAAACCCAATAAAACCAAACCTATGCGTCTTCTCCACTCACAGGGAAAAAGGCATAAATATAACCAAAAAATAAGCATAAACAAACAAATAATTGATAAAATTAGAAATACATAATACCTAGGTGTGATACTGCAGTCCTGGATCTTTCAAGTTGGTCTCGAGGACCACGCCATCACCATCTCCTAAGCGGCGAAGTACGCGATCTACGTATTCATCGTAGATCGCAAAATGCGTGGTGTCGCTGGAGACCCACTGGCGATTCTCCACCAAACTCTGCAGCGCTGGAAGAGGCGCCATATTCATTGTACATAGTGTATATAATGCATATTATCTTTTTTAATAGTGCAGACTGTGCATGTATTTACAAGATGTCAACAGAATTATTTTAATTATTATTGATGAGGAATTGGAATTTTCAGAACACATAATTAGCACCTCAAATAGAGCTATCAGAAAACTAAACATTCTGAGAAGGCTATGTGGAACAAATTGGGGAGCAAAACCCAGAATTCTCAGAACAACATATACCACCTTAATAAGGCCGATAATGGAATATGCAACACCGGTCTGGGCTCCCTCAAGCTCATCACTAAAAGTAAGACTAGACAGTGTTCAAGTAAAAGCGGCCAAAATAATCACTGGTGCTGTTTCATCCACCAACAATGAGAAAATTCAGAGAGAATGTGTTCTAGACCTACTCGCTCGAAAGCAGAAGACAAAATAAAAACAACTTGGATCGGCACTTCGGAAACGAGGAACCAGAGGACGAGATCTCTCTGACCACTTGTGGTTTGGTAGATCCGCCCTTTTCTGAGAATGAGGTGAAACTGACGGCTTTCAAGTTCGGGAAAAAGAAATCTCCTGGTCCCGAAGGGATCGATAACACGGTCGTGAAACCCCTGTAAGGATGCACCCATCGCTTCTTTCCAGGTTATTCAATAGGTGCCTGGACACTGGTACATTTCCTGAGGCATGGAAGGTTACCCGAGTAGTGCTTCTCGAAAAGTTTGGTAGAAAGGGTAATTCTCCTAATGATTATCGTATGCTTTCTTTACTAGTGTGTCTAGGTATGGTCCTGGATAGCCTACTAGCTCAGCGACTGAAGCACTGGCTAGAGAGTAATGAGCTCCTTTCCTCTTTCCAACATGGTTTTAGGGAAGGGAAGTCCACAACCACAGCTCTGAACGAGGTGTTAGAGGGGGTTGAGATGGGCTTAAATAAGGGTGTTTGGGTTCTTTTCGTGGCCCTAGACATTGATGGCGCGTTCAACTCCATGAGTTGGAACAAGCTGATGAGAAATTTGATGGACATGGGTTGTCCTGATAATTTGTGCAGCTTGGTTCGTGACTTTCTGAGGGATAGACGGATTAGCCTCAGTTTTGGTGCGGAAGTTGGAAAAAAAACTGTGCTAGGGGTTGCCCCCAGGGCTCTTGCTGCGGACCTATTCTGTGGAATATCCTGGTAAACATCGTTTTCCAGGAGGAGCTCCCTGAGGGAGCCAGGCTGGTTCTCTATGCTGACGACCAGTTCCTCATCATTGAGGCTGCTTCGAGAGCGAAGGCTAAGAAGTGTGGTGAAACTTCTCTCCAAATTTTCTCGAACTGGGCCTATGACTCTGGCCTTAAGTTCAATGTCTCCAAAACTAAAGCCCTCAGCTTTAAGCCTAGGGACATAAGAAATAAAAGGAAAGGGATCAAATGGGAACACAAGCCGGCTATCCGGATCGAAGGACGGAGGGTATCGTTGGTCAATAGGATGACCATCCTGGGGGTGGTCATTGATGACAAGATGGGTTGGCAATACCAGGCGGAGGAGATGGTGGCGAGAGGCAGGGAGGCGTTGTGCAGGCCTGTCCTGATTGGCTCTCAACAGGGGGGGGGGGGGAGAAGGAGGGTACTATTTTTAGGAACCTCTGCCTCTCCTGTGTCGAGCCAATCCTGCTATATGCTTCCAGGGCTTGGTGTCGCCGAAACAGGGATCAGAAGGTGGCGACTACTCTAGAGAGAGTGCAGAGGACAGCGGCACTCAGAATCACAGGGGGATATCGCACTACCAGCAGTGAGGCCTTATTGGTCCTCGCTGGTCTTATTCCCCTGGGATTGAAACTAGAGGAGGAGACCATCAGACAGAAGATCTGGGAGAACAGGGAAGATGCCCTGGGACTTGAAGCGGGTGCCCTGTAATGGAAGAGGGACCCAAGAATGCCTCCGCAGTGGTTGCCAAAGTGGAATTGGAGTCCTGGAGAGCCGACAGGGAATGGCACGGAGGTTTTCACTGATGGGAGTAGGTCTGGAACCAATACTGGAGCTGGGGTAGTGATTTTCACTAATGGAGAGCTGATCTTCCAAGAAAGTTTAACACTCAGAGTGGACGAATTGGTCTTTTCAGCCGAGCTGGTTGCGATCAGGGTAGCCCTCAGAGTGTGTGCCGAGAAGAACTTTAGCCCGGACCGCCTTTATTCAGATTGTATGTCTGCCCTCGTCGCCATCAATCTGGAGAAAGGGCAACTCGCGCATCAAATAATCCAGGAGTTGGAGATGATGACGCGGGCTCCGGCGCTCCCTTGGTTTAGGAGGCACAGCCTCATCGAAGGTAATGAGTTCGCAGACAGGATCGCTAAGGCAGGATGCTTGAGAGGTAGATCACTGAGGACCCCAGTGACCAAGAAAGAAGTTTATAGGAGGATCAGGGGGCACGTCCAGGACTTATGGTTGGACAGATGGAGGAACATTGTGAAGGGGAGAGAGGTATTCAATTGGGTAACAACACCCAAGTACCTCTGTAAGGTAATGTCCCACAAACTCATTAGGGAAGTTCGGGACATGGGCTCTTCCCCAAGTCTCCACAGATTTAAAATTAAGAGAAACCCTGATTGCGTCTATGGAGAAAGGGATGTGAATGCACGCCACTACGTCTTGGATTGTCCAAGGGTAGTGGGTGTGCAGGAAGAGAGAAGGAGGGCGAGGGGCGCGATCGAGAGTAAGCTGCTGAGAAATCACAGCAAGCTTCTTGAGAAAGCCCACGACGTGGCAGCTGAGCTTTTCCTCAGCTGTGAGTGAACAGAGTCGACCGGGGGCTGCCTCCCCGCGGTCCCTGCTGGACACAGTAGATAATTTCCTATTTTGCTGTGATTAAAGGCCACCGGTATAAGAATCCTTCCAGACACGTTGTCTGGGAGGTGGTGTTTTAAGGTACAATGTCCAAGCACTAGCTTGGATACCGTTACTTGGCTTATGAGTTGAACAGAATAGCAGCGAAGGGCATGCTTCGGATGCCGGCTTGTGGACCGAAAGGTCTGGGTGGCCATCTGCTTCTAGGGTATACCAACTGTGCTTAGGTGGGATCCTCCATTTCTTGTTTATTTTGGCTACTGTTTCTATTTCTTTAAAAGTAAGTTTATTTTTCTGTAGCAAGGGTTCTTTTGTGCCTTTTTTCGCTAGCGCATCAGCAGCTTCATTGCCTTCAATGCTAACATGTAAGGGTATCCATTGAAGATGAAATTTTGAGGTATTGAGAGTTTTTGGAGATAACCAATTATGTTCCTGCTTACTTTGTCTCTAAGTTCCCCTGTGTGACTCAAGTGTTGTATGGCACTTCTACTATCAGTAAGAATCCATATATCGTGATGTTTAGTGTTTCTGATGGATTTTAAGACTTCATAGATGGCTATAAGTTCTGATCTGAAGACTGAGCAAAATTCTGGGTTTCTTCAGTTTATTTTCTCATTACCATTTGTGGTTTTAATGAGAGAGTCACTGTCAGTGTGTCTCAACTCGTCTCTGCTACCATCGGTATAGATAGTTATTACATTTTTAGGAATTTTATTAATTATTTATAATGATAATTGTTTTAAGTATTCTGGATTTTGGTATTGTCTGTTGGTGGGTTCATTTAAAGTGGCATTAAAAATAATATTTTGTTAGTGGTTCGCATGTAGATATTTTTTCAGCTGAATAATATTTTTCCACTTTATATTTTAAAAATCCATTTCTTTTGGCCAGGTGGAGAGGGCCTTCTTTTTTGAGTCTTATATTGGGTTCCCAATTAAGTATGTAATTGAGAGTTCTGTGTTTGTTTTCATAACTCTTGATTTTGTTTATATATTTTGGCAGATTGTAGCTTATTCTATTCTTTAAGGGCATAATGTCTGCCTCGTAAAGTACAATATCATTAGGGCAGGTTTTTCGAAGACCTGCAATAATTCTAGCTGCATTTAGTTGTATCCTTTCCAGTGTTTTTAGATTTGTTTCAGATGCTGTACCATAGATTTGATATCCATATTCCAAGATTGGTCTCATTAGAGATGTGTAAGTTAATTTTAGTGTTGTTGCTTCAGCTCCCCACTCTTCCTGAAATATATTTCAAGATTTTTAGTCGGTCTCTTCCTTTTCTAACAACTCCTTCAATATGCTTACTGGAGTTAATTTCTGGATCCAGGGTGTAGCCGAGATATTTAGGATGTTTATTATATTGCAATTGTTGTTCTTTCAGAATAATATTTGGTTTTATTTTGTATAGTTTCTTATCGATGGTAAAAAGACAGGTTTCAGATTTTTGGGGGTTAAATTCTAATTTATGTTTATTAGCAATTTTTTCTAGGTGGAGAAGAGTCTTGTTCAAATCTCTTTCAGCTTTTTTCCAGTTAGTGTTGCTGCTCCATAGAATAATGTCATCAGCGAAAAGTTCAATATTGGTTTTATGTGAAAATATTTCTTCTATGCCTGCAATAAATAGGGTGAAGAGAGTTGGGCTAAGGACTGATCCTTGTGGTAATCCTTGGTACAATTTGAAGGTTTTAGATAGAGTGCCATTATATTTGACCCTGATTTGTATATTTTTAAGAGAATCATTTATCCAAGTGATAGCTTTTCCATCAATTTTGATATGTTTGTATAATTTTGTAATTAACTTGTTTTTCCATACCTTATCAAAAGCTTGTGTAAGGTCTAAAAAGCAGCTATGGTGTGGTTAGTTGGTTTTTTGTTTTGTGCATCTTTTACCTTTTGTGTGAAAAATAAGAGTTGGTCTATTGTTTCATGTCCTTTCCTAAATCCATATTGTTCTTCTGGTAAGAGATTTCTTGTGTCGGGGTGGTAGGCGAGTCGTCTGAGTATAATTTTTTTCCATTAATTTGCAGCAAATATTTGTTAGGGAGATAGGTCGGTAGTTTTTCGGGTCATCAGCAGATTTGTCAAGTTTTTAAAGGGAATAATTGTTGCATTTTTACAGTCTTGAGGCAATTTTCCAGTTTTCCAGGAGTTATTGAAAATATTAAGAAGTCTTTCTTTGCCAATTTTGCCCAAGTTTGATATCATTCGGCCATGGATTCCATCTGGCCCAGGAGTCTTGTTTAGGTCAGTGTTTTCTAATGCATAAGCTAGCTCTTTCATATTGATTTTTTCATGGAAAATATTATGAGTGCTGGTGACATTTTTACAGTCATGAATAATCTTTCGGGCCTTTTTTCAACCTTGATTTTACTACTTATTTGATATGAATTACCTAAAAGATTGGCAGCAATTTTGTCATTAGTTGTTGGTGTACCATCTGTATTCTTAATCATATTTGTGTTTTCAGTTTGTGGCTGGACTCTGTCAATTTGTTTTGCCAAATTCCAAAGTTTTGTATTTGGGTTTCTTGGGTTCAGGTTTTCACAAGTTTGTTTCCATTTTTCCCTTTTCACATTTACGTATAATCTTTTTTTACTTTTGCAATCACAATGTTCAGTTCAGTTCTACAATATTTTTGGTTTTGGTTGCACTTTTTTGTAGTTCATTGCTTTTAGTTATAAGTGTTTGAATATTTTTTGCCTGGTGTGATTATTTGGAATCCATTTCTTAATATTACCTCTTGGTATTGAAACTTTGGCTGCTTTAATAATGGTGTTTTCGAAAGATATCATATTAGCCTTTTTGAAGTTCCAGAATTGAGCTAGTTTTGGTCTTGGTGCTAATTTCTATCAAATTAGGCAAATGATCAATTACAATACTTTTTAATATTTGCTATTTGCATTTGTGGAAAATGTCAGGATAGTAAAACCTTATATCAAGGGCTTGTGCAGTATTATAGCTGTATGAATGATGGGTAGGATTCCCATCATTTAAGCACATGAAGGCATTGTCGTCAAATATGTTTGATAGTATTTTGCCTCTTGGGTTTGGCGTAGAACATCCCCATAGTTGATGTTTGGCATTAAGGTCACCTACAATAATAGTGTTGTCTGTAAGAAATTGAGCCATTGTTCCATCGTCAATAAATGTATTGTTTGGAGGGTGATACATATTGTATATGTGGATGGCTTTGTTTTGATTGAGGTAGACTTTGATACCTTGGGCTTCGAGGTCTAATGTGTTTGTAATATTAACGGCTATGTCCTCATAGTACAAATTCTTGATTAAAATTGCTAGGCCACGCCCTTCAACAGCATATACAGATGGATCTTCAGACCTTACCCTGAGTAATGGAGGGGCCGGAATTAACATAATACTGCAAGATGGAACAAACATCAAAATCAAAGAAGGAGCAGGACAGATTTCGTCAAACTTCACTTGTGAACTGACAGCTATCTGGAAAGCCCTTGATGTATGCCTTAACCAACCATCCCTGCATCAAGCAGAAGGAATTTTAATATACAGCGACTCCATATCCGCTCTAGAAGCAATTCAGAAGAGCAATACTATAATCACACAGAAAATACACTCGTTACTTACCCAACTGGAACCATTAGAGAATAACTGCATTCTACATTGAATCCCTGCCCATGCTGGGATCAGGGTTAATGAAATGGCATTCGAATTGGCATAGGAAGCCAGAAAGTTGAGACAAAGGAAAGAACAAATGTCATTATTTGACGCTGATTCTTTGTCAAAATACAAGATAATTAAACAAAAAAAAAAAAGAAAAGATCAAAATGCGAAATAAACTCTGAGAGAAAAATGACAAAAACTATAACAAGACTTAGAACAAAACACTATAAAGGAATGACAATACATCCAGATGGCACAAGAACCTATAGGGCATGCAACAATTGTCCTGGTGTGGAACTTACACCTACCCACATATTCTCATAGCCAGCAATGGCCGCAGCCTTGCAGAAATTAGACATAGACCCAGAGCAGCTGCTTTACACACCCAAGATGCTGCTGCTGTGATGGAGATACATGGATACATCTGAGGTTCTTTATTGGACACGACAACAACAACGGCATTCCAGAGTGAAATAAATTATCAGAGATAGATACATATTTTTCAAATGAATTAAAATAAATATAATCGATACTGAGTGAGAGTTGAATTAAAAATATTAGAAATTTATTATCTTCGGAAACAAACCGTATCTGAAATATCAATTTTCTTTTTGCTACATGTTCAATTTGCATTTACCTATTTTACATATCTCTGATTGTATTTGAAAATCGTTAACCAATTCTTCATACTTTTGGCGAAGTGGTGTTTTATTAATTTGTTATTTGATATTATCAGGGTTCTTTCCTGGTATTCAAAAAGGAAAAATACGTGTCGATCAGTCATATTTTTCAATTTATCAAACAATTTGGCCGCTGAATCTCTGATTCTGGTGGAGCGCCATCTAGCGAATAAAGTTGTAACTAAAATCAATTTCGAAAATTTCATTATTTGCCATAAAAAATCCCATTGCATCCTGAATACAATGGTGTTTACCGCATTGCTCTAGCGCAAATATTCGCGGAGTTATTAATTTTTAAAGTTGTGCGGGACTTTTGGATCACCCTGTATCATCATCGCTTTTATATGCAACAAATCGATCAGCTTTCCAAACCTTATGTAACTTGAAAAGAGAGAAAGATTCTATATGACCGTTGGCGATGTTCAAATCAATGGTTAGCCTAAGACATTTTTGTCGAAGCCAAGTTTTCATAAAAAGAAACTCATGTCGACAGAATAGATGTGCGACTGGTTTCTATTTTCAAAGGCTTTTGAATATAGGAAAAACTATCAAAAAAGAAGAGGTGATGTCATTGCATCGGAAAATATATTGTAATTTTCCACGAATCTTCAGCATTGATCAACAGGATAAAAAAATCAAATCTCATCCACGACAAAGTCCGACCACAATTTCAATGATAAATTGATAAATGCTGAATGATTTAGACTATAAATCCTTTGTTCACCTATTATTAAAATGTAAGGAATTAAGCATCAATGTTTCTTTTATATACAATACAAATTTCTACTGTCCTTACTGCGATGAGTAAATATTGAGAAGGCTTGACTCATCAGTGGTGAACACTTACAATGGTTTCGCCAATTTAATCTACCAGACCGCCTCTTCAGAGCTCTAATACTGTATTGGATCATTCTGTTTGGCGAAACCGCTGGGAGGGTTCACCACTAATAAGCCAAGCCCTCCTAATATTTTTTCATCGCAATAAGAACATTAGAAGTTTGATTTATTTGCGAAAAGAAACATTCGCGTCTTAATGTCTTCATTCGTTATATATAGGTGACGCGTTATTGCTTTGTATTAAATATTTTATATATGTATATAAAAAATAAAAGTTGCGTGAAAAGATGCTTGAGACACTTCGATATTTAGAAAAGACTGGTCGCTCCATCTTATAAAATCACTCTTTAAAAAACCTTCAATTCACTGAAATACACGAGAATCAGACCCCTTTTCAAATAAACCTTTTGAAGTGATTTGAATATTATTGCATATGGCCTTTACATACTACATCGTGGAGACAATATAAATGCACTTTCATACATTTAATTGAATATTATGATACATATAATGGTTGATTACTCACATGCTTCGAAAGAAAATAATTTGAGGTTTCTTTTTTAGGCTTCCTCTATTTTTAAAGTAAAAATTAACTAAAATAAAGAATAATTATTCAAAATTATAAATTATTTATGTGCATATATTTATATTAGGAAAACACATACTTTCCTACTACACGTATTGATATGATAAAATAACTAGTGCAGGCTGTATAAGCAAAACTATCATATACAATTTTGTAAAATAACGTTCGACAAGTTTTACCACAAATGTTTCTTTTGAACGAAAAATCGTAATTTATTTTAAGGAGAAATAACGACTATTTCTATCCTTAGGGATGAAGTATGAAAGGATAGAAATAGTCTTTATTTTTCCTTAAAATAAATTACAATTTTTCGTTCAATAGAAGCATTTACGGTAAAACTTGTCAAACGTTCTTTTACAATCATAAGCCGCATTATAATGAATTATAATATGCAATTTTATAGGGGTAAGGTGTTACACCTGGGAAACCACCAGAAGGATTCACCATTGATGAGCTAGCCTCTACCAATATTTGACTATTATATTAAGAACAATATAAATAATTATCTATCTTTATAAAAGAAACGTATATGCTCATATAGTTCCTAATTTTGAATATAGATGGCGCGCTTATAGCTTGTGAAATATAACTCTTTTACTGCATGAATGTTGTAATCTTCATTAAAAAGGTAATATGATATATTTGAATAAAATCAAAATTAGTTTATTACTAATATTTATCGATTCATAAATAAAATATTAGAGATATGAATGCTGTAATCTCTATAAAAAATGGCAATAAGATGTATTGGAATTGCAAAGGTTTGGGGTAATACCAATATTTCTCGAGTTACAAATGCCTTCTAAAGAGGTACAAATTACCTAGTTTTGAAAGGCCACTACCTGGTCGGAATTCATATTTCTATGAAAAACAGACACTTTGGCCAGTTAGAGTTTTTATTTTCTCAACGTTTCGACAAAAATATTTTGTCTTCGTCAGGAGAAGTAAATAAAAATAGAGCAATAACAAATTCTTCATTTTTATTTACTTCTCCTGACGAAGACAAAGATTTATTTTTAAAACGTTGGGAAAATAAAAAGCTCTAACCGGCCGAAGTTTCCATTTTTCATAGAAATTACCTAGTTTTGATGGGCTATACCTTGATAAATATGGGGATTTTGGGCTCGGGTTTTGTTCATCGCAACATAACATTTTCTCACCTTTCGAGCCTATTTTAAATATATACGAGCTGTTTTTACTCCTTTTCAGCAATATATGAAAAATATATTGATATATCATCAACGCTTTTATATGCAACAAATCGATCAGCTTTCCAGTAACTTGAGAAGATAAATGGATTCTCTATGACAGTTGGCGATGTTCAAATCAATGTCTAAGACATTTTTGTCGAAGCCATGTTTTCATAAAAAGAAACTCATGTCGACAGAATAGATCTGCGACTGGTTTCTAACATTAAAGCTTTTAAATATAGGCAAAACTATCAAAAGGAAGAGGTGATGTCATTGCATTGAAAAAAATATTGTAATTTTTCAACGAATCTTCAGCATTTATTAATAGCAAAAAATAAATAAAATCTCATCCACGACAAAGTTCGACCACATTTTAATGATAAAATGATAAATGCTGAATGATTTACACTATAAATACTTTGTTCATCTACTATTAAAATGAAAGGATTTAAGCACGAATATAATACAAACTTCTACTGCCCTTACTGCGATGAAAAAATATATTGGGAGGGCTTGGCTCATCAGTAGTGAACCCTCCCAGTGGTTTGCTAATTTAATCCACCAGACCGCTTCTTAGAGCTCTAATACTGTAAAAAGCGGTCTGGTGGATTAAATTGGCGAAACCGCTTTGGTTCACCACTGATGAGCCAAGCCCTCCTAATATATTTTCTCAACACAGTAAGAACAGTAGAAGTTTGTATTGTATATAAAAGAAACATTCGTGCTTACTTTAATTTTTAGTGTATAAATGGCCCGTTATTACTTTGTATCACCTACTATATTCATCCGACCTACTGACTACCAAATCTTCAAACACTTCGTCCACTTCTTATTCAAGAAATGCTGCAAAACAATTTGTGAATCTCCCGTATATGAATTGAATAATGCAACAGGATTCTGTGGGGATGTGTTTCATTATTCCGAATGCTTCAAAAACAAAGCTGATGTCGAACATGCATTTAGTGAATGTTCATCACATCCGAAACTCTGTTTCCTTAGGTAACCAGAATAAACAAATTTATTTATTCATAATGCAATATAATGCGGCTTATGATTGTAAAACGACTTTTGAAAATTATCCCGCATGTGTTTCTTTTAAACGAAAAATCGAAATTTATGTCCAGGGGGGGGGGGGGGGTATATCCATAATTTCATAAAATATGTCTAGGGTAGCCTAGTGGACATGACATCTACCCGGTAAGCGGAACACTGTGGGTTCGATTCCCATCCTTTGACACTTTTATTTTTCCATTTATCATTACTCTTCACAATTAATCATTTCATACTTCATCCCTAAGGTTAGAAATAATCGTTATCTCTCCTTAAAAATAAATTTCGATTTTTCGTTTAAAAGAAACACATGCGGTATAATTTTCAAATGTCGTTTTACAAAATTATTTATACTGAAGAAAGAATCAAAGTTTACGGCGATTAAAAAACAGCCTGCTGAAGGACGTCACAGTCCGAATGTTTGCCGATTATACATCACAAATAAAAGAAACTCGTTTCCATAAACTTTTATTCCTTCTTCAAGATGATGTCTGGTGATTCTTTCTCTTGTAAAATTATTTATCATTGGAAAAATTTATATAATTTAATAGTTTTATTTCAATCAATAGGTTTTTCAGGTGAAATATTTAGTTTTAAATTGTTCATTGATACTCTTATTTTTTCCTTGAAACAAAAGTTACTTAGAATTACTGCTGGAAGAAAATTGCACAAAATTGAGGGTCTCTATTACAAAAGTTTATAAACTCTGAAGTTTTTCAATGCTGGTTTTATTGCGGTCGCGGTTGTTGGAAATCGGCCTGTATCAACCCAATCCATCAGTATTTTGAGAAATAATCATTTCCCATTGGCCTATCTTCAGAATATACAAATTGTGGATTTATTTAAGATATAAATAATAAAAAAACGGCTTTCGCTGCTATTTTCTTGCTTTATTTTATATTCGTCTCTATCCATCGTGTATAACAACCTCTTCTATAGCAATATGTTATCAGTAGAAGGATTTGTGATACCCTGAAAACTTAAGATGAATATAAAATAATAAACTAACCTCAAAAGTCGTTTTATTTATTATTTATTTGTATATCAGATAATTTTACTTCTACTAATTTCTTTTTAAGATACATTATTTTAAAAAATTGAAATTTGAATCTATTTAAATCTTTATATTTATATAAAAAGGGACAATATATTTTATAGATATAAAGTTGGCACACTTTCAAATAAAAAAAGTGTACAAAAATTCGCTATTATAAAAATTTAAGATGAAAAATCAACAATGGAACTATGGAGAGAATCCAATATCAAATATATGAGTTATCAATGTAAAATTTCGATAAAATATATAATTTATGATCAAATTATTTAATGTTAAAAATATTCAAGATATTATTCTTTGGTTTTGATGATAGCTTTAATCCGTGTAATCAGCGCAACTCCGCCTTTGCCGGTCCCAAGCCCGGATGAAAAAGAAGGAGGGAGAGCAGTAACAAGCTCACTAAAAAACCTGGGCTCAGCTGGCCCGGCTGATAGTACCCTGTAGGGGCTCCTAATCCAGGGATGCAAGATGAGCAGCATTTGTACTCCATGTTAGGAGCGGCTGCACATGGCGTCTGTTCCTCATGTCAGAGGCGGCCATTTCTTTTGGAGCTAAGTAGGCCTGCCAATGAGTAGTGCTCCCAGACTCAATGAAAAAGGCAGACGCATTCTACTTCACCCAATCATGATGGTTGTCAACTTTACAAACTTGATACCGTAATATGATTGAGTGGAGACAAGAAAGATGAAGATATAATCAGCGCTAACCAACTTGGGTATTATCTTTATCCATTAGAAAGCCATTAGCAACCTTTACTTACACAATCAGGAGATGCCTTTCTCTTAATATTAAAACAAGTCTGTCAAAAACTTTGATTGAATTAGAAAATTCACGATTAAAGCCGCCTTATGGAGCTCAATACGAGAATTACTCGGGTTATAAACTGCACAATAAATTGGATATTAGTCAATAAACGAATGATCATAATATTGAAAGAATATGCAATTTTTTTTTTCAAACTGGCGTCAATTCTGGAACATTGATATAGTATTGAAGTGTTGAATTCAAAGAAGAATTAGCAGAAAAATCAAGAACTTGAACGTTTCTTCGCATCAATTCTGGAACATTGATATAGTGTTGAAGTGTTGAATTCAAAGAAGAATTAGCAGAGAAATCAAGAACTTGAACGTTTCTTCGCATCAATTCTGGAACATTGATATAGTATCGAAGTGTTGAATTCAAAGAAGAATTAGTGGAGATATCAAGAATTTGAACGTTTCTTCGCATCAATTCTGGAACATTGATATAGTATTGAAGTGTTGAATTCAAAGAAGTTTTAGTGGAGAAATCAAGAATTTGAACGTTTCTTCGCATCAATTTTGGAACATTGATATAGTGTCGAAGTGTTGAATTCAAAGAAGAATTAGTGGAGATATCAAGAATTTGAACGTTTCTTCGCATCAATTCTGGAACATTGATATAGTGTCGAAGTGTTGAATTCAAAGAAGAATTAGTGGAGAAATCAAGAATTTGAACGTTTCTTCGCATCAATTCTGGAACATTGATATAGTATCGAAGTGTTGAATTCAAAGAAGAATTAGTGGAGATATCAAGAATTTAAACGTTTCTTCGCATCAATTCTGGAACATTGATATAGTATCGAAGTGTTGAATTCAAAGAAGAATTAGTGGAGATATCAATAATTTAAACGTTTCTTCGCATCAATTCTGGAACATTGATATAGTATCGAAGTGTTGAATTCAAAGAAGAATTAGTGGAGATATCAAGAATTTGAACGTTTCTTCGCATCAATTCTGGAACATTGATATAGTATTGAAGTGTTGAATTCAAAGAAGTTTTAGTGGAGAAATCAAGAATTTGAACGTTTCTTCGCATCAATTCTGGAACATTGATATAGTGTCGAAGTGTTGAATTCAAAGAAGAATCAGTCGAGAAATCAAGAATTTGAACGTTTTTCGCATCAATTCTGGAACATTGATATATTATCGAAATGTTGAATTCAAAGAAGTTTTAGTTGTGAAATCAAGAATTTGAACGTTTCTTCGCATCAATTTTGGAACATTGATATAGTGTCGAAGTGTTGAATTCAAAGAAGAATTAGTGGAGATATCAAGAATTTGAACGTTTCTTCGCATCAATTCTGGAACATTGATATAGTGTCGAAGTGTTGAATTCAAAGAAGAATTAGTGGAGAAATCAAGAATTTGAACGTTTCTTCGCATCAATTCTGGAACATTGATATAGTATCGAAGTGTTGAATTCAAAGAAGAATTAGTGGAGATATCAAGAATTTGAACGTTTCTTCGCATCAATTCTGGAACATTGATATAGTATTGAAGTGTTGAATTCAAAGAAGTTTTAGTGGAGAAATCAAGAATTTGAACGTTTCTTCGCATCAATTCTGGAACATTGATATAGTGTCGAAGTGTTGAATTCAAAGAAGAATCAGTGGAGAAATCAAGAATTTGAACGTTTTTCGCATCAATTCTGGAACATTGATATATTATCGAAGTGTTGAATTCAAAGAAGTTTTAGTGGAGAAATCAAGGATTTGAACGTTTCCTCGCATCAATTCTGGAACATTGATATAGTAATGAAGTGTTGAATTCAAAGAAGTTTTAGTAGAGAAATCAAGAATTTGAACGTTTTTCGCATCAATTCTGGAACATTGATATAGTATTGAAGTGTTGAAATCCAAGAAGAATTAGTGAAAAAAATCAAGAATATCAACGTTTCTTATCAAGTAATATCACACCAAAGTTTAATTCAACTTCATTTTTAGAAAATCATCATAAATATATTAACTTTCATTAATATCTGGGTCAATATTTAGAAAATGGTATTAAAATAAATTTTGTGAGGATCGATATCTGCCAGTATGATTTATATCCATGTCTAATATTTCCAAAGCATAAATCAAGATGTGCATATGTAAATAAGTCAACATTACTCATGATAAGATTAAAGGAAAATATAGAAGAAAATCAACCAGTATTGAAGATAGGTAAGTTTTTTGTTTTTCTATACAGGGTGTACCAGGTAAATTGGGAATTTCAACAATGGTATTTTAACTGAAATTATTTGCAAGTATAAATTAAAATATCCGAATGAAATTTGACACAGTAGTAGATAAAAGGATATAGTTTTTATTTATTCAATGTAGTTTCCATTATTAGCTACAAAAGTCTCGAGGCGAGTGCGGAATGAAGCATAGGCCTTGGCGACGATGACCTTGTCCATTTGGGTCATCACCGTGTGAACTGCTTTCTTGACAGACTGGATGGTGGTATGAGGAGCTTTGTTGACATCTCTCTCAACAACGCCCCATACATAGTAGTCGAGGGGATTGCAATCTGGAGAATTAGGGGGCCAAATATCAGGACCCCAGTGACTAGGGACGTAAAGTGTCAGCCACGATTGTGTCTTTTTTGCCTTATGGGCTGGAGCTGAGTCCTGTTGGAATACATACTTCCTTCCTGCGGCCACCATGTCCATCCAAGGCTTCACAACGGTCTCCAGAACATTGATGTAGGTGTCAGCGTTCATCCTAAGGCCCTTCTCAAAGAAATGGGGAGGCATGACATCACCTTCACTGCTGATAACGCCAAGGACCATTACGGAGGCAGGAAATTTCGTGTGCATCACGACAGGTATATCTGAGGGGTCTTTACAGATCCAGCGATCATTCCTGGGATTTACCTTTTGGTCCACGTCAAAGTTCTTTTCGTCAGAAAAGAACCTTAGCATGCCAAAAGAGTCGTGTTTCAGGTTGTTGAGTAGGGCAGCAGCCTTTCCTTTTCTGTTATTCTTCATATTCTCAGTCAGCAACTGACCTTTACGAAGGGCATAAGACTTGAGACCAAGGTCCTCATGGATAGTTCTGACAATTGTCATAGAGCCAACGTCCATTTCCTTGGCTATGGCCCTCATGCTCTTCCCAGGGTTTCCATCAATCTTCTCCTTGACATTTTTGACAAATTCTTCGCCTCTTACCCTGTCCGATCGACGCGAGTGCTTTTTCCTTGTAGCTATCCCCTCTTTGTTACTGTCGGCCTCATCAAACTGCTTCTTGACACGATAAATAATGGTTTTGGGCAACTTAAGAAAATCCACTATCTCTTTGGGGCTCCTTCCGGCGCGCAGAGCAACGATGATGGCAGCTCGATTTTCAAATTCTCGGTTACTCTTCATCACTACACTGCGCACACATGTACTGTTGCATTTTACATGAATATGGCTACGTAATGAAAAAAAAACAAGTTTTTAATCTCAAGTAGTTTTTGTTTTATGGACTGTCAAAGTTAGTCCCAGTTTACCTGGTACACCCTGTATAAAGTAACTAGAGAAGAGATTAGATATAATATAACTAAAAGGAATTCAAAATAAAAAATATATATTCCAAATAGTTTAAATAAATCAACACCCAATATATAAAATGAAGCTACTCACATTTATTCTATATATCTTATGAGAAGACAATTAATAGTATAGATTATAAAATAATTGCAAAGGTTTAAATGATGCATTAGCACGCTATCTGTTATCAAAATACGAAACTATAATAGACGCGTATTCGGTTCGGTTCAAAATCATTTTATTAGGTACCGCTCAACAAGAGCAACCTAGTTTATGATAATTCAAACAGTGAATAATATATGGAGGTTATTCACCTATTAAACAAAATGTTAACGCGTGTTTCAATCCCGGTTCATGACTGTCGGGAATCGAGGGTGTTACCTACTCGTCCACCGACTTGATTTGATAAAATTTAAACAATTTCTACTGCCCTTACTGCTATGGAAAAATTAATGGGATGGCCTGGCTAATCAGTGATGAACCCTCCCACCGTTTTAGCCAGTTTAATCTACCATACCGCTTTTATATTGCATTTATGGAACTTCCTTTTATAGTGATACTGATGCTAGACTCTTGGAATGGGTATTTTAGATGAACTATGGACATAAGCTTTGAGGACAGCACAGAATTACATATAATTATAAATATATAGTAAATAAAGGTTTAAATACAATATATCAATCAGGATAATTACAAAAGGTTTCTTTATTCAGTTATAAATAGTTAACTAGTTAACCTGACGATTGATTCGACCCTTAGAGCTTTATAACCATCTCAATTTCTTAGACCTTTATGAAGTCAAATGATGTTATGATGCATTAATGAACCGTCTGTTTTCAAAATTCGAAACTATTATAGACGCGTATGATTCTTTTTAAAAATAAACAATTTCTACTATTCCAAGAGTCTAGCATCAGTATCACTATAAAAGTAAGATCGAAAAATGCAATATAACAGCGGTATGGTAGATTAAGCTGACGAAACCCCTGAGAGATTTCATCACTGATGAGACAGGTCCTCCCATTAATTTTTCCATTGCAGTAAAGAAAATAGAAATTGTTTATTTTTAAAACGAATCATACACGTCTATAATAGTTTCGAATTATAAAGTCAAATGAACAAAAAGCAAGGATTTTATAAAAAAGGAATTGAATCTTTGTTTTTAATTTCATTTTGTTTTCTTGATCTGTAACCAATGCGTAATGTGTGTGTACTGTGTGAGACTCAGTATATTTAAAGCATTAGTAAACTGAATTATATAAAAAATTTAAATATTTAATTAGTAGATACTTCACAGAAAAATACTTGTGCATTGCTTTTGTGATTACAGTTAAATTATATAAATACTGGTTTACGGAATTGAATGAGTTACACATCGCATTATTATTTAACGAAATCTGAATCGCATTTGAATAGTAGGAGCTTCAGAAAAAAAAAAAACAGGAAGAAATTACAGACAATTTGAATTGGGAATTTAAATCTTTGTTTTTAATTTTATTTTGTTTTCTTGAAGTGTAACCAATGTGTAATGTGTATTTTGTGTGTGGCTTAGTATAGTTAATAGATATAAATTAAATTATATTTTGTTAGAAAAATAGAAATATTTAATTAGTAGATACTTCACAGAAAAATACATGTGTATTGCCTTTGTGATTACGGTTTAAAGTATATAAATATTGGCTTCCCGTATTGAATGAATTAGACATCCCATTTTTTTCAACGAAATCTGAGTCGTATTTGAATAGTTCGGAAAAAAGGGAAGATTTTTCAGATAATTAGGATGTTTATCATTTTTTATTTTGGGCGAATGGGAGTTTGGATAATTAATATTTTATATAGGTAGAGATATGATATTTGGAGTTTCACATTAATTAAGTATAAGAAATTAAATAATTGTAGTTTATTATATAAGAGTAGAGTTCCCATTACCTGCTTAATTGTACAGCCCTTGATGCAGAGAGGAAGGCCCTATATCAACAAATTAAAGGTAAGAACATTTCACCCAACGTATTGCTTTCAAAAATATCAGCAAACAAATCTAAGGAAATTGCTTACTATAAATATTTTAGATCATCATTATGTAAGGACCAGTCAACAAGTGAATGACTTTGAGACGAAGAGTAAAGCCAGTTCAATTTCTATTTCACTACCTATGTAAATAACACAAGATGATTACCTTACCCAATTGGGAGAATCTGTATGGGGCAAGTCCCTAATAAAGGCTTTTGTGTGTGAGTGTGTATGTTATAAGTGGAGTTCAAATAATTAGAATTCCAGATATAACTGAATTTAGATAAATGACATTTTGACAATTAGAGTTAAGTATAATGGAAGTTTTGAAATTCTTTATTGAGGTTTAGAGTTTTAGAGAATTAGAGTTTTTTGGATAGAGGAAGTTCAGAAAATGAACACGTATTAAAATTAAAGTTTATAAATTCATCATTTTTAATAGTTAGATTTAAGATATGCTTGGAGTGTTTGGTTAATAGAAGATCCGAATGAGAGAAATTCGGATAATTGGTGTTTTACTGCATTTTTTAATAAAGGATAATAATTTCATATCAACTTCTGCTAATTGATTATCAATAAATATGGCTATACACGACCTTCTAATTTCTATTTATCAGCCATATTTTCATTACACCTTTTAACTCTATTTTTGATTCTTTCAAGTTTCTCTGTATTTACTTTTATAAGTTTTTGATATATTGATTAACCAACTATACATGAAGAACCTGTACAGTATCAATATGTGCCAACTAAGCAAATTATTTCTTCTTCTACTATCAAAAACTATCAATAAATATATTTTAATACATTCAGAATAATGTGATGTTAATGAATTTACATTTTTGTGTTGAAGAGTTATTGAAGTCAATTATTACATTGCAAGTTGAACATATTTTATTTTGCTTCGTGCTATATATTTAGCAGCAATGTTGGCAGGGGCAGAAATGTTGAAAGGACTTATACGCAGGTCATACCACATATTCCAGGACAACACCTTTTGTTATCTTTGCATTCGATATCAGACATGCATTCATCATGGTACCAGATGCATCTGATGTCAGGGTTGATAACTGGACATCTAACAGCACCTGAACAAACATTTCTGGTCAGTTACCTGTCTAGCTAATAATCGTAGAATATTCATATACTGTTAAACCTGTCTATAGCGCCTTCCTCTCTATAGCGCCCGATTTCAAATACATAGTACGATGCGATTTACATTAAAAGTGACTTGTCTATAGCGCCCCCTCTTAGGACTCAACAAAATTGGGTGCTATAGAGAGGGGGTGCTATAGACAGGTTTAACTGTATATTCAATTAAAAAGGCATATATTGGATCAAAATATAATTTATTTTACCATTATTTCAATTAGCTGAACGCCAATATTTAAGGTATTACAACATATTTATATCAACAACAAATTCAGCGCCACATAACGTCAATAGAATTATATTTAAAAATATTTGTGCCTATATTCAATAGAGAGGGAGAATAATCTGACATATAAATATATTATAAACCAAATTTGTTCTCCCTACCCTTTTAATATAGGCAAAAAATATTTTTAAAGTTAATTCTATTGATGTTATGTGGTGCTGAGTTGGTTGTTGACATAAATATGTTATAATAACTTGAAAAAGGTTGGCGTTCAGCCAACTGAAATATTGGTAAAATAAATTATATTTTGATCCAATATATGCCTTTTTAATTAAAGATCTATTTATGGATTTCTCTATTCTCGAAATTAATATATCTAAGTCGGCTGTTACAAACATACGGAATATTGGTTGTTAAATAATTGTAATTTAATATAAAATAACTAGCGGATGTACCCGGCTTCGCCCGGGTTTTACCCGAGTAAAGGTTTGTCTAACGAACATTTGTTAAAACAATTCTCTATAAACTTATTTAAAAAATATATATATTTTGATAATTTGAAACTCGTAAATTTGAATCTCTCGATAAAGTGAACATTTTTTCCCGGTCCCTTGAAAAATACTCGATAAGTTGAATAAAATCAATATTAATTGGTTCCCTTGGTAATTGGAAGTTAAAGGAATAGTATTTTGCCTTGGAATTGTATCATTATTCTTGTCTCAAATAAATTGCCGTATCATCCTGAATTTTATCTTTCCTAATTTTCTACATTACAAAATCATCATTTTATCTAGTCTGCATTTTTTCCCGGTCCCTTGAAAAATACTCGATAAGTTGAATAAAATCAATATTAATTGGTTCCCTCCATAATTGGAAGTTAAAGGAATATTATCTTTGCCTTGGAATTGTTTCATTATTCTTGTCTCAAATAAATTGCCGTGTCATCCTGAATTTTGTCTTTCCTAATTTTCTACATTACAAAATCATCATTTTATCTATACTCCCAATATATATGTTGTATATAAATGATAAAACTAACTTTGACTTGTGCGCAATTAATAGATAGAAAATCTGACTTTTGATAAATAATCTTTGAGATAATAAACTTAGTGATAATAAAACTTATAGATAAAAAACCTTGTTAACATCGTCGCAATGGGGGCGCTGCTTGCGAGTTAAATCTACAAATCTGAAAATAACTAAAGAAATTCAAGATATTCAAGAAATTATTTTTCAAAAACCTTCCCGGCGATATACCTATTAATATCCCAAATTTTCACTAGCGGATGTGCCCGGCTTCGCCCGGGTTTTACCCGAGTGAATGTTTGTCTAACGAACATTTGTTAAAACAATTCTCTATAAACTTATAAAACGTACTCGGCTTCGCCCGGGGTTTTACCCGAGTAAAGGTTTGTCTAGCGAACATTTGTTAAAACAATTCTCTAAAAACTTATTTAAAAAAAAAGATATATTTTGATAATTTGAAACTCGTAAATTTGAATCTCTCGATAAAGTGAACATTTTTTCCCGGTCCCTGTGTGCCGTGTCATCCTGAATTTTGTCTTTCCTAATTTTCTACATTAGAAAATCATAGTTTTATCTAGTGAACATTTTTTCCCGTGTCACATTGCCGTGTCATCCTGAGATAATCTTACTTTTGATAAATAATATTTAAGATTATATTATATTTACTCTTAATTGTTGGCTTTTTATCTTACATTCACTCTTCATTGTTGGCTTTTTATCTTACATTCATTCTTCATTGTTGGCTTTTTATATTACATTCACTCTTCATTGTTGGCTTTTTATCTTACATTCATTCTTCATTGTTGGCTTTTTATATTACATTCACTCTTCATTGTTGGCTTTTTATCTTACATTCACTCTGTTGGCTTTTTATATTACATTTACTCTTCATTGTTGGCTTTTTATCTTACATTCATTCTTCATTGTTGGCTTTTTATATTATATTTACTCTTCATTGTTGGCTTTTTATCTTACATTCATTCTTCATTGTTGGCTTTTCATATTATATTTACTCTTCATTGTTGGCTTTTTATCTTACATTCATTCTTCATTGTTGGCTTTTTATATTACATTTACTATTCATTGTTGGCTTTTTATCTTACATTCACTCTTCATTGTTGGCTTTTTATCTTACATTCATTCTTCATTGTTGGCTTTTTATATTACATTCACTCTTCATTGTTGGCTTTTTATCTTACATTCATTCTTCATTGTTGGCTTTTTATATTACATTCACTCTTCATTGTTGGCTTTTTATATCATATAGAAAATCATAGTTTTATCTATTTTTTCCCGTGTCACATTGCCGTGTCATCCTAAGATAATCTTACTTTTGATAAATAATATTTAAGATAACAAACTTAGTGATAAGAAAACTTGTTATCATCGTCACAATGGGGGCGCTGCTTGCGAGTTAAATCTACAAATCTGCAAGTAACTCTAAGGATATTCAAGATATTCATGAAATTATTTTTCAAAAACCTTCCCGGTGATATACCTAATAATATCCCAAAATTTCACGGCGATTGGATGTATGGTTTTTGAATCTATAGAGTACAAACAAACAAACAAACAGACATTCAATTTTATATATATAGACTAGCCGAATGACCCGGGCAACGCCCGTGTTTTACCCGACTGTAGATGTTACAACGGTAATCCTTAGGTCGCTGGTTCAAATCCGGCTCGAGGGAGCCGGCGAGCACGTGACCTCCCTGTGCGCGCGCATCCGTGACAGAGGCCGATGAGGAAAGACGGTAGTGACTATATATACTAGCCGAATGACCCGGGCAACGCCCGTGTTTTACCCGATTGAATGTTTTTATTCAAATACTATTTGTTACCATTATAAATTGGAGCCGTGGATGTCACTCTTGTGAAACGTCCCGCTCCAACTTTACATGTACATTAGGTCAGCTGGTATTACTTCTCATTTTCACCGCTAGAGGCGCGAGCGAAAGAACAAATTTGCAAATAACACGACGGATATTCAGGATAGAGACCTAAAATTTTCACTAAGAGTTTTTCCAGATTCTACTTTATATACTGTTAAAATATCAGTCATATTAGTTATGTATTGTGGACGTGTATAGTTGACAAACATACATACATACATACGCTGACTTATATATATATAGGGATAATAATATAAATGAGTTTTAAAAAATTTTAAAAATAAAAAAATGCATCGGCCGGGAATCGAACCCAGGCCGCCCGCGTGGCAGGCGAGCATTCTACCACTGAACCACCGATGCTTATAAGAAATGGCCCTATTTGGGTATTTATTCCATTCACAAAAGCAAACGATGACAGAATTGTTGATGACTCTGATACTTGTTATTATAATTATGTTAGCATAATGAATTAGTCAGTATTCACATGGTCTCCAGCGAAGAGGTGTGAATTGACTTTTTTAAAATATACATAATTATAAAGATAGAAGCTTCTATAGAAATAAATAAAATAAGCCGAAAGTTTGGTCTAAACCGTTGGTTTTCGACCGAAACGACCCGGGATCGAATCCCGCTTTGGGCACTTTTTTCTAATTGAATAAAATGCTCCAATGGCCCCTGATTCTTATAAAAGACCAACCCCACCAGCGAATACAAGTAACCAAACGGGGCTATGGCAAATTTTTTAAATGCAAAAGTCGAATTGCTTTTCACATGTGTAGACATGTTGTGCACTCACAGTAAAAGCAGTCGCTAACTACCCACCATGATTATAATGGCCTGTACCACATGTACTAGGAATATTTAAAATATATGTATATATTATTAGTGTAGATTTCCTCAAATTTTGGCTTTTTTTGAGGCTTCCTTTATGGCAAATGATGTGAAGGAGGAGAGGAAAGTGCCGATATTTACCTCGCTACTAGATTCTGAAACTTTGAAGCTGGGAAACGACCTTATTCTTCCGTCCGGTCAACAACAAATGTCTAATTTATATATTTTTACATAATGAGTCTTTAAAGAATGAAAATAATCTTAATCTATTTACATACACAACAATCCGAAAACTCTCTCTTTTTTAAATATTGACTTAAATTTGTTTCCTCATTTAATATTGTTGCACCAGGTTGCGGCTTGGCAGACTCTTCAGCCTTGATTCTCTCCTGTGCTGGGTCTTGCATCTTACCAGAGCGTGTTTCAACCATCCTACAAATTTATAAAAGGGAATAATGAGATAAGTCTACTTCATGTAGCCACCAGAATCCTTTATTTATTTTCTCACATCAAAGAGAGCAGTGAAGTCACAGTGTACCTAAATACAAATGATGATAATCTAAAAATAATCTGTTTTAAATAAATATCATAGAATATAAAAATAAATAAATATATAATTTAAATTTCAAATATATTAAAAATAATATAATAAATACGCCATTAATCATGATGTAACACTTCCCCCTCTCCAGAGGTCGTCACGTCCTCGTGAGTTACCTCATCAATTCTCTCAAAATAGGGTTTGAGTCTTGAGACATGGACAATCAATGGGTCTTGGCCAGGATTATCTTTCGGCTCAATTAAGTAATTTACGTTAGACAGCTTCTTTAATATTCGATATGGGCCAAAATATTTTCTCAATAGTTTTTCGCATTTTCCGATTTTCCTGACTGGTGTCCAAACTGCCACTAAATGTCCTGGTTCATAGATTTTCTCATTGTGTTTTTTGTCATAGTTTCTTTTCATTCTTTCCTGAGTCTTCTCTGTGTTGTTAATGACTACCTGTCTCGTCCTTGCTATTTTATCTAAGTAGTTTTCTATATATTCGTCGTAATCGTCCATGTTACTGTCCGTTGGGATATTCTCGTCGTCTAAGAGGGACATGGGTTCCCTTCCAAACAACAGGAAAAATGGAGAGTAGCCTGTGGTTTCTTGAATCGTGGTATTATACGCGTGGGTGATAAAAGGGAGGATTTCATCCCAGTTCTTTTGGTCTGTGTTCACATACATGCTGATCATATTGATTAAAGTTCTATTTAGCCGTTCCGTTAGTCCGTTAGTCTGGGGGTGGTAGCTCGTTGTGAAGCAGTGTTTCACTTTGCACATTTTCATTACCTCCTTCATCAAATTGCTAGTGAATTGTGAACCTCTATCGCTAATAAGAAATCTTGGGGCCCCGTGACGTAAAATAATATGTTCGATTAAAAATGTAGAAACTTCTTTCACGGTTGCTTCTGATACTGCCTTTGTTTCAGCATACTTGGTATAATAATCAGTCAACACAATTATCCACTTCCTTCTTCTTTTCGTTGATGGCAAGGGGCCAACAAAGTCAATTCCGATTCTTTCAAAAGGGTAGTTAGCTGGGGGAATAGGTTGTAGAAGTCCAGAAGGCAAGTGATTTGAACCTTTCCGACTTTGGCAAAGATGGCACGTCTTGACAAATTCTGAAACATCTTTCAACATGGAAGGCCAATAGTATTTATTCTTCAATCGGTAAGTGGTTCTGGCGACGCCCAGATGGCCATTCAGCATATGGTTGTGGTATTCACTCATGACTTCCTTCCTTCTCTTCTTTGGCACTACCAGCAACCATGCCCTACCTTCAGGATTTGGATTTTTCTTGTAGAGACACCCATTTTCTTCTTTGAAGTTCTGTGTAATTGAACGCTTGTTTCCACTAAGGTTCTCCTTAATATTCTCAATAAAATCATCCTTTTCGTCTATTATTTGATTCAGAAATAGTCTTTCATAATCTTCGTCCCATTCGTTTTCAGGTAAGGGTCCTCTAGATAGACCATCAGCGTCCAGATGTTTTTTACCCGATTTATGTATGATTTCGAAATTATATTCCTGAATCTTCAGTGCCCATCGTGCTAATCGGCCAGTCGGATCTTTCAGATTCTTAAGCCAGCATAGTGCGTGATGATCAGTTACGATTTTGAAGTGCCTTCCATATAGGTAGGGTCGTAACTTGGACATTGACCACACAACAGCTAGACATTCTTTTTCGGTAGTCGAATAATTTTGCTCAGGTTTGCTCAGTGTTCGACTTAAATATGAGATAACTTTTTCTTTATCGCCGAACTTTTGGACTAATGTTGCACCCAGGCCGATGTTAGATGCGTCAGTATGAATGTAAGTAATTGCATTCGGGTCAAAGTGCCCTAAGATTGGAGGATTTATCAATGCTACTTTAAGGGTTTGAAATGCTTTTTCTTGATTTTCTGTCCAGGTAAAAGGTACATTCTTTTTTATAAGACTGGTTAATGGATCGGCAATTTTTGAAAAACCTTTGATAAATTTTCTATAATATGAGCACATTCCTAAAAATGATTGAACTTCTTTTATCTTTTTGGGCCGAGGAAAATCTCTAATAGCCTTGATATTATGCTCCGCTGGTTTTATACCATGTTGATTAGTTATATGGCCAAGAATCTCCAGTTCTTTGAAAGCAAATTGGCATTTTTTGTTGTTCAATTTTAAATTAGCCTCGCGAAAACATTTTAAAACAGCTTCTATTCTTTTGAGATGTGTTGAAAAATCCGAGCTATAAATGATTACGTCATCTAGATAACATAAGCAAATTTGCCATCTAAGATTACCAAGCATATTTTCCATGTTCCTCTCAAATGTAGCAGGGGCATTGCATAGACCAAAGGGCATTACGTTGAACTCATATAGGCCATGTGCTGTAGTGAAGGCTGTCTTTTCTTTATCTTTCTCCTCAACCTCTACTTGCCAATATCCTGATTTAAGGTCAATTGCTGAAAAGTATTTGGATCCTTGAAGTGTATCCAATACTTCATCAATTCTGGGAATTGGGTAAACATCCTTCACTGTTACATCATTCAATTTTCTGTAGTCAACGCAAAATCTGTACTTACCATCTCGCTTCTTGACCAAGATTACAGGGAAGGACCATGGACTCGAGGATGGTCTAATTATGCCGTCTCTGAGCATTTCATCAATTTGTTCTTTTATGATTTCTCGCTCTTTCGCGCTCACCCTATACGGCTTGTGTTTGATCGGTTTCGCGCCTTCTGTATCGATCCGATGTTTCGCTAAGTTGGATCTTCCTAATCCCGACGAAAACAAATCCTCGTACCTTTCCAAAACTTGTTTCAATTGCTCCTTTTCCGTATATGCTAAATTTTCGTTTATCTGAAATTGGGGTTCTTCATGCTCTTTTTGTTCACTTTCTTCCATAAGATTCACTTCGGCTGGCTGGCTTCCAAAGCACAATGTTTGGTTTTTTAATATTTTTAATGGTCGAGGGTAAGGGTTTGTTATCCAGATATATGTTTCCTTATTCACAACATTTATTAAGCTTCTCGCTAGTCGAAGTCCATTTGTTTGAAACATTTTATGGTTCTCCTCGATGATGTATTCGCCATCCTCTGCTTCTACAAATGCATTAATCAATTTAATAGAAAGTTCTGGTATAATGGCATCCTTTGCACTTTTTATTTTCTTCTGTTGATATTTGATTACGTCACGATTTTCTGTCAAGTCATATTTGATTATTTCACGCTGACAATCAATTTTTGCGTTCATTTTCTTAAGAAAATCACGTCCAAGTATAAATATTCGCAAATGTGTTCTCATTATCACAAATTGATGTGTAATTGTTTTGTCATCAAATTTTATATTTAAAATAATATTTCCTACGATATCTAATTCTTTGCCATCGGGTCCGGAGCACATTTTATCAGGATTTATTATTTCAAGACCTGTGTTAAGAGCTGTACTAAGGTCGACCACTGAAAGATCGGCGCCTGTATCAATCAAAGCTTCGCAGATACCGATTCTATCCACGTTAATGTTCATTTTATATTTGGGGTCTAACTTTTTAATTCCATTTATGGTCGACTTGCTTTGATTGACGGACTCAGGCGCGATGTTTAGTTTAAATCTTCTAATGCAGCATATCTATTCCTTGTAGGGATACTCGAGTACGGGCTATTACTTACGTCAGAGTAGAGCAGAGGTCTCGACTTCTGAGTTCCATTATCCATTCGGATTTCTTCTTCGACCTTGTCTTGTGTAACTATGGGGTCCTCTTCCACAATTCTTACAAACCTGACTCTGCAATACCGCGCTACGTGTCCTGGCTTGTTACACTTGAAACATATTGGTCTCCCGTCTTCTGTCCTATTCCTATTTGAATTTGGATTCTTATTGTATGTTTTACTTGGGTAGACCGGTTTTGGCTCAGGATTGGGAGTGTAAGATCGTCTAGGGGCAGATACCTGGGGCAGAGGCTTGTTCTGGTAATACCTCGGAGTGGGGGCCTGGGGCTTGGAGGTGTTCTGGTAGTACCTCGGAGCGGGGGCCTGGGGCTTGGAGGTGTTCTGATATGGTCTTCTGAACGACGTAGCATTCTTCCATTGCTCTTGATGATGGGGACGAGGAGAGCGTGGTCCATTATAAAGAGCTTTTGATTTTTCTGCACGTTCTTGGTAATTCTTTTCGAACAAATCCAGCTTTTTACAAATTTCTAGAAGTTCATTGGTATTTTTAGGAGGGTTTAGGTGAAGGGCAAAAGAGTATTCTTTCTTTAACCCTCCAATAACCCAGTTTATTTTAGTCTCTTCTTCCATTTGGGGGTCGACCTTGTTGCACAGTACAAGGATATCCTCTGCGAACCTGATTGCAGGTTCATTCCACTGTTGTATCCTGTTTAATCTCATCCTCATTTCTTCTTTGTTGGCGTCTGAGGCAAAATCCTCAATTAGGCGGCTCTTGAAATTTTCCCAGCTGGTGAAACTTACTTTGTGTAGGTTCAGCCAGGTTTTGGCGCTACCAATCATATTCATGGCAGCATAACGGGAGATAATGTAGTCTGCCCAATGGTACAGGAAGCCAATTTCTTCAAGAGATTCAATCCATGGGCGAGGGTCTTCTGTTCCATCATACTTGGGGATGTCGATGTTGGGATTCAGGACAACTGGGTCGGAACTAGCATCTCTACCAATTGTTGCACCAGGTTGCGGCTTGGCAGACTTCAGCCTTGATTCTCTCCTGTGCTGGGTCTTGCATCTTACCAGAGCGTGTTTCAACCATCCTACAAATTTATAAAAGGGAATAATGAGATAAGTCTACTTCATGTAGCCACCAGAATCCTTTATTTATTTTCTCACATCAAAGAGAGCAGTGAAGTCACAGTGTACCTAAATACAAATGATGATAATCTAAAAATAATCTGTTTTAAATAAATATCATAGAATATAAAAATAAATAAATATATAATTTAAATTTCAAATATATTAAAAATAATATAATAAATACGCCATTAATCATGATGTAACAATATTATATGGGTCTATCTTTATATTTAATTGAGGAAAGTTGGAAACAAATGGTCACACCCGTCATTCTTTTTCCAAAATACATTATCTCATATAAATGGAAATTGCACAGCTGTGATTTCGTCAACAGAATTACCGATTGGTTCATCAACAAATACTGATTATTTTGGCTTCTTCTCGCGTCTATTTATTAATAATACTGATATTGATTATATTAATGATGATTATAATCATCGACATAGCGCCCTCTATAGCCGAAAATTATAAATAAGAGCTGGGGAAATCGGTTTTAATTATATATATTCTTATCGTAAAGATAGTGGCTGCCTGGCCGGCGCATTCATAGTTCTATGAAAAATAGACACTTCGGCCAGTTAGAGTTTTTTTTATTTTTCTCAGCGTTTCGACAAAAATCTTTTGTCTTCGTCAGGAGAAGTAAATAAAAATATTTTTATTTTAAAGATCTTAGTCTTTGACGAGTTTAATATTTGCTTTTGACTCGCGCTTTAAATGTACTAAATTTGAAAAATCTCGTGAGAACGACCTTGGAACTTCAGAAATTTTTTTAACACCTTGCCAAATGCTTTATTTTTATTTACTTCTCCTGACGAAGACAAAATATTTTTGTCGAAACGTTGAGAAAATAAAAAACTCTAACTGGTCGAAGTGTCTATTTTTCATTGAGGTATATATTCTTAAATAAATTTTTCTCTACAGTCCTAGAAGCATATGCTCATAGGTTTTCCGAATTACCACACACACACTTTACTGTATTCAATAACGAATTCAATGTATATAAGAAATTCATTTCATTACAATAGTGAAGCTGTCTGAAGATTAAAATGGCGAAACAGCTGGGACAATTCACCACTGATGAGCCATGTCCTCCCTATTTTAATTTATATTCATTGGATGAGAGGGCTAAATAAATAGCTCATATAACGAATGAAGACATTAAGACACGAATGTTTCTTTTCACAAATAAATCAAACTTCTACTGTCCTTACTGCGGTAAAGAAATATTGGAAGGACTAGACTCATCAGTGGTGAACCCTCCCAGCGGTTTCGCCAAATCTATCTACCAGACCGCCTATTCAGAGCTCTAATACTGTATTGGATCATTCTGTTTGGCGAAACCTCTGGGAGAGTTCACCACTGATGTGCCAAGCCCTCCTAATATTTCTTCATCGCAATTTGGAATCGCAGGTAAAACTGGTCAAACGTTGTTTTACAATCATAAGCCGCATTATAAGGTATTATAATATGCAAATTTATACGGGTGAGGTGATTACACCTAGAAAACCACTAGAAGGATTCACCATTGATAAGCTAGCCTCTACCAATATTTGACTATATTATATTAAGAGCAATAAAGAATTATCTATATTTATAAAAGAAATGTATATGCTCATAAAGTTCCTACTTTTGAATATAGATGGCGCGCTTATAGCTTGTGAAATATAACTCTTTTACTGCATGAATGTTGTAATCTTCATTAAAAAGTAATATGATATATTTGAATGAAATCAATATTAGTTTTATTACTAAAATTTATCGATTCATAAATAAAATATTAGAGATATGAATGCTTTAATCTCTATAAAAAAAAAACGGCAATTAGATGTATTGGAATTGCAAATAATTAGCTTATTACCAATATTTCTCGATTTACAAATGCCTTCTAAAAAGCTACAGCTTACTTAGTTTTGAAAGGCCATACCTTGAAAAATATTGAGATTTTGTGCTCGGGTTTTGTTCATCGCAACATAACATTCTCTCACCTTTCCAGCCTATTTTAAATACAAGGTGGGATCAATAAATAAGGTGAATTATAATTTATAAAAAAAAAATAAGAACGATATTAAAAATTAGGACTTGATTTATTCAAAATAATCACCTTGGCTTTCTATACATCGTCTCCATCGTTCTGGCAACTTGTAAATACCCTCTTTATAGGCACTCTTAGGAAGCGTGTGAAAAAAAATCTTGCACCACTTTCTGGACATCTTCATCCAAGTCAAATCGCTTTCCCTTTAACTCCTTTAGTAATCCAAAAAGGAAATAGTCAGAGGGGGCTAGGTTTGGACTATATGCAGGATGTTCTAAAACTTCAAAACCTGATTTAATGATTGTAGATACAGTTTTACATGATGTATGCGGCCTTGCATTATCATGAAGGAAGAGATCAACTTTACTAAGCTTCCCTCTTCTTTTGTTTCTTATACCGGGCTTTAGCTTATTTACAAGAATGTCAGAATAAAGGTCGCATATTCAAATTGTCGGCTATGGTAAAAATGGATATTTTTCTATTCTCCAAAATTAAGTTTTCAACCGCATTTATCGTGCTTGGCGTCGCTGTAACACTTGGTCGTCCAGGTCGCTCAATATCGGTACATGTAATTCGTCCATTTTTGAACTCTTTAACCCATTTATAAATGTTTTTTGAGACAACAAGACTCACCATAGATATATTTCATTCTTTGGCATATTTGAGATGTTTGAATACCTTCTGCATTCAAGAAACGAATAACTGCACGTTGTTCAATCGTGGTACAATCCTTCAAGGGAGCTTCCATTTTAGTTTATATATAGGTCTCGAGCCGCGCGTGGGAAAAAAAAGAACAGAACACCTTAAATAGTCTCTCGATGTTATATTTTAATATTCTGTGGTTTAAATTATTTTTGCTTTTTTAATTTTTAAGAAATAAGATAATTCACCTTATTTATTGATATCCCCTTGTATAAACGAGTTGTTTTTACTCCTTTTTAGCAATATATGAAAATATATTGATATATCATCAGCGCTTTTATATGCAAAAAAACAATCAGGTTTCCAAACCTTATGTAACTTGAAAAGAGATAAAGATTCTATATGACCGTTGGCGATGTTCAAATCAATGTCTAAGACATTTTTGTCGAAGCCAAGTTTTCATAAAAAGAAACTCATGTCGACAGAATAGGTGATCTGCTACTTGTTTCTAATATTAAAGCTTTTGAATATAGGCAAAACTATCAAAAAGAAGAGGTGATGTCATTGCATCGGAAAAAAATATTGTAATTTTTCTACGAATCTTCAGTATTGACCAACAGCAAAAAAAAAAAATCTCATCCACGACAAAGACCGAACACAATTTCAATGATAAAATGATAAATTCTGAATGATTTAGACTATAATCCTTTGTTCAACTACTATTAACATGAAAGAATTTAAGAACGAATGTTTCTTTTAAATACAATACAAAATTCTACTGCCCTTACTGCGATGAAAAAATAAATTGGGAGGGCTTGGTTCATCAGTAGTGAACCCTTCCAGCGGTTTCATCAATTTAATCCACCAGACCGCTTCTTAGAGCTCTAATACTGGTCTGGTGGAATAATTTGACAAAACCGATTTGGTTCACCACTGATGAGCCAAGCCCTACCAATATATTTTAACAACGCAATAAGGACAGTAGTAGTTTGTATTGTATTTGAAAGAAACATTCGTTCTTAAATCTTTTCATTTTTAGTGTATAAATGGCGTGTTATTGCTTTGTATCACCTACTATATTCACCCGACCTACCGACTATCAAATCTTCAAGATTATTTTCTTATTCAAGAAATGCTACAAAACAATAGATATGAATCTTCCGTATATGAATTGAATAATGCAACAGGATTCTGGGTATGAGTTGCCTTATTCAAAATGCTTCAAAAACCAAACTAATGTCGAACATGCATTCATTGAGAGTTCATCACATTCGAAACTCTAGTTAACTAACTCTAGTTAACTCCGCCTTTGCCAGTCCCAAGCCCGGATGAAAAAGGAGGAGGGGGAGCAGTAACAATCTCGCTAAAAAACCTGGGTTCAGCTGGCCCGGCTTATAGCACCCTGTAAGGGCTCCTAATCCAGGGATACAGGATGAGCAGTGTTTGTACTCCATGTCAGAGGCAGCCATTTGAAGCTAAATCGGCCTGCCACTGAGAAGTGCTCCCAGTCTTAATGACAAAGGCAGACACATTCTACTTCACCCAGTCATGATGGCTGTCAAACAGACACCATCAAGGGTCACAACTTGATACCTTAATATGTTTGAGTGGAGATAAGGAAGAAGAAGAAAAATCTAGTTTTTTTTTAGGTAAACAGAATAAACAAAATATTTATGCTGAAGAAGCCTGTTGAAGGACGTCACAGTCCGAAAGTTTGCCGATTATACAGCTAAAACAAAAGAAACTCGTTTCCATAAACTTTTATTCCTTCTTCAAGATGATGTTTAGCGATTCTTTCTCTTGTAACATTATTTATCATTGGAAATATTTATATAATCTAATAGTTTTATTTAAATCAATAAGTTTTTCAGATGAAACATTTTGCTTTAAATTGTTCATTGATACTCTTATTTTTTCCTTAAAACAAAAGTTACTTAGAATTACTGCTGGAAGAAAATTGCACAAAATTGAGGGTCTCTATTACAAAAGTTTATAAACTCGGAAGTTTTTCAATGCGGGTTTTATTGCGGTCGCGGTTGTTGGAAATCGGCCTGTATCAACCCAATCCATCAGTTTTTTGATAAATAATCATTTGCCATTGGCCTATCTTCAGAATATACAAATTGTGGATTTATTTAAGATATAAATAATAAAAAAACGGCTTTCGCCGCTATTTTCTTGCTTTATTTTATATTCGTCTCAATCCATCGTGTATAACAACCTCTTCTTAAGCAATATGTTATCAGTAGAAGGATTTGTAATACCCTGTAAACTTAAGATGAATATAAAATAATAAACTAACCTCAGAAGTCGTTTTATTTATTATTTATTTGTATATCAGAGAATTTTACTTCTACTAATTTCTTTTTGAAATACATTATTTAAAAAAATTGAAATTTGAATCTATTTAAATCGTTATATTTATATAAAAAGGGACAATATATTTTATAGATATAAAGTTGGCACACTTTCAAATAAAAAAGTGTACGAAAATTCGCTATTATAAAAATTTAAGATGAAAAATCAACAATGGAACTATGGAGAGAATCCAATATCAAATATATGAGTTATCACTATAAAATTTCGATAAAATCTACTTATATAATTGCCTTATTCTGTCTGTGTGAAGTTCACTGTGTGAAGTTCACGGATAGATTTTGGTCATCAACGCGCGCATCATCATTATGATCATTATCATTATCTAATGATAATTATTTATTATCTACTTATATAATTGCCTTATTCTGTCTGTGTGAAGTTCACTGTGTGAAGTTCATGGATAGATTTTGGTCAGAATGGATAAAATAAAAAAAGTGTCAAGGGATGGGAATCGAACCCACGACCTTCCGCTTACCGGGCAGATGCCATGACCACTAGGCTTCCCTGGACATATTTTTCCGTTCACATTTTTATTTTTATATTTCCTAGACACACACAGTTTGGGGCGGGACGTTTCACAAGAGAGACATCCACGGCGCCAATTTATAATTGTAACGAATAGTATTTTAATTAAAACATTTTAAAAACACACAGTTTGGAACGGGACGTTTCACAAGAGTGACATCCATGGCGCCAATTTATAATTATAACGAATAGTATTCGAATTAAAACGTTTTTAAAATATATACGCACTCGGGTAAAACCCGGGCGTTGCCCGGGCCATTCGTCTAGTATATAATAAATGATCAAATTATTTAATGTTAAAAATATTCAAGATATTATTCTTTGGTTTTGATGATAGCTTTAATCCGTGTAATCAGCGCAACTCCGCCTTTGCCGGTCCCAAGCCCGGATGAAAAAGGAGGAGGGAGAGCAGTAACAAGCTCACTAAAAAACCTGGGCTCAGCTGGCCCGGCTGATAGTACGCTGTAAGGGCTCCTAATCCAGGGATGCAAGATGAGCAGCATTTGTACTCCATGTTAGGAGCGGCTGCACATGGCGTCTGTTCCTCATGTCAGAGGCGGCCATTTCTTTTGGAGCTAAGTAGGCCTGCCACTGAATAGCGCTCCCAGACTGAATGACAATGGCAGACGAATTCTACTTCAAACAATCATGATGGTTGTCAACTTTACAAACTTGATACCGTAATATGATTGAGTGGAGACAAGAAAGAAGTAGATATAATCAGCGCTAACCAACTTGGGTCTTATCTTTATCCATTAGCAAGCCATTAGCAACCTTTACTTGCACAATCAGGAGATGCCTTTCTCTTAATATTAAAACAAGTCTGTCAAAAACTTTGATTGAATGAGAAAATTCACGATTAAAGCCGACTTCTGGAGCTCAATACGAGAATTACTCGGGTTATAAACTGCACAATAAATTGGATATTAGTCAATAAACGAATGATCATAATATTGAAAGAATATGCAATTTTTTTTCCAAACTGGCGTCAATTCTGGAACATTGATATAGTATTGAAGTGTTGAATTCAAAGAGGAATTAGCAGAGAAATCAAGAACTTGAACGTTTCTTCGCATCAATTCTGGAACATTGATATAGTATCGAAGTGTTGAATTCAAAGAAGAATTAGTGGAGATATCAAGAATTTGAACGTTTCTTCGCATCAATTCTGGAACATTGATATAGTATCGAAGTGTTGAATTCAAAGAAGAATTAGTGGAGAAATCAAGAATTTGAACGTTTCTTCGCATCAATTCTGGAACATTGATATAGTGTTGAAGTGTTGAATTCAAAGAAGAATTAGCAGAGAAATCAAGAACTTGAACGTTTCATCGCATCAATTCTGGAACATTGATATAGTATCGAAGTGTTGAATTCAAAGAAGAATTATTGGAGATATCAAGAATTTGAACGTTTCTTCGCATCAATTCTGGAACATTGATAGTATCGAAGTGTTGAATTCAAAGAAGAATTAGTGGAGATATCAATAATTTGAACGTTTCTTCGCATCAATTCTGGAACATTGATATAGTGTTGAAGTGTTGAATTCAAAGAAGAATTAGTGGAGAAATCAATAACTTGAACGTTTCTTCACATCAATTCTGGAACATTGATATAGTATTAAAGTGTTGAATTCAAAGAAGAATTAGTGGAGATATCAAGAATTTGAACGTTTCTTTTCATCAATTCTGGAACATTGATATAGTGTTGAAGTGTTGAATTCAAAGTAGTATTAGTGGAGATATCAAGAATTTTTACGTTTATTCGCATCAATTCTGGAACATTGATATATTATTGAAGTGTTGAATTCAAAGAAGAATTAGTGGAGATATCAAGAATTTGAACGTTTCTTCGCATCAATTCTGGAACATTGATATAGTGTTGAAGTGTTGAATTCAAAGAATAATTAGTGGAGAAATCAAGAACTTGAACGTTTCTTCGCATCAATTCTGGAACATTGATATTATCGAAGTGCTGAATTCAAAGAAGAATTAGTGGAGATATCAAGAATTTGAACGTTTCTTCGCATCAATTCTGGAACATTGATATATTATCGAAGTGCTGAATCCAAAGAAGAATAAGTGGAGATATCAAGAATTTGAACGTTTCTTCGCATCAATTCTGGAACATTGATATAGTGTTGAAGTGTTGAATTCAAAGAAGAATTATTGGAGATATCAAGAATTTGAACGTTTCTTCGCATCAATTCTGGAACATTGAGATAGTATTGAAGTGTTGAATTCAAAGAAGAATTAGTGGAGATATCAAGAATTTGAACGTTTCTTCGCATCAATTCTGGAACATTGATATAGTATTGAAGTGTTGAATTCAAAGAAGTTTTAGTGGAGAAATCAAGAATTTGAACGTTTCTTCGCATCAATTCTGGAACATTGATATAGTGTTGAAGTGTTGAATTCAAAGAAGATTTAGTGGAGATATCAATAATTTGAACGTTTCTTCGAATCAATTCTGGAACATTGATATAGTATTGAAGTGTTGAATTCAAAGAAGAATTAGTGGAGATATCAAGAATTTGACCGTTTCTTCGCATCAATTCTGGAACATTGATATAGTGTTGAAGTGTTGAATTCAAAGAAGAATTAGTGGAAAATCAAGAATTTGAACGTTTCTTTGCATCATTTCTGGAACATTGATATAGTATTGAAGTGTTGAATTACCACTTTACTGTATTCAATAACGAATTCAGTGTATATAAGAATAGTGAAGCGCTGTCTGAAGATTAAAATGGTGAAACCGCTGGGACGATTCACCACTGATGAGCCATGTCCTCCCTATTTTAATTTATATTCATTGAATGAGAGGGCTAAATAAATAGCTCATATAACGAATGAAGACATTAAGATACGAATGTTTCTTTTCACAAATAAATAAAACTTCTACTGTCCTTACTGCGGTAAAGAAATATTGGAAGGACTAGAATCATGAGTGGTGAACCCTCCCAGCGGTTTCGCCAAATCAATCTACCAGACCGCATCCTCGGAGCTCTAATACTGTATTGAATCATTCTGTTTGGCGAAACCGCTGGGAGAGTTCACCACTGATGTGCCAAGCCCTCCTAATATTTCTTCATCGCAATTAGGAATCGCAGGTAAAACTGGTCAAACGTTGTTTTACAATCATAAGCCGCATTATAATGTATTTTAATATGCAATTTTATACGGGTGAGGTGATTACACCTGGGAAACCACTAGAAGGATTCAGCATTGATAAGCTAGCCCCTCCCAATATTTGACTATTATATTAAGAGCAATATAAAGAATTATCTATCTTTATAAAAGAAACGTATATGCTCATATAGTTTCTAATATTGAATATAGATGGCGCGCTTATAGCTTGTGAAATATAACTCTTTTACTGCATGAATGTTGTAATCTTCATAAAAGGGTAAAATGATATATTTGAATAAAATCAATATTCGCTTTATTACTAATATTTATCGATTCATAAATAAAATATTAGAGGTATGAATGCTGTAATCTCTATAAAAACGGCAATAAGATGTATTGGAATGATAATCTTTGGTTTAATAACAATATTTCTCGATTTACAAATGTCTTCTAAAGTGGTACAACTTACCTAGTTTTGAAAGGCCATACCTTGATAAATATTGAGATTTTGGGCTCGGGTTTTGTTCGTCGCAACATAACATTTTCTCACCTTTACAGCCTATTTTAAATATATACGAGTTGTTTTTATTCCTTTTCAGCAATAAATGAAAAATATATTGATATATCAACAGTGCTTTTATATGCAACAAATCGATCAGTTTTCCAGTAACTTGAGAAGAGAAATGGATTATATGACAGTTGGTGATGTTCAAATCAATTTCTAAGACATTTTTGTCGAAGCCAAGTCTTCATAAAAAGAAACTCATGTCGACAGAATAGGTGATCTGCGACTTGTTTCTAACATTAAGGCTTTTGAATATAGGCAAAACTATCAAAAAGAAGAGGTGATGTTATTGCATCGGAAAATATATTGTGATTTTTCACGATTCATCAGCATTGATCAACAGGAAAAAATCAAATCTCATCCACGACAAAGTCCGAACACAATTTCAATGATAAATTGATAAATGCTGAATGATTTCGGCTATAAATCCTTTGTTTACCTACTCTTAACATGAAAGGATATAAGCACGAATGTTTCTTCTATATATAATATAAATTCTACTGTCCTTACTGCGATGAAAAAATATATTGGGAGGGCTCTTGGTTCATCTGTAGTGAACACACCCTGCGGTTTCGCTAATTTAAACCACCAGACCGCTTCTTAGAGCTCTAATACTGGTCTGGTGGAATAAATTGGCGAAACCGCTTTGGTTGACCACTGATGAGCCAAGCCCTCCCAATATATTTTCTCAACACAGTAAGAACAATAGAAGTTTGTATTGTATATGAAAGAAACATTCATGCTTAAATCCTTTGATCTTTAGTGTATAAATGGCGTGTTATTACTTTGTATCACCTACTATATTCATTCGACCTACCGACTACCAAATCTTCAAACACTTCGCCCACGTCTTATTCAAGAAATGCTTCAAAACAATATCTGTGAATCTCCAGTATATAATTTGAATAATGCAACAGGATTCTGTGGGAATGTGTTGCATTATGCAAAATGCTTCAAAAACCAAGCTTATGTCGAATATGCATTACAGCGACGTTGCATCAGCCTGTCGAAGAACGTCAAAGTCCGAAAGTTTGCCGATTATACAGCACAAATAAAAGAAACACGTCGCCATAAACTTTTATTCCTTCTTCAAGAATATGACTGGCGATTCCTTCTCTTGTGAAATTATTTATCATTGGAAACATTTATATAATCTAATAGTTTTATTTCAATCAATAAGCTTTTCAGGTGAAATATTTAGTTTTAAATTGTTCATTGATACTCTTATTTTTTCCTTGAAACAAAAGTTACTTAGAATTACTGCTGGAAGAAATTGCACAAAATTTAGGGTCTCTATTACAAAAGTTTATATACTTTGAAGTTTTTCAATGCGGGTTTTATTGCGGTCGCGGTTGTTGGAAATCGGCCTGTATCCATCATTTTTTGGAGAAATATTCATTTGCCATTAGGTTTTTTCTTCAGAAAAGTAAATTGTGAATTTATTTAAGATTCATTTTTTTTTATGGATTGAAATGATAAAATCTATTTTATATATACATCTTTTTAAATATTGGCATGATTGTAAATCAAGGGCCAGTGAGTAATAGTTACCTAGAAATTATTTGAAAAGAAATAATCTACTTATATATTTGCCTTATTCTGTCTGTTTGTCTGAAGCTCACGGATAGAATGCGCGCTCATTGGCTGCAAGGGAACACGTGTCCTCCCTGCCCCCCTCTAGACAACCCTGTTATTCAAAAACCATACATCCAATCGCCATGAAATTCTGGGATATTATTAGGTATATCCCCGGAAAGGTTTTCGAAAAATAATTTCTTGAATATCTTGAATATTCTTAGAGTTATTTGCAGAATTGCAGATATAACTCGCAAGCAGCGCCGCCAGACGGTGATAGGCCTAAGCTTGCTGCTCCACCCCTGTTGACCTTGGGTCGTCGTGTGAGTCACAGCATGATGCAACAAAAAACACTCTCTCTGGGAATTGCGGCGTCAACAACCTGTAAGTTTGTGTCTCTCTCATAAACCTGTCTATACAGACCACCCTGTCTATAGCGACCACTCTAGACAACCCTGTTATCAGCTGTGTGATACATCCACCTGTCTATACAGACCACCCTGTTAATAGCGACCACCCAAGTCAACGTTTTTAGAATATATTCGCACTCGGGTAAACCCCGGGCGTTGCCCGGGCCATTCATCTAGTAAATAATATTAAGGTAAAGAAGTATATGCACATTGAAGAGCAAAAAATTGGCTCGAAAACTTGCGAAATCAAAATTGAAAGAGACTCTTTATCTTAATATTATTTATTATTAAATTTTTAAATAATTATTGATATTAAAGTAGGCACTTTTCATATAAAAAGTGTACAAAAATTTGCTATTATAAAAATTTAAGATGAAAAACAACAATGGAGCTATGGAGAGAATACAATATCAAATATATGAGTTATTACTATAAGATTTCGATCAAATATATAATAAATGATATAATTATTTAATATTAAAGATATTCAAGATATTAATCTTTGGTTTTTAGGATAGCTTTAATCCATATAATCAGTGCGAGGGGGTCGGTGGAAGGCTGGTCTAAACCATTGGTTCTCGACCGCTTCGACCTGGGTTCGATTCCCGCATTGGGCACTTTTTTCTGATTAAAAAGAATGCTTCAATGGCCCCGATTCTTGCAAAGGTCTAACCCCACCAGCGAGTACAAGTCACCAAACGGGGCTCTGGCATATTTGTAAGTGCAAAGTCGAACTGCTTTTCACATGTGTAGACATGTGGTGCACTTACAGTAAAAGCAGTCGCCTTCTTCTACCCACCATGATTATCTTCATGGCCTGTACCACGTGTACTAGGGATAGGCAAGAAAAAAAAATATATATTTAATCAGCGCTAATCAACTTGAGTCTTATCTTTATCCAACATATAGCAACAAAATCAAGCCATTAGAAACTTTTAGTTGCACAATCAGGAATTACCTTTTACTTAATATAACAATAAGTTTGTCAAAAATTTGATCAAACGAGAAAATTCACGATTAAAGCCGACTATGGAGCTCAATAGGAGAATTATCCGGGTTATAAATTGCACAATAAATTGGATATTAGTCAATAAACGAATGATCATAATATTGAAAGAATATGCTTTTTTTCAAACTGGCGTCAATTCTGGAACACTGATATAGTATTGAAGTGTTGAATTCAAAGAAGAATTAGTGGAGAAACAAAAATTTGAACGTTTCTTCGCATCAATTCTGGAACATTGATATAGTATTGTAGTGTTGAAATCCAATAGGGTTTAGTGGAGAAATCAAGAATTTGAACGTTTCTTCGCATCAATTCTGGAACATTGATATAATATTGAAGTGTTGAATTCATAGAAGAATTAGTGGAGAAATCAAGAATTTGAACGTTTCTTCGCATCAATTCTGTAACATTGATATAGTGTTGAAGTGTTGAATTCAAAGAAGTATTAGTGGAGAAATCAAGAATTTGAACGTTTCTTCGCATCAATTCTGGAACATTGATATAGTATTGAAGTGTTGAATTCAAAGAAGAATTAGTGGAGAAATCAAGAATTTGAACGTTTCTTCGCATCAATTCTGGAACATTGATATAGTATTGAAGTGTTGAAATAAAAGAAGAATTAGTGGAGAAATCAAGAATTTGAACGTTTCTTCGCATCAATTCTGGAACATTGATATAGTATTGAAGTATATAATAACACAAAGCAATAACGCGCCATCTATACATATAAAATGAAAGGATTTAAAAGCACGAATGTTTCTTTTATACATAATACAAACTTCTTTTGTCCTTACTGCGATGAAAGAATATATTGGGAGGGCTTGGCTCATCAGTGGTGAACCCTCCCAGCGGTTTCGCCAATTTAATCCATCAGACCGCTTCTCAGAGCTCTAATACTATATTGGACGATTCTGCTTATATAAGCTTAAGTCAATAGTCTTCTTGTAAACCATTTCTGAGATACCACCCTTCAGTGCTGCGTATATAAGCAGAATCGTCCAATACAGTATTAGAGCTCTGAGAAGCGGTCTGATGGATTAAATTGGCGAAACCGCTGGGAGGGTTCACCACTGATGAGCCAAGCCCTCCCAATATATTCTTTCACCGCAGTAAGGACAGTAGAAGTTTGTATTATGTATAAAAGAAACATTCGTGATTTTAAATCCTTTCATTTTATAGTGTTGAATTCAAAGAATTATTGGATTTAAACGCTTTGCCAAATGCTTTATTTTTATTTACTTCTCCTGACGAAGACAAAATATATTTGTCGAAACGTTTAGAAAATAAAAAAACTCTAACTGGTCGAAGTGTCTATTTTTCATTGAGGTATATATTCTTAAATAAATATTTCTCTACAGTCCTAGAAGCATATGCTCATAGGTTTTCCGAATTACCTCACACACACACACACACACACACTTTACTGTATTCAATAACGAATTCAATGTATATAAGAAATTCATTTCATTACAATAGTGAAGCTGTCTGAAGATTAAAATGGTGAAACAGCTGGGACGATTCACCACTGATGAGCCATGTCCTCCCTATTTTAATTTATATTCATTGAATGAAAGGGCTAAATAAATAGCTCATACAACGAATGAAGATATTAAGATGCGAATGTTTCTTTTAACAAATAAATCAAACATCTACTGTCCTTACTGCGATGAAGAAATATTGGGAGGGCTAGAATCATCAATGGTGAACCCTTCGAGCGGTTTCGCCAAATCAATCTACCAGACCACTTCTTCAGAGCTCTAATACTGTATTGGATCATTCTGTTTGGCGAAACCGCTGGGAGAGTTCACCACTGATGTGCCAAGCCCTCCTAATATTTCTTCATCGCAATTAGGAATCGCAGGTAAAACTGGTCAAACGTTGTTTTACAATCATAAGCCGCATTATAATGTATTATAATATGCAATTTTATACGGGTGAGGTGATTACACCTGGGAAACCACTAGAAGGATTCACCATTGATAAGCTAGCCCCTCCCAATATTTGACTATTATATTAAGAGCAATATAAAGAATTATCTATCTTTATAAAAGAAACGTATACGCTCATATAGTTTCTAATTTTGAATATAGATGGCGCGCTTATAGCTTGTGAAATATAACTCTTTTACTGCATGAATGTTGTAATCTTCATTAAAAAGTAATATGATATATTTGAATGAAATCAATATTAGTTTTATTACTAAAATTCATCGATTCATAAATAAAATATTAGAGATATGAATGCTGTAATCTCTATAAAAAATGGCAATAAGATGTATTGGAATTTAAAATGTTTGGCGTAATACCAATATTTCTCGAGTTACAAATGCCTTCTAAAGAGGTACAAATTACCTAGTTTTGAAAGACCATACCTTGTTTAATATTGAGATTTTGGGCTCGGATTTTGTTCATCGCAACATAACATTTTTTCACGTTTCCAGCCTATTTTAAATATATACGAGTTGTTTTTACTCCTTTTTAGCAATATATGAAAATACATTGCTATATCATCATCGCTTTTATATACAACAAAACAACCAGCTTTCCAAACCTTATGTAACTTGAGAAGAAAGAAAGATTCTATGTGCCCGTTGGCGATGTTCAAATCAATTCATGAAAAGAAACTCATGTCGACAGAATAGGTGATCTGCGACTTGTTTCTAACATTAAAGCTTTTGAATATAGGCAAAACTATCAAAAAGAAGAGGTGATGTCATCGCATCGAAATCGCATCGCATCGAATCGCATCGCATCGCATCGAAAAAATATTGTAATTTTCCATGAATCTTCAGCATTGATCAACAGGAAAAAAATCAAATCTCATCAACGACAAAGTCCGAACACAATTTCAATGATAAAATCATAAATGCTGAATGATTTAGACTATAATCCTTTGTTCAACTACTATTAACATGAAAAAATTTAAGAACGAATGTTTCTTTTAAATACAATACAAAATCTACTGTCCTTACTGCGATGAAAAAATATATTGGGAGGGCTTGGTTCATCAGTAGTGAACCCTTCCAGCGGTTTCGTCAATTTAATCCACCAGACCGCTTCTTAGAGCTCTAATACTGGTCTGGTGGAATAATTTGACAAAACCGATTTGGTTCACCACTGATAAGCCAAGCCCTACCAATATATTTTAACAACGCGGTGAGGACAGTAGAAGTTTGTATTGTATATAAAAGAAAAATTCGTGCTTAAATCTTTTCGTTTTTAGTGTATAAATGGCACATTATTGCTTTGTATCGCTTACTATATTCACTCGACCTACCGACTACCAAATCTTCAAACACTTCGCCCACTTCTTACTCAAGAAATGCTAGAAAACAATAGATGTGAATCTCCCGTATATGAATTGAATAATACAACAGGATTCTGTGGGGATGTGTTGCATTATTCAAAATGCTTCAAAAACAAAGCTGATGTCGAACATGCATTTAGTGAGAGTTCATCACATTCAAAACTCTAGTTAACTAACTCTAGTTAACTCCGCCTTTGCGAGTCCCAGGCCGGATGAAAAAGGAGGAGAGGAAGCAGTAACAAGCTCGCTAATAAACCTGGGCTCAGCTGGCCCGGCTTATAGTACCCCCGTAAGGGCTCCTAATCCAAGGATACAGGATGAGCAGCGTTTGTATTCCATGTTAGGAGCAGCTGCACATGGTGTCTGTACATCATGTCAGAGGCGGCCATTTCTTTTGAAGCTAAATCGGCCTGCCACTGAGTAGTGATTCCAGTCTTAATGACAAACGCAGACAAATTCTACTTCACCCAGTCATGATGGTTGTCAAACAGACACCATCAACGGTCACAACTTGATACCTAAATATGTTTGAGCGGAGATAAGGAAGAAGAAGAAAAATCTATTTTTTTTTAGGTAAACATAATAAACAAAATATTTATGCTGGAGAAGCCTGTTGAAGGACGTCACAATCCGAATGTTTGCCGATTACACAGCTAAAATAAAAGAAACTCGTTTCCATAAACTTTTATTCCTTCTTCAAGATGATGTCTAGCGATTCTTTCTCTTGTAACATTATTTATCATTGGAAATATTTATATAATCTAATAGTTTTATTTCAATCAATAAGTTTTTCAGATGAAACATTTTGCTTTAAATTGTTCATTGATACTCTTATTTTTTCCTTAAAACAAAAGTTACTTAGAATTACTGCTGGAAGAAAATTGCACAGAATTGAGGGTCTCTATTACAAAAGTTTATAAACTCTGAAGTTTTTCAATGCGGGTTTTATTGCGGTCGCGGCTGTTGGAAATCGGCCTGTATCAACCCAATCCATCAGTTTTTTTGAGAAATAATCATTTGTCATTGGCCTATCTTCAGAATATACAAATTGTGAATTTATTTAAGATATAAATAATTTAAAAAAAACGGCTTTCGCCGCTATTTTCTTGCTTTATTTTATATTCGTCTCAATCCATCGTGTATAACAACCTCTTCTATAGCAATATGTTATCAGTAGAAGGATTTGTGATACCCTGAAAACTTAAGATGAATATAAATTAATAAACTAACCTCAGAAGTCGTTTTATTTATTATTTATTTGTATATCAGAGAATTTTACTTCTACTAATTTCTTTTTAAGATACATTATTTAAAAAAATTGAAATTTGAATCTATTTAAATCTTTATATTTATATAAAAAGGGACAATATATTTTATAGATATAAAGTTGGCACACTTTCAAATAAAAAAGTGTACAAAAATTCGCTATTATAAAAATTAAAGATGAAAAATCAACAATGGAACTATGGAGAGAATCCAATATCAAATATATGAGTTATCACTATAAAATTTCGATAAAATCTACTTATATAATTGCCTTATTCTGTCTGTGTGAAGTTCACTGTGTGAAGTTCACGGATAGATTTTGGTCATCAACGCGCGCATCATCATTATGATCATTATCATTATCTGATGATAATGATTTATTATCTACTTATATAATTGCCTTATTCTGTCTGTGTGAAGTTCACTGTGTGAAGTTCACGGATAGATTTTGGTCAGAATGAATAAAATAAAAAAAGTGTCAAGGGATGGGAATCGAACCCACGACCTTCCGCTAACCGGGCAGATGCCATGACCACTAGGCTACCCTGGACATATTTTTCCGTTCACATTTTTATTTTTATATTTTCTAGACACACACAGTTTGGGGCGGGACGTTTCAAAAGAGAGACATCCACGGCGACAATTTATAATTGTAACGAATAGTATTTTAATTAAAACATTTTAAAAACACACAGTTTGGAACGGGACGTTTCACAAGAGTGACATCCATGGCGCCAATTTATAATTGTAATGAATAGTATTTGAATTAAAACGTTTTTAAAATATATACGCACTCGGGTAAAACCCGGGCGTTGCCCGGGCCATTCGTCTAGTATATAATAAATGATCAAATTATTTAATGTTAAAAATATTCAAGATATTATTCTTTGGTTTTGATGATAGCTTTAATCCGTGTAATCAGCGCAACTCCGCCTTTGCCGGTCCCAAGCCCGGATGAAAAAGGAGGAGGGAGAGCAGTAACAAGCTCACTAAAAAACCTGGGCTAAGCTGGCCCGGCTGATAGTACCCTGTAAGGGCTCCTAATCCAGGGATGCAAGATGAGCAGCATTTGTACTCCATGTTAGGAGCGGCTGCACATGGCGTCTGTTCCTCATGTCAGAGGCGCCATTTCTTTTGGAGCTAAGTAGGCCTGCCACTGAGTAGTGCTCCCAGACTGAATGACAAAGGCAGACGCATTCTACTTCACCCAATCATGATGGTTGTCAACTTTACAAACTTGATACCGTAATATGATTGAGTGGAGACAAGAAAGAAGTAGATTTAATCAGCGCTAACCAACTTGGGTCTTATCTTTATCCATTAGCAAGCCATTAGCAACCTTTACTTGCACAATCAGAAGATGCCTTTCTCTTAATATTAAAACAAGTCAGTCAAAAACTTTGATTGAATGAGAAAATTCACGATTAAAGCCGACTTCTGGAGCTCAATACGAGAATTACTCGGGTTATAAACTGCACAATAAATTGGATATTAGTCAATAAACGAATGATCATAATATTGAAAGAATATGCAATTTATTTTTCAAACTGGCGTCAATTCTGGAACATTGATATAGTATTGAAGTGTTGAATTCAAAGAGGAATTAGCAGAGAAATCAAGAACTTGAACGTTTCTTCGCATCAATTTAGGAACATTGATATAGTATCGAAGTGTTGAATTCAAAGAAGAATTAGTGGAGAAATCAAGAATTTGAACGTTTCTTCGCATCAATTCTGGAACATTGATATAGTGTTGAAGTGTTGAATTCAAAGAAGAATTAGCAGAGAAATCAAGAACTTGAACGTTTCTTCGCATCAATTCTGGAACATTGATATAGTATCGAAGTGTTGAATTCAAAGAAGAATTAGTGGAGATATCAAGAATTTGAACGTTTCTTCGCATCAATTCTGGAACATTGATAGTATCGAAGTGTTGAATTCAAAGAAGGATTAGTGGAGATATCAATAATTTGAACGTTTCTTCGCATCAATTCTGGAACATTGATATAGTGTTGAAGTGTTGAATTCAAAGAAGAATTAGTGGAGAAATCAAGAACTTGAACGTTTCTTCGCATCAATTCTGGAACATTGATATAGTATTGAAGTGTTGAATTCAAAGAAGAATTAGTGGAGATATCAAGAATTTGAACGTTTCTTCGCATCAATTCTGGAACATTGATATAGTATTGAAGTGTTGAATTCAAAGAAGAATTAGTGGAGATATCAAGAATTTGAACGTTTTTTCGCATCAATTCTGGAACATTGATATAGTATTGAAGTGTTGAATTCAAAGAAGAATTAGTGGAGATATCAAGAATTTGAACGTTTCTTCGCATCAATTCTGGAACATTGATATAGTATAGAAGTGTTGAATTCAAAGAAGAATTAGTGGAGATATCAAGAATTTGAACGTTTCTTCGCATCAATTCTGGAACATTGATATATTATCGAAGTGCTGAATTCAAAGAAGAATTAATGGAGATATCAAGAATTTGAACGTTTCTTCGCATCAATTCTGGAACATTGATATAGTATCGAAGTGTTGAATTCAAAGAAGAATTAGTGGGGATATCAATAATTTGAACGTTTCTTCGCATCAATTCTGGAACATTGATATAGTATTGAAGTGTTGAATTCAAAGAAGAATTAGTGGAGATATCAAGAATTTGACAGTTTCTTCGCATCAATTCTGGAACATTGATATAGTATTGAGGTGTTGAATTCAAAGAAGAATTAGCGGAGAAATCAAGAACTTGAACGTTTCTTCGCATCAATTCTGGAACATTAATATAGTATTGAAGTGTTGAATTCAAAGAAGTTTTAGTGGAGAAATAAAGAATTTGAACGTTTCTTCGCATCAATTCTGGAACATTGATATAGTGTTGAAGTGTTGAATTCAAAGAACAATTAGTGGAGAAATCAAGAACTTGAACGTTTCTTCGCTTCAATTCTGGAACATTGATATAGTATTGAAGTGTTGAATTCAAAGAAGAATTAGTGGAGATATCAAGAATTTGAACGTTTCTTCGCATCAATTCTGGAACATTGATATATTATCGAAGTGCTGAATTCAAAGAAGAATTAGTGGAGATATCAAGAATTTGAACGTTTCTTCGCATCAATTCTGGAACATTGATATAGTATCGAAGTGTTGATTTCAAAGAAGAATTAGTGGAGATATCAATAATTTGAACGTTTCTTCGCATCAATTCTGGAACATTGATATAGTATTGAAGTGTTGAATTCAAAGTAGAATTAGTGGAGATATCAAGAATTTGACCGTTTCTTCGCATCAATTCTGGAACATTGATATAGTATTGAAGTGTTGAATTCAAAGAAGAATTAGTGGAGATATCAAGAATTTGAACGTTTCTTCGCATCGATTCTGGAACATTGATATAGTGTTGAAGTGTTGAATTCAAAGAAGAATTAGTGGAGAAATCAAGAATTTGAACGTTTCTTCGCATCATTTCTGGAACATTGATATAGTATTGAAGTGTTGAATTACCACTTTACTGTATTCAATAACGATTTCAATGTATATAAGAAATTCATTTCATTACAATAGTGAAGCTGTCTGAAGATTAAAATGGTGAAACCGCTGGGACGATTCACCACTGATTAGCCATGTCCTCCCTATTTTAATTTATATTCATTGAATGAGAGGGCTAAATAAATAGCTCATATAACGAATGAAAACATTAAGACGCGAATGTTTCTTTTCGCAAATAAATCAAACTTCTACTCTCCTTACTGCGATGAAGAAATATTGGAAGGACTAGAATCATCAGTGGTGAACCCTCCCAGCAGTTTCGCCAATTTTATCTACCAGACCGCCTATTCAGAGCTCTAATACTGTATTGGATCATTCTGTTTGGCGAAACCGCTGGGAGAGTTCACCACTGATGTGCCAAGCCCTCCTAATATTTCTTCATCGCAATTAGGAATCGCAGGTAAAATTGGTCAAACGTTGTTTTACAATCATAAGCCGCATTATAATGTATTATAATATGCAATTTTATACGGGTGAGGTAATTACACCTAGAAAACCACTAGAAGGATTCACCATTGATAAGCTAGCCTCTACCAATATTTGACTATATTATATTAAGAGCAATAAAGAATTATCTATCTTCAAAAAAAGAAATGTATATTCTCATATAGTTCCTACTTTTAAATATAGATGGCGGGCTTATAGCTTGTGAAATATAACTCTTTTACTGCATGAATGTTGTAATCTTCATTAAAAGGTAATATGATATATTTGAATGAAATCAATATTAGTTTTATTACTAATATTTATCGATTCATAAAAGAAGATTAGAGGTATGAATGCTGTAATTTCTATAAAAAACGGCAATAAGATGTATTAGAATGATAATCTTTGGTTTAATAACAATATTTCTCGATTTACAAATGTCTTCTAAAGTGGTACAACTTACCTAGTTTTGAATGGCCATACCTTGATAAATATTTAGATTTTGGGCTCGGGTTTTGTTCATCGCAACATAACATTTTCTCACCTTTCCAGCCTATTTTAAATATATACGAGTTGTTTTAACTCCTTTTTAGCAATATATGAAAAATATATTGATATCATCATCGCTTTTATATGCAACAAATCGATCAGCTTTCCAAACCTTATGTAACTTGAGAAGAGAAAAAGATTCTCTATGACAGTAAGCGATGTTCAAATCAATGGTTATTCTAAGACATTTTTGTCGAAGCCAGGTTTTCATAAAAGGAAACTCATGTCGACAGAATCGGTGATCTGCGACTGGTTTCTATTATCAAAGGCTTTTGAATATAGGCAAAACTATCAAAAAGAAGAGGTGATGTCATTGCATCGGAAAATATATTGTAATTTTTCAACGAATCTTCAGCATTTATTAATAGCAAAAAAAATAAAATCTCATCCACGACAAAGTTCGACCACATTTTAATGATAAAATGATAAATGCTGAATGATTTAGACTATAAATCCTTTATTTACCCATTATTAAAATGAAAGGAATTAAGCATCAATGTTTATTTTATATATAATACAAAATTCTACTGTCTTTACTGCGATGAGTAAATATTGAGAAGGCTTGACTCATCAGTGGTGAACACTTACAATGGTTTCGCCAATTTAATCTACCAGACCGCTTCTTCAGAGCTCTAATACTGTATTGAATCATTCTGTTTGGAGAAACCGCTGGGAGGGTTCACCACTGATGAGCCAAGCCCTCCTAATATTTCTTCATCGGAATAAGAACAGTAGAAGTTTGATTTATTCGTGAAAAGAAACATTCGCGTCTTAATGTCTTCATTCGTTATATATAGGTGACGCGTTATTGCTTTGTATTAAATATTTAATATACGTATATAGAAAAAATAAAAGTTGCTTTAAAAGATGCTTGAGATACTTCGATATTTCGTAAAGACTGGTCGCTCCATCTTATAAAATCACTCTTTAAAAAACCTTCAATTCACTGAAATACACGAGAATCAGACCCCTTTTCAAATAAACCTTTTGAAGTGATTTGAATATTATTGCATATGGCTTTTACATACTACATCGTGGAGACAATATAAATGCACTTTCATACATTTAAATGAATATTATGATACATATAATGGTTGATTACTCACATGTTTCGAAAGAAAATGATTTGGGGTTTCTTTTTTAGGCTTCCTCTATTTTTAAAGTAAAAATGAACTTAACTAAAATAAAAAAATAATTATTTAAAATCATAAATTATTTATGTGCATATATTTATATTACGAAAACACATACTTTCCTACTGCACGTATTAATATGATAAAATAACTAGTGTAGGCTGTATAAGCAAAACTATCATATACAATTTTGTAAAACAACGTTCGACCAGTTTTACCGTAAATGTTTCTATTGAACGAAAAATTGTAATTTATTTTAAGGGGAAATAGCGACTATTTCTATCCTTAGAGATGAAGTATGAAAGGATGAAATGATGAACGGAAAAATAAACATTCAATTTTTCCGTTCATCAATTCATCCTTTCATACTTCATCCCTAAGGATAGAAATAGTCGTTATTTTTCCTTAAAATGAATTACAATTTTTCGTTCAATAGAAGCATTTACGGTAAAACTTGTCAAACGTTCTTTTACAATCATAAGCCGCATTATAATGTATTATAAAATGCAATTTTAGAGCGGTGAGGTGTTACACCTGGGAAACCACTAGGAAGATTCACCACTGATGAGCTAGCCTCTACCAATATTTGACTATTATATTAAGAGCAATAAATAACTATCTATATTTATAAAAGAAACGTATATGCTCATATAGTTTCTAATTTTGAATATAGATGGTGCGCTTATAGCTTGTGAAATTTAACTCTTTTACTGCATGAATGTTGTAACCTTCATAAAAAAGATAATATGATATATTTGAATAAAATCAAAATTAGTTTATTACTAATATTTATCGATTCATAAATAAAATATTAGAGATATGAATGCTGTAATCTCTATAAAAAATGGCAATAAGATGTATTGGAATTGCAAAGGTTTGGGGTAATACAAATATTTCTCGAGTTACAAATGCCTTCTAAAGAGGTACAATTTACCTAGTTTTGAAAGGCCAATTCCTGGTCGGAATTCATATTTCTATGAAAACCAGACACTTTGGCCAGTTAGAGTTTTTATTTTCTCAACGTTTCGACAAAAATATTTTGTCTTCGTCAGGAGAAGTAAATAAAAATAGAGCAATAACAAATTCTTCATTTTTATTTACTTCTCCTGACGAAGACAAAGACTTATTTTCAAAACGTTGGGAAAATAAAAAACTCTAACCGGCCGAAGTGTCTTATTTTTCATAGAAATTACCTAGTTTTGATGGGCTATACCTTGTTTAATATGGGGATTTTGGGCTCGGGTTTTGTTCATCGCAACATAACATTTTCTCACCTTTCGAGCCTATTTTAAATATATACGAGTTGTTTTTACTCCTTTTTAGCAATATATGAAAAATATATTAATATATCACCATTGCCTTTATATGCAACAAATCGATCAGCTTTCCAAGCCTTATGTAACTTGAAAAGAGAGAAAGATTCTATATGACAGTTGGCGATGTTCAAATCAATGGTTAGTCTAAGACATTTTTGTCGAAGCCAATTTTTCATAAAAAGAAACTTATGTCGACAGAGTAGGTGATCTGCGACTTGTTTCTAACATTAAAGACTTTGAATATAGGCACAACTATCAAAAAGAAGAGGTGATGTCATTGCATTGAAAAAAATATTGTAATTTTTCAACGAATCTTCAGCATTTATTAATAGCAAAAAAAAAATAAAATCTCATCCACGACAAAGTTCGACCACATTTTAATAATAAAATGATAAAAAAAAATGCTGAATGATTTACACTATAAATTCTTTGTTCATCTTCTATTAAAATGAAAAGATTTAAGCACGAATATAATTACAAACTTCTATTGTCCTTACTGCGATGAAAAAATATATTGGGAGGGCTTGGTTCATCTGTAGTGAACCCTCCCAGCGGTTTCGTCAATTTAATCCACCAGACCGCTTCTTAGAGCTCTAATACTGGTCTGGTAGAATAAATTGGCGAAACCGCTTTGGTTCATCACTGATGAGCCAAGCCCTACCAATATATTTTCTCAACGCAGTAAGGGCAGTAGAAGTTTGTATTGTATTTAAAAGAAACATTCATGCTCAAATCCTTTCATTTTTAGTGTATGAATGGCGCGTTATTGCTTTGTATCGCCTACTATATTCATTCGAACTAACGACTATTAAATCTTCAAGATTATTTTCTTATTCAAGAAATGCTACAAAACAATAGATGTGAATCTTCCGTATATGAATTGAATAATGCAACAGGATTCTGTGGGGATGAGTTGCCTTATTCAAAATGCTTCAAAAACCAAACTAATGTCGAACATGCATTTAGTGAGAGTTCATCACATTCAAAACTCTAGTTAACTAACTCTAGTTAACTCCGCCTTTGCCAGTCCCAAGCCCGGATGAAAAAGGAGGAGGGGGAGCAGTAACAATCTCGCTAAAAAACCTGGGTTCCATGGCCCGGCTGATAGTACCCTGTAAGGGCTCCTAATCCAGGGATACAGGATGAGCAGGGTTTGTACTTCATGTCAGAGGCAGCCATTTGAAGCTAAATCGGCCTGCCACTGAGAAGTGCTCCCAGTCTTAATGACAAAGGCAGACACATTCTACTTCACCCAGTCATGATGGCTGTCAAACAGACACCATCAAGGGTCACAACTTGATACCTTAATATGTTTGAGTGGAGATAAGGAAGAAGAAGAAAAATCTAGTTTTTTTAGGTAAACAGAATAAACAAAATATTTATGCTGAAGAAGCCTGTTTAAGGACGTCACAGTCCGAAAGTTTGCCGATTATACAGCTAAAACAAAAGAAACTCGTTTCCATAAACTTTTATTCCTTCTTCAAGATGATGTTTAGCGATTCTTTCTCTTGTAACATTATTTATCATTGGAAATATTTATATAATCTAATAGTTTTATTTAAATCAATAAGTTTTCAGATGAAACATTTTGCTTTAAATTGTTCATTGATACTCTTATTTTTTCCTTAAAACAAAAGTTACTGCTGGAAGAAAATTGCACAAAATTGAGGGTCTCTATTGCAAAAGTTTATAAACTCTGAAGTTTTTCAATGCGGGTTTTATTGCGGTCGCGGTTGTTGGAAATCGGCCTGTATCAACCCAATCCATCAGTTTTTTGAGAAATAATCATTTGCCATTGGCCTATCTTCAGAATATACAAATTGTGGATTTATTTAAGATATAAATAATAAAAAAACGGCTTTCGCCGCTATTTTCTTGCTTCATTTTATATTCGTCTCAATCCATCGTGTATAACAACCTCTTCTATAGCAATATGTTATCAGTAGAAGGATTTGTGATACCCTGAAAACTTAAGATGAATATAAAATAATAAACTAACCTCAGAAGTCGTTTTATTTATTATTTATTTGTATATCAGAGAATTTTACTTCTACTAATTTCTTTTTAAGATACATTATTTAAAAAAATTGAAATTTGAATCTATTTAAATCTTTATATTTATATAAAAAGGGACAATATATTTTATAGATATAAAGTTGGCACACTTTCAAATAAAAAGTGTACAAAAATTCGCTATTATAAAAATATAAGACGAAAAATCAACAATGGAACTATGGAGATAATCCAATATCAAATATATGAGTTATCACTATAAAATTACGATAAAATCTACTTATATAATTGCCTTATTCTGTCTCTGTGAAGTTCACGGATAGATTTTGGTCATCAACGCGCGCATCATCATTATGATCATTATCATTATCTAATGATAATTATTTATTATCTACTTATATAATTGCCTTATTCTGTCTGTGTGAAGTTCACTGTGTGAAGTTCACGGATAGATTTTGGTCAGAATGGATAAAATAAAAAAAGTGTCAAGGGATGGGAATCGAACCCACGACCTTCCGCTTACCGGGCAGATGCCATGACCACTAGACTACCCTGGACATATTTTTCCGTTCACATTTTTATTTTTATATTTTCTAGACACACACAGTTTGGGGCGGGACGTTTCACAAGAGAGACATCCACGGCGCCAATTTATAATTGTAACGAATAGTATTTTAATTAAAACATTTTAAAAACACACAGTTTGGAACGGGACGTTTCACAAGAGTGACATCCATGGCGCCAATTTATAATTGTAACGGATAGTATTTGAATTAAAACGTTTTTAAAATATATACGCACTCGGGTAAAACCCGGGCGTTGCCCCGGCCATTCGTCTAGTATATAATAAATGATCAAATTATTTAATGTTAAAAATATTCAAGATATTATTTTTTGGTTTTGATGATAGCTTTAATCCGTGTAATCAGCGCAACTCCGCCTTTGCCGGTCCCAAGCCCGGATGAAAAAGGAGGAGGGAGAGCAGTAACAAGCTCACTAAAAAACCTGGGCTCAGCTGGCCCGGCTGATAGTACCCTGTAAGGGCTCCTAATCCAGGGATGCAAGATGAGCAGCATTTGTACTCCATGTTAGGAGCGGCTGCACATGGTGTCTGTTCCTCATGTCAGAGGCGGCCATTTCTTTTGGAGCTAAGTAGGCCTGCCACTGAGTAGTGCTCCCAGACTGAATGACAAAGGCAGACGCATTCTACTTCACCCAATCATGATGGTTGTCAACTTTACAAACTTGATACCGTGATATGATTGAGTAGAGACAAGAAAGAAGTAGATATAATCAGCGCTAACCAACTTGGGTCTTATCTTTATCCATTAGCAAGCCATTAGCAACCTTTACTTGCACAATCAGGAGATGCCTTTCTCTTAATATTAAAACAAGTCTGTCAAAAACTTTGATTGAATGAGAAAATTCACGATTAAAGCCGACTTCTGGAGCTCAATACGAGAATTACTCGGGTTATAAACTGCACAATAAATTGGATATTAGTCAATAAACGAATGATCATAATATTGAAAGAATATGCAATTTTTTTTTCAAACTGGCGTCAATTCTGGAACATTGATATAGTATTGAAGTGTTGAATTCAAAGAGGAATTAGCAGAGAAATCAAGAACTTGAACGTTTCTTCGCATCAATTCTGGAACATTGATATAGTATCGAAGTGTTGAATTCAAAGAAGAATTAGTGGAGAAATCAAGAATTTGAACGTTTCTTCGCATCAATTCTGGAACATTGATATAGTATCGAAGTGTTGAATTCAAAGAAGAATTAGTGGAGATATCAAGAATTTAAACGTTTCTTCGCATCAATTCTGGAACATTGATATAGTATCGAAGTGTTGAATTCAAAGAAGAATTAGTGGAGATATCAAGAATTTAAACGTTTCTTCGCATCAATTCTGGAACATTGATATAGTATCGAAGTGTTGAATTCAAAGAAGAATTAGTGGAGAAATCAAGAATTTGAACGTTTCTTCGCATCAATTCTGGAACATTGATATAGTATTGAAGTGTTGAATTCAAAGAAGAATTAGTGGAGAAATCAAGAATTTGAACGTTTCTTCGCATCATTTCTGGAACATTGATATAGTATTGAAGTGTTGAAATCCAAGAAGAATTAGTGAAAAAATCAAGAATATCAACGTTTCTTATCAAGTAATATCACACCAAAGTTTAATTCAACTTCATTTTTAGAAAATCATCATAAATATATTAACTTTAATTAATATCTGGGTCAATATTTAGAAAATGGTAATAAAATAAATTTTGTGAGGATCGATATCTGCCAGTATGATTTATATCCATGTCGAAGATTTCCAAAGCATAAATCAAGATGTGCATATGTAAATAAGTCAACATTACTCATGATAAGATTAAAAGAAAAGATAGAAGAAAATCAACCAGTATTGAAGATAGGTAAGTTTTTTGTTTTCCTATAAAGTAACTAGAGGAGAGATTAGATATAATATAACTAAAAGGAATTCAAAATAAAAAAAATATTCCAAATAGTTTAAATAAATCAACATCCATATAAAATAAAGCTACTCACATTTATTCTATATATGAGAAAACATTAATAGTATAGATTATAAAATAATTGCAAAGGTTTAAAATGATGCATTAGCATGCCATCTGTTATCAAAATACGAAACTATAATAGACGCGTATTCGGTTCGGTTCAAAATCACTTTATTAGGTACCGCTCAACAAGAGCAACCTAGTTTATGATAATTCAAACAGTGGATAATATGTGAAGGTTATTCACATATTAAACAAAATGTTAACGCGTGTTTCAATCCCGGTTCATGACTGTCGGGAATCGAGGGTGTTACCCACTCGTCCACCGACTTGATTTGATAAAAATGAAACATTTTCTACTGCCCTTACTGCTATGGAAAAATTAATGGGAGGGCCCCTGGTTCATCAGTGGTGAACCCTCCCACCGTTTTAGCCAGTTTAATCTACCATACCGCTGTTATATTGCATTTATGGAACTTCCTTTTATAGAGATGCTAATGCTAGACTCTTGGAATGAGTATTTTAAATGAACTATGGACATAAGCTTTGAGGTCAGTACAGAATTACATATAATTATAAATATATAGTAAATAAAGGTTTAAATACAATATATCAATCAGGATAATTACAAAAAGTTTCTTTATTCAGTTATAAATGGTTAACTAGTTAACCTGACGATTGTTTCGACCCTTAGAGCTTTATAACCATCTCAATTTCTTAGACCTTTATGAAGTCAAATGATATTATGATGCATAAACGCCCCATCTGTTATCAAAATTCGAAACTATTATAGACGCGTATGATTATTTTAAAAATTAAACAATTCCTACTATACCAAGAGTCTAGCATCAGTATCACTATAAAAGGAAGATCGAAAAATGCAATTTAACAGCGGCATGGTAGATTAAACTGGCGAAACTCCCGAGAGAGTTCACCACAGATGAGCCAGGCCCTCCCATTAATTTTTCCATTGCAGTAAGGACAGTAGAAATTGTTTAATTTTAAAAAGAATCATACGCGTCTATAATAGTTTCGAATTTTAAAGTCAAATGAACAAAAAGCAAGGATTTTATAAAAAGGAATTGAATCTTTGTTTTTAATTTCATTTTGTTTTCTTGATCTGTAACCAATGCGTAATGTGTGTGTACTGTGTGAGACTCAGTATACTTAAAGCATTAGTAAACTGAATTATATAGAAAATTTAAATATTTAATTAGTAGATACTTCACAGAAAAATACTTGTGTATTGCTTTTGTGATTACAGTTAAATTATATAAATACTGGTTTACGGAATTGAATGAGTTACACATCGCATTATTATTTAACGAAATCTGAATCGCATTTGAATAGTAGGAGCTTCGGAAAAAAACAGGAAGAAATTACAGACAATTGGAAATGAGAATTTGAATCTTTGTTTTAAATTTTAATTTGTTTTCTTGATGTGTAACCAATGTTTGATGTGTATGTTGTGTGTGACTTAGTATAGTTAATAGGTATAAACTAAATTATATTTTGTTAGAAAAATTTAAATATTTAATTAGTAGATACTTCACAGAAAAATACAGGTGTATTGCCTTTGTGATTACGGTTAAATTATATAAATAGTAGGTTTCCGTGTATTGAATTGTTATACATCACATTATTATTTAACGAAATCTGAATCGCATTTGAATAGTAGGAGCTTCGGAAAAAACAGGAAGAAATTACAGACAATTGGAATGTTTATAATTTTTATTTTGGGCGAATGTGGAAGTTTGGATAATTAATATTTTATATAGATAGAGATATGATATTTTGAGTTTCAGACAAATTAAGTATAAGAAATTAAGTGATTGTAGTTTCCTATATGAGTGGAGTTCTCATTACCTGCTTAATTGTACAGCCCTTGATGCATAGAGGAAGGCGCTATATTAACAAATTAAATGTACCAACACTTCACCCTACGTATTGCTTTCAAAAATATCAGCAAAAATATCTGAGGCAATAGCTTACTATAAATCTTTTAGATCATCATTATGTGAGGACCAGTCAACAAGTGAATGACTTTGAGACGAAGAGTAGAGCCAGTTCAATTTCTATGCAAATAACACAAGTTGATTATTACCTTAGCCAATTGGGAGAAGCTGTATGGGGCAAGTCCCTAATAAAGGCTTTTGTGTGTGTGTGTTATAAGTGAAGTTCCAATAATTAGAATTCCATATATAAATGAATTTAGATAAATGACATTTTGACAATTAAAGTTAAGGATAATAGAGGTTTTGAAATTCTTTATTGAGATAATTAGAGTTTTTTAGATGAAGAAAGTTCAGAAAATGAACACGTATTTAAATTAAAGTTTAGAAATTCATCATTTTTAATAGGTTGATTTAAGATATTCTTGGAGTGTTTGGTTAATAGAAGATCCGTATGAAAGCAATTCGGATAATTGGTGTTTTACTGCATTTTTTTAATGAAGGATTAATAATTTCATATCAACTCTGCTAATTGATTATAATGATTGATTATATTTATAATTATCAATAAATATGGCCATACATAACCTTCTAATTTCTATTCATCAGCAATATTTTCTTCACATCTTTTTTTCTCTATTTTAGTTTCTTTCAAGTTTCTCTGTATGAACTTTTATAAGTTTTTGATATATTGATTAACCAACTATACATGAAGAACCTGTGCAGTATCAATATTTGTCAAATAACTGAATTCTTTCTTCTAATATCAAAGAATATCAAAAATATATTTTGAATACCTTTAGAATAATGTGATGGTAATGAATTTACATTTTTGTATTGAAGAGTTATTGAAGTCAATTATTACATTGCAAGTTGAAAATATTTTATTAAAATCGCGCTATATATTAAGCAGCAATGTTGAAAGGACTTATATACAGGTCATGCCACACATTCCAGGACAACACCTTCTGCCTTCGCAATCGATATCAGACGTGCATTCATCATGGTACCAGATGCATCTGATGTCAGGGTTGATAGGTGGACATCTAACAGCACCTGAACAAACATTTCTGGTCAGTTATTTGTCTAACTAATAATCGTAGAATATTCATATACAGTTTAACCTGTCTATAGCTCTCCCTCTAAATAGCGCCTTCCTCTCTATAGCGCCCGATTTCAAATACATAGTACGATGCGATTTACATTAAAAGTGACTGGTCTATAGCGCTCCCTCTTAGGACTCACCCAAAATTGGGTGCTATAGAGAGGGGGTGCTATCGACAGGTTTAACTGTATCTTTAATTAAAAAGGCATATATTGGATCAAAAATAATTTAACAATATTTAAATTGGCTTTACTTCAACACTTTTTAAAGGTATTACCACATATTTATGTTAACAACAAACTCAGCGCCCTATAACGTCAATAGAATTAAATTAAAAAAAATATATTTCCATATATCAATAGAGAGGGAGAAAAATGGACATATAAATATATTATAAATAAAATTTGTTCTCTCTCCTCTTTGAATATAGGCAAAAATATTTTTAAACTTAATTCTATTGATGTTATGTGACTCTGAGTTTGTTGTTTACATAAATATGTTATAATAACTTGAAAAAGGTTGGCGTTCAGCCAACTGAAATATTGATAAAATAAATTATAATTTGATCAAATATATGCCTTTTTAATTAAAGATCTATTTATAGATTGCTCTCTATTCTCAAAATTAATATTTCTAAGTCGGCTGTTAGAAATATACGGAATATTAGTTGTTAAATGAATGTAATTTAATATTAAATAATATCCAGATATTCACCTAATAAGTGGTAAATCTTATAGTACTGTAATTACGACTTTAGATTATTAAATGATGTAATTTATTGTTAATTTATAACCGAAATTCTGGTCTAAAGTCTATAAATCAGTAGCTGAAGATAAATTATTTTAGTCAACTATAAAAAAATGAAATATAAAAAATGAAATAATATAATTCAATAACGTATATTTTTCAGTTTATCATTACTCTTCCCAATTCATCCCTTCTTACTTCATCCCTAAGGATAGGAATAGTCGTTATTTCTCCTTAAAATAAATTACGATTTTTCGTTCAAAAGAAACATTTGCGTTAAAACTTGTCAAACCTCGTTTTAAAATCATAAGCCGCATTATATTTGTATTATAAAATAACATATATCATTGCAGTAAGGTCTGTAGAGACAATATTTGATGATATTATTGAAAAGAAACACATTGCCAGTAAATTTATTTGTTACAAATTTTATCGATATATGACAATTGAATTTATAAATATAACATCATATATAATATATTGTAGCCTAGTTTATTAATATTTATGTTGATTTACATAATTTTAAGTTTCAGAATTTTTCAGGCTATTTGCATATATTGGTTTGGATTGTGATTGCTATATAAATTTGTGTATTTTTAATTTTAGGATAGGAGATATTGTTCGTTAGTACAGGAAAAAACCTTTATTTTTACTTTCCTCTTACATCAAATGTTTTTCTAACACGACAATATTATTATGGTAAAAGATTGTGGTATCGTCATTGTCATCCTTAAGACGTCTATGTAAATAGAGAATATGGAAATAGTTATAGGCTCGGCACAGATGATGAAGGCCTACTTTACACGTTATCTATTTCATACAAGGATTTTCTACAGTACAATTCTCTCTGAGCTCTACCACTCTTTATATTTATACAATACACTTACAAAGATTGTAAGATTATAAATTCAAAAGGAGCTTGTTCTTTAAAACATGTTTATTTCGCTAGCTTTCGAAAGACAACGTTCTTCAACGGGCGTAAATACATGTAACTGGTATACATGTCGGTGGATGAGAGGGTAACACGCTCGATTCCCGACAGTCATGAACCGGGATTGAATCCTGCGTTAAAATTTGTTTAATATGTGAATAACCTTCACATATTATTCACTGTTTCAATTATCATGAACTAGGTTGCTCTTGCTGAGCGGTACCTATTAATGTGATTTTGAACCAACATGTAACTGGTTTATTTCTCAATTTGTAATTCTAACTGACATCATATTTGTTACAAATTTGTATATATCTTGGCTCTCAATGTATGTCTATATAATTGCACGCATCTCACATCACACCTTGTCTTTACGCCCGTTGAAGAACTATGTCGTTTGAAAGCTAACAAAATAAACATGTTCTATAGAAGAAGCTCCTTTTAAGTTTATAATCTTACAATATAGTTATGGTAATCCAAAGTTGATATCTACATACTTACAAAGATTAATCTCAAATTTGTTAAACTTTTTAATTAAAAAAAAAAGCTATCCTTCAACTGGACAACTTTGGCTATCATAATATGGGAACACTATATTCAGAAAAAGGCATTTAGATCATAAAATACCTTTTCCTTATTTTGAAAAGTAAAGTCTCTTGTTGGTGATTCGAATAAAACAAATTTCACCACGTTGATAAACGCTAACAGAATAATATTCGTATATGGTTCATTTAGTTGATATTTAAACCATTAGATGGCGTACTGCCTTATTTAATAACTTTTCTAGTGGTCGGAGTACTTACTTATAATAATTTATAGAATATTTTGAGAAAGTTTCAGGCTCTGCGCGCTATTAAATGAATCTTTTTAATCTCCATCGACTATCGAAGAGATTGCTAACTAAAAGTTCTTCAACAGGCAAAAAAAAAAAAAAAACGGTAGCAATAAACTATGTAGTCAAATATTCAAAAAATGAACTAGCGGAAGTTAATAAAAATATAGAATAAATTCAGAAGAGAAGAATTCGAGGTAAACCTTTTTTTTTATGACCACCATCTTTATTTTTCGGGTAAAAAAAAAACATTTATATATTTCCTCAATAATTTTTTTTCTGCGACACATTTAGGCAAATCGGTTCCAAAATCACTTTATTAGGTACCGCTTAACAAGAGCAAACTAGCTTATGATATTTGCAACAAAGAATAATATATGAAGGTTATTCACATATTAAACAAAATGTTAACATGGGATTTAATCCCGGTTCAATGCTGTCGGAAATCGAGGGTGTTACCTACTCGTCCACCGACTTCTTTTATTTAAGCAAATACTATATATTAAGATATAGAAGTTATATATAAATATAATAAAAGTGTTAAGATATAAAAATTTTACAAAGAGAGATATAAAAGTTACTTACGAGTTTCCTCTGCTTGAATGACAGTTGTCACCATCAGGATGGACAGTACTAAGGTCACTAGAATCAACTTCATTTTACCGTACCTGTCAGTAAAACAGAGGTTAACATCTTTCACATTTATAATCAACTAAACAGAAGGGAATCGACACAGTTGGCCAGATGGAAATCTGGTCACCTGCGCCCTCTAGTCCTATAAAGAGGGAGCCAAAAGCTTCCCCATGTGCACTAGGTGCAAAACCGAAGAGGCCACTCCCCAACATTTACTAAATTGCATTGGAAAGGACAAAAGATCCCTGTACAGTGAACCAAGAAGAGTTCTTGAGCTTCTTTACGAGCACGACCTCCAAGATCTTGTCTAATTTAGACTAAAAGAATAAGTAAAAAAAAAAAAACATTTATAATAGAACTTGTATTATCGTTGCTACTTATTTCTCAAGTCGTTTAAACGATCTCCATTAGGTTCCATTGTCTCAGCTTTTCTATTATAGTCCTGGGGTTTTCCCAGAGGTCTTTTTTGGAGGATTTGATACAAATCAATAGATGTTCAGGACTGGCTGGTTGAGAATCGCATTGTACAACACTAATATATTCTTTGGTAGGGTTCTATACACAAATATAAACTCATAGAAAAAAAGGAAGTTTCATATTTTGATGTCCCGGTCATCATATTTTAAGGAGACAGAAGCAAATATATTCACACAGTTTTTTCTTTCGTGTGATTTCAATAAAGCCACCGTGTATCAAATAACTTTCAGAGTTATAGTTTGAATTCCGAAATACTAGGACATACTAAAAGGTGCAACTTCCTTAAGTTTTGTCTATGAGTGTATATTCTTTGATCGGGTCCTATATATACATCAGAGATGGAAAATGTTTTTTTTTTAAACAACGAATTTTATTTATCATTGAGATTCACATAGTTGGGGGGGATGGAGAAGTCCGACCACACCTCCCTGCGGTTCCCCCTGGACCCTTGGAATATTCGACCAAATTCTGGTTCGTTTCCAAGGTGACTAACGTGGCAACGGCACCCATTTTCCAATGAAGAGCAAAATAGTGGATATTGCTGCTGCTGTGATGGAGATGCATGGAGACATCTAAGACTCTTCTTTGGACACGACAACAACAACAACATTCACATAGTTTTTTATACTCTCATGTGTCTTCAATAAAACCCCTGTGTATCAAATATCTTTCAGAGTTATTGTCTGAATCTCTATATACATGATAAAAGATAAAAACTTCCTTAAGTTTTGTCTACGAGTTCTGTGTATATTTTGTTTATCATTCAGTAAAAAATATAGAGGTGATGTTAAAGAACGATCTACATTATCAGTTTTGGAAATTTCAGATTGAAGAAAACCTTTATACTATGGTTTCGAGCTGTGGTAGCTACGATTTGATACTATTATGATTTGTGCAATTATAATCATTATTGCCTCTTTGAAGACCACAAATTTTCTCTTCAAAAGTGTTTATCTAAAAAGGCGGGGAAATTTACTTTATAAAAATATTACTATAGGTTACATATATAATGTTCCTTCAATATTATGGATTTACATTTATTGTAAATTGAAAATATTATATGGAAAAAAGTATTTTCAATGATTATTTGATATATATAATTCTATAGAAGCATAGAGCGCCTTTAAAATAGGGCCCGTTAAAATAAACGTCAAAATCTGACGCCATCTGTTGACCGTCGCCGCAACTAGCGGTTAGGTTTTGACGGGAGAGGCGCCTTATGCTTCTATGGATCAATTTCCTCCCGGAAAATTTTCCATCTATATAATTCTATATTGTCAAAAAATAAAAAATATAAAAGTCTTTTGGTCGCAGTGGTACAGCCTGCTCCACGCTGACGAGCGCCAACAGCGCGAAACGCGTTCGTGGATAGCTTTTCTTGATTTATCAAGAAATTGGGTTGGCCAAAATTCAGGGAACAGGTTAAATCAATGTTTAGTTTATTTCTGTTCCACCAGATGGCGCTCTGCCATCTACAAACTCATGTGATTGTGGTCAGGCTTTCTTTGATAATATAATTCTATATATTTCAACAATAAACTATATATTTATTATCTTTGCCTAATAATCGTTCATTTAAATCGATAATTTCGAAAAGGCTGAAGGTCCATTCTCTCTCTCTCTTTTAAGAACACTGATTATCTGATTATCTACGAAATACAGGAGGTTTATGACCTATTTAGTACAAATCATTTTCCAAATATTTATTTACCAACTATTTTTTTAGATCTGTTAGTAATCTATTTTCTTTAAATTTTTAAGATATAATACCTTTATTTGCTACTTAAAATTAACTCTATTTATGCGATTTTCGCCTGTCACTCTTATAGCAAATTCAGAATACAACTTTCCATGATAATAAAGAGGGTTTAGAAAACTTGAATCAAAATATATATTTTAGAAAATTGTCACAAAATCCTAGCCATACCAGTCTCACCTATGACAGGATTTGAAATACAACCTCCCATGTTTATCAAAGGGGTTTAGAAAACTTGAAAAAAAAACTCTGGTTACAAAATCCTTATTATACTTAAACACATCGCTTCTCGGCCTTTTGGCTAAGATCACTTAAACGCAGAGTTTACAAGAAATACTTTATGTTTATCCCAGCATGAGAAAAGTTGAATATAATGGAAGATATGCAAATATAAAGAACCGTACAGATCTCTTAAATTTATATAATAAATTAAATCTTAAAATATATTAATATCGAATTGATCATGATAAAGCAGAATTAGGTTTATAGATAATAAAACACAAGGTAATAAGACTAAATACAAATAAATAAAAAGTGTGTGACATTTGTGTATTTGGATTTGGTCTTATTACCTTGTGTTTATCGATATGACCAATAAATACATAATAATACAAAGCAATAACGTACCATCTATATATAACAAATGAAAACATTAAGACACAAATGTTTATTTCCCAAATAAATCTAACTTCTACTGACCTTACTGCAATGAAAATATTTTCATTTATATATATTTTGTCCTTAAGATAGAATTTGCCTGACCGGTATTCATATTTCTGTGAAAAATAGACACTTCGGCCAGTTAGAGTTTTTTATTTAACGCCTTACCAAATGCTTTATTTTTATTTATTTCTCCTGAGGAAGACAAAAGAATTTTGTCGAAACATTGAGATAATAAAAAACTATAACTGACCGAAGTGTCTATTTTTCACAGAAATATATTTTTTGTGTTTCATTCATATTATTTGTGAAAGATACACTCGAGTCTTAATGATTTCATTTGTTATAAATAGATAAAATTTTAGCTTCTTTTAAATAACTTTTAACATTGTTGATTGTTAAGTTCGCGTATGCCAATTGATCTCTATTTAATAAAGATATACTTACTATTTGAAATAAAAACACAGGTCTTCTCCGCTCTTCTTTCAATGCCGTTTGGATTTCTAAAATTCGTTGTCTTTTATATATGGAAAATGCACAGCTGTGTGATGGCGTCACTAGGGTTTGTGATTGTTATTTCAGCGGGGGTTGATTTAATTGTTCTATTTTTTATCTTCATTTGAATATAAATTGTTTCTATATTCAGTAAATAAATTCATTATTGCCTCATAGTTTGAAACACTAGGTCATGGAAACAATCTCTTTATAATACAATATAATGCGGCTATGATTATAGAACGACACAAGTTTTACCGCAAATGTTTCTTTTTACAGTACGAAAAATCGTAATTTTATTTATTTCAAGGAGAAATAACGACTATTCCTATCCTTAGGGATGAAGTATGAAAAGGTGTATTGTGAAGAGTAATTATGAACGGAAAAATAAAAGTGTCCAGGGATTTTTATTTTTTGTTTATCATTACTTTTCACAATTCATCCTTTCATACTTCATCCTTAAACATAGGAATATTCGTTATTTCTCCTTGAAGTAATTAAAATTACGATTTTTTTTGTCTGTAAAAAGAAAAAGCGGTAAAATTTGTTAAACGTCGTTCTACAATCTATCCATACTTTCTGTAGAATAAGTTGTTGGTTGTGGTACAAGATTATTGGCTTTTCTTAGGTGAGAAAAAATAGCTTGCGACAGTGCATCTTCCCTATTGAAAATATTGTAAACAAGGAAACTCTTACCTCTTATTGTTTCTATATAAATAGAATAATTTTATAAATAAAATTTTAGTGATTATCTTAAATTGTTCATCTTGGGACAAATTCATTTCTGAGTTCTTTTCATGCATGTCTGTGTGCGATGGAATGAATTTAATTTAAATCTAAAGTACATAATTCTAAATATTTAAAATAAGATGTGAAAATTTTGTTTTAAACTTAATATCAAACAGAAACTCACAACACAAGCAAAAACAAACAATACCAAAGACAAAACAACCTACACAAAACAAAACAAAAAAAAAAAACAACTACACAAATCAACAACTAAACATGATACAAACATGAAGGTCAGTGAACTAAAGTCGATCTCTCTAAATATTCCTTTATACCTTTTCTCTCTTTTCTCGAATTAGTAAATCTAATACAAGTTTATAAAGTTGTTTCAACCGAAATTGCAAATAATTGAAATTTTGTGGCTAACAATATTTGATCGGAGATCTTCTATTAACAGTCTCAAAAGATGCATCACACAAATAAGAATATTGTTTTCACTTTTCAAAGAAAGTGAAGCAAGAAAATTATTATTATTTGAGTGTGAAAGCTTGTAAAAATAGGAACTTACCCTCTACCATTAATTTTTTTATTTTTCTTTGTTGTCTGTTTTGCACAAGTTGAATCTGGTTAGAACGATGTATGAAAATTAGATGATTCTTTGTTTGCCTTAAATACGAGGTGTTTAACTCGTTTCTCTCTCTATATCTAAACATGTTTAAAGTTTAATATATTTATTTTATAAATCTGAGAGTTGTCTTAAAAAAACGATCCAACATAAAACAACGCTAAAATATTTATCTCAACTGACCGAATATGTCATTATATAATTTGAAAAACCGATTCGGAACTGGATCATCACATGTTTTCCAGTTAAGAAGCTCTGTTGTCTAGGACGAAAAAGAATAAATCAAATACATTGGCCCTGTACAAGTTTTACAGGGCTGCGCAAGAGAAGAAACATTGAGAAAAGAGAGCCGTGTGTAAATGGATATGTCAATTAACGATCACCTGTAAATAACTTAAAGTTTTCTAAGAAATTGTAGCAATATGTAGGGCATTGGTCTCCAATAAAAGGCTTGTTGTTGTATAAGAACCACCAGACATGACTCATACTATCAACCACAACTCATTGTTTCGAAGTAATAAAGGATACGTGAACTGATTAAGATATCAATTTGTATTCAACAAATGTAGATGAAACAATCACAGTTTACGACATCGTAGCCGTGCACAATTTCTATTTATAAAGGATAACAGTCTTTGCTTGAAAATCTAGAACAACACTGGCAGGTGAGTGGATAGAACCTCTGTTTGTTATTTCTTCAACCTTTTATATAGTGAAAACCATATTTTAAATTGTAAGTTCAAATTGATTTGAATATGAGATAAAGAGAGAGATACCTATAATTTGATTTAACAATCATCAAGACTATTTTCAAAAATCTTTCAAGAATCGACTATTCATCGCATACACATTAATTTTCATTAAGACATATATAGTGTGGTGATGATGATATATATTGTAGCAAATTATTTATTATTTTATTAAGCAGAGTATCATTTTTGATGTTTATATTTTGCTTTTCTGTAAACTTCCTTCGTTGTTTTTCTTTTGTTATCATTCATAGTTTGTTCTTGTCTTGAATAAATTGCTGTGTCATACTGAAGTTTGTCTTTCATAATTTTTCCCGTGGCAATATACTAGTACATGGATCAGCTTGTATCAGTGTATCAGTCTGTAAAAAAATTATATATAAAAAGTTTTTGATGTTTCCTATCCTTTTGTGAATATATAAGGATTAAACGAATTCTCTTTCCATAAGTCCGTGCTCTTCGAGCTGTTATGATAAGCGGTGGCCCTTCCCAAAGGTCCTGTTTAGTGCATCTGATGCAGGTATGTCAACATACAATTTATATTTAAAAAATGACACATCAACAAGAAGTTGTCCGATTTAAATGTAAATATGTATAAAAAGACGTTTCGATCAAGCATGCGAATGAATGAAATTTGGTGGCCGATTTATACAAAGCAAGAGCTCCAGTAAATCTGAACTGCGCATCTAGAACGAATATTCGAGAGTCAATATTCGGCGAGGTACGAACTAATTTTCAAAATATCCGTTATACTGTATCAATGTCTCGCAGAAAGATGTATGCATATTAAGAGCATATGTCAGAGTTTAAAAGAGGTCGTGCCATAAATGGAAGAAACAATGATTTCAATAGGGAATTCTGATCATCAATGACTCATCAATATTTGCTTGAAAAAGGGCTATGTTGGGTGATGGAATTTATCAAATGTTCTGTAACTTGTAGTTGTACTGAGGTTAAAGAGTGGTCTAAACCGTTGATTTTCGACCGCTACGACTCGGGTTCGATTCTCGCATAAGGCACTTTTTTCTGTTTTAAAAAAATGCTCAAATGGCTCCCGATTCTTGCAAGAGTGCAACCCCACCAGAGAGTGCAAGTAACCAAACGGTGCTCTTGCACATTTGTATTTTCACATGTGTAGACATGTACAGTAAACGCCGTCGCCAACTTCTACTCATCAAGATTATCATCATATACTAAATTGTATTGGAAAGGACAAAGGATCCCTGTACAGAGAACCAAGAAGAGTTCTTGAACTTCTTTATGAGAACGACCTCCAAGATCTTGTCTAATTTAGACTAATAAAAGGATAAGTAAAAAAAAGGGATTATCATGGGCTGTACCATGTGTACTAGAGATAATTTTTAAAAAATGATAACTTCAAAGTATAAACATCTAGAATAAGTCTACAAAAACAAATAATAAATACGCTCTCCTTGTTTATTTAAATATTTGTTTTAACAAGCTAATAGCTCTCTCGCTATTGTCTTAAAATCCAAACTAAAATTGAATAACATTAGAATAATTGAAAAGATTCCAAGATAAATTTTCAATAGAAACTCTCAATGAAAAATATTTTAAAAATTAGGATAAAATAATTTATTTTTTATATTGTATGTTTTTAATTTTGTATTTTTAAAAGAATACTAATTTTTCTCAGAAGAGAGAGAGAGAGAGAGAGAGAGAGAAATTTAGCCAAAAACAAATAGATAACTTAATTAGCATACGTTTTTTATCATTAGAGTAGAAAATTAATTTTATTTGTTTACATTGAAAATAAACAAGGTCGGTTTTTAACTAGTTTATCATTCCGATAATTTGATTTTGACTAACTTTTTATCTTATATTTACCTATTTAATACTTTTATAACCTATGTTATAACTAATATATCATATGTATATTTGAACTTAAGCCACTCTATGATCTTTAAGTTGACTAGCAAGTAAATTCACACTTTTTTATAGCATTACTTTAACAAATACAAACGTTCAGATGTGAATGTTTCTTTCCTAAGGTAGGGTTTGTGGTGTGTCGATTTATTAGTCCAGCGATGGCCCAGAAAATTATTTCAAAGTTAGTGTTTATTAGTATAACGCATTAGCTACATTTATATGGGAAGTCGATAAAGGAAGACAAAAGGACAACACCCATGAATGTCTATTGGGTTCTGATTGGCTGCTGCTGGTATTCCGCGCCACGCAGCGGTGGCCATCCGTACTATTTCCTGGCCCCGCTTGTATGTTTACCGACGGGGTGGTCCGTCATCCCAGCAGGCTGGAAGGAAGTCTCTTCTCCCATAGGTTCACCATTGATGAGCTAAGCCCTCCCAATATTTTTTCATCGCAGTAAGGACAGTAGAAGTTCGATATATGTGTCAAAGAAACATTCGCGTTTAATGTTTTCATTTGTTATATATAGATGGCGCCTTACTGCTTTGTATTAATTTATTATTTAACTAAATAACTTAACAAAAACCTTGCCAAGCATAGCTAACCTCTGAATGAAAAATAAAAACATATGGGTTATCAGTTTTTCATGTAAAAGTGAAAATTATCTTTAAAAAATAGTTCGAGGTAAATATATGAAATAAAAACTTTGAAAGGTATTTGATACACAGTGACATTTATTGAAGACACACGAAATAACCAAGTGTGAAAAAAATTGCCTCTGTCTCCTTAAAAAATTTGCTAGACAAAAAACTTGCCACTTTTTGAAATCCCAGGTATTAGAGGGACCAATAGGGGATGTGACCGCCCCTCGCTCCCAAGCGACACTTTTACCGTCGTCTCATGCTGGAAATAAGAGCGTCCAGGAGTTAATTTGGGATTAAAGCCCATTCCTGTTCAAGAGCAGTTGTCTTGGGTGGTTCTGGGCGGGCTGATACCCTCCTCCCCAGATAGCATGTTCAAGGGGATTGAGGACCTCGCCGGCCATTCCATTCTGTACGTGTCTACAGATTCCAGATGTTCATTAACCAGATCGGCTCTGTGTGCGGCGCGTTGTCATCCATAAACACGTATTCCGGGCCAACAGCTTCCCGGAAAAGCCGGACATGGGGTTCTAGGATCTCGTCCCGGTATCGTTGGGCATTAAGATTCCCGCAATCAACACATGGATGGCCCATTTGTCATGATGCCTGCCCAGACCATCACACCCATTCCGCCATAGGCATCCTATTCTACGATGTTTGAGGGGTGGTAGCTTGTTTCTCTCCAGATGTAGGAGCGTCGGGAACCATTATTCAGGCTGAACCTGGATTCCTCTTAGTACAGAACCCGACTCCATTGGTCCCAGTTGACGTGTTCTCTGCATCATGCAAGGCGGCGCCTCTTCAAGAATGGGGTCAAAGGAACGCTATCGCAGATTCCTAGCGTAAAGGCCTTGCATTTTATACCTTCGTGAGACGGGTTTCCGAGATATAATTCTGCCAGTGGCCGTGGCAAGCTCCAGGGAGAGTTGGTGGGCTGACATCTTCCGTGAACGCTAGGCTGTTAGAGCCTGGTATCGGTCGTCACTCGTGGTTGTCATCTTGGTGCAGCCCCCAGATTTCCTCCGGCGACAAATTCCAGTAGTTTGTAATTGGCTCTAGAAGTAGATTATGCAGATATTTTATTATTTTTAAATGGAGTACGTGTGTGTTGTGTGTGTGTTTGAATTCACATGTAAATGGAAATCCGCCGTTGTATAAGAAAATAAGGAGTAGTTTATGCTTAAAATATGAAATATCCTTAAGTTTTGTCTATGAGATTCTCAATAGTGATCCGAATGCTAAATGTCATCATGTATTATGACAGGTACAAGATGAAGCTGATGCTGGTGACCTTAGTCCTGTCTTGTTTGATGATATCAACTGTCATCCAAGCCCAGGAAACTCGTAAGTCTCTTGTCTATCATTGTAAAATCTCTCTCTCTCTTGTTCGGCGGTACATAATTTTGAACATCTCCGCAAATTAATGGACTCGGGTCGGTTACAAAGACACAACACAGGCTTTTGTAAAATTGAGAAACATCCATGTAGAGACCATTTTTTTCTGAATAATAGCCTTCGTCAGTCTAGTTCTGATTCCTTGTCGATCTCATGATACCAAAGCCAACCCTGGACTGGTGATACTAATTATCCATTATTTTCAAGTGAACTCTTCTCAATTTGTCAAAGCTGGTGTTGTGGTTTTGTTACCGACTTTAGTCCGTTAGTTTGCAGAGACGGTAAAGAGATGGTGTTTAGTTCTAGCCTCTACAGGGTGTACCAGGTAAATTAGGAATTTCAACAATGGTATTTTAACTGAAATTTTTTGCAAGTAAAAATTAAAATATCCGAATGAAATTTGACACAGTAGTAGATAAAAGGATATAGTTTTTATTTATTCAATGTAGTTTCCATTATTAGCTACAACAGTCTCGAGGCGAGTGCGGAATGAAGCACAGGCCTTGGCGACGATGACCTTGTCCATTTGGGTCATCACCGTGTGAACTGCTTTCTTGACAGACTGGATGGTGGTATGAGGAGCTTTGTTGACATCTCTCTCAACAACGCCCCATACATAGTAGTCGAGGGGATTGCAATCTGGAGAATTAGGGGGCCAAATATCAGGACCCCAGTGACTAGGGACGTTAAGTGTCAGCCACGATTGTGTCTTTTTTGCCTTATGGGCTGGAGCTGAGTCCTGTTGGAAGACATACTTCCTTCCTGCGGCCACCATGTCCATCCAAGGCTTCACAAAGGTCTCCAGAACATTGATGTAGGTGTGAGCGTTCATCCTAAGGCCCTTCTCAAAGAAATGGGGAGGCATGACATCACCTTCACTGCTGATAACGCCAAGGACCATTACGGAGGCAGGAAATTTCGTGTGCATCACGACAGGTATCTCTGAGGGGTCTTTACAGATCCAGCGATCATTCCTGGGATTTACCTTTTGGGCCACGTCAAAGTTCTTTTCGTCAGAGAAGAACCTTAGCATGCCAAAAGAGTCGTGTTTCAGGTTGTTGAGGAGGGCAGCAGCCTTTCCTTTTCTGTTATTCTTCATATTCTCAGTCAGCAACTGACCTTTCCCAAGGGCATAAGACTTGAGACCAAGGTCCTCATGGATAGTTCTGACAATTGTCATAGAGCCAACGTCCATTTCCTTGGCTATGGCCCTCATGCTCTTCCCAGGGTTTCCATCAATCTTCTCCTTGACATTTTTGACAAATTCTTCGCCTCTTACCCTGTCCGATCGACGCGAGTGCTTTTTCCTTGTAGCTATCCCCTCTTTGTTACTGTCGGCCTCATCAAACTGCTTCTTGACACGATAAATAGTGGTTTTGGGCCACTTAAGAAAATCCACTATCTCTTTGGGGCTCCTTCCGGCGCGCAGAGCAACGATGATGGCAGCTCGATTTTCAAATTCTCGGTTACTCTTCATCACTACACTGCGCACACATGTACTGTTGCATTTTACATGAATATGGCTACGTAATGAAAAAAAAAACAAGTTTTTAATCTCAAGTAGTTTTTGTTTTATGGACTGTCAAAGTTAGTCCCAATTTACCTGGTACACCCTGTATTTTGACGGATAAGGTTAACTTAATCTCTTATAGATCAATATCTTCTCGGCAAAATTTCCATCTGTATTGACATAGGTGTAGCTTTTTGGAGCTACTCCCAAAATAGTAAACAAACAATCTGACAACGAGGTTCTCATTGTTAACATCAATTAGATATAATATAAAATTATTCAAAAGGTATTCATAAAATGATTATCTTTAATTTCGCGATATTATATTCCATTGATAAGAAGTTTATAAATATAACATTTTTAATAATGATTATTATATAAATTATATTATTAATTTATCTAAATCAGCATTAAAAAGTTGCGAAATAGAAAGAGTGAAGTGATTCATTATATTAACAATTTAAAAATATATATTGTTTTTGTTCATAATTTTTTAATGTTCTACAAACAGTATTTTAAAATGTTCTAATTTTTAACAAGTTATATATATATAAGTAGAATTAAATTTAATTCTACTTATTCGTTCAGTAATAGCTTGCTATACTGACATTATACTCTCAATTCGACATTATACTCTTAGATCAACATCGAAATTTTCTATAACTTTCCTTGAAAAAATATTATAAAACCATTTTCATATAAACCATTTGTTGGATCTGAAATAAAATCATTTTATTTATTACAAAATGCCAATATTTCACTAGGCTGTACGCCTAACTTCGTCAGGGTCTTTCCTTTTATATTCCTTTTATATATATGAATTTCAAATATGGGAATATTGTGCTTTACTACTATAAAATATTTTGAAAATCTCTTGCGGAATAAGTTTTTTAAACAAAAACACTTATTGAGAAAGAGGTTTTTATAAATATTTTATAATATATGAATTTGTCATATCTCTTAATACGGTAACACTTATATTTTATGATAATTATTTAAGCACAAGAGTATATATCTAATCCTGATTGTACAGATCCAGGAAGCTGTCCGTGGTTTGACCCCAGCATCATCTGTATCTGGTACAACAAACAATGCACGTTTGATGAAGAATGTAAACCCAACGAGAAATGTTGTAATGAAATATGTGACCGCGTGTGCAGAGTAGCCGTTTAGTTCATCAAAATACATAGATAATTATAAAGTACTGATAATAAAATGTTCA
>CP092868.1:39823474-40026868 GCA_030710605.1 Cordylochernes scorpioides | reverse complement strand
CTTTGAAGGGTTTCTCGGTGTGGTTTTAAACATATTCCTATGCATTAAAACAATTCCTTTTGTTCATTATCCCACTACAGAACGTAATAATTGTGATAAATAATTATCTGCAACACAGGTTTTGGCAAATTCAAACATTACTTCGTTGTTGTGTGGTTCATTCTTTAAAACCACCTCTAAATTCTGTACTTGAATAATAAACAAAATGCATTATTTCAATGCAATTCAAAGAGAGAGGTACAGATTTTGGTATAATTATACATATACACACACACAAGCCTTTTTTATTGGGGCATCCAGCCCTATACATGATTCCCCTCTACAGGATTTAGCAAAGGAAGATATTTCAAAAGTAAAAACTAGAATACAAGAAGTAATAAGGAAAAAGAAAAGAGAGAAGAAAGAAAAAACAAACAAAAAGAAATATAACCATATATACAAAAAATAAACCTACAGAGCAAAAGGAACCGTACATGATTAAATATTTAAATTAAAGTACCAATGTTTAGAATATGTCAAGGTTAGGATATCTTTGAGAGGGCTAGTGTAGAATCAGCCACATTCAATCTTCGCACTCTTCCTCCAAGCAAACCACGACATTCGGCGAATCCATTATTATCCAACGGACATTGACTGCGGCCTTGTAAAATTTATATAAACCGAGGGAGAGACCCTGATCAACCATCAGTGTGTTCATCCAGCTGCAAATTTGTTGGCTCAATTATACATATACAAATAACAAGAATATAAATTAGATAAAATGTTCTCTTTAAAGTTCATAACCTGCTAAGAAAGAATTTATAAAATGGGTCAAATTTTCAAAAAAGCATTTATGACGATGAGCTGGAAAGACCATTTATATTTAGATATATACCATGGTATATAAATATAAAACAATTCCTTACTGTTGATTTCCGCAATGAAAGAATGTAGGCCTGGCTCATTAATAGTACACCCTGGTTTAAGGAATCTACCAAACTAATCTATTGTTATTATTTTAAAAGAAATTAACTTTTAGTTGATACTGATTCCGACAGATGGTGCAAGCCATTTGCAACTTTTAGTTGCACGATCAGGGGGGGGGGGAGATGTATTTATCTTAATTTATCAGCCTGATTCCAGTACAATGATATTTTTATACCTTTCAAAAATATTTTTCAAGCTTTCGAACTTTATCCTTCTTCTAGAAGTACTCAACATTCTGATAAGAAAAGAATGACTTCTTTTGATTATCGTAGCCGAATGTTTGTTACCGTTAGAAGAATAGTAAAATTGGTAAGCACATGTACCAATATTGTTACGATATACTAGAGCGCCATTTGTTATCAAATTATAAAACTATTCTAGAGGCGTAATATTCTTTTTAAAATAAAACAATTTCTACTGTCCTTACTGCGAAGGAAAAATTAAAGGGAGGGCCTGGCTCATCAGTGGTGAACCCTCCCAGCGGTTTCGCCAGTTTAATCTACCATACCGCTGTTATATTGCATTTTTGGAACGCTCTAGTATATCGTAACATTATTGTTCTAATAAAAGACACAATTTGATATTTGCGGAAGAGCGATTGCTCGAAGCATATTATATATTTATAATTATATTTAATTCTGCTGTCCTAAAAGCTTATGTCCATAATTCTTCTAAAATACCCATTCCAAGAGTCTTACAACAGTCACCTATAAAAGTAAGTTCCAAAAATGCAATATAACAGCGGTATGGTAGATTAAACTGGCGAAACCGCTGGGAGGGTTCACCACTGATGAGCCAGGCCCTCCCTTTAATTTTTCCATCGTAGTAAGGACAGTAGAAATTGTTTTATTTTAAAAAGAATATTACGCCTCTAGAATAGTTTTATAATATGTACCAATATGCTGTTATTAAAAATAAAAATATTCACTTTCATATATAATAACAATCTTACACATTGATTCTTAGCCAATTTATCTCTGTATGAATTTCCTATTTAAATTTAAAAAATCGATTTTATTACTCAGATTTATTCCCAAGTTGAGTAGTTTTCAAGAGTATCTGAACATAATGCGTAGGTTGGGTTATAATTGGATATGATTGTTTCAATCTCTTTGAAAACGATTTTTAACTTTCATTGAGCATAGAATAGTGATCCTGGAACGAACCACATTCAGGAAAAGACAGAATGAAGTAACATAGAAGTAGTAAAATATAAAGAACGAGTTAACTATAAGAGATAGTGAGAAAGTGAGATTGAAACTAATTTTATACAGCATTCATATAAGATTATACAAGTTTAAAGGTACTTGTTTAAGGTATAAATAAGATTATATAATGATATATCCTGACCAGGAGCACATGTGCTTTACAGAAGTCAATGTTTAGTTGATTTCTGTTCCACCAGATGGCGCTCTGCCTTCTGTAAAGCACATGTGCTCCTGGTCAGGATATGCATTCTTTATTTTTAATATCAACATCTGACCCACTTATTTTTAATTTTTTTCAATTTTTTTTTAATATTGATATATGTGCATATTAAAATATTAATATGAATAGAGAGAGATTTCCTCTACTAAAATATATTTCAGCACTTCTGATAACCTCTTACTAAATGACACTCTATAATGTTATGAAGAAGTTCGAAGCAGTCCATAATAAGATATTTTATAAATTTTTGAAATATTCTGTTCTCAAATGACTTTATTTTATTTTGAAATTGACATAAGTCTCTACTTTTTTCACTCTCCGCTCAGAGAGAGGATTGCATCTTTAATTATGAAGGTAATTGTTATAAAATTGATCTCTCTCTCATTTAAATGAATTTCATTTATTATATTTGAGAGCATTTATTTACATCAAATAGATATAAAACTATGAAATTTCTATACAACACACATATATTTATCTTTCCCATTAATTTTCCCATTGCATTAAGGGCAGTAGAAATTATTTTATTTTCAAAAGAATCATACGTGTCTATAATATTTTCGAATTTTCATAAATGGGGCGCTAATGCATCATATTATAATTGTTCTAATAAAAGACACATATATATGATGACTTTTATGATATTTTAGTCTATTAGTTCATTAATTTATATATTTAAATAAATACTATATTGTGAAGAAATATATATAGCTATTTTATAATAAATTTATTATAGAAAGGTTAGAGAGCTTATACGAGTATTACTCGTATTACAAGTAATATTTATACTCGTATTTTCATAGTTTTCTTTAATACCATCATAAATAATTCCAATTTAGTACGCATTTATAAAAATTATTAAAATTCGATATTAAAGAGGTATGGTATGTTAATTTGGCGAAACCTCTGGGTAGGTTCAACATTCATGGTGAACGGTTTGCGGATTTCGACAAATTAGAAAGAGGGAATCATATAATCTATATAGATAATACCGTAACAGAGTTTTCCATTGTAAAGTCCTGAGCTATCTCCTCCGAAGATTCTGAACTACACATAACGATCTATATACCAAAATTTTCGTTATTTTTTTCTTCGTATGATAGGCCTGTTTTTATTTTCCTAATGTTAACAGTTATTTTTATTTTTTAATTTAATCTATTTTACAATCGTAGATTTTTTGCATTTATCATCATCAATTCCTTTGTTTTGAAATGCGTTCTTTTGTCTTATTACCTTTTACTAATTTATAATATATATTTGATATATATATATTTGATTATGATTATAATTTGTAAGTACTTTGTTATAGTTTTTCATTTAAATAGAGCTCAATTTTTGTGTATGTTTTCTATTTGCAGTATCTTTCCTAATGTCTTTGGCAACGTTTTTTTTTCTCATAAATAGGCTGAGGTTATATTATTTTTCGAATTGTAGATTGAATTATTACTTTTAGTCTATAATAATTATCTTTTATAAGTATTTGTTATAGTTTTTCATTTGAATTTAGCACAATTTTTGTATCTGGTTATCTTTTTTGGCATCTTTTCATCTCTCTTTGGCATCTTTTTTTTTCTCATTAATAAGACCTAATCCAAATAATTTAATAGTGTGTGACGTTTTTTTTTATTAAATTATTTGGATTAGGTCTTATTTTCTTTTATTAATTTGTTATAGTTTTTCATTTGAATTTAGCTCCATTTTTGTGTCTTATTTACTTTTTTGCAGTGTCTTTCATAATGCCTGATTTGATTACTTGATCTGTTATAGTTTTCGATTGAATTTAGCTCCATTTTTGTGTCTTATTTACTTTTTTGCAGTGTCTTTCATAATGCCTGATTTGATTACTTGATCTGTTATAGTTTTCGATTGAATTTAGCTCCATTTTTGTGCCTGATTTTCTTTTTTGCAGTATCTTTCATAATGCCTGATTTGATTACTTGATCTGTTATAGTTTTCATTTGAATTTAGCTCCATTTTTGTGTCTGATTTTCTTTTTTGCAGTTTCTTTCATAATGCCTGATTTGATTACTTGATCTGTTATAGTTTTTCATTTGAATTTAGCTCCATTTTTGTGTCTGTCTTTTTTTTTCTTCTCATAAATAGGCTGATGCTGTATTTGTGTACTCAATTGTTGCTTTTTGTGTCTGGTTTCTTTTTTGCAGTATTTTTTTGGAATCCTTTTTTTTTTCATCAATTGTTTCCTCACATGCTTGGAATTTTCTTTTTATGCCTGTCCTGGCTTTCAGTTTTATAGTTTTCCTCTGCTTGGTTCTTATTTTACCTTTTTTTTCAGCGTCTTCTGTCATGCCTCGAAAAGGCCGTGGAAGACTCACTCCCCTAACCGCTAGGCGTGCTAATATGACTCGCCGCAGACACAAAAACCCCAATTGCTATTTCTCTTGTTTACTTTTTTACCAATGCCCTATAATTTTTCACCTGAAAGATTTTTTATTTTATTTGTTATTCAATAAACTATTATCACTTATTTTTGGTCTTCTTTTTATTTACTTATTTTACTGGGGGTTGGTGGAAGGATGGTCTAAGCCGTTGGTTTTCGACCGCTACGACCCGGGTTCGATTCCCGCATTGGGCACTTTTTTCTGAAAAAAATAAAAAAATGCTCCAATGGCTTCTGATTCTTGCAAAAGTCTAACCCCACCAGCAAGCGCAAGTAATCAAACGGGGCTCTGGCACATTTGTACATGCAAAGTCGAACTGCTTTTCACATGTTTAGACATGTGGTGTACTTACAGTAAAAACAGTCGCCTACTCTACCCACCATGATTATCAAGGCCTGTACCACGTGTACTAGGGATAAGCAAAAAAAAATATTTTACTCATTGATCTATACATACAATTATATACATACAGTTTTCTACATTTTTGCGCTCTGCAGTCTAATATGTTGTTAATAATAGGGGTTTTAGACAAATATCAACTGTTGAAATTTGAATTTCCAAAATAGTTGAATTATCGAAAGTGTCGAATTAGTTTGTCATATGATAGGCCGTAGGTCGAGACATCAAAAATGGTCGAATTATCGTGTGTTGAATTAATTAGATTATATTGTATATATAAAAAAATAGAATTGTTGTTTTTAATGAGGTCTTTTAAATGAATTTATTCCTTTAATATGTTGTCATATCTGCAATTTTTTTTCATTTCCAAAATATTTATTTACACTTTCACCAATGCCTATAGTATCTTTGCGATGGAACAGGTATGGTGTTCTAGCGCATGTGCTCTCATGTCCTTGAAGCACATATACTGACAGTACCCAAAGTTGAACACACTGTATGATGTCTGAAATATCTTTGTCCCCTTCGGATACCAACTTTCGCTTCATTCTATAGAGGCTTTATGTTTCACTAAGGTTGGCTTTTGCTATGACTATAAAGAGGGCTCAAGGCCAAACCTTTGCTACAAGAGCCTGAGTTTACGCACAGACGACTTTATGTGACTTTTTCAAGTGTGCGAACTTTGGATAGCATACATGTAAAGTTGAACCCAAGTATATATAAAATGTAGTTTTTAATGAGGTCATTTAAATGAATTCCTATTATAAATCGTCTCCTCTGAAATATAGTTTGTAAATTTATATTCTGATTTATTTTATCCTTTTTTTTCATTTCCAAAATATATATTTACACTTTTCACCAATGCCTAAAGTTTCTCACCTGGAAGAAAAAAAACTCCGCCTTTGCCGGTCCCAAGCCAGGATGAAAAAGGAGGAGGGGGAGCAGTAACAAGCTCACTAAAAAAACCTGGGCTCAGCTGGCCCGGCTGATAGTACCTTGTAAGGGCTCCTAATCCAGGGATACATTCTTTTGGAGCTAAGTCAGTGGCCTGCCACTGAGTAGTGCTCCCAGTCTTGATGACAAAGGCAGACGCATTCTACTTCACCCAATCATGATGGTTGTTAATTTCAAGCTTTACAAGCTTGACACTCTAATATGATTGAGTGAAGATAAGAAAGGAGAAAAAAATATTTTTTGTATTTTTTTTTGGCAATAATCTATTTATTATCAATTAATTTGATTTTGGTCTTTATTTATTATTCCCCTGCTCTATACATACATTTTGTACATTTACAATGTCAGAAGTTTTCTCTGTAATACCTTTTTAGCAGTGAAGTTATATTTGAGCAACAAACAATTGTTGAAATTTAAAATGGTCGAATTATCGATAGTGTTGAATTACAGTTTGTTATATGATAGGCTGTAGGTCAGGACAACAAAACATGGTCGAATTATCGAGGTTATATTGTATATATAAAACTATAAATGTAATTTTAATGAGGTCATTTAAATGAATTCATTCCTTTTATATGTTGTCTTATCTGTGATATAGTAGTATTGTTTGCAATTTTATTTGCTGATTTGTGTCTTTTTTTTTCCACTCAAAATATATATTTTAAAACTCTTGAATTACAGTTTGTAGGTAAGGACAACAAAACATGGTCGAATTATCGAGGTTATATTGTATATATAAAACTATAAATGTAGTTTTAATGAGGTCATTTAAATGAATCCATTCCTTTTATATGTAGTCTTATCTGTGATATAGTAGTATTGTTTGCAAGTTTATTTGCTGATTTGTGTCTTTTTTTTTCACTCAAAATATATATTTTTAAACTCTTGAATTACAGTTTTTTATATGATAGGCTGTAGGTCAGGACAACAAAACATGGTCGAATTATCGAGAGTGTCGAATTACAGTTTTTTTATATGATATGCTGTAGGTCAGGACAACAAAACATGGTCGAATTATCGAGAGTGTCTAATTACAGTTTTTTATATGATAGGCTGTAGGTCAGGACAACAAAACATGGTCGAATTATCAATAGTGTCAAATTAAATTTGTTATATAATAGGCTGTAGGTAAGGACAACAAAACATGGTCGAATTATAGAGGTTATATTTTATATATAAAACTATAAATGTAGTTTTAATGAGGTCATTTAAATGAATTCATTCCTTTTATATGTTGTCTTATCTGTGATATAGTAGTATTGTTTGCAATTTTATTTGCTGATTTGTGTCTTTTTTTTCACTCAAAATATATATTTTTAAACTCTTCAACCAATACCTATAGTTTCTTTCTTGAAATTGCTTACCAAACACGAGTCAGTGTTTCCTCAGTGTTAACAGTGTGGAGTGTAAGATTGTGGAGGAGCAAAATAACTTCCTATTGAATTTTTCAATAGCCTTACTCCCAGAAGAATGCCTCCACACCAGTTATACTCTAGGTTGGTGCTATTGTTATGCTTCTGAGAAATTTTAATCTTAAGCAGGGTCTTTACAATGGTACATGTATGGTGATACAGTGCATGTGCTCTCATGTCCTTGAGGTACAAATACTGACAGGGGCCAATGTTGGACACACTGTATTGGTGTCAAAACATCTTTGGCTCCTTCAGATATCAACATTCCCTTCATTCTGAAGAGGCAAGAGTTTCCAATAGGGTTGGCTTTTCCTATGACTATAAATGAGGCTTAAGGCCAAACCTTTGCTAGAGTGAGTTTCTTGCTACAAGAGCCTGCATTTATGCATGGACAGCTCTATGTGGCTTTTTCACGTGTGTGAACTTTGGATGGCATACAAGTAAAGTTGAAGCACAAATACTGACCGGGACCAATGTTGGACACACTGTATTGGGGCCAAAAATATATTTTGCTCCTTCAGATATCAGCCTTCCCTTCATTCTTAAGAGGCATCAGTTTTCACTAAAGTTGACTTTTGCTATGACTATAAATAATATTTGGCTTCTTGCTACATACGCATGGACAGCTCTATATAATACATATAAAGTTGAACCCATGTATGAATAAAAATAGAAATTAATTTTTAATTAGTCCTTTAGATTAATTCCTTTTATAAGTAGTCTCCTCTGCAATATAGTTGACAACCTCTTTTTTCTGATTTATTTTCATAAACTTTTTACTAATGTCTATAGTTTCTTACCTCAAAGGAATTTTTTTGTATTAGTTGTTTGTTAATACACTATTATCAATTATTTAGATTTTGGACTTTTCTTTATTCACTAAATTCTCCCATTTCTCTATACATAAATTTTGTACATTTTCAGTGGCTGTCATCGCCTCTGTAATACCTTTTAACCGGTAAGGTTGTATTTAAACAACAATCGACTGTGTAAATTTGATTTTTAAAACGGTCGAATTATCGGAAGTGTCGAATTATTGATAGTGTCGAATTACAGTTTGTTATATGATAGGCTATAGTTCAGGACATCAAAACATGGTCAATCTATACTTTTAAAGTCTCTGCAGGCCCTTTGGGTAAACCCTGGGCGTTGCCCGGGTCACTCGGCTAGTAATAAATAAAATAAAAAAGAGTTGCGGCGATATATGATTCCCTCTTTCTAAGGTTCAACATTGATGATCCTGGATTTCCAAATGTTTTCGAAATTAAATTAAAGACAGTAGGAAATTGTTTATATTTTCAAAAGAAATACATATACGCTAAAAGTAGTTGGAACTTTTAAAGAGAGAGAGAAAAATGACTTAACATATTTTATAAACGCATCTGTCAAATGTCGTTCTACTTTTCCTATAGAGAGAACGTCATCTTTTATAAATGGAAATGTCACAGCTGTGATGGTGACAACATCGTTATTGATTGATCCTTTTACAGATGTTGATCATTTGATTCCTCTTATTTCACTCTATTGAATACTAATTGACTGCATATTAAGTAAATATATATATATATGTCATAATATATACTATTCCAGGAATAATAAAGCCAACCTATAGACAACCCATAGAGAGACGGTCAATTTAGACACCAGCGACATTTCAAGGGGCGACCATTGGGGCCCGTCAGTTAACACCTCGGGACTTTGAGGACAGTTGGGGATTGTTTGCGACACAAACGGCCGCCCGGCTGTGGCGGGTCCGTCTCTCTCTCTCTCTCTCTCTGGTTGCCTGGGTTACTCTTCCAAATTGTGGTGTGATTATTTCTCTCCCCACCTTATTATACCACATATAAATATTTTTTTATTATCTCCCAAAGTATGTATGATTACTAAATTAGTGAGGTAATATACATAGTGTATCAGGTAAATTGGGAAAAACCATAATGGAATTATAACTAAAATTCATTGCAAGTAGAAATAATTTTTAAAATGATAGGAATTTGACACAGTAATATATGAAAGGATATAGGTTTGCTTAATACAATATGTAGTTTCCATTATTAGCTATAACAGTCTAAAGGCGTGTGCGGAATAAAGCACAGGCCTTGGTGATGATGACCTTGTCCATTTGGGTCATCTTCTTCTCTCTTATCTCCAAACTGGGTGAAGTAGAATGCGTCTGCCTTTGTCCTTAAGACTGGGAGCATTACTCAGTGGCAGGCCGACTTAGCTCCATAAGAAATGGCCGCCTCTGACATGAGGAACAGACGGCATGTGCAGCCGCTCCTAACATGGAGTACAAACGCTGCTCATCCTGTATCCCTGGATTAGGAGCTCTTACAGGGTACTATCAGCCGGGCCAGCTGAACCCAGGTTTTTTAGTGAGCTTGTTACTGCTCCCCTCCTCCATTTTCATCCGGGCTTGGGCCATCACCGTGTGAACTGCTTTTGACAGACTGGATGGTGTTGTGGGGAGCTTTTCTTTTACATCTATCTCAACAACCCCTCATACCAAATGTTAGTAGCCAAGAGGATTGCAGTCTGAAGAGTAAGGTGCCAAATTTCAAGACAGGACAGGACATGTACTGTTACATTTTACATGAATATGGCTACAGAATTCTTTATTTCGACTTAGAGCGCTATGTCCACCTAGGGACACTTGCACTTTAAAGATAAACTGAAAATTTTGAAAGAAAAAAAAAGAAAGATATTTTAAATATGTACAGAATTAGTATGCAAGTTAGTTAGATGAAAAGATAAATAAAAATATATATATCAACACAATTGATATATGTACAAAGGTTTGGTATTCAAATTTAGTTAAATGAAATCAAATTGTATTGTGCGTATTCGAGAAAAGCAATTTACAGATTAAAAAAAAGGTTTTAAGGAATATTTTTGAATGAAAATATGCTAGATATTAGAGAATTATTCAATTAAAACAATCTACAGAATGCAAAAAAGCAAACTTTTGTATCTATATTAGCATTAGTCTTTGTCTTAAAGAATGTCAGAGTTATTGCCAATTTACCTGATACACACTATACATTCATTTCTATACAATGTGAAAAAATAGTACAAATGTGATATTGTACTAGGATTAGGTGCATAAATTAAGAAAAAGGCATCTCCTTATCGTGCAACTAAAAGTTGCTGATGGCTTGCGCCATCTATCGGAATAAATATCAACTATTCTCGTTGATTTTTAATTATTCCAGAATTATTTATTCCATAATTCTATACAATGTGTTCTGATTAATCGTATAAGACATATCTAATGGCTTCTATACATAAAGGAAGAAGGTTTGGAATTGTCATTCCTAATTACAAAAGTACAAAATAAGAATAGAATTGATAGGAAATATTTGTTTGATACTACATAATATAAGCAAGCAATACGTATACAGGGTGTACCAGGTAAATTGGGAATTTCAACAATGGAATTTTAACTGAAAATTTTTGCAAGTAAAAATTAAAATATCCGAATGAAATTTGACACAGTAGTAGATAAAAGGATATAGTTTTTATTTATTCAATGTAGTTTCCATTATTAGCTACAACAGTCTCGAGGCGAGTGCGGAATGAAGCACAGGCCTTGGCGACGATGACCTTGTCCATTTGGGTCATCACCGTGTGAACTGCTTTCTTGACAGACTGGATGGTGGTATGAGGAGCTTTGTTGACATCTCTCTCAACAACGCCCCATACATAGTAGTCGAGGGGATTGCAATCTGGAGAATTAGGGGGCCAAATATCAGGACCCCAGTGACTAGGGACGTTAAGTGTCAGCCACGATTGTGTCTTTTTTGCCTTATGGGCTGGAGCTGAGTCCTGTTGGAAGACATACTTCCTTCCTGCGGCCACCATGTCCATCCAAGGCTTCACAACGGTCTCCAGAACATTGATGTAGGTGTCAGCGTTCATCCTAAGGCCCTTCTCAAAGAAATGAGGAGGCATGACATCACCTTCACTGCTGATAACGCCAAGGACCATTACGGCGGCAGGAAATTTCGTGTGCATCACGACAGGTATCTCTGAGGGGTCTTTACAGATCCAGCGATCATTCCTGGGATTTACCTTTTGGTCCACGTCAAAGTTCTTTTCGTCAGAGAAGAACCTTAGCATGCCAAAAGAGTCGTGTTTCAGGTTGTTGAGGAGGGCAGCAGCCTTTCCTTTTCTGTTATTCTTCATATTCTCAGTCAGTAACTGACCTTTCCGAAGGGCATAAGACTTGAGACCAAGGTCCTCATGGATAGTTCTGACAATTGTCATAGAGCCAACGTCCATTTCCTTGGCTATGGCCCTCATGCTCTTCCCAGGGTTTCCATCAATCTTCTCCTTGACATTTTTGACAAATTCTTCGCCTCTTACCCTGTCCGATCGACGCGAGTGCTTTTTCCTTGTAGCTATCCCCTCTTTGTTACTGTCGGCCTCATCAAACTGCTTCTTGACACGATAAATAGTGGTTTTGGGCAACTTAAGAAAATCCACTATCTCTTTGGGGCTCCTTCCGGCGCGCAGAGCAACGATGATGGCAGCTCGATTTTCAAATTCTCGGTTACTCTTCATCACTACACTGCGCACACATGTACTGTTGCATTTTACATGAATATGGCTACGTAATGAAAAAAAAACAAGTTTTTAATCTCAAGTAGTTTTTGTTTTATGGACTGTCAAAGTTAGTCCCAATTTACCTGGTACACCCTGTATTTATTAAAATCTAAAAAAACAAGAGCACTTTCAAGCAAAAAGCGGCTTTTAGACTTATATTAACTCAAAAATAAGACTAATAAAGGAAATTTCTATAAACAAATATTTATTAGAATCTGTATTATCTGTCTTATATGAGTAAAATTAGATATTTTATCAAGGGGGTTGGTGGAAGAGTGGTCTAAAGCTTTAGTTTCCGACCGAAACGAACTGGGATCGAATCCCGTATTGGGCAATTTTTTTCTAATTAGAAAAATTTTCCAATGGCTCCCGATTCTTACAAAAGACCAACACCACCAGCGAATACAGGTAACCAAACGGGGCTCTGGAATATTTGTAAGAGTAAAAGTCGAACTGCTTTTCATATGTGTAGATATGTGGTGCACTTACAGTAGAAGCAGTCGCTAACTACCCACCATGATTAACATGGTCTGTAACACGTGTACTAGGGATAATAGTAAAAAATATATATTTTTTTATTAGTATAGATTTCCTCAAATTTTGGCTTTTTTGAGGCTTCCTTTATGGAAAATGATCTGAAGGAGGAGAGTAAAGTGCCGATTTTTACCTCGCTACTAGATTCTGAAACTTTGAAGCTGGGAAACGACCTTATTCTTCCGTCGGGTCAACAGCAAATGTCTAATTTATATATTTTTACATAATGAGGCTTTAAAGAATGAAAATAATCTTCATCTATTTACATACACAACAGTCCGAAAACTATCTCTTTTTTAAATATTGGCTTAAATTTGTTTCCTCATTCAATATTATATGGATCTATCTTTCTATTTAATTGAGGAAAGTTGGAAACAAATGGTCACACCTGTCATTCTTTTTCCAAAATACATTATCTCATATAAATGGAAATTGCCCAGCTGTGATTTCGTCAACAGAATTACCTATTGGTTCATCAACAAATACTGATTATTTTGGCTTCACCTCGCGTCTATTTATTGATAATACTAATATTGATTATATTAATGATGATATCATCATCGCCATAGCGCCCTCTATCGCCGAAAATTATATATAAGAGCTGGGGAAATCGGTTTTAATTATATCTATTTTTATCGTAAAGATAGAGGCTGCCTGGCCAGCATTCAAAGTTCTATGAAAAAATTGACAATTCGGCCAGTTAGAGTTTTTTATTTTTCTCAACGTTTCGACAAAAATCTTTTGTCTTCGTCAGGAGAAGTAAATAAAAATATTTTTATTTCCAAGATCATAGTCTTTGACGAGTTTAATATTTGTTTTTGACTCGCGCTTTAGATGTTGTACTAAATTCGAAAAATCTCGTGAGAACGACCTTGCAACTTCAGAAAAATTTTTAACGCCTTGCCAAATGCTTTATTTTTATTTACTTCTCCTGACGAAGACAAAAATTTTTGTCGAAACGTAGAGAAAATAAAAAAACTCTAACTGGTCGAAGTGTCTATTTTTCATTGAGGTATATATTCTTAAATAAATATTTCTCTACAGTCCTAAAAGCATATGCCTATAGTTCTTCCGAAACATCAATTTACTGTATTCAATAACGAATTCAGTGTATATAAGAAATTCATTCCATTACAATAGTGAAGCTTTCTGAAGATTAAAATAGCGAAACCGCTGGGACGATTCACCACTGATGAGCCATGTCCTCCCTATTTTAATTTATATTCATTGAATGAGAGGGCTAAATAAATAGCTCATATAACGAATGAAGACATTAACACGCGAATGTTTCTTTTCGCAAATAAATCAAACTTCTACTCTCCTTACTGCGATGAAGAAATATTGGGAGGGCTAGAATCATCAGTGGTGAACCCTCCTAGCGGTTTCGCCAATTTAATCTACCAGACCGCCTCTTCACAGCTCTAATACTGTATTGAATCATTCTGTTTGGCGAAACCGCTGGGAGGGTTCACCACTAATAAGCCAAGCCCTCCTAATATTTTTTCATCGCAATAAGAACATTAGAAGTTTGATTTATTTGCGAAAAGAAACATTCGCGTCTTAATGTCTTCATTCGTTATATATAGGTGACGCGTTATTGCTTTGTATTAAATATTTTATATATGTATATAAAAAATAAAAGTTGCGTCAAAAGATGCTTGAGATACTTCGATATTTCATAAAGACTGGTCGCTCCATCTTATAAAATTACTCTTTAAAAAACCTTCAATTCACTGAAATACACGAGAATCAGACCCCTTTTCAAATAAACCTTTTGAAGTGATTTGAATATTATTGCATATGGCCTTTACATACTACATCGTGGAGACAATATAAATGCACTTTCATACATTTAATTGAATATTATGATACATATAATGGTTGATTACTCACATGCTTTCGAAAGAAAATGATTTGGGGTTTCTTTTTTAGGCTTCCTCTATTTTTAAAGTAAAAATGAACTTAACTAAAATAAAGAATCATTATTCAAAATTATAAATTATTTATGTGCATATATTTATATTACGAAAACACATACTTTCCTACTGCACGTATTCATATGATAAAATAACTAGTGTAGGCTGTATAAGCAAAACTATCATATACAATTTTGTAAAATAACGTTCGACAAGTTTTACCACAAATGTTTCTTTTGAACGAAAAATTGTAATTTATTTTAAGGAGAAATAACGACTATTTCTATCCTTAGGGATAAAGTATGAAAGGATTAATTGTGAAGAGTAATGAGAGATGAATGAAAAAATAAAATGTTTATTTTTCCGTTCATCAATTCATCCTTTCATAATTCATCCCTAAGGATAGAAATAGTCGTTATTTTTCCTTAAAATAAATTACAATTTTTCGTTCAATAGAAGCATTTACGGTAAAACTTGTCAAACGTTCTTTTACAATCATAAACCGCATTATAATGAATTATAATATGCAATTTTATAGCGGTGAGGTGATAACACCTAGAAAACCACTAGAAGGATTCACCATTGATGAGCTAGCCTCTACCAATATTTGACTATTATATTAAGAACAATAAAGAATTATCTATCTTTAAAAAAAGAAATGTATATGCTCATATAGTTTCTAATTTTGAATATAGATGGTGCGCTTATAGCTTGTGAAATATAACTCTTTTACTGCATGAATGTTGTAATCTTCATGAAAAAGGTAATATGATATATTTGAATGAAATCAATATTAGTTTTATTACTAAAATTTATCGATTTATAAATAAAATATTAGAGATATGAATGCTGTAATCTCTATTAAAAAAAACGGCAATAAGATGTATTGGAATTGCAAATAATTAGTTTATTACCAATATTTCTCGATTTACAAATGCCTTCTAAAAAGCTACAACTTAGTTTTGAAAGGCCATACCTTGAAAAATATAGAGATTTTGTGCTCGGGTTTTGTTCATCGCAACATAACATTTTCTCACCTTTCCAGCCTATTTTAAATATATACGAGTTGGTTTTACTCCTTTTTAGCAATATATGAAAATATATTGATATATCATCAGCGCTTTCATATGCAAAAAAAAAAACAATCAGCTTTCCAAACCTTATGTAACTTGAAAAGAGAGTAAGATTCTATATGACCGTTGGCGATGTTCAAATCGATGTCTAAGACATTTTTGTCGAAGCCAAGTTTTCATAAAAAGAAACTAATGTCGACAGAATAGGTGATCTGCGACTTGTTTCTAATATTAAAGCTTTTGAATATAGGCAAAACTATCAAAAAGAAGAGGTGATGTCATTGCATCGGAAAAAAATATTGTAATTTTTCTACGAATCTTCGGAATTGATCACCAGCAAAAAAAAAAAAAAAAAAAAATCTCATCCACGACAAAGACCGAACACAATTTCAATGATAAAATGATAAATTCTGAATGATTTAGACTATAATCCTTTGTTCAACTACTATTAACATGAAAGAATTTAAGAACGAATGTTTCTTTTAAATACAATACAAAATCTACTGTCCTTACTGCGATGAAAAAATATATTGGGAGGTCTTGGTTCATCTGTAGTGAATCCTCCAAGCGGTTTCGTCAATTTAATCCACCAGACCGCTTCTTAGAGCTCTAATACTGGTCTGGTGGAATAAATTGGCGAAACCGCTTTGGTTCACCACTAATGAGCCAAGCCCTACCAATATATTTTCTCAACGCAGTAAGGGCAGTAGAAGTTTGTATTGTATTTAAAAGAAATATTCATGCTCAAATCCTTTCATTTTTAGTGTATGAATGGCGCGTTATTGCATTGTATCACCTACTATATCCATTCGAACTAACGACTATTAAATCTTCAAACACTTCGTCTACTTCTTATTCAAGAAATGCTTCAAAACAACTTATGTGAATCTCCCGTATATGAACTGAATAATGCAAGAGGTTTCTGGGGATGTGTTGCATTATTTAAAATGCTTCAAAAAACAAGCTAATATCGAAAATGCATTCTGTGAGAGTTCATCACATTCAAAACTCTAGTTAACTCCGCCTTTGCCGGTCCCAAGCCCGGATGAAAAAGGAGGAGGGGGAGCAGTAACAAGCTCCTGGGCTCAGCTGGCCCGGCTGATAGTACCCTGTAAGGGCTCCTAATCCAGGGATACAGGATGAGCAGCGTTTGTACTCTATGTTAGGAGCAGCTGCATATGGCGTCTGTTCCTCATGTCAGAGGCGGCCATTTTTTTAAAAGCTAAATCGGCCTGCCACTGAGTAGTGCTTCCAGTCTTAATGACAAAGGCAGACACATCCCACTTCACCCAGTCATGATGGTTGTCAAACAGACACCATCAAGGGTCACAACTTGATACCCTAATATGTTTGAGTGGAGGTAGGGAAGAAGAAGAAAAATCTAGTTTTTTTAGGTAACCAGAATAAACAAAATATTTATGCTGAAGAAGAAATCAAAGTTTACAGCGACGTTGCAAAAGCCTGTTGAAGAACGCCACAGTCCGAGAGCTTGCCGATTATACAGCACAAATAAAAGAAACTCGTTTCCATAAACTTTTATTCCTTCTTCAAGATGATGTCTAGCGATTCCATCTCTTGTAAAATTATTTATCATTGGAAAAAAGTATATAATCTAATATTTTCATTTCAATCAAAAAGCTTTTCAGATGAAATATTTAGTTTTGAATTGTTCATTGATACTCTTATTTTTTCCTTGAAACAAAAGTTACTTAGAATTACTACTGGAAGAAAATTGCACAAAATTGAGGGTCTCTATTACAAAAGTTTATAAACTTTGCGGTTTTTCAATGCGGGTTTTATTGCGGTCGCGGTTGTTGGAAATCGGCCTGTATCCATCATTTTTTGGAGAAATATTCATTTGTTATCAGTTTTTATCTTCAGAAAAGTAAATTGTGGATTTATTTAAGATGCATTTTTTTTTTCTTGAATTGAAATTATAAAATCTATTTTATATATACTTTTTTTTGAATATTGGCTTGATTGTAGATCAAGGGCCAGTGAGTAATAGTTACCTAGAAATTATTTGAAAAGAAATAATAAATAATATTAAGGTGAAGAAGTATATGCACATTGAAGAGCATAAAATTTGCTCGAAAACTTGCGAAATCAAAATTGAAAGAGACTCTTTCCCTTTATATTATTTATTATCAATTTTTAAAATAATTATTGATATTAAAGTAGGCACTTTTCATATAAAAAGTGTACAAAAATTTGCTATTATAAAAATTTAAGATGAAAAACAACAATGGAGCTATGGAGAGAATACAATATCAAATATATGAGTTATTACTATAAGATTTCGATCAAATATATAATAAATGATAGAATTATTTAATATTAAAGATATTCAAGATATTAATCTTTGGTTTTTAGGATAGCTTTAATCCATATAATCAGTGCGAGGGGATCGGTGGAAGGCTGGTCTAAACCATTGGTTCTCGACCGCTTCGACCCGGGTTCGATTCCCGCATTGGGCACTTTTTTCTGATTAAAAAGAATGCTTCAATGGCCCCCGATTCTTGCAAAGGTCTAACCCCACCAACGAGTACAAGTCACCAAACGGGGCTCTGGCATATTTGTAAGTGCAAAGTCGAACTGCTTTTCACATGTGTAGACATGTGGTGCACTTACAGTAAAAGCAGTCGCCTTCTTCTACCCACCATGATTATCTTCATGGCCTGTACCACGTGTACTAGGGATAGGCAAGAAAAAAAAAATATATATATTTAATCAGCGCTAATCAACTTGAGTCTTATTTTTATCCAACATATAGCAACAAAATCAAGCCATTAGAAACTTTTAGTTGCACAATCAGGAATTACCTTTTACTTAATATAACAATAAGTTTGTCAAAAATTTGATCAAACGAGAAAATTCACGATTAAAGCCGACTATGGAGCTCAATAGGAGAATTATCCGGGTTATAAATTGCACAATAAATTGGATATTAGTCAATAAACGAATGATCATAATATTGAAAGAATATGCTTTTTTTCAAACTTGCGTCAATTCTGGAACACTGATATAGTATTGAAGTGTTGAAATCCAATAGGTTTTAGTGGAGAAATCAAGAATTTGAACGTTTCTTCGCATCAATTCTGGAACATTGATATAATATTGAATTGTTGAATTCATAGAAGAATTAGTGGAGAAATCAAGAATTTGAACGTTTCTTCGCATCAATTCTGTAACATTGATATAGTGTTGAAGTGTTGAATTCAAAGAAGAATTAGTGGAGAAATCAAGAATTTGAACGTTTCTTCGCATCAATTCTGGAACATTGATATAGTATTGAAGTGTTGAATTCAAAGAAGAATTAGTGGAGAAATCAAGAATTTGAACGTTTCTTCGCATCAATTCTGGAACATTGATATAGTATTGAAGTATATATTAACACAAGGCAATAACGCGCCATCTATACATATAAAATGAAAGGATTTAAAAGCACGAATGTTTCTTTTATACATAATACAAAATTCTTTTGTCCTTACTGCGATGAAAGAATATATTGGGAGGGCTTGGCTCATCAGTGGTGAACCCTCCCAGCGGTTTCGCCAATTTAATCCATCAGACCGCTTCTCAGAGCTCTAATACTGTATTGGACGATTCTGTTTATATAAGCTTAAGTCAATAGTCTTCTTGTAAACCATTTCTGAGATTCCACCCTTCAGTGCTGCGTATATAAGCAGAATCGTCCATTACAGTATTAGAGCTCTGAGAAGCGGTCTGGTGGATTAAATTGGCGAAACCGCTGGGATGGTTCGCCACTGATGAGCCAAGCCCTCCCAATATATTTTTTCATCGCAGTAAGGACAGTGGAAGTTTGTATTATGTATAAAAGAAACATTCGTGTTTTTAAATCCTTTCATTATATATGTATAGATGGCGCGTTATTGCTTTGTGTTAATATATACCTAACTGACCTTGTCTTTATTGTTTGCGGAAGAGCATTGCTCGATGCAAATATTTGAATGTAATTCTACTGTCATATAAGCCTAAGTCAATAGTCTTCTTTTAAACATTCGTGCTTTTAAATCCTTTCATTTTATAGTGTTGAATTCAAAGGAGAATTAGTGGATTTGAACGCTTTGCCAAATGCTTTATTTTTATTTACTTCTCCTGACGAAGACAAAATATATTTGTCGAAACGTAGAGAAAATAAAAAACTCTAACTGGTCGAAATGTATATTTTTCATTGAAGTATATATTCTTAAATATATATTTCTCTACAGTCATAGAAGCATATGCTCATAATTCTTCCGAATTATCACTTTACTGTATTCAATAACGAATTCAGTGTATATAAGAAATTCATTACATTAAAATAGTGAAGCGCTGTCTGAAGATTAAAATGGTGAAACAGCTGGGACAATTCACCACTGATGAGCCATGTCCTCCCTAGTTTAATTTATATTCATTGAATGAAAGGGCTAAATAAATAGCTCATATAACGAATGAAGACATTAAGACGCGAATGTTTCTTTTCGCAAATAAATCAAACTTCTACTGTCCTTACTGCGATAAAGAAGAATTGGAAGGGCTTGACTCATCAGTGGTGAACCCTCCCAGCGGTTTCGCCAAATCAATCTACCAGACCACCACTTCAGAGCTCTAATATTGTATTGAATCATTCTGTTTGGCGAAACCGCTGGGAGGGTTCACCACTGATGAGCCAAGCCCTCCTAATATTTCTTCATCGCAATTAGGAATCGCAGGTAAAATTGGTCAAACGTTGTTTTACAATCATAAGCCGCATCATAATGTATTATAATATGCAATTTTATACGGGTGAGGTAATTACACCTAGAAAACCACTAGAAGGATTCACCATTGATAAGCTAGCCTCTACCAATATTTGACTATATTATATTAAGAGCAATAAAGAATTATCTATCTTTAAAAAAAGAAATGTATACGCTCATATAGTTCCTACTTTTGAATATAGATGGCGCGCTTATAGCTTGTGAAATATAACTCTTTTACTGCATGAATGTTGTAATCTTCATAAAAAGGTAAAATGATATACCTGAATAAAATCAATATTAGTTTTATTACTAATATTTATCGATTCATAAATAAAATATTAGAGGTATGAATGCTGTAATTTCTATAAAATAAAACGGCAATAAAATGTATTGGAGATATCGATTTAACTTATTGCCAATATTTCTCGATTTACAAATGCCTTCTAAAGAGGTACAACTTACCTATTTTTGAAAAGCCATACCTTGTTTAATATTGAGATTTTGTGCTCGGGTTTTGTTCATCGCAACATAACATTTTCTCACCTTTCCAGCCTATTTTAAATATATACGAGTTGTTTTTACTCCTTTTTAGCAATATATGAAAAATATATTGATATATCATCATCGCTTTTATATGCAACAAATCGATCAGCTTTCCAAACCTTATGTAACTTGAAAAGAGAGAAAGATTCTATATGACCGTTGGCGATGTTCAAATCAATGGTTAGCCTAAGACATTTTTGTCGAAGCCAAGTTTTCATAAAAAGAAACTCATGTCGACAGAATAGATGTGCGACTGGTTTCTATTTTCAAAGGCTTTTGAATATAGGAAAAACTATCAAAAAAGAAGAGGTGATGTCATTGCATCGGAAAATATATTGTAATTTTCCACGAATCTTCAGCATTGATCAACAGGATAAAAAAATCAAATCTCATCCACGACAAAGTCCGACCACAATTTCAATGATAAATTGATAAATGCTGAATGATTTAGACTATAAATCCTTTGTTCACCTATTATTAAAATGTAAGGAATTAAGCATCAATGTTTCTTTTATATACAATACAAATTTCTACTCTCCTTACTGCGATGAAGAAATATTGGGAGGGCTAGAATCATCAGTGGTGAACCCTCCTAGCGGTTTCGCCAATTTAATCTACCAGACCGCCTCTTCACAGCTCTAATACTGTATTGAATCATTCTGTTTGGCGAAACCGCTGGGAGGGTTCACCACTAATAAGCCAAGCCCTCCTAATATTTTTTCATCGCAATAAGAACATTAGAAGTTTGATTTATTTGCGGAAAGAAACATTCGCGTCTTAATGTCTTCATTCGTTATATATATGTGACGCGTTATTGCTTTGTATTAAATATTTTATATATGTATATAAAAAATAAAAGTTGCGTGAAAAGATGCTTGAGACACTTCGATATTTAGAAAAGACTGGTCGCTCCATCTTATAAAATCACTCTTTAAAAAACCTTCAATTCACTGAAATACACGAGAATCAGACCCCTTTTCAAATAAACCTTTTGAAGTGATTTGAATATTATTGCATATGGCCTTTACATACTACATCGTGGAGACAATATAAATGCACTTTCATACATTTAATTGAATATTATGATACATATAATGGTTGATTACTCACATGCTTCGAAAGAAAATAATTTGAGGTTTCTTTTTTAGGCTTCCTCTATTTTTAAAGTAAAAATGAACTAAAATAAAGAATAATTATTCAAAATTATAAATTATTTATGTGCATATATTTATATTACGAAAACACATACTTTCCTACTCCACGTATTGATATGATAAAATAACTAGTGCAGGCTGTATAAGCAAAACTATCATATACAATTTTGTAAAATAACGTTCGACAAGTTTTACCACAAATGTTTCTTTTGAACGAAAAATCGTAATTTATTTTAAGGAGAAATAACGACTATTTCTATCCTTAGGGATGAAGTATGAAAGGATAGAAATAGTCTTTATTTTTCCTTAAAATAAATTACAATTTTTCGTTCAATAGAAGCATTTACGGTAAAACTTGTCAAACGTTCTTTTACAATCATAAGCCGCATTATAATGTATTATAATATGCAATTTTATAGCGGTGAGGTGTTACACCTGGGAAACCACTAGGAAGATTCACCATTGATATGCTAGCCTCTACCAATATTTGACTATTATATTAAGAACAATATAAATAATTATCTATCTTTATAAAAGAAACGTATATGCTCATATAGTTCCTAATTATGAATATAGATGGCGCGCTTATAGCTTGTGAAATATAACTCTTTTACTGCATGAATGTTGTAATCTTCATTAAAAAGGTAATATGATATATTTGAATAAAATCAAAATTAGTTTATTACTAATATTTATCGATTCATAAATAAAATATTAGAGATATGAATGCTGTAATCTCTATAAAAAATGGCAATAAGATGTATTGGAATTGCAAAGGTTTGGGGTAATACCAATATTTCTCAAGTTACAAATGCCTTCTAAAGAGGTACAACTTACCTAGTTTTGAAAGGCCAATGCCTGGTCGGAATTCATATTTCTATGAAAAACAGACACTTTGGGCAGTTAGAGTTTTTATTTTCTCAATGTTTCGACAAAAATATTTTGTCTTCGTCAGGAGAAGTAAATAAAAATAGAGCAATAACAAATTCTTCATTTTTATTTACTTCTCCTGACGAAGACAAAGACTTATTTTCAAAACGTTGGGAAAATAAAAAACTCTAACCGGCCGAAGTGTCTTATTTTTCATAGAAATTACCTAGTTTTGATGGGCTATACCTTGTTTAATATGGGGATTTTGGGCTCGGGTTTTGTTCATCGCAACATAACATTTTCTCACCTTTCGAGCCTATTTTAAATATATACGAGTTGTTTTTACTCCTTTTTAGCAATATATGAAAAATATATTGATATATCACCATTGCCTTTATATGCAACAAATCGATCAGCTTTCCAAGCCTTATGTAACTTGAAAAGAGAGAAAGATTCTATATGACAGTTAGCGATGTTCAAATCAATGGTTAGTCTAAGACATTTTTGTCGAAGCCAATTTTTCATAAAAAGAAACTTATGTCGACAGAGTAGGTGATCTGCGACTTGTTTCTAACATTAAAGACTTTGAATATAGGCAAAACTATCAAAAAGAAGAGGTGATGTCATTGCATTGAAAAAAATATTGTAATTTTTCAACGAATCTTCAGCATTTATTAATAGCAAAAAAAAAATAAAATCTCATTCACGACAAAGTTCGACCACATTTTAATAATAAAATGATAAAAAAAAATGCTGAATGATTTACACTATAAATTCTTTGTTCATCTACTATTAAAATGAAAAGATTTAAGCACGAATATAATTACAAACTTCTATTGTCCTTACTGCGATGAAAAAATATATTGGGAGGGCTTGGTTCATCTGTAGTGAACCCTCCCAGCGGTTTCGTCAATTTAATCCACCAGACCGCTTCTTAGAGCTCTAATACTGGTCTGGTGGAATAAATTGGCGAAACCGCTTTGGTTCACCACTGATGAACCAAGCCCTACCAATATATTTTCTCAACGCAGTAAGGGCAGTAGAAGTTTGTATTGTATTTAAAAGAAACATTCATGCTCAAATCCTTTCAATTTTAGGGTATAAATGGCGCGTTATTGCTTTGTATCACCTACTGTATTCACTCGACCTACCGACTATCAAATCTTCAAACACTTCGTCCACTTCTTATTCAAGAAATGCTTCAAAACAATATGTGAATCTTCTGTATATGAATTGAATAATGCAACAGGATTCTGGAGATGAGTTGCATTATTCCAAATGCTTCAAAAACCAAGCTTATGTCGAATATGCATTCAGTGAGAGTTCATCACATCCAAAACTCTGTTTCCTTAGGTAATCAGAATAAACAAATTTATTTATTCATAATGCAATATAATGCGGCTTATGATTGCAAAACGACTTTTGAAAATTATCCCGCATGTGTTTCTTTTAAACGAAAAATCCAAATTTATGTCCAGGGTATGTCCATAATTCCATAAAATTTGTCCAGGGTAGCCTAATGGACATGACATCTACCCGGTAAGCGGAACACTGTGGGTTCGATTCCCATCCTTTGACACTTTTATTTTTCCATTTATCATTACTCTTCACAATTAATCATTTCATACTTCATCCCTAAGGTTAGAAATAATCGATATCTCTCCTTAAAAATAAATTTCGATTTTTCGTTTAAAAGAAACACATGCGGTATAATTTTCAAATGTCGTTTTACAAAATTATTTATACTGAAGAAGGAATCAAAGTTTACGGCGATTAAAAAACAGCCTGTTGAAGAACGTCACAGTCCTAAATCTTGCCGATTATACAGCACAAATTAAAGAAACACGTCGCCATAAACTCTTATTCCTTCTTCAAGATAATGTCTAGCGATTCTTTCTCTTGTAAAATTATTTATCATTGGAAAAATTTATATAATCCAATAGTTTTATTTCAATCAATCAGCTTTTCAGATGAAACATTTTGCTTTAAATTGTTCATTGATACTCTTATTTTTGCCCTAAAACAAAAGTTACTTAGAATTACTGCTGGAAGAAAATTGCACAAAATTGAGGGTCTCTATTCCAAAAGTTTATAAACTTTGAAGTTTTTCAATGCGGGTTTTATTGCGGTCTTGGTTTTTGGAAATCGGCCTGTATCAACCCAATCCATCAGTTTTTTAAGAAATTATAATTTGCCATTGGCTTATCTTCAGAATATACAAATTGTGGATTTCTTTAAGATATAAATAATAAAAAACGGCTTCCGCTGCTAGTTTTTTGTTTTATTTTATAACAACCCCTTCTACAGGAATGTATGATCAGTGGAAGAATTTGTGATACCTGAAAACTTAAGATAAATGTAAAATAATTAAACTAACCTCAGAAATGGTTTTGTTTATTATTTATTTGTATTGTAGAGAATTTCAATTTTCCTAATTTCTTTAAGTAACATTTTTTCATCGATTGAAATTTAAATCTATTCTAAATTTTTATATTTATATAAAAGAGACAATATATTTTATAGATATAAAGTGGGCACACTTTCAAATAAAAAATTTACAAAATGTCGGTATTATAAAAATTTAAGATGAAAAATCAACAATGGAGCTATGAAAATAATCCAATATCAAATATAATATTTATCACTATAAGATTTCGATAGAATATATAATAAATGATTGAATTCTCTTCAATATTAAAAATATCCAAGATATTATTCTTTGGTTTTGAGGATAGCTTTAATCCATATAATCAGCGCGAGGGGGTCGGTGGAAGGCTCGTCTAAACCATTGGTTCTCGACCGCTATTGATAAGTCAGGATTTCCAAATATTTTTGAAATTGTATTGAAGACAGTAGAAAATTTTATTTTATCAAAAGAAGCACATACACGCTAAAGGTAGTTGAAACCTTTAAAGAAATTACTTAACAAATTTTATAAACGCATCTGTCAAATGTCGTTCTCTAGAGAGAACGTCATCATTTATAAATGGAAATGTCACAGCTGTGATGGTGACAACATCGTGATTGATTGGTCCGTTTACAGATATCGTTCATTTGATTCCTCTTATTTCACTCTATTGAATACTAATTGACTGCATATTCAGTAAATATATATGTTGTAATATATTCCAATATATACCTATATCCCCATGTGTCATAAAGTTTTAGTGTAATTGCCAATGTGACAGAAATAAAATTTCGAGTTAAGTCGGCGCCTGTAGGAGGAAAAAGGTCCGATAAACAAGTCGGATTCCCAGGTGTGCGCCTTTCTTACTCAAACAGATTAGTCCGCTTTGAGACATTATGATTAACAGACCTCTCTCAGCAGATCTCCCTTGACCGGCGTCGGCTTCACTTACTCTCTCGCCATCTCCGTGGTGACATTCAACATGCCTCATCCTTTTGTGTAATCCCAATCACGCCTGAACCCACTCTTAACATTGTGGCCACCACGACTGCGAACCAACATGCCACACTACATTCATCCTACAGAAATTGTCTCCCAAAGTATATATGATTACTAAATTAGTGAGGTAATATATATGGTGTATCAGGTAAATTAGGAATAACTACAATGGATTTATAGCTAAAATTCATTGCAAGTATAAATAAATTTAAAAAATGATAAGAATTTGACACAGTGGTAGATAAAGGTATATAGTTTTGCTTTATTCAATGTAGTTTCCATTATTAGCTACAACAGTCTAAAGGCGAGTGCGGAATAAAGCACAGGCCTTGGTAATGATGACCTTGTCCATTTGGGTCATCTTATTCTTCTTTCTTATCTCCAGACTGGGTGAAGTAGAATGCGTCTGCCTTTGTCATCAAGACTGGGAGCACTACTCAGTGGCAAGCCGACTTAGCTCCAAAAGAAATGGCCGCCGCTGACATGAGGAACAGACGCCATGTGCAGCCGCTCCTAACATGGAGTACAAACGCTGCTCATCCTGTATCCCTGGATTAGGAGCCCTTACAGGGTACTATCCTAGCTGAACCCAGGTTTTTTAGTGAGCTTGTTACTGCTCCCCCTCCTCCATTTTCATCCGGGTTTGGGTCATCACCATGTGAACTGCTTTCTTGATAGACTGGATGGTGTTGTGGGGAGCTTTTCTTTTACATCTCTCTCTACAACGCCTCATACCAAATGTTAGAAGCCGAGAGGATTGCAGTCTGGAGAATAAATAACCAAATTTCAGAAAGGGACAGGGCATGTACTGTTACATTTTACATGAAAATGGCTACAGAATTGAAAAAAAAATACTTTTTGTATATATATTAATATTCGTCTTTGTCTTAAGAATACCAAAGTTATTGCCAATTTACCTGATACCATCTATACATTCATTTCTATACTATGTGTTCTGATTAATCGTATAAGACATATCTGATGGCTTCTATACATAAAGGAAGAAGATTTGGAATTGTCATCCCTAATTACAAAAGTACAAAATAAGAATAAAATTGATAGGAAATATTTGTTTGATAATATAAAATGAGCAGGCGATACGTATATTTATTAAGAGCTTAAAAAAAAACAAGAGAACTTTCAAGCAAAAAGCGTCTTTTAGACTGTTATATTAACTCTAAAATGAGACTAATAAAGGAAATTTCTATATAAGAATATTTATTAAAATCTATGTTATCTGTCTTATATGATTAAAATTAGATATTTTATCAAGGGGGTTGGTGGAAGTGTGGTTTAAACCTTTAGTTTTTGACCGAAACGAACTGGGATCGAATCCCGTATTGGGAACTTTTTTTCTAATTAAAAAAAAAATGCTCCAATGGCCCCCGATTCTTACAAAAACCAACTCATCAGCGAGTGCAAGTAACCAAACAGGGCACTGGCATATTTGTAAGTGCAAAGTCGAACTGCTTTTCACATTTGTAGACATGTGGTGCATTTACAGTAAAAGCAGTCGCTAACTACCCACCATTATTATAATGGCCTGTACCACGTGTACTAGGGATAATTTAAAATATTTTAAAATAAAAAGGTATTGAATCAGAATATCATTTATTTTACCAATATTCCAGTTGGCTGAACGCCAACCTTTATCAAAGTATTAAAACATTTTAAAGTGTTGTTGACACACATTATGGATTATTTATTTATGGATTGCTCTATTTTCAAAAAAAAAAAAAATATATATATATATTTATATAGATTCCCTCAAATTTTTGTTTATCCATAAACTATCTCTTTTCAAATATTGGCTTAAATTTGTTTCCTCATTTATTATTATATGGATCTATCTTTCTATTTAATTGAGGAAAGTTGGAAACAAATGGTCACACCTGTCATTCTTTTTCCAAAATACATTATCTCATATAAATGGAAATTGCCCAGCTGTGATTTCGTCAACAGAATTACCTATTGGTTCATCAACAAATACTGATTATTTTGGCTTCTTCTTGCGTCTATTTATTGATAATACTAATATTGATTATATTAATGATGATATCATCATCGCCATAGCGCCCTCTATCGCCGAAAATTATAAATAAGAGCTGGGGAAATCGGTTTTAATTATATATTCTTATCGTAAAGATAGTGGCTGCCTGGCCGGCATTCATATTTATATGAAAAATAGACACTTCGGCCAGTTAGAGTTTTTTTATTTTTCTCAACGTTTCGACAAAAATCTTTTGTCTTCGTCAGGAGAGGTAAATAAAAATATTTTTATTTCCAAAATCTATGTCTTTGACGAGTTTAATAATTGTTTTTGACTCGCGCTTTAGATGTTGTACTAAATTCGAAAAATCTCGTGAGAACGACCTTACAACTTCAGAAAATTTTTAACGCCTTGCCAAATGCTTTATTTTTATTTACTTTTCCTGACGAAAACAAAAGAATTTTGTCGAAACGTTGAGAAAATAAAAACACTCTAACTGGTTTAAGTGTCTTTTTTTCATAAAAGTATATATTCTTAAATAAATATTTCTCTACAGTCCTAGAAGCATATGCTCATAGTTTTTCCGAGAATTACCCACACACTTTACTGTATTCAATAACGAATTCAGTGTATATAAGAATAGTGAAGCTGTCTGAAGATTAAAATAGCGAAACCGCTGGGACGATTCACCACTGATGAGCCATGTCCTCCATATTTTAATTTATATTCATTGAATGAAAGGGCTAAATAAATAGCTCATATAACGAATGAAGACATTAAGACACGAATGTTTCTTTTCACAAATAAATTAAATTTCTACTATCCTTACTGCGATGAAGAAATATTGGAAGGACTAGAATCATCAGTGGTGAACCCTCCCAGCGGTTTCGCCAAATCAATCTACCAGACCGCCTATTCAGAGCTCTAATACTGTATTGGATCATTCTGTTTGGCAAAACCGCTGCGAGGGTTCACCACTGATGTGCCAAGCCCTCCTAATATTTCTTCATCGCAATTAGGAATCGCGGGTGAAACTTGTCAAACATTGTTTTACAATCATAAGCCGCATTATAATGTATTATAATATGCAATTTTATACGGGTGAGGTGATTACACCTGGGAAACCACTAGAAGGATTCACCACTGTTGAGCTAGCTCGTCCCAATATTTTACTTTTATAATAAGAGCAATAAAGAATTATCTATCTTTAAAAAAAGAAATGTATATTCTCATATAGTTCCTAATTTTGAATATAGATGGCGCGCTTATAGCTTGTGAAATATATCTCTTTTACTGCATGAATGTTGTAATCTTCATAAAAAAGTAAAATGATATATTTGAATAAATCAATATCAGTTTATTACTAATATTTATCGATTCATAAATAAAATATTAGAGGTATGAATGCTGTAATCTCTATAAAAAATGGCAATAAGATGTATTGGAATTTAAAATGTTTGGCGTAATACCAATATTTCTCGAGTTACAAATGCCTTCTAAAGAGGTACAAATTACCTAGTTTTGAAAGGCCAATGCCTGGTCGGAATTCATATTTCTATGAAAAACAGACACTTTGGCCAGTTAGAGTTTTTATTTTCCCAACGTTTCGACAAAAATATTTTGTCTTCGTCAGGAGAAGTAAATAAAAATAGCCATAACAAATTCTTTATTTTTATTTAGTTCTCCTAAGGAAGATAAATATTTATTTTCAAAACGTTGGGAAAATAAAAAACTCTAACCGGCCGAAGTGTCTTATTTTTCATAGAAATTACCTAGTTTTGATGGGCTATACCTTGATAAATATGGGGATTTTGGGCTCGGGTTTTGTTCGTCGCAACATAACATTTTCTTAAGTTTCTAGCCTATTTTAAATATATACGAGTTGTTTTTACTCCTTTTCAGTAATATATGAAAAATATATTGTTATATCATCAGTTCTTTTATATGCAACAAATCGATCAGCTTTCCAGTAACTTGAGAAGAGAAATGTATTCTCTATGACAGTTGGTGATCAATGTCTAAGACATTTTTGTCGAAGCCAAGTCTTCATAAAAAGAAACTCATGTCGACAGAATAGGTGATCTGAGACTTGATTCTAACATTAAAGCTTTTGAATATAGGCAAAACTATCAAAAAGGAGAGGTGATTTCATTGCATCGGAAAATATATTGTAATTTTCCACGAATCTTCAGCATTTATTAATAGCAAAAAATAAAAATAAAATCTCATCCACGAAAAAGTCCGAACACAATTTCAATGATAAAATGATAAATGCTGAATGATTTACACTATAAATTCTTTGTTCATCTACTATTAAAATGGAAGGATTTAAGCACGAATATAATACAAATTGCTATTGTCCTTACTGCGATGAAAAAATATATTGGGAGGGCTTGGTTCATCTGTAGTGAACCCTCCCAGCGGTTTCGTCAATTTAATCCACCAGACCGCTTCTTAGAGCTCTAATACTGGTCTGGTGGAATAAATTGGCGAAACCGCTTTGGTTCACCACTGATGAACCAAGCCCTACCAATATATTTTCTCAACGCAGTAAGGGCAGTAGAAGTTTGTATTGTATTTAAAAGAAACATTCATGCTCAAATCCTTTCAATTTTAGGGTATAAATGGCGCGTTATTGCTTTGTATCACCTACTATATCCACTCGACCTACCGACTATCAAATCTTCAAACACTTCGCCCACTTCTTACTCAAGAAATGCTTCTAAACAAATTATGTGAATCTCCCGTATATGAACTGAATAATGCAAGAGGTTTCTGGGGATGTGTTGCATTATTTAAAATGCTTCAAAAACCAAGCTAATGTCGAAAATGCATTCTGTGAGAGTTCATCACATTCAAAACTCTAGTTAACTCCGCCTTTGCCGGTCCCAAACCCGGATGAAAAAGGAGGAGGGGGAGCAGTAACAAGCTTCTGGGCTCAGCTGGCCCGGCTGATAGTACCCTGTAAGGGCTCCTGATCCAGGGATACAGGATGAGCAGCGTTTGTACTCTACGTTAGGAGCAGCTGCATATGGCGTCTGTTCCTCATGTCAGAGGCGGCCATTTCTTTTGAAGCTAAATCGGCCTGCCACTGAGTAGTGCTACCAGTCTAAATGACAAAGGCAGACACATTCTACTTCACCCAGTCATGATTGTTGTCAAACAGACACCATCAAGGGTCACAACTTGATGCCCTAATATGTTTGAGTGTAGATAAGGAAGAAGAAGAAAAATCTAGTTTTTTTAGGTAACCAGAATAAACAAAATATTTATGCTGAAGAAGGAATCAAAGTTTACAGCAACGTTGAAACAGCCTGTTGAAGGACGTCACAGTCCGAAAGTTTGCCGATTATACAGCACAAATAAAAGAAACTCGCCGCCATAAACTTTTATTTCTTCTTCAAGATGATGTCTGGTGATTCTTTCTCTTGTAACATTATTTATCATTGGAAAAATATTATATAATCCAATATTTTTATTTCAATCAATAAGCTTTTCAGGTGAAATATTTTGCTTTAAATTGTTTATTGATACTCTTATTTTTTTCCTCAAAACAAAAGTTACTTAGAATTACTGCTGGAAGAAAATTGCACAAAATTGAGGGTCTCTATTACAAAAGTTTATAAACTTTGAAGTTTTTCAATGCGGGTTTTATTGCGGTCTTGGTTGTTGGAAATCGGCCTTTATGAACCCAATCCATCAGTTTTTCAAAGAAATAATCATTTGCCATTGGCTTTATCTTCAGAGTATACAAATTGTGGATTTCTTTAAGATATAAATAATAAAAAAAACGGCTTCCGCTGCTAGTTTCTTGTTTTATTTTATATTCGTTTCAAGATTTTGTGTAAAACAACCCCTTCTACATAAATATATCGTCTGTAGATGGATTTGTGATACCCTAAAGCTTAAGATGAATATAAAATAATAAACTAACCTCAGAAGCCGTTTTATTTATTATTTATTTGTATATTGCAGAAAATTTTACTCTTCCTAATTTCTTTAAGATACATTTTTTTAATAAATTGAAATTTGAATCTATTTAAAATCATCATATTTATATAAAAAAGGGAAAATATATATTTTATAAATATGAAGTGGGCACACTTCAAATAAAAAAGTGTACAAAAATTTGCTATTATAAAAATTTAAGATGAAAATCAACAATGGAGCTATGGAGAGAATCCACTATCAAATATACGAGGTATCACTTTAATATTTCGATTGATATATATTGTCACAGTAATGAAGGTGACGAGTCGTTTGGGTAGAATAAAATAATAATTTATTAGATGACTTTAAATAGTTAATAGGTTTGAGGGATAAAAAGAAATAGAGGTAAACTAAGTTAAATGGATAAAAATAATGGTAAATTAAGGAAGTAATGTCAGAGACCCAAACGGCTGGCGTTCCGCTACACCCCTCAAGATGGCGACTATTGTTTACAAACTTGCCGCCTAGCGCGCCCGCCATCTATCGGAGCTTAGGTACATAACACTTGCCAAGCTGATAGCGCGCGCCATCTATCGGGGCTTAGGTACATAACATTCGCCAAGCTGCCGATGTATTATTTACAGTTACAAGCTATGTACATTTTTGGTTATGACATTACTCCCCTTTTCAAAAATAAGCAGCGACCCGCTGCTTAAAAAAAAAAAATTCTACACTATGTGATCAGTCCTGTGTTTGTTCTTCTGGGCTTCTGTATGGTTTCATCCGCAGGACGTGGACGATGTCTTTGATATTCCGTTGTCTGGGTCTCCTCTCCAAGGCCTCTACTTCATAAGTTATTTCAGACAGTTGTCTCACAACTTTATAGGGGCCGAAGTATCTTTTAAGTAGCTTCTCCGACAGTCCTTGTTTACGCACAGGTGTGTACACCCACACAAGGTCTTCCGTGCGGTACTGGACAGGTCTGTGGCTTTTGTCGTATCGAGATTTGTCTTTTTCTTGCGCCTTTAAGATGTTCAAACGGGCCAGCTGGCGTGCGTCCTCGGCATTTGTGACCAAACTCTCCACGTAGTCTTCCAGATTGGCTTCCTCTCTATACGTCAGGATGGTGTCCAATGGGGTCTCGACATCGCGTCCGTGTACAAGATAGAAAGGGCTAAACCCGGCGGTTTCCTGTTTGGCGGTGTTATAGGCAAAAGTTACGTAAGGGAGAACTGAATCCCAGTTTCTTTGGTCTACATCAACATACATAGACAGCATGTCACCAAGTGTCTTGTTGAGTTTCTCGGTCAGGCCATTTGTCTGGGGGTGGTAGGCAGAAGTAAAGCGATGTGCGGTTCCACAGAGGTTGTTAATATCCCGAATTGTGTGGGATATAAACGTTCGACCTCGGTCTGAAATCAATTCTTTGGGGGCTCCATGTTTGAGGATCACGTCTTCTACTATAAATTTTCCAACTTCTTCCGAACTTCCATTTGGTATGGCTTTGGTCATAGCATACCTTGTTAGATAGTCTGTCGCGACCACGGTTCATTTATTGCCATCGTTCGAGGTAGGGAATCTTCCTAACAAATCTATCCCTATTTTCTCAAAAGGTCGGGATACCGGCGGGATTGGCACAAGTTGCCCTGGTGGACGTTCGGTAGAACCTTTTCGCCGTTGGCATTCTCTACAATGCGCCACATATTGTCGCACAGATCTATGCAAGCCGGGCCAGAAATACTTTCTTCTAACGCGGTCGTATGTTTTGGCAAATCCCAGGTGTCCCGCCATTGGTGCATCGTGGGCTTCCCTCAAAATTTCAACCCTCATTTGTTTGGGCACTACTAAGAGCCAAGGTTTGCCCATGGGATCGTAGTTTTTGCGGTAGAGGATGCCGTCGATTATTTTGCATCCACTTTTGGAATCAATTTCCTGAATTATTTTTTTGGTCTGGACATCGCTTCTTTGCTCTTTTCCTATGTCGGTAATTGAAGACAATTCTGGTATGTTATCTTCGCTGGATTGGGGGAGAGGACTTCTTGAGAGGCAATCCGCATCTTGGTGTCTTTTACCATTCTTATACACAATAGATATGTCGAACTCTTGAAGTCGCAAGGCCCATCTGGCTAGCCTTCCCGATGGATCCTTTACATTAGCTAGCCAACACAGGGAATGATGGTCGGAGACGACGGTGAAGTGTTTTCCAAACAAATATGGTCTGAACTTGTAAATGGCCCAAACTACAGCTAGGCATTCCCTCTCCGTCGTGGAATAATTTCTTTCTGCGGCGTTAAGTGTTCTTGATGCATAGGCGATAGGCTTTTCTTTTCCTTCTACCAGTTGGGTCAACACTGCTCCGACGCCATATCCACTCGCGTCGGTATGTACAAGTGTCTCAGCATCTTCCTTAAAATGGCCAAGCACAGGATCGGTAGTTAGGGCTGATTTTAATATTTGGAAAGATTGTTCTTGTTCGTTAGACCAAAAGAACTTCACGTTATTCCTCAGGAGGTCGTGCAACGGCTTTGCTTTATTTGCAAAATCTTTCACAAATCGCCTGTAATATGAACACAACCCCATGAAGCTTCTTACTTCAGTTGTTGTTTTTGGAGTCGGGAAATTTGTAATTGCTTCGATTTTGTCGGGATCAGGGCGAATGCCGCTTTCTGTAACCAGATGTCCTAACACTTTGATTTCTCTTGACCCAAAACGGCACTTCTCATGATTAATACACAAGCCTGCTTGCTGGATGCATCTGAGAACTTTCCCTAGGCGTTCAATATGTTCTTTAAAGGATGTAGCATAAACAATTATATCGTCTAAATAACAAAGACAAATTGTCCATTTCAATCCTGCTAGTAGCTTGTCCATCATTCTTTCGAATGTTGCCGGTGCGTTGCATAAACCGAAGGGCATCACCCGGAACTCATATAAGCCATCAGGGGTGATGAAAGCTGTCTTCTCCCGATCTTCCTCGTCGATTTCTATCTGCCAGTATCCTGTACGTAGATCCATCCTGGAAAAGAATTTAGCTCCTGTTAAGCTATCCAAAACATCATCATTTCTAGGTAAAGGATACACATCCTTTTTGGTGACCTTGTTAAGCTTTCGGTAGTCTACGCAAAATCTCCAGGACCCATCTTTCTTTTTAACCAAAACTACTGGGGACGACCAAGGACTTTCGGACGGTTGTACAATTCCCATCTTCATCATTTTATCGACTTCACTTTGTATAGCTCGTCTTTCGACAGGAGACACCCGGTATGGTCGTTGTTTAATAGGACGGCTGTCTGAAGTGTCGATTTTATGTTTCACATTGGAGGTTGTACTGAATGATTTTCTATCAAAATCAAAAACCTCTGAGTACTTTTCTAAACATTCTGCAATCATTGACTTTTGTTCTTCGTTTAATCTCTCGTCTACCAGAGATAAGATTTGTTGGCGTCTATCTTCATTCTTAATGTTTGATTGAGTTTTATCGTCTTCAGCTGTGTCAACACTGTAGATTCCGCTACTTCCAATTTTCCTCAAGTATCCTACAAGCATACCAGCTGGGATTATTTGATTCTGAGAAGTCCCATTAGTTACCCATATCTCCCCTCTGCCGTGATGGAAGTTAATTATGGATGATGGTATGACCAATTCTTTTTTTAAGATGAGATCTTTGCTTCCTTCTATCATTAGATCTTTTCCACCTCGAATATATTCGTTAATAACCGTGATTTTCTTAATTGAGCGAGCTGGAACAAAACAGTCTTCTAACGCATGTGTAGGCAGATCTTCTTCTAGGCCGTCGTTCACACTTTCCTTCAAATGTATTTCACCTCTTCCGCAATCAATCACTGCACTTGTGGCTCGAAAGAAATCAAGACCAAGTATTATGTGATGGCTACATTCAGAGAAGACAACAAAAGTAAAATAAATCTCAAGTTCTTCAATTAACACTTTTAAGTTGCATCGTCCCAGAGTTTCGATGTGTTTCCTATTGGCGACTCTCAGTACAGGCCCTTTTTCTGCAAAGAACGGAATTTTCAAATATCGGCGAAAACATTCCGAGATTACGGAATAATCGGCTCCAGAATCGACTAAGGCCTCAACATTCTGTCCATTTATGGTGATAACAACGTAGTTCCGTTTCATGTTCGCAGTTATAATAGGGGGAGGATTTCTACTATCGTCAGCGGCCTTACCTCCAGTCTCGGTCGCTCTTCTTAGTTTCCCTGGCTTAGGCGGCGAGGAGATTGACTGGATCGGCGAGAGGGCGACGGCGTTGCGTTTCGTCTTGAGGGGGATCTTCCACGGCCAGGATAGGGCGACGGGTTTCGAAAGCGGCGATCTACAAACTCAACTTCTTCGGCATTTTGATTGAACCAGGTATTGTAATTATTAGAGTAGGTCGGCCTTCTTACCCTGGCTTCCTCGAAAACACGCCTTCTGTCCCGGCAATATCGGGCTACATGTCCCGGGCGACCGCAATGGAAACATATTGGAACGTTTTCGTGTGTCCTCCATTCATCAGTTCTTCTCTGTGGTGATGTCTGATTGGGTACCGGTGGTCTTTGGTTCAGGAACTGCTGTCGTGGCGTCTGTTTGAATATTTGGGGTCGGTTAGAGTACTGTTGTCGTGGCATTGACCTTTGAACGGGCTGCGAAATTGCAGACAGGTTCCTTTCAACTTCCTCTCGGATAATTAGATCCAGGGAAGATGGTTTGAGAGTGGCTGGCTCGGGATTCAATGCATGGTAGATTTCTTCTCGGACGATACGTCTAATGAGGTCCTCCATAGATTCCGATTCTGCTGGGTTGATTGCGGCAGCATTCGGCAGTCTATCAAAAACTATCCGCGTGTTCACACGCTTCTTTTGAGATAGTTCGATTTTTCGACACCACCTTATAAACTCCTCGGTGGTGGCAATTTCAAAGGTGACAATTGCCCTGTAAATTTCCTCAGAGACTCCCTTGACTAAATGAGCAACTTTCTCGTTTTCATTCATGTTGGGGTTAATTTGCCGACATAAATAGATGACGTCTTGAATATACGCCTCACTAGACTCTCCCTTTCCTTGGGCCCTGGCTTTTAGTTTTTCTAAAACCTGGTCTTTTTCGCTGGCGTGATGTCCAAAGGCCTGAGACAACATTGTCTCAAAAAGTTCCCATGAGGTTATTTGTTCCTCTACATTCTCGAACCAGACTTTGGCCGTTCCTGAGAGGAAGAAGTAAACATTCGCCAGGCACATGGAACTGTCCCAGCAGTTGAACCGAGCTACACGATGGTACTCTTTCAACCATTTCTCCGAGCTTTGGCCCGGTTCCCCCGAAAATATAGAAGGGTTTCTTATAGGTTTGAAGTGGTACTCACCCTGTGGGGTCTCTCTTCCTTCTTGTTGCATCTTAGAATATTCCAATGGGTTTAATCCTTGGATTCTACGACTTCTTCTTATAGCTTGGGCAGCGAAGGGATGATCCAGCTTGTCTCCACCAGATGTCACAGTAATGAAGGTGACGAGTCGTTTGGGTAGAATAAAATAATAATTTATTAGATGACTTTAAATAGTTAATAAGTTTGAGGGATAAAAAGAAATAGAGGTAAACTAAGTTAAATGGATAAAAATAATGGTAAATTAAGGAAGTAATGTCAGAGACCCAAACGGCTGGCGTTCCGCTACACCCCTCAAGATGGCGACTATTGTTTACAAACTTGCCGCCTAGCGCGCCCGCCATCTATCGGAGCTTAGGTACATAACACTTGCCAAGCTGATAGCGCGCGTCATCTATCGGGGCTTAGGTACATAACATTCGCCAAGCTGCCGATGTATTATTTACAGTTACAAGCTATATACATTTTTTGGTTATGACAATATAATAAATGATCTAATTATTTAATATTAAAGATATTCAAGATATTATTCTTTGATTTTGAGGAGAGCTTTAATCCATATAATCAGCCCGAGGGGGTCGGTGGAAGGCTGGTCTAAACCATTGGTTCTCGACCGCTACGACCCGGGTTCGATTCCCGCATTGGACACTTTTTCTGATTAAAAAGAATGCTCCAATGGCCCCCGATTCTTGCAAAGGTCTAACCCCACCAGCGAGTACAAGTCACCAAACGGGGCTCCAGCATATTTGCAAGTGCAAAGTCGAACTGCTTTTCACATGTGTAGACATGTGGTGCACTTACAGTAAAAGCAGTTGCTAACTACCCACCATGATTATCATGGCCTGTACCACGTGTACTAGGGATAAGCAAAAAAAAAAATATATATATTATATTTTGAAAATTGATAAGATAAGATTTCTGTTGTTTTTTGATCATGTTGATGATTATGCTATGGTGGTGCAGTCGTGGCTAAAAATAATCTTGAAATAATAATAAAAATATTGGTTTTGATCAGTAATTGTTTTTATTGTGCTATAGGATAAACATAACTTGTTAAAACAATAATAAGCAATAAGAGGCTCCTCTTATTGCTTATTATTGTTTTAATGATCGTGATTTTAAGAGTTTAATTTCTACAAACATAACTTGGTAAAATTACTGCCTGGCTTAAGGCGAGTAGAATAAGGAAAACAAAAGATTATTTACATAATGTACAAAAGATTTGAGCCGGCCAACGGGGAAGAGAAAATATCTTTATTTTACGGGGCTGCTAACCAAAATGAATGATTTTTGAGCCCCGATGGACGCATAAAGCGGAATATATACAAAGCATAGTTGGGGGGGCCTGGGAATGGGTGGCCAGGGATCATCGCAAGGGATCCTAGGATCTGGCAGTGGAGGTGTCATCGCAGGGGGGAGGAAGCTGGAGAGGTCAAGGAAACAGCGCCTTGATGGGTGAGAAGCCTGGATGGAGGCCAGTTGAGGAGGCAGGAGGTCCTGGAAGCCTAGAACTTGAGGGCTCTAAGCTTCAAGATGGGGCAGCTTGAGGCTCTCGCCTCGTGCTTGTCTGGGAGGCCCTTGGCACAGCAGTTGGCGCACTTGGAAGTGTGCCAGTCGGCAACTGAGGGGCAGGCACGGCCTTCATGGCCGCTTTCACCGCAGTGGAAGCACGTGGGAGCTCTGGTGCATTGGGCAGAGTTGTGGCCGAAGCCACAACAGCGGAAGCAGACTCGTGCGCGGATGGACTCCTCGAAGTTGAGGATCACACCATCCACCACGATCCTTCCACGATTTCCCAGAGCTCTGAAGGTCGTGAGGTCCACCTCGATGAAGGCGGTGCAGGTCCCGTTTCTGGGTGCAGAGCGATGCGCCACGCGCACCACCTTGTCCCCAGGGAGTTGGCTGACAGCAGGGGTTTCCAGCAGCGTCTCTTCAATGGTGGAGTTGGATGTTTCCTCATCCACTTTGAAGAGGCAGATGCGAGGCAGGATCACCTTCTGTTGGCGGACCTTCATGCCATCCAGCTTGTTGGCCAGGGAGGTGGTAACAGCTGGGATGGTATCGGGGTTGCTGGAGTGGAGGACAAGCTTCCCTTTGGTTCGCAGGGAGGCCCAAACGCCTTGGGGTAGAGTGTGGGCAGCGCGGACAGCTTTAAGCATTGCTCTTGGGTCAGCCTGTGGGTCATCAGAGATGACCACTGTGTGGGCCGCCTATTTTCCCCATGGAGGACCACTTGGGCGGCCGCAGGCTTGGGGACTCGGGAGGGCGCAGGTTTTGCGGGACCATTGAGGTTGGTCCTCTTTGCGGGCGGGTAGGGAGCCTCAGGCTGCTTCCTTTTGGTTGGAGCGGGAGTGGGGGGCTTGGTGGGGTCAGTCTGAGTGCTGGTTTCCTTGCAGGAGGGAGAAGGGCTGGTTTGAGTGCTGTGGCAGGCTGTCTGTGGCTTGATTTCGTCCAGTTCCTTAAAGGACGCGAGGGTGCCAGAGAGGTTCTCTACCTCGGCAATGAGGGCCTTGATCTGCTCAGACCGTAAGTTGATGAATTCCATTAGGCTTTGGAACAGGTAAAATCGGGAGGTAGGGTAAGTATTCTGTATTTTCTGCTCGAAATTCTGCTTCACCTCTTCGTTCTCCATCTCCAGTTGGGCGAGGGTTACGAGGGGCTTCTCGGCATTCTCGGCATTCTTCTTCTTCTTCCTAGGAGCCATGGCAGGAGCAAATTGTTGTGACCAACGATCTAACGTATATTGGTATAATTAGAAGATCTACTAGAGATATGGCCAACGGGGAACAACAACAATGAGTATTTATAGAGAAAGCGCGACCTCTGGCGGTCGATTTATACAGAGTATTTATATCTATGAAATTATAATTTTAAATAAAATATTTTAATATAACATTTCAAATAATATCTTAATATAACATATATATATATATATATATATATATATATATATATATATATATATAATGAATGTCTGTCTGTCTGTGTGTACTCTATAGATTCAAAAACCATACATCCAATCGCCGTGAAATTTTGGGATATTATTATGTATATCCCCGGGAAGGTTTTGAAAAATAATTTCTTGAATATCTTGAATATTCTTAGAGTTATTTGCAGATTTGTAGATTTAACTCGCAAGCAGCGCTCCCATTGCGACGATAATAACAAGTTTTTTTTATCTATAAGTTTTATTATCACTAAGTTTATTATATTAAAGATTATTTATCAAAAGTACGATTTTCTACCTATTAATTGCGCACAAGTCAAAGTTAGTTTTATCATTTATCTACAACATATATATTGGGAGAATAGATAAAATCATGATTTTGTAATGTAGAAAATTAGAAAAGACAAAATTCAGGATGACACGGCAATTTATATGAGACAAGAATAATGATAAAATTCCAAGGGAAGATACTATTCCTTTAACTTCCAATTACCGAAGGAACCAATTAATATTGATTTTATTCAACTTATCGAGTATTTTTCAAGGGACCGGGAAAAAATGTTCACTTTATCGAGAGATTCAAATTTACGAGTTTCAAATTATCAAAATATATCTATTATTTCTTTTATAAGTTTATAGAGAATTGTTTTAACACAAATGTTCGTTAGACAAACCTTTACTCGGGTAAAACCCGGGCGAAGCCGGGTACATCCGCTAGTCTATATATATATAAAAATGAATGTATGTGTGTTTGTCCTTTATGCCTGACCAAACCACTCATTGGAACGCCATGAAACTTTGGGAAGTTATTTAGTGTAGTACTGGGAAGGTTTTCGCCTATAACTTTTCGCCTAAAAATAATCAAGATAAAATTTCTAATTTATCTGTTATAATTCAACAATCTGCTCTAAATATTATCATGATGATACGATGATTTTGTAATGTAGAAAATTAGGAAAGACAAAATTCAGGATGACACCGCAATTTTTTTGAGACAAGAATAATGATACAATTCCAAGGCAAGATACTATTCCTTCAACTTCCAATTACCGAGGGAACCAATTAATATTGATTTTATTCAACTTATCGAGTATTTTTCAAGGGACCGGGAAAAAATGTTCACTCTATCGAGTAATTCGTTAGACAAACCTTTACTCGGGTAAAACCCGGGCGAAGCCTGTGAAATCCATACAAGAATAATGATACAATTCCAAGGCAAGATACTATTCCGTTAACTTCCAATTACCGAGGGAACCAATTAAAATTGATTTTATTCAACTTATCGAGTATTTTTCAAGGGACCGGGAAAAAATGTTCACTTTATCGAGAGATTCGTTAGACAAATCTTTACTCGGGTAAAACCCGGGCGAAGCCGGGTACATCCACTAGTATTATATAAAATATGAGGTTGTTGGTTTAAATTACCATATATATATATATATATTTCGTAGCTGCCGTGGTCAAATGAAAGGGTGCAAGCGTTGTGAATGTACGCGTCAAAAAAGAACTTGTTCGACACTCGTGAGCACGCGCCACGCGGCGGAGGCGTGGCCTTCCCCCGCGCGCGCTGGCTCCCAGATTTATTTTGTACAGATTTATACATGGATGAATTTGTATTTACATTTTAAAATATAATTATGGCGAAAATAAATTATATCTCTTGGGCATTAATTATACAAATTATGACACACATATATATATATTTAATACGTGTATGACTCAAATAAAGACAAGACTAAAAATATATTAATTTTAGCCTTTCAAAAAGCGTAATGTTACTATAATAGTTCCTATTTCGTAATTTTTTTTTAAAACGCCTAAATATTCAGAGAACATTTTTTTTAATGTGTTGAAACTATTCCTGAATTTTTTAGATGTATTTTTGTTTTCATCTGGTATATTACAAATACTCAGTGCAGAGTATTTGAATTATCGCCATATTAAGTAGAATGGGTGTTTTGTACCTGTATACCTTTACATCGTTTTCTCCTCCACTACATCATGGTGATTTATCATCGTGAGGATATTGATGCATGCCGGACAATGAGAGAGAAGAATCTGACTGGTGTCTTAATAAAGGTTTTGTGTATTGCAAATACTACAAAGTGAATATATATTGCATTCAAGTAGAAATACCAATTTATGGTTTTATCTTGATAATTTCACACTGACTACTTAGACTTATTCAACATATTTTGAAATTCCTTATTATTTCTATTTATTATTTTTTTTTATTCGACATATCGGACGCGATATCCCAGCTTGGGATACTTGCGCCTAAATACATTTTATCAACCTATATACAATTAATTTTAAACAATTTAATAACCGGACTAGAAACACAATTAAAATTGAAACGATGGTTTTCTCAAACAGAAAAGAAAATCTAAAATTAATTTACAAAAATCATTGAATTTTACATAAGTGTCTTTGTTATATACAAATTCGCAAATTTCTTCGATGGGATAAAAGTGATTATTTCTGTAGCTGTGAAATATCGGACATTCTATTAAAAAATGTATTGAGTCTTGGTTTTCTTTTCTACAGAAGCAGCTAGGATCCTCCGTTGCCCCGATTTTCGACAGAAATTCTCCAAAATCACCATGATTTGTGATGAACTGCGAGTTATAAAAATTCGGACGAAAATAAAAAGGAATTCCAAATGGGAAAAATTTTCGGAATGTTTCATTAGTGTTAGCTATTGTTTCAACCATTCTTGATTCTATGAAGTTATGAATTATAGTTGGGGCATGCGGTCTAAATAAATTAATTTCTTCTTTGATAAATTGGCCAATTCGTATTTTATCATCAACGATTCTATGTGATCTGTGAGAATAGGTATTTTTGCCAAACTATGAATACAATTTGATGAGGTCGTTTTATAGGCTCTCACTACCCAAAGAAGAATCTGATATTGCTGAGAGTTTAATCTTTGCTTACTTCGTTTATTAATAAATTTATACCAAATTTCAGATCCATAGGTTAGTATTGGTGTGAAAAGAGTTTTATATAAAATTAATCTTTTTTTAGCATCCAATCCCCACATTTTCCCACAGAGTGAAAATACCAGATTTTTCATACGGTTGGTTTTCAAAAAATATCATTAATGTGGGGTGTGGAGTTAAATTTGGACTTAATTCTGTAATTAGAAAATTTTATACCTAAAATATTTACTTCTTCCACCGGTTTTATTATGAAGTTTGGAGTTCCCATAGGAATTTTTTGTTTGCCCTGCATATGTATTAAGCCGGTTTTCTCAGGGTTTAGCTTTAGCTTATTTCTTGAACACCATTGTATTACATAATTTTAAGTACTTTCTGTTTCATTTTTTAACCCATCTATGGTCTTGTGCCAGCAAACAATGGAAACATCATCCGCATAACAGATTACTTCAGAAATTGAGGATACGAAGTTGATCAACAAATCATTCAGCAGTATATTCCACAATAAAGGTGATAATGGTCCACCTTGAGGACATCCTTTTAAAAATTAATTTGAAATTGTAGTATTCGAGAAGGTGAGACTTGTTTTTCTTCTCCGATTTAAAAATGATTGGATGATTTTTATAAGAACTGCTGGGACGTGGTCTTCATCCATTATTTTTATTAAGGCAGGCCACCACGCATATTATCAAACGCACCACTTATATCAATGGCAATCAATGCAACCAATTAGTTTTGTTTGTGTTTCAGTATGGTCTCGGTTATTTTATCCAATGCCGTTATTGTAGATTTTTTTTCGTAAATCCATGTTGTCTATGGCTCAGTAAGTTATTATGATTATAATAATTGAGTATTTTATTTTTAATGATCGTTTCAAATATTTTTGAAAAATTTGATGTCAGTGAAATTGGGCGATAGCTATTAATTGTTTCGTAGTTAGCTTTTTGCGGTTCCGTAATTATTTTTAATACCGAATGTTTCCAGCTTTCAGGATAGTAACCCAGCACCAGACACCCATTAAAGAGTTTGACCAAACTGGGTAGGATTGATAATAATGAGTGCTTAATCATATTATTACTCACGTTATCTGGACCAGGTGCCTTTCTGATATTAAGATTCGAGCACAAATCCTTTATTTCCTTTTCAGTAATAAAAATGATTTCCCTGTTGGTAAAACTTGGGATGTGATATCTAATTAAAGTGTGTTCTTCATTGTCCAACCGCACATCATCATCAGGAAAAAAATGCTGTTAGCATTTCCTTCATCTTTTGCTCTCTCATGCATTCTGCAGTTTTATTCACTAATGGTATGCCCACATGAATGTCGGCCGATCTTAACCGTTTAAAAATCCTGTATATGCATAGTTACCTTTTTGCGGTTTCGTAATTATTTTTAATACCGAATGTTTCCAGCTTTCAGGATAGTAACCCATATGCATCCCGAAAGCATTCGTTGACTCATTTTCTTCAATAAATATTTTCCACGACGTCTCTTTTGCTCTATTAATGACTCTTAAGTATTTATTTCTTGCCGCTCTGAAAATACTCGGATTCAGGTTACCCCCCTCTATAATACAAATTCCTGAGATAATGTAAATGTTATTTTAATTATTCAAGCTCTTTATTCCACCAATATTTGGAAGTTGTCGTTTTGATAGAGGTGTCATGCTTGACGTCGAGAGAAAAGTATGCAGATTCAATTACTAAATTTGTCCATTTGTTTACCACATTATCATTTTTTAATATTTACCTTTGCCAATTTTCGGAAAGGTAATTTCTTTTTGCATATATATTTATCATTTATATTTTTTATTCATTATACACAAATGAATACAAATTTACATATTTTCAAATTATCACAAACAAGTATATAAATTAAATAAATCAATAGGAATTTAATATTTATATATTTTATAATCCGCTTGTCTTGTGCATTAAAGCAGCTGTAATATAATTCAGTGGAGTAAAAGTTTTAAAAAGCATTGTGATATTATAAACTGGAAATTATTCGAACAAAAATAATGGAGTTACACGAAGCAGTTCGAGAAGGAAATATGATAGAAGTTCGTGAATTACTTGAATCTGGAGTCAATATAAATGGATTAGACGAGTTTTCAAGAACTCCATTATAAGAAGCTATTTTAAGACGTCGGAAAGAAATGTATAGGTACTTGATAACTCGAGGAGCATCTGTGAACCAACAAGGAAAAGGTACTGCTTTACATCGTGCTGTGGAAACTGAACAATATGAAATATGTGAAGAACTTATTAAACATGGAGCTGATGTGAATGCAAGGGATCAACATGGAGACACTCCTTTACATGCCGCAGCAAACTGTAATATAAATATAGATTGTGTAAAGTTGTTACTGAGAAATAATGCTGATGTTGAGGCAAAGAATGGAAAAGGCTATACCCCATTGATGCTTGCTTCTCAGCGTGAAAATGAAAAATTTCTCTCATTACTCCTTAATACGATTAAGAATGTAGATATAAATGCACGCGATAGGGAAGGATGTACAGCATTATTTCACGCTGCTATTCATGAAAAGAGTTTTAAAATTCTACTAAATGCTGATGCCAATATCAATATCAAAGCTAATTATGGTGAGACTATTTTAATGAGAGCAGCTAGACATGGAAATGTTGGGGTGGCAAAAGCTATTCTTCAGAAAGGAGTAAATATAAATGAAAAAACTAATATTGGCTGGACTGCATTAAGGATTGCCATGCAGTTTGATAAAAGGGAAATGTACACATTTTTAATTATGGCAGGTACAAATCTAAATGATAAAGATATATTAGGAGATGCTCTTTTGCACCATGCTGCTTCTTTCTCTCCTGAAGGTATCAAAATTCTTATTGAAAATGGAGCTGATGTGAATGCTATAGGTAAAGAAGGTTACGTTCCAGCAACTATTTATGCTTTTTGCGTCAATGAAGATCTTACAATTTCTAATTCCGTGAAACCTAACGATGAAATAGCTTTAGAATACTTAGTTGAAGGAGCTGATGTAATCGAATTGCAGGAATTTTTAGATTATATTCGAAATAAACCAATATCAGATAACTTGGTACCCGAGATGGATGAAAACGATGATATTATAGTTACATTAATTGATGAACGGATCAAGCAATTATCATCCCTCATTAAAATAATGATCCAATATCTTTTGTTACTCAATCCACAGTCGACAAAACCTCCAGTCATCGTAACCACCCCAGAATTATCAGTATGGTGGGATAGTTGCCTAAAACAAATAGAAAATATGATGAATCACAAGTTGTGTGTGGGTGAGAGCTGTTTTGATTTGCATAAATACCTACTAGAACGGGAATCAAATAAAAGAGCTTTTCTTTTTATAAATATCCATATCGAAATAGATTATATAATAGCGTGGGCCAAGGAAAAAGCTTCCATATACGCCAAGAGAATTAAAAAACTCTTACTTGGCGATAGGTACAGAGCAATGTTGCTAAATGATTGTATATTATCGAAAAAATATGCTCAAGTGATACATTTATCAAGACTTGATATCTTTTTGAAACTTTCTAACAGAATTTTGGAATATATCAAGCAAATCTAATGAAAGAAACTCCCATGTGGAATTTTTTTTTACAAACTCGCGAATTATGACTTTTTAAAAAAATATATATATATATATTTTGTGTGTTTGTGTCGTAAAATTCAATAAAATATTGTAATAAAACACATATACTTAATCTTCTTTAAATATATTCATTATTATGTTTACAGGTATATAGGGTATTATTACTTCTCTTTGTTTCCTAGTAATATCTTTTAACGAATGTGCAATTTTGTTCCTTTTATACAAAGTGGTTACCAAAAGTTCATAAACACTTGAAAAAAATTGAAATACCAAATTATTCTCGGTTATGTATAATGTCTTTTTATTATGCATAAATTAATTTGTATTATGTATTATATTGTAACGTAGAAATCAAGCCTTGAAATATCCTAAGATGTAAAAGTATTTATTGATGACGTCACAGCGACGAGTCGACAATTATTAACAAGTCAGCCCCAAAACTATTTACCGCTAGAGAATCTTAAGCAAGTAAGCAAAGAAATATTTTAAGATGATTTCACAAACACAGATTAATATATATTTTAATAATCTGTTGAATATATTTTCATTGAATAATATTAAATTAAATAATAAAATATTTCTTCGCCACATAGCCTCCTCCTATAAAGAGCATCGACCCGATGCTCAGAAGGAGACTTACATCCTCAGGCTCGAGGCTCGAGAACGGGTGATAGGGCCTGAGATCTCTTCGCGGGTCTGTGGTTGTTGTGTTCGTTCAGTGGGGATGTCTTCTTCCTGGAAGTTTGTCGAGTCATCTTCTGGGTCCTCTTCTAGCTGGTCCTCCTGGTCCTCTGGGTTTAAATAAGGTTTCATCCTACCAATGTGAACTAAATCTTTTGTTTTACGACGACCTTGCTGGTTTCCGAATGTTTCAACTTCATAGGTCACATCAGATATTTTTCGGGTTACTTTGTATGGGCCGAAGTAACGTCTCATTAGTTTTTCCGAATATCCCACTTTACGCACAGGAATAAAGATCCATACAAGATCTCCAGGCTGATAAATTATATTTCTGTGATGGGCGTCATAGCGATGTTTATTGCTACCTTGAGATCTCATGGAGTGGATACGTGCCAGTTTTCGTGCTTCTTCGGCTCTTGCCCCTAGAGTTTGGATGAAATCGTCGTCTTCTGGCAATAACTTGGGGAATAACACGTCAAGTGGAGTCTCGGCTTCACGCCCGTGTACAAGGAAAAATGGGGTGAACCCAGTAGACTCTTGTTTTGCTGTGTTGTATGCAAATGTAACGAATGGAAGAATCCTGTCCCAATCTTTATGGTTGACATCTACATACATGGACAGCATGTCTGCTATGGTCTTATTCAACCTCTCCGTGAGTCCGTTTGTCTGGGGGTGATAGGCGGTCGTCTTCCGATGGGTTATTCTGCACTGGTTGTTCAGATCACTTATCATTGAAGATGTGAAGTTCCTTCCTCTATCCGTGATTAATTCCCTCGGCGCGCCGTGCTTTAAGATGACATCTTCAATGAAGAATTTGGCGACTTCCATGGATTCACTTGTGGGTAGAGCTTTAGTTATCGCATATTTTGTTAGGTAGTCCGTACATACAATAATCCAACGGTTGCCACCTTCTGATGTTGGAAATCTCCCCAGGAGATCCATTCCTACCTTTTCAAAGGCAACTTCAGGAACAGGTATTGGCTGTAAGTGCCCTGAGGGGAGTTGGGGCTGATGTTTACGCCTCTGACAATCTGAACAGTGTGCCACATACCTTCTAACTGTTCTATACATTCCGGGCCAGTAATACTTTTTTCTTATTCGGTCATAGGTTTTAGTAAATCCGAGGTGACCAGCCGTGGGTGAATCATGGAAAATTTTCAGTAATTCCTGCCTTAAATGGCGTGGAACCACCAAAAGCCATGGTTTCCCCATTGGATCATAATTTTTTTCTGTAGAGCGTGTTATCGATTTTTACAAAGGAATTATTAGGAGAACTTTGTAATTTGTCAGCGATTTTTCTAATAGCTTGATAATTCATCTGCTCTTCGCTAAAGTTCTGCAAAGTCACTATGCTTGGAATATCTTCCTCCATATCTTCACTGTATTCTAATGGACTTCTTGATAAGCAGTCTGCGTCCTGATGTTTCCTTCCGCTCTTATGCACGACAGTGACGTCAAACTCTTGCAGCCGAAGTGCCCATCTTGCTAACCTCCCACATGGGTCTTTGAGGTTGGTCAGCCAGCACAAAGAGTGGTGGTCTGTAACAATAGTGAACGGCTGTCCAAAGACATATGGTCGGAATTTATTGATAGCCCAAATGATGGCAAGGCATTCCCTTTCTGTGGTTGAATAATTTTTTTCTGCCTTATTTAAGGTTCTGGATGCATAAGCAATGGCTCTTTCCTTTCCCTTTTGTATCTGCACTAATACTGCTCCTATTCCGTAGTTGCTTGCGTCAGTGTGTATTTCGGTTGGGGATGAGTAATCAAAATGTCCAAGAGCGGGTTCGGAAATTAACGCTGACTTGAGAGCTTCAAATGCATTTTGCTCTTCCTGGTTCCAATTAAATGCTGAGTCTTTCTTCAAAAGGTCATTCAAGGGTTGGGCTACGTGGGCATAATTGGGTATGAAGCGGCGGTAGTAGGATGAAAGGTCAAGAAAACTTCTAACTTCCTTCAATGACCTTGGCGTAGCGAAGTCGCGGACTGCTCGAATCTTTTCTTGGTCGGGACGAATTCCATTTTCACTCACCTCATGTCCAAGAACCGTGATAGTTTTTGCACCAAACTTGCATTTCTTGGAATTGAGACATAATCCGGCTTTCTTAAGGCAATTTAATACAAGTTGAAGGCGTCTTAGGTGTTCTTCAAAGCCATCTGAAAAAACGATGATGTCATCGAGGTAACACAAGCAAATGGTCCACTTAAGACCCTTCAGAAGATTATCTATCATTCGTTCGAAGGTAGCTGGAGCATTACATAACCCAAATGGAATTACTTTGAACTCGTACAGTCCATCTGGAGTTATGAATGCTGTCTTCTCACGGTCCGATTCTTCTACGTCGATTTGCCAGTACCCTGATTGGAGGTCCATGGAAGAATAAAATCTAGCTCCCCGTAAGCAGTCTAAAGTGTCGTCGATCCTTGGGAGAGGGTAGACATCCTTTTTTGTTATTTTGTTAAGGCGGCGGTAATCGACGAAGAATCTCCAGCTTCCATCCTTTTTTCTTATCAATACTACAGGCGAGGCCCACGGACTTTCAGAGGGCTGAATGATGTCAAGTTTTTCCATCTTGTTTACCTCATCCTGAATAATTTGGCGTTCTCTTGGTGCAACTCGGTAAGGTCTTTGTTTGGTCGGTAGGTGGTCTCCAGTGTTAATTCGGTGTTTAACATTGACGTCCTTGAATTGTTTTCTTTTACTAAATTCGAAAATATCCGTATAGTTTTTTAACAAATTTCTTAATTTTTCTTTTTGAGATTCAACAAGTGAATCATCTATAAAAAATTCCGAGATTTTTGGGTCTTCAGAATGTTCCGCCTCTGTTTCAACTTGGTTACAATCAGCTAGAGTACATAATTGACTATCTTCGATGACAACACTATCGGCTACATGCATCCCTTGTGGGATTAGTTTCGGATATGGACTCCAATTCACCACCCAAAGTTTACCTCGGTTATTGGTAAGTGAAATGACAGAGGAGGGAGCCGTTAGTTCTCTTTCCAGCAATAGCTCTTTTCGACATTCTGCCACCACAATTGCGTCATTAGGAATGTCACGACTTGCTACTTCTATTAACTGAATAGAGGCGGGTTCGATTCTATATTCCAATTCCGAGTAGAGAGGTGAGCTGTTCTTAGGGGTATCCTCAAAAAGACATTTTTCTAAGAAGAGTGTGTCGTCAGCTGAATCAATTATCGCCCTAGATAACTTCAAAAGGTTCCAACCAAGAATAACTTCGTGACTACAGTCTTCCATAACGACAAATTCAAAGCTTTCCTGTAGTCCATTCAAGTCCAGTTTCAGTGTGCAGCGTCCTTTTGGTCTTACAATTTTACCGTTGGCTACTCGTAATGTGACGTCAGTTTCGGCAAACATTATTTTTCTTAGTTTGAGTCTGATCCTCTCAGAAATGACAGAATATGAGGCTCCTGAGTCGACGAGGGCACGCGTCATTTTTCCTTCTATTTTAATGTCTATGTAATTTTCTTTTAATTCTAATGTGGTCGACAAGGGAGGATTTATAAATTTTGCGGCCTTACCTCCAAAATAGGACGAATCTTCTAGTTTTCTGACGGGAACGGCGAGGCGACTGGCTGGGTCTTCTATCAGGAGACGAATATTGTCCTTTTCGGCCAGTGTAAGGAGAGGGGCTTCGGTAGCGGCGTCTATTTTCTCTTGGCAGGTCGTCGTTGGGCTCTTGGCTGCTCCGAGAATTATAGAATGTTCTAGGCTCTAGCCTATCTCTCTGCTTGTAATTCCAAGTTTGTTCTCCTTCATATTCTCTCCTCTTGTCACGGCAGTAGCGCACGACGTGGCCAGGGCGTCCGCAGTGGAAACAGATTGGCTTACCTTCCGTGGTTCGCCATTCGTTGGTATCGCGTCTTCCGTTCACTTGTTTTGGCTGCTGCGGTCTTATCGTTTGGGCCACATATCTATTATTATAAAACTCTCGGGGTCTTTCCTTCTGTGGGGAACTTCTCCTAGGCTTTGAGATTGGCGCCAGGGTTCTTCCAATCTCCTCCTTTAACATATCTTCGATGGTAGAAATTTTGGTTCCTCTCGAGTAGAGCCTAATGCCCGCTGTACCTCCTCACGAACAATTTGCCTGATCATAGATGACAGATCTGCCCTGTCATCATGATCACTGAGAGATGCCACATTTGGTAGTCGCTCGTATTTGGTAGGGGTCACTCGCTTACAGTGTATGCTTTCAATGCGGCGACATTCGGTGACGAATTGCTCAGTGTTATGCACATCCTTTGGGATAAGTGCCTGGTAGAGCTCCTCAGCTATCCCTTTCATCAGATGGGATATTTTATCTTCCTCATTCATTTGTGGATCTACCTCTTTGCAAAGGCGCAGGACGTCTTGGATGTAATATTCGGTGCTTTCTCCTTTTAATTGTGCGCGAGTTTTGAGTATTTTCTCAGCTCGCAGTCTTGAGCTTTCATTTTTTCCAAATACATTTTCTAATTGTGACATGAACTCCGTCCATGTCTGGATGCTTTCCTCGTTGTTTTCATACCATTTGAGAGCAGTGCCAGTAAGATAGAAATAAACGTTAGCGAGAGAAAGGGTTTCATCCCATTGGTTGTGCTTCGCCACACGTTCATACCCTTTTAACCAGCTACGGGGATCTTCAACACCCTCACCAGAGAACATTGAGGGGTTTCTAGGTAGATGTTGGACAAAAAATGAACCCACCTGAGTAGTTGCTTCTTTCTTGATGTTCATGGTTTTTTCTTCTTGCTCAACCGAGTCAATTTTCCGTTTTTTTCTGAATGGGTATCGATCCAGCTTCTTCACCAGTTGTAACGTAGAAATCAAGCCTTGAAATATCCTAAGATGTAAAAGTATTTATTGATGACGTCACAGCGACGAGTCGACAATTATTAACAAGTCAGCCCCAAAACTATTTACCGCTAGAGAATCTTAAGCAAGTAAGCAAAGAAATATTTTAAGATGATTTCACAAACACAGATTAATATATATTTTTATAATCTGTTGAATATATTTTCATTGAATAATATTAAATTAAATAATAAAATATTTCTCCGCCACAATATATTATTATGTAATCGCCTTAATAATATTATTCGCCAAGTAATAAGAAAAGCAACGTTTTAATAATAATAATAATAATAATATAAACACGAAATATCAGGACAACCTTATACCATACATCTTATAACCTTACACGGCAAATTCCTGTGTGTGTAAACACTGGCTAGAAATGAAGTCCCAGCCGTAAACAGTTAGGAATATCTTTGGCTGCTCATTGTAGACATTGGAACATCGCCTACAGGTTTTGTGAATCATTCATATCTTTTCTGGCAAAATAAACGAAGATCGCAAACTTGTCCGACGAGGAGATGGCGTGATCCAGCTGGTAGATCCTGGACTACAAGTCCCGCGAGGTGACGAAGGACACCTCTCGAATGAGAGAGCGCTGCAGGGTCAGTACTTGTAGGGCAGGTCGTTCAGGTTACAATGATGAGCTAACCCTTTCCAAATATTTTCATCTTCAGTTATATAATCATGGAAAAATTTAGTATACATATTATCATTTTGAGAGAGAAAGTAGAGAATTTCATAAAAAATATTTAATTAAAAAGGCATATATTGGATAAATATTCAATCTGATATGTCTTTTTATTTAAACACTTATTATAATTAATACAAAGCAATAACGCACCATCTATATATATCAAATGAAAACATTAAGACGCGAATGTTTCCCCTTACAACTAAATGCCACTTCCACTGTCCCCAATGCGATGAAAAAACATTGGGAGGGCTTGGGTCATCAATGGTGAACCCTCCCAGCGGTTTCGCCAATTTAATCTACCAGACCGCTTCTTTAGAGCTCTAAAAATGAATAAAAAATAGATCGCAGAATATTTCCATACACATCATGAGTATGCAAATTCAAATGGAAGTAAAGTTAAAAGACCAATATGGATGGAGAAGGAATCCACTCCACTAACTCAACACTAGCTGAAGAGCTCACGAAGTAATGGAAATAATTAGCTATGTAAATTATCATATACATATCCCGATATTTTAACCTCTGCGAAATCTTTAGGACAAATGATAAAACCTCCGAGGTTGCGTATTATTAGTGGACTAATTAAACGCCTTATTAAACGTTTAAAAAAAGATACGCAACCTCGGAGGTTTTATTATTTGTCCTAATCATATACATATGTCCTAATATATACACTTCCAGGAATAATAAAGCAACCTTAGAGCCAGCCCAGAGAGAGACGAGAGGGTAAAGTCCGGTCATTTTAGACCTCAGCGACATTCCAAGGGGCGACCACTGGGGCCCGTTACTTGGAACCTCGTGACTATTAAGAGTGGGGGATTGTGTGCGATACGAACGGACGCCCGGCTCTCACTCTCTCTCTGGTTGCCTGGGTTCCTTCTCCAACTTGTGGTGTCCTTATTTCTTTCCCCACCTTATTATATTGCCATATATATATATATGTATATATATCAAAAATAAAGAAGGCATCTCCTGACCACGAGCACATGTGCTTTTTAGATGGCAGAGCGCCATCTAGTGGAGCAAGAATAAACTAAACGTTTATTTAGCTTGCTCCGTGATATTTGGCCAACCCAATTTCTTGATTTATCGAAATCAATTTATTAAACTTTAAACATTTTTAGATATAGAGAGAGAAACGAGTTAATTACCTCGTATTTAAGGCAAAAAAAGATTCATCTAATTTTCATACATCGTTTTAAACCAAATTCAACTTGTGCAAAACAGACAACAAAGAAAAATAAACAAATTAATGGTAGAGGGTAAGTTCCTATTTTTACAAGCTTTCACACTCAAAGAATAATCATTTTCTTTGAAAAGTGAAAACAATATTCTTATTTGTTTGTTGCATCTTTTGAGACTATTAATGGAAGATCTCCGATCAATTATTGTTGGCCACAAAATTTCAATTATTTGCAATTTTGATCGAATCAACTTTATATTCTTGTATTAGATTTTACTAATTCGAGAAAAAAAGAGATCAAAGTATAATCGAATATTTAGGGAGTTCAACTTTAGTCCACTGATCTTCGTGCTTGTGTCATGTTTTGTTGTGTTGTTGATTTGTGTTTGTGTTGTTGTGGCTTTTGTGTTGCTTGTGTTGTGTGTTGTGGGTTTGTATTTGTTATTAAGTTTTAAAAACTATTTTCACATCTTATTTTATATATTTAAAATGTCTGAACCAACATTTTATTGTATTATACATGTATTTTATAATATTTAGAATTATATATATATTGGATTTAAATTAAATTCATTACATTATACACACATTCAGGAAAATAATTCAGAAAGGAATTTGTCCCAAGATGAAATATTTAAGATAAAACACTAAAATTTATTTATAAAAATATTCTATTTATATAGAAACGATAATAAGTAAGAGTTTCCTTGTTTACAATATTTTCAATAGGGAAGATGCACTGTAGCAAGCCATATTATATTTCTCTTAAGAAAGCCTAAACTTTGTACCACAACCTACAACTTATTCTAAAGAAAGTATGGATAGATTTTAGAAGTACGTTTAACAAGTTTTACCGCTAAGTTTCTTTTTACGAAACAAAAAAATCGTAATTTTAATTATTTCAAGGAGAAATAACGACTATTCCTATGTTTAAGAATGAAGTATGAAAGGATGAGTTGCGAAGAGTAATAATGAACGAAAAAATAAAAATCCCTGGACACTTTTATTTTTCCGTTCATAATTACTCTTCACAATACACCTTTTCATACTTCATCCCCAAGGATAGGAATAGTCGTTATTTCATCCTTAAATAATTAAAATTACGATTTTTCATTCTGTAAAAATAAACATTTGCGGTAAATTTGTTAAACGTCGTTCTATAATCATAGCCGCATTATATTGTATTATACGTAGATAGATTGTTTCCATGACCTAGTGTTCCAAACTATGAGGCAATACTGAATTTATTTACTGAATATAGAAACAATTTATATTCAAATGGAGATAAAAAAAATAGAACAATTAAATCATCACCCGCTGAAATAACAATCACAAACCCTAGTGACGCCATCACACAGCTGTGAAATTTCCATATATAAAAGACAACGAATTTTAGAAGTTCATAGCGGCATTGAAAGAAGAGCGGAGAATACCTGTGTTTATACTTCAAATTGTAAGTATATCTTGATCAAATACAGATAACGTAGGCAAGCTTAACAATCAACAATGTTAAAAGTTATTTAAAAGAAGCTAAAATTTTATTTATTTATAACAAATGAAATCATTAAGACGCGAGTGTTTCTTTCATAAATAATAGGAATGAAACACAAAAAAAATATTTCTGTGAAAAATAGACACTTCGACCAGTTAGAGTTTTTTTATTTTCTCAACGTTTCAACAAAATTCTTTTGGCTTGTCAAGAAAAATAAATAAAAATAAGGCATTTGGCAAAGCGTTAAATAAAAAAATCTAACTGGCCAAAGTGTCTATTTTTACAGTAATATAAATACCGGCCAGGCAACTTCTATTTTCAGGGGACAAAATATATATAAATAAAAATATTTTCATCGCAGTAAGGAGAGTAGAAGTTAGAATTATTTGTGAATAAAACATTCGTGTCTTAATCTTTTCATTTGTTATATATAGATAGAAAGTTATTGCTTTGTATTATTATGTATTCATTGATCATATCAATAAACATAAAGTAATAAGACCAAATCCAAATTAACAAATGTCCCCAACTTTTTATTTGGATTTCGTCTTATTACCTTGTGTTTATTATCTATAATCCTATTTATGCTTTATCATGATAAAATCGATATTAATGTACTTTATGAATAAATTATTTTTATATAGAATCAGAAGAGAGCAGTTGGCAATTATACAATTCAATGATCCAAATAAAACCAAATCCAAATAAACAAATGCCACACACTATTTATTTATTTATTTGGATGTCGTCTTATTACCTTGTGTTTATAATCTATAATCCAAATTGTGCTTCATCATGATCAATTCGATATTAATATATTTTATGATAATTAATTAATATATTTTATATAAAATCAGGAGAGAGCAGTTCATTATTATATAGTCCAATGATCTCGAATCTATATATTTCTTTATATTTGCATATCTTCCATTATATTCAGTCTTTCTCTTGCTGAGATACATAAGGTATTTCCTGTAAACGCTGTGTTTATGTATGGTTAGGATTTTGTGCAAATTTTCTAAAATATATATTTTGTTTCAAGTTTTCTAAACTCCCTTTATGAGCATAGAAAGTTGTATCCTAAATTTGTTATAAGAGAGACTGTAGAAATTCACTTAAACAGAGTTAATTTTAAATAGAATTAAGGGTATTACATCTTAAACATTTTAAAGAAAATGCATTATTAACAGATCCAAAACAGATCCGCTGTTGGCGCTCGTTAGCGGGGAGCAGCCTGTACCACTGCGATCAAAGGTCTTTTATATTTTTTAAATATATTTTTCACATATAATTATATATATAGAATAAACATTGAAAATGACTTCTTTTCCATATAGTATTTTCAATTTACAATAAATAAAATCCATAATATTGAAAGAACATTATATATGTAACGTATGAGTCATTTCTCTTATAAAGTAAATTTCCCCGCCTTTTTAGATAAACACTTTTGAAGAGAAAAATGTGGTCTTTAAAAAGGCAATAATGATCATTTTTACACCAATAATAATAGTATAAAGTCGTAGCTACTCTCTCTCTCTCTCTATAGCTTGAACCCATAGTATAAAGGTTTTCATCAATCTGAATTTTCCAAAAATGGTAATGTAGATCGTTCTTTATTTCCACCTCTACATTTTGTATTCAATGATAAACAAATTTCGTTGTTTTAAAAAACATTTAACATCTCTGGTGTATATATAGGACCCAATCATAAACAAAACTTAAGGAATTTGCACCTTTTAGCATGTATATCTGATATAGGCTTAGCAAAATACGATGTTTCTTTCTAAGGATTTCTAGTTGTTTTTTGTACTCACGTATGTTGTAGTTACGAGGACATCCCTTTAGATAAAAACAAATATATATTTATTTAAGGAACGACTTGTTCCATTACAATTGTTAAAATAAGCGAGCAAAGAATCAAAGCATAAAGGTTATGAAGCGTAGAAGTGTGTTGTTATTGAAGTGACGTCATAGTAGTGACGTAGCATCGATGATGATTAAAGTCAAAGTTTGCGTAACAATTCCCTCCTTACTTTGTCTTTACTCCCACGATGCTGAGGTTCTCCAGGTGTTTCTTCATCTTGTCTCGGGATAGGTCCTTTGTGAAGATATCCGCCTCCAGGTCCTGAGATGGCTTGTACAGAAGGCAGATGTCTCTGGATTCATAACAGTCTCTCAAGAAGTGGTACTTTCTGTTGATATGTCTACAGCGACTGCTTTGTTTAGGGCTGGAGATCCAGTTGATCAATGACTGACTTTCTGTATAGATCGCAGTTGGTTTTTCCATGAAATTCCATTCTTCCAGCTCTCGTAGCAGGTTTATTATCCACTTGATTTGACAGCAGCTTTCACAAGCAGCTATCATTTCCGCTTCCATTGTGGAGAGGGCAACGAGAGGTTGTTTACTACTTTTCCAGTCTATAGTTGCTTCGCCGAGCTTCAATACATATCCGCCGTAGGATTTTCCATCATGAGTGGTCGACCAGCTGGCATCGGTGTAGGACTTCAGGATTCCAGTCTTCCCTCTTTCAAATTTCACTCCTAGGTCAACTGTTCCTCGTATGTATCTCATCACTCTTTTGATTGCTGTCCAGTGCATCTGTTTTGGTTGTCTGGAGTACTGTGAAAGTTTGCTAGTGATGTAAGCGATGTCGGGTCTGGTGTTAACAGCTAGAAACATTAGCATTCCAAGGGCTTCTTGGTAAGTGTGCTGATCACAATTGTCATGTTCAATATGATTGTCCAAATTGATTTCTTTGGAACCTGGTGTTGGAACTTCCTTACAAGTTTCCATTCCATATTTCTGCAATATTTGTTGTACATAGTGGCTTTGCTGTAGCGAAATTCCCTCCTTGTCTTGTATGATATTGATTCCCAAAAACATGCCTTTACATGTTACATCCTTTATTTCCAGGTGATGTCTCAATTTATTGATGAATCTGAGGTGTCTTCTGAATCTGAGACAGTGATAAAGTCATCAACATATATTCCTACATAGAAGTATTTGTCTTCATTCTTCCATTTAAATAAGCAAGGATCAGATTTAAGTTTTTCCAGTCCACAGTCATGAAGTACTTGACTGAATTTCTCATACCAAGATCTTCCGGATTGAGGTAGACCGTAAATACTTTTGTTGAGTTTGCAAACTTTGTTTCTGTCTTGGACAAATCCAGCAGGTTGTTCCATGAATATTGTGTTTTCAATGTTTCCATTTAGATAGGCTGCTTTCACATCAAATAGTTTAATGACTGAATCTTTTGTTGCTGCCATTGACAAAATAGTCCTGAGGGTGGCATTTTTAATTACAGGGCTGAAACTTTCGTTGTAATCTCTCCCTGGGATTTGGTTGTATCCCATTGCAACAAGTCTAGCTTTGTAAGTTTTGTTTTCTTGGTCTTTAGATATTTTGAACACCCATTTACTTTTGACAACTTTAGCGTTTACAGGTCTAGGTACCAGTTCCCATACTTGATGCGAGTACATGTTCTGTATTTCCTCAAGCATTGCGTTCTCCCAATGTTTCTTGTCTTCGCATGCGATGGCTTCATCATAGTCTTTCGGAATGGTTTCATTCGTAGTAGCCAGAACGTAGTCATCGAATCTTTTAGGTATTGTTCGAGTTCTTTGTGGTCTGTCTGATCCACTTGACTCTGTCTGTCTGTTGATCATGGTATCTAGTGCTGGCTCTTCAATATCAACATCTGATAGAACGTGATTGTCCAGTTGTTCATCCTCCTGAATGAAGAAATATGTGTCAGTGTCCGTATTATTATCACTTTGTTTTTCTTCCGAGTTGACATTATTGTTCTCTCTGAAATGAATGTCTGCGGTTTCAAGAATGACTCTCGTTGTGATATCAAATACTCGATAAGCTCTTCTGCATCTTGAATAGCCTACAAATATTCCTCTCTTAGATTTAGCTTCTAGTTTGTGTCTTTGATGATTCTCGAGTTTATAGAAGACTTCACAACCAAATCTCATGATGTGAGAGACGGATGGCTTTTTACCTTTCCATTTTTCCATAGGGGTAGTGTCTGGGTCATTGGTTGTGGGAGTTAGATTGTACAGATATGCAGCTGTATTCACAGCTTCTGCCCAGAAGTGTAGGGGTAATTGGGAGTCTGCCAGAAGTGTTCGGCCTTTGTCTAATAGTGTTCTGTTAGCTCTTTCAACTCTCCCATTGCTTCTTGGGGTGTACGGTGTAGTTAGTTCATGTTTAATTCCTTTGGATTCTATGAAGGTTTCAAGGTTTTTATTGATAAATTCTGTTCCGTTATCTGTTCTAAGTCGTTTTAGTTTTGAGTTTAGCTCGTTTTCTCTCTTTACAATAAACTTCTTCAAAACTTCTGCTGCTGAGAGTTTATCTTTGAGAAATTCTACAAATATTCTCCTAGAAAATCCATCTACGATGGTCAAGAAATATTTACTTCCGCCCAAGGAGTTTATTCTCATTGGACCACAGAGATCGACATAAATGGCTTCAAAGGGGTAGCTTTCCTGATTGCTATCTGTGTGAACATAGGGTACTTTGGTCATTTTTCCCAAGGAGCAAGCATCACATTGATCAAGGGTACCATTTATAGAGTCCAAGCCTTTTAGAAGATTGTTCTTCAAAATCAGGTCTAGTTTGTTGTCACTAGGATGTCCTAACCTTCTGTGCCATGCAGTCCTAGAATTGTCCTTTGAAATCAAGCAATGTTCGTTTGGAACATGAGTTGTTTCAGGTAAACGTGATAGGTTCAATGTGTACATGTTACCATCAAAGTTTCCTGTTCCTATTAGCTTGTCATCAGAAGAGTATATGTATGCTCCTTCAGAATTCAAAAGAACAGAGTTCCCTCTTCTTACCACGCTTGGAATGGACATTAGATTTCCTTTCAGGTGTGGTACATGGAGGACATTATGCAGGGTTACAGCGTTGTTAAGTTTGTCCTTACCTTGTACAGTAGCTTGGATTAATCTTGATGAGGCAGATTCGATGTGTCTCCCTTCTTCCGCCACTTGTATGCTTCTTCTCTCTTCCGTCTTGTGCTCGATCCATTCACCATGGGAAGTCATGTGGCTTGTGCACGCAGAATCAATTATCCACACGTCCTGTGTCGTCGGGCGTTCCTCCCTTGTGATTACATGTAGTGCGTATTCTGAAGTGGAGTTTCTTCGTTGGGATGGTTCCTCCGTTCGTTCTTGGATTGCTGATCTGGCCGTGTCTTTGTTTTGTTTTGGTCCTTTATGGTAGTTCCTTGTACTGGCCATGTTATTTTTGTTTGTTGTATTCTTTTGATTTCCTTTGTTGTCAGGGTTGAACCAACAGTCTTTCTTGAAATGTCCTTTTCTTTTGCAAATGAAGCATGACTTTTCTTTGAATTGATTGCCTGATGATCTGAAAGCATTTTCATGATTTTTGCTTTTGTCCTGTCTTTTCTTCTCGAAATCCAGTAGAGTTTGTCTCAAGTCTGGTAAGGAGATTTCTCTGTTTATTGACAGTGCTGCTGCGATCGTGTCAAAGTTAGGTGTGAGTCCTTCAACAATGTATCGTACAAGTTCTCTTTCTGTCACAGTCTTTCCTAGCTGGGTGATCTCTCGTGCCAGTTTCTGTGCTCGTACAATATACATGTTAACATTTTCATTTGGGTTCAATTTAAGTCTGGCTAGATCCAACATAAGGTCTATCCTTCTATTTTCTAGAGATCCTTCAAACCTTTTCTTTATGTCGTACCAAATTCTTTTGGCCCTTTTATCGCCTCGAAAGATGATTGTTAAGTCATCCGAAAGTGACAATATTATTAGGCTGTATGCTTCCCGATTCTTTTTCTTCCAAATATCATATTCTAGTTTATTATTTGTAAAATCTGGCTCGTCATTAACAATTACGTCCTCGAAGAGATCTTTTGAATCTAGAATTGCTTCCATTTTCATGGACCACGTTGTATAGTTGTTATCTGTTAACAGTTCCATTTTTGCTAAGTTAGGTGTATCCATTTTCATTTAATTTTTCTTCTTTCTAAATTGGCGGTTAGTCCAATTATTTAATTTCTTTTTGATTTAAATGGATCAATTGGCGGTTAGTCCAATTCGCGCGCCCAAACCACGGTCTGCTACCAAATTGATATAGGCTTAGCAAAATACGATGTTTCTTTCTAAGGATTTCTAGTTGTTTTTTGTACTCACGTATGTTGTAGTTACGAGGACATCCCTTTAGATAAAAACAAATATATATTTATTTAAGGAACGACTTGTTCCATTACAATTGTTAAAATAAGCGAGCAAAGAATCAAAGCATAAAGGTTATGAAGCGTAGAAGTGTGTTGTTATTGAAGTGACGTCATAGTAGTGACGTAGCATCGATGATGATTAAAGTCAAAGTTTGCGTAACAATATCGGAATTCAAACTATAACTCTGAAAGTTATTCGATACACAGTGGCTATATTGAAATCACACGAAAGAAAAAAATGTGTGAATATATTTGCTTCTGTCTCCTTAAATTTTGATGACCGGGACATCAAAATATGAAACTTCCTTTTTTTCTATGAGTGTATATTTGTGTATAGAACCCTACCAAAGAATATATTAAAGTAGTGTTTTACAATGCGATTCTCAACCAGCCAGTCTTGAACATCTATTGAATTGTATCAAATCCTCCAAAAAAGACCTCTGGGAAAACCCCAGGACTATAATAGAAAAGCTGAGACAATGGAACCTAATGGAGATCGTTTAAACGACTTGAGAAATAAGTAGCAACGATAATACAAGATCTATTATAAATGTGAAAGATGTTAACCTCTGTTTTACTGACAGGTACGGTAAAATGAAGTTTATTCTAGTGACCTTAGTACTGTCCATCCTGATGGTGACAACTATCATTCAAGCAGAGGAAACTCGTAAGTAACTTTTATTTCTCTTTGTAATATTTTTATATCTTAACAGTTGTATTATATTTATATATAACTTCTATATCTTAATATATTATATTTGCCTAATAAAAGAAGTCGGTGGACGAGTGGGTAACACCCTCGATTCCCGACAGCATTGAACCGGGATTAAATCCCATGTTAACATTTTGTTTAATATGTGAATATACCTTCACATATTATTCATTGTTGTAAATATCATAAACTAAGTTTCTCTTGTTGAGCGGTACCTAATAAAGTGATTTTAGAGCCTATTTGCCTAAATGTGTCACAGAAAAATATTTATTGTGAAGTAATATATAGGTGGGTTTTTTTACCCGAAAAATGAAGAAAGGTGGTCATAAAAAAACAAAGTTTACCTCGAATTGCTCTCTTCTGAATTTATTCTATATTTTTAATAACTTCCGCTAGTTTATATTTGAATATTTGACTACATCATTTATTTTTAACTTATGTTTTTGTACGTTGAAGTACTTTGAAGTTAGTAATCTCTTCAAAAGTCTATGGGGATTAAAAATATTTCTATAATAGCACAAAGCCTGAAATTTCTCAAAATATTCTATAAATGAAGATACATATGTGCTGTAGTGGTACATGGTATTCTATGATCACAATGGCTTTTTCTGAATATAGTGTTCCCATATTATGATAGCCAAAGTTGTTCAGTTAAAGGATAGCTTAGTAAAAACGTTTAACAAATTTGAGATTAATGTTTGTAAGTATGTAGATATCAACTTTTTCAATTACCATAACTATATTGTAAGATTATAAACTCAGAAGGAGCTTCTTCTATAGAACATGTTTATTTAGCTAGCTTTCGAACGATATCGGGCGTAAAGACAAGGTGTTATGTGAGATGCGTGCAATTATATAGACCTACATTGAGAGCCAAGATATATACAAATTTGTAACAAATATGATGTCAGTTAGAATTACAAATTGAGAAATAAACCAGTTACATGTTGGTTCAAAATCACATTAATAGGTACCGCTCAGCAAGAGCAACCTAGTTCATGATAATTGAAACAGTGAATGATATATGTGAAGGTTATTCACATATTAAACAAATTTTAACGCGGGATTCAATCCCGGTTCATGACTGTCGGGAATCGAGCGTGTTACCCTCTCATCCACCGACATATATACCAGTTACATGTACTTACGCCCGTTGAAGAACGTTATCTTTCGAAAGCTAGCGAAATAAACATGTTTTATAGAATAAGCTCCTTTTGAATTTATAATCTTATAATATTTGTAAGTGTATTGTATAAATATAGAGAGAGTGGTAGAGCTCAGAGAGAATTGTACTGTAGAAAATCCTTGTATGGAATAGATAACGTGTAAAGTAGGCCTCCATCATCTGTGCCGAGCCTATAACTATTTGCATAATCTCTATTTACATAGGCGTCAGAGAGATGGCAAGAACAATACCACAATCTTGTACCTTAATAATATTGTCGTATTTGAAAAACATTTGCCGTAAGAGGAAAGTAGAAAAAAAAAGTTTCATTCTTCTGTACTAACGAACAATCTCTTCTACCCTAAAATTAAAGATACACACATTTATATAGCAATCACAATCCAAACCAATATATGCAAATCCCCTAAAAAATTCTGAAACTTAAAATTATGTAAATCAACATAAATATTAATAAACTAGGCTACAATATATTATATATGATGTTATATTTATAAATTCAATTGCCATATATCGATAAATTTTGTAACGAATATATTTACTGGCAATGTGTTTCTTTTCAATAATATCATCAAATATTATCTCTACAGACCTTACTGCAATGATATATGTTATTTTATAATACAAATATAATGCGGCTTATGATTTTAAAACGAGGTTTGACAAGTTTTAACGCAAATGTTTCTTTTGAACGAAAAATCGTAATTTATTTTAAGGAGAAATAACGACTATTCCAATCCTTAGGGATGAAGTAAGAAAGGATGAATTGGGAAGAGTAATGATAAACGGAAAAATATACGTTATTGAATTATATTATATCATTTTTTATATTTCTTTTTTTTTATAGTTGAATAAAATAATTTATCTTCAGCTACTGATTTATAGACTTAAGACCAGAATTTCAGTAAATAAATTAACACTAAATTACATCATTTAATATTCTAAAATCAGAATTACAGTACTATATGATTTACCACTTATTAAGCGAATACCTGAATATTATTTAATATTAAATTACATTCATTTAACAACCAATATTCCGTATATTTGTAACAGCTGACTTAGAAATATTAATTTTGAGAATAGAGAGTAATCTATAAATAGATCTTTAATTAAAAAGGCATGTATTTGATCAAATATAAATTATTTACCAATATATCAGTTGGCTGAACGCCAACCTTTTTCAAGGTATTATAACATATTTATGTAAACAACAAACTCAGAGTCACATAACATCAATAGAATTAAGTTTAAAAATATTTTTTGCCTATATTCAATGGGGAGGGAGAACAAATTTTGATTATAATATATTTATATGTCAATTATTTCTCCCTCTCTATTGATATATGGAAAATTATTATTTTTATTTTATTCTATTGACGTTATGTGGCGCTGAGTTTGTTGTTAACATAAATATGTGGTAATACCTTTAAAATTTTGAAGTGCAGCCAATTTAAATATTGGTAAATTATTTTTGATCCAATGTATGCCTTTTTAATTAAAGATACAGTTAAACCTGTCTATAGCACCCCCTCTCTATAGCACCCAATTTTGGTGAGTCCTAAGAGGGGGCGCTATAGACAAGTCACTTTTAATGTAAATCGCATCGTACTATGTATTTGAAATCGGGCGCTATAGAGAGGAAGGCGCTATAGGCAGGTTTAACTGTATATGAATAATCTATGATTATTAGTTAGACAAATATCTAACCAGAAATGTTTGTTCAGGTGCTGTTAGATGTCCACTTATCAACCCTGACATCAGATGTATCAGGCACTATAATGAATGCTTGACTGATATCGAATGCGAAGACAACAAAAGGTGTTGTCCTGGAATGTGTGGCATGATCTGCGTATAAGTCCTTTCAACATTGCTGTCCCTGCCAACATTGCTGCTAAATATATAGCACGAAGCAAATAAAATATTTTCAACTTGCAATGTAATAATTAACTTCAATAACTCTTTAACACAAATATTTAAATTGATTACCATCACATTTATTTATTTATTTATTATCATTTACAAAGCACGCGATATCCGTCTTGGATATTTGCATGCATACACAAGTTTGGGAACTTTTACAGTAATTATTAAAATGATTTTAGTTATTATAATAGAAATTATTAACGTATTTGTCAGTTAGTTAACGATTTAATTACCATATAATTAATATTAGTGAACATCACAGTTAAGAACAGAAATTTAGAGCTATTTACAGCATATAACTATTTACCATTTATTACAGCCCAGGCTATCTATTACTAAAAAACATTCTACAAAATCTATTAAAATTTATATACATATATCTATTATTAACTATTTGGTTTATACAATTTATATTTATTTGATTTTTGACTCTCAAGTCCTCTACAAGTCGACAGTCCGTTAGAATATGTACAGGATTTTCTTCTTCTGCACCACATGAGCATTTAGGCGAATCCGTCTTTCTGACTTTGTACAAATATGATCTAAAGTTACCGTGTCCAGTAAAAAATTGGACGTTGTAAAAATTTGGCTTGACATATTTGGGTATTTGGGAATCAGTAAAGAAGGACCTGAAAATGGTGTTAGTCTTTTCATAGTATTTCTGAAATTTTTCCCTTATATAATTAGAAATTATATTCCTACTTGAAGAGTCAAATCGATTGTAATTTATTTCGGTTTTCAGCAGGTTAGATTCAATATATTCAGTAATTTTGGGGACTTGTGCAAGTATGTGTGTACAATCCGATGATGTTGTACTGTAGGTTTGTATACAATGTTTTAAAATATTATATTGAAGAGAATTTAGTTTGTCCTTAGACTTTTTGTTTATGAATGGATACCATATTGGATAACCGTATGTAATTGTACTTCGATATAATGTCTTATACAGTATCAGTCTTCGTCTAAAGTCTAGACCCCATGCTTTCTTTGTCAGGCCAAATAGGTATCCACTAGCTCTAGTTACTTTTATGATCGTTTCATTAACGTGAGGCGTAAAGTACAGTTTGCTTCTGACTCGGTGATTTTTAATAGTCACTCCTAGGATCTTAAGTTCTTCAACCGGTTTAATTAACTTGCTACCTGAGACTATTATATCGCTATTGCATTTATATAAATATAATATTTTTGTTTTTTCATCTGACAATTTTATTTTACGACTTTCACACCACTAATTGATTTTTCTTAATACGTTATCTATTGTCTTTCTTAGTTGTTCAGGAGTTTTATTCAAACATATTAACGTAATATCATCTGCATATCCTATTGATTCACAGTTATCATCCAGATTATTATTCAGTATCTCATTAATAAGAATATTCCATAATGTGGGAGACAGTGGTCCAGCCTGTGGACATCCTTTACTTAGTTTCTTATTAATTTCAGTTGAGGAATATCTAAATCTTATTCTTCTATTATCAAAGTATGATTGTAGAAGTTTTATCATTGAAGCCTGCACACCATCTTCATCTAGTCTTTTCATCAAGGCCGGCCACCATGCATTATCAAACGCTGCACTAATATCCACTGCAATTATTGCTGCATATTCTCTTGTTTTATGTTCTAACGCAATTTTTTTATTATTTCAGTTAGTGCAGTAATAGTAGATTTCGATCTTCTAAAGCCATGTTGTCGATCACTTAGTAAATTAAAATCTTCATAATATTTTATTATTCTATTATTAATTATTTTTTCAAATATTTTAGAAATGTTGGAATTAAGACATAAAGGTCTATAATTTTTGTAGTTATTGAAATCTGTTTTTCCAGGTTTCTGAATAATTATTGCCTCTGCTCTTTTCCATTCAGAAGGAAAGTATTACCATCACATTATTCTAAAGGTATTAAAATATATTTATTGATAGTTTTTGATAGTAGAAGAAGAAAGAATTCGCTTAGTTGGCACATATTGATACTGTACAGGTTTTTCATGTATAGTTGGTTAATCAATATATCAAAAACTTATAAAAGTAAATACAGAGAAATTTGAAAGAATCAAAAATAGAGTTAAAAGATGTAAAGAAAATATGGCTGATGAATAGAAATTAGGAGGTCGTGTATAGCCATATTTATTGATAATCAATTAGCAGAGTTGATATGAAATTATTAATCCTTTATCAAAAATTTAGTAAAACACCAATTATCCGAATTGCTCTCATTCGGATCTTCTATTAACCAAACTCCAAGCGTATCTTAAATCTAACTATTAAAAATGATGAATTTATAAACTTTAATTTTAATACGCTTTCATTTTCTAAACTTCCGTTATCCAAAAAACTCGAATTACCTCAATAAAGAATTTCAAAACCTCTATTATCCTTAACTTTAATTATCAAAATGTCATTTATCTAAATTCATTAATATATGGAATTCTCATTATTTGAACTCCACTTATAACACACAGACACACACACAAAAGACTATATTAGGGACTTACCCTATACAGATTCTCCCAATTGGGTAAGGTAATAATCATCTTGTGTTATTTACATAGGTGGTGAACTGGCTTTACTCTTCGTCTCAAAGTCATTCACTTGTTGACTGGTCCTTACATAATGATGATCTAAAATATTTATAGTAAGCTATTGCCTTGGATTTGTTTGCTGATATTTTTGAAAGCAATACGTAGGGTGAAGTGTTGGTACATTCAATTTGTTGATATAGGGCCTTCCTCTCTGCATCAAGGGCTGTACAATTAAGCAGGTAATGGGAAATCCATTTATATAAGAATCTACAATTACTTAATTTATTATACTTCATTTGTCTGAAACTCAAAATATCATATCTCTATCTATATAAAATATTAATTATCTAAACTCCCATTCGCCCAAAATAAAAATTATAAACATTACAATTATCTGAAATTTCTTCATTTTTTTTTCGAAGGTCCGACTATTAAAATGAGATTCAGATTTCGTTGAATAAAAATTGGATGTATAACTCATTCAATTCAACCAGTATTTATATAATTAAAACCGTAATAACAAAGGCAATACACATGTATTTTTCTGTGAAGTATCTACTGATTAAATATTTGAATTTTTCTAACAAAATATAATTTAGTTTATACTTAAGAAGTTTATACTTAAGAAGTTTATACTTAAAGGCATCTCCTTATCGTGCAATTGAAAGTTGCTGATGGCTTGCGCCATCTATCGGAATAAATATAAACTAGTCTCGTTGATTTTTAATTATTCCAGAATTGGCCAAATACCCATTCTTGATTAATCAAGAAAAAACTAACCACGGACGTGTTTCGGGCTGTTGGCCCTCATCAGCGTGGTGCAAGCTGTACCTCAACGATCAAAAAATTGTTCATTAAGGCATCCTGAAAAATTATGAAACGGGTAGTTATGGCCAGAATTGCGTGAAACCGCGACACAATATACTTATTATATACACAATATACTAAATACTTATTAACTACACTAAGTCACACAAGACATACACATTACACATTGGTTACACATCACGAATACAAAATAAAATTAAAAACAAATATTCAAATTCCCAATTCCTATTGTCTGTAATTTCTTCCTGTTTTGTTCAAAGCTCCTACTATTCAAATGCGATTCAGATTTCGTTGAATAATAAGGCGATGTGTAACTCATTCAATACGTACCAGTATTTATATAATTTAACTGTAATCACAAAAGCAATGCACAAGTATTTTTCTGTGAAGTATCTACTAATTAAATATTAAAATATTCTATATAATTCTGTTTACTAATGCTTTAAGTATACTGAGTCTCACACAGTACACACACATTACGCATTGGTTACAGATCAAGAAAACAAAATGAAATTAAAAACAAAGATTCAATTCCTTTTTTATAAAATCCTTGCTCTTTTTGTTCATTTGACTTTAAAATTCGAAACTATTATAGACGCGTATGATTCGTTTTAAAATTAAACAATTTCTACTTTCCTTACTGCAATGGAAAAATTAATGGGAGGACCTGTCTCATCAGTGATGAAATCTCTCAGGGGTTTCGTCAGTTTAATCTACCATTCCGCTATTATATTGCATTTTTCGATCTTCCTTTTATAGTGAAACTGATGCTAGACTCTTGGAATAGTAGAAATTGTTTATTTTTAAAAATAATCATACGCGTCTATAATAGTTTCGAATTTTGAAAACAGACGGTTCATTAATGCATCATAACATCATTTGACTTCATAAAGGTCTAAGAAATTGAGATGGTTATAAAGCTCTAAGGGTCGAATCAATCGTCAGGTTAACTAGTTAACTATTTATAACTGAATAAAGAAACCTTTTGTAATTATCCTGATTGATATCTAGTATTTAAACCTTTATTTACTATATATTTATAATTATATGTAATTCTGTGCTGTCCTTAAAGCTTATGTCCATAGTTCATTTAAAATACTCATTCCAAGAGTCTAGCATTAGCATCACTATAAAAGGAAGTTCCATAAATGCAATATAAAAGCGGTATGGTAGTTTAAACTGGCTAAAACGGTGGGAGGGTTCACCACTGATGAACCAGGCCCTCCCATTAATTTTTCCATAGCAGTAAGGGCAGTAGAAATTGTTTAAATTTTATCAAATCAAGTCGGTGGACGAGTGGGTAACACCCTCGATTCTCGACAGTCATGAACCGGGATTGAATCCCGCGTTAAAATTTGTTTAATATGTGAATAACCTCCATATATTATCCATTGTTTCAATTATCATAAACTAGGTTGCTCTTGTTGAGCGGTACCTAATAAAGTGATTTTGAACCGAACCGAATACGCGTCTATTATAGTTTCGTATTTTGATAACAGATAGCGTGCTAATGCATCATTTAAAGCAGTGTCGGGCAACCGGTGTGCCGTGGCACACTGGTGTGCCGCGAAGAATTCTAGGTGTGCCGCGAACATTTTTGTAGGTATTTAGAACTTTTGGTTAAATTTAAAAATAATGTTTCAAAAAATATTTTTTATAATTTTTATTCAATTTTAAAAATTTTTTTCAAATATTTTCATATAAAAAATGAAATTTAAAAAAAGCAAATTTCATTTTATATAAAACTTATTTTGGTATTATAATTACAACAGTTTGCATAATTTTATATTTCATATAACGTATGTACATAATCTTGACGTACATAGCTGGCACGTGCCATTATCTATATATATAAAATTGAATGTCTGTGTGTGTGTCTGTGTGTCTGTGTGTCCTCTATGGATTCGAAAACCATACATCCAATCGCCGTGAAATATTGGAATATTATTAGGTGTATCTCCGGAAAGGTTCACGAAAAATAATTTCTTGAATATCTTTAATATCCTTAGAGTTATTTGCAGATTTGTAACTTTAACTCGCAAGCAGCTCCACCATTGAGACCGAGATAGGCTTAGGTTTATGTCCACGCCTGATGACCTTGGGTCTTTCAGGGCTAATATATTAAGTAAAACTAATTCAAATATTAGTGCTTTAGTGCTATCTCCTTGAGGTTACCGATTTAAAAGTTTATTTTCTAATTTTAGATTTATAAGAAATATATTTTATTTTAAGTATTGTACTTTATGAAACATATTTTATTTTAAGTATTGTACTTTATTTTAAATAGTTTAAATAATTGTGCAAGACGATATATATGATATATAATAATCAAAAGAAATACTGAGTATCGTTTAAATATAAAATTCGAATAAATATAAATGCGTGATATATAATAATCAAAAGAAATACTGAGTATCGTTTAAATATAAAATTCGAATAAATATATATGCGTTTAAATAATTGTGCAAGACGATATATATGATATATAATAATCAAAAGAAATACTGAGTATCGTTTAAATATAAATGCGCTACTAAAAATTAAATTTTAGGATGCAATTATTAAAGGTATATATATAATAGGTAAATTATTAAATTATTTAAATAAAACTAATTCAAATATTAGTGCTTTAGTGCTATCTCCTTGAGGTTACCGATTTAAAAGTTTATTTTCTAATTTTAGATTTATAAGAAACATATTTTATTTTAAGTATTGTACTTTATGAAACATATTTTATTTTAAGTATTGTACTTTATTTTAAAAAGTTTAAATAATTGTGCAAGACGCGATATATATGATATATAATAATCAAAAGAAATATTGAGTATCGTTTAAATATAAAATTCGAATAAATATAAATGCGCTACTAAAAATTAAATTTTAGGATGCAATTATTAAAGGTATATATGTGACAATATAGTGGTAATGATGTAGTGAGGTGAGAAATAATCACACGATGAGTTGTTAGAGCAATAATCCAGGCAGCCAGCCGAGAGAGAGCGAGCGAGACCTTATCAGCTGAACGACTGTTTTCCCTGTGTACACAACCGGGGGGCTAACCAGAATCGTCGCCAGGTGGTGACGCCCCCCTCAGGAATGTGGCCAAAAAATGGTCGTAAGTTAGTTGTCTATCTCTCTCTCGTTGGCTGTTGGTTTGTTTTATTAATCCTGGAAGAGCATATATTATGACATATGGCCCCCGTTGAAGAAGGCTGAACATGGTTTAAGTATACTTAAAGCTGGAGAAGCCAGGAATAGAGAAAATAATTTTACAGTTAAAATTAGTTAAGGTAATGGTGACATAGTTTTATGTAAATAAAATATTGTATAGTACACAAGTAAATATTATTTACAAGCAGTTTTACAACACCGGGGAGTTTGACATTTAAGGAAATCTTTGAAAATATCCAGGTTATAAAAGGCTATATACAACAAAATCTAATGTACTATAAGGGAAATGTTATTGAGGAGTGTGAACAAGGGGAAGAAGAGTCAAATACATATGATGAAATTCTGAAGATCATTAAGACTGGGGAACTCTACACTTTAAGATATTTTTCAGGCGGACATGGCAAGGGTAAACTTGTCATGGGCTTTCTATGCTATAAGTGTAGAGTACGAATAATGAGATTGAGGTTGGCAATTGTGTGAGCTCAGGACTGAGGTAAATTAAAACTACATACAATGTTAGAATTTCGGCGAACAGAGCGAGGGGAAACTTGCTTTGGGCCAATCTAACTTATCTATGCAGTTACTTGTGTAGCGAGTCCGAGGGGAAAAGTCCCGTGTGTAGGTGAGGAAGTCGGATGGACTTATATTTAATTTGCGGAAAGTATGCGCGCACAGTGCCAAAAATTGGGACGAGGACTGAGTTGTCCGTTACAAGTGACAAGCTGCTCGGACACGAGGTGTTTAAACCGTCGTGGGAGCTTGTGCAAGGCGATGATTTCGCGGTGGGTTGAAAGTAAGACCCATGTCTGCGCGAAATGATGACGGACCGGACAGAATCAGCGACGATGTTTAACGTACCTCCGTGGGAAATATCGGAGGTAGGCTATATCGTGCTGGTTTGGACAATGGACAAACATAGATTTGAAGACAGGGTCCGTGTGGCGAACGTGTGGCGCGAGAAGAAGGGGCGAACTGTGTCGCTCGATGCAGATTGTTCAAGTGCGAACAAAAAGGGGTTGATAAATATCTAGCAGTTAGTCAATCTGCACCCTGTGACGAACACACCATTGGCTAGATGGTGTGGGTCGGTGGATATGCTAGAGATGAACTACGAAATATATTATCATAAATGAAGGGCGAAGGTTAGTATTTTGAAATGACAATATAGAAGTTCGATAATTGATTAATCAATAATTCTATAAAAGGTCCTGAGCTGGTATAAGGTTAACAAAGTTGTAAGAATGAGTGAGGCATTCAGGGGAAGATAGATAAGAGTCACCAAGGGTTGGTTGTAAGTAAGGCTCACGTGGTGGTTGAAATTCTTCGACGCCTGTCTTACAGGGTGAATTTTGAATCGATTAGGGAAAGAAATTATTTTTCGTGAGCCGTGCTTACAAGTAGGAGAGGTCTATACAAATAGACATACAAAAGTTTAGGTGCTGGAGGCATATTTTTATAAATAATTTGATTATGAAAAATCTATTGTTAATAGTAAAAATCGTAAAGCATTAATATGTAGAATTCCAATTTTTTTTTTTTTAAGAGTTTTTTTTTTGTTTGAGTTACGTTAAAAATGGAAATTATTTAATTAAAATAACGATTGTTAAATTCTACTGGTAAGGTAACTAATTAAATGAGTTACAAATATCTCGATAAATAGTATGGAGAATGAAATCATTGTTAATAGGCATGGAGAGAATAAATGGAGCTAATTATGTAAATATTGGGACAATTTACAAGGAATGACTTATTTAAAGAATGAATGGAAGGGGTAAAACAATTTCACTTACAGGTTATGCTGATTTAGAGAGCAGGTAATTTCATTGAGATTCGGGAGAGTTCTGTCTGTGACACTGAGCGTACCAGTGTTGTACATCACAGTAGCGGCAGGGATATGGCGGAGTCTTGTCCATGATGATGGAAGGTGTCCTGCTCTGGCACGGTGGTCGTTCTTGGGTAGATCTAGTGCTGGAAGAAGTGTGTGGCAGCTCCATCTTCGTCGTAGGTGAATACTTCTTCGGGATCACGGTTCAAAGGTTGGCGAAGAAGGGGTTGAGGGCTCGAAGCGGAGTGGTTACAATTGAGTTGGGTTTGGCCGATCATCGTGGCTTGGCTTCTTGTTTCTTCATACTCCGGTATATGAGGGATTTGCTTCCCGGCCAGGTCTTATCCTGTCGACTTTTATGTGACAATATAGTGGTAATGATGTGGTGAGGTGAGAAATAATCACACGATGAGTTGTTAGAGCAATAATCCAGGCAGCCAGCCGAGAGAGAGCGAGCGAGACCTTATCAGCTGAACGACTGTTTTCCCTGTGTACACAACCGGGGGGCTAACCAGAATCGTCGCCAGGTGGTGACGCCCCCCTCAGGAATGTGGCCAAAAAATGGTCGTAAGTTAGTTGTCTATCTCTCTCTCGTTGGCTGTTGGTTTGTTTTATTAATCCTGGAAGAGCATATATTATGACATATATATAATAAGTAAATTATTAAATTATTTAAATTACAAATATTTAAATTAAAATTTGGGATATTGTTAGGTGTATCCCCGTAAAGGTTTTCGGAAACTAATTTCTTGAATATCTCTGATTCTAATTTTAGATTTATAAGAAACATATTTTATTTTAAGTATTGTACTTTATGAAACATATTTTATTTTAAGTATTGTACTTTAATTTAAAAAGTTTAAATAATTGTGCAAGACGATATATCTATATATATAAAATTAAATGTCTGTGTGTGTGTCTTTCTGTGTGTCCTCTATGGATACAAAAACCATACATCCAACCGCCGTGAAATTTTGGGATATTATTAGGTGTATCTCCGGAAAGGTTTACGAAAAATAATTTCTTGAATATCTTTAATATCCTTAGAGTTATTTGCAGATTTGTAGCTTTAACTCGCAAGCAGCGCCAGCTTGCAACGGAGATCTGCCCCTCCCCCCCCGTCCGGCCGCCGGCCAGTTGGTTGGACAGTCCAAGTTCCCACCAACCAATCAGAGGGATCAAGAGCCCCCCCCCCCCCACCCCCGTCCGGCCGTCGGCCAATCAGAGTGATCAAGAGGTCCTGGCGCGCGGGGGGCGGGTGACCTCCGGGAACTACGTCCATCTTCCATAAACGACCATGATTTTATTCAACTTATCGAGTATTTTTCAAGGGACCGGGAAAATATATTCACTAGATAAAAAGATGATTTTGTCATGTAGAAAATTAGGAAAGACAAAATTCAGGATGACACGGCACACAGGGACCGGGAAAAAATAATCACTTTATCGAGAGATTCACGACCATGACTTTATTCAACTTATCGAGTATTTTTCAAGGGACCGGGAAAATATGTTCACTAGATAAAAGGATGATTTTGTAATGTAGAAAATTATGATAGACAAAATTCAGGATGACACGGCACACAGGAACCGGGAACTCGGGCGAAGCCGGGTACGTCCGCTAGTTAAAAAATAAAAATGCAAATAGGTAAGTACCTATTTAAAATCATAAGTTAAAAAAAACAATCCGCGAAAACAACTTTATTTAATAAAGTTGAATACATACTGCGGGAAAATACCTAATTTTTAAAATAATATGTCCAAACTTAACCGTCATTTACAATCTTTGTCACAGCTGTTTATTAATAGAGACTCAAAGCTACAAAGCTTAAAAAAAAGAAAACAAAAAAAATTTATGAATTTATTTTAAAAATTTATTCGGAGTTTTCGTCAAAGTATTGCTGTAGTAATTCTTCATTTTTTTGCATGTTGTAAAACACACACACATTCACACAATAAGTTTTGTACACCGTAAAATCTGTTGGTTAAAAAAGGAAAAAAATATTTTTGTTACGAAATTCTCACTCAATTTTAACTCAAGGTAACTTTATTTAAACATTTTATTATTATATTTGTGTGTTTTTTTTTTTCTAAATTCTCTCAAAACTAGATGGAGAGATTTCTAATTAGAGAAGGTGTGTGTGCCAGTGATAAACAAAATCAAAACGAAAATAAAGAAGATAAGAAAATAGTAAAATCAACTGGAAATAAGAGGAAATACGTTGAAGATTATCTCAAATATGGATTTATACCATCTGTTAATGATCCATCACTGCCGTTTTGCTTAATTTGCCAAAAAACCCTCAGCAACGAAACAATGGTGCCAAGTAAACTACTTCGACATATTGAGACAAATCATCGGGAGCAGATGAACAATCCAATAAGCTACTTTGAAAATATACGATCAAGTTTTCAAAAGCAATCAAAAAAATTCAAGAAATTTATGACCACCTCAGATGAAGCTCAAACAGCTAGGTACATGATAGCTCAACTCATCGCTCGAAAGAAGAAAGCTCACGCGGAAGCAGAGGAAATTATCTTGCCTGCTTTAAAAATTGTGGCTGGATGTATATTAACGAATGATGCTATGGAGAAGGTTACGAAAATTCCACTATCATCATAAACTATTGCGAGAAGAATTGAAGATATGTCAGAAGATATTGAGTTGCAAATAAAACAATCTTTTAATGATTCATCAACAAAATGGGCTATACAGCTTGATGAAACCACAGATATTAGTAATAAAGCTCAATTGCTGGCATTTTTGAGGTTCGTCGATACAGGAAAAATTGTGAATAACTACTTTTTTTGTAAAGAATTAAAACAAAGAACGACTGGTGCGGACATTTTTGAATTAGTTGATGAAAATGTTATGAAGTATAACTTGAGATGGGAAAATTGTGTTAGCGTCTGTACGGATGGAGCTCCAGCTATGAAAGGTTCAAGAAAGGGATTGATAGCACATGTCATTAAAAAAATCCAAATATCAAATTTGTTCACTGTATGATTCATAGAGAAATGTTAGTGTCAAAGTCGGTTCCTCCCATCCTTGTCACAACTCTAGATGAAGTTGTCAAAGTAGTCAATTACATCAAATCAAATGCTCTTCGATCGAGAATTTTTTCAACATTTTGTGAAGCAATGGATTCCGATTATAAAAATTTATTGTTTCATACTGAAGTCAGATGGTTGTCGAAAGGCAAAGTTTTAAATCGATTTATTTCAATGAAAAATGAAATAATGGCATTCATTGATAACGAAGAGATTAATTTTCCTTTCATGATGAGTGATGTTTGGTGGTTACGAGTTTCATTTTTGGGTGATATTTTCGACAAATTAAACAGCCTTAATTTAAATTTGCAAGGTGCTCAGGAGAACAGTATCACTATCTCCACCAAGTTGAAAGCGTTTAAGGAAAAACTCAGTTTATGGAATTTAAACATTGCTAAAGAAAACTTTGCATCTTTTCCGATGGTTCAAGAGAATCCATCAAAATCTATTATCAAAAAAGAAGTCGAAGAAACTTTGACATTACTATCCGCTTCTTTTGATAAATATTTTCCTTACTTGGACGTTGAAAAGATGGAATGGGTAGTTAACCCATTTATGCACTGTGAAATTCAACATCTGGAAGAAGAAATGCAAGAAAACTTAAATGATTTAAAAAACGATTTAGTTTTCAAAAGACTATTAACTGAAAAGGAGCTATCTGAGTTTTGGTTGTGCTTAAACTCCAAATTTCCTAAACTTAGTAATGCGGCCATCGAATCATTGTTGCCATTTGGAAGTTCCTACCTGTGTGAGCAAGGTTTTTCAACACTCACAGAAATGAAGTCTAAGAAGCGTGAAAGACTTCAAATGATAGATGAGGAGATGCGCGTTTGTCTTTCACAAGTAGATCCCCGTATTGATTTGATATGCTCTCAAAAACAATCGCAATGCTCGCATTGATTATGTTAATTTAATATTGAAAATTAATAAAATGTGATATATATGTTTAAATTTTTACTCTAGTATTTATTGTTGTATTTTAATTACCTACGAGGAAATTTATAGTGAGAACCACAGGTGCGCCGCGAAAAAAAATAAATTAAGCTTAGTGCGCCGCAACTCGAAAAAGGTTGCCCGACACTGGACTATTAACTGAAAAGGAGCTATCTGAGTTTTGGTTGTGCTTAAACTCCAAATTTCCTAAACTTAGTAATGCGGCCATCGAATCATTGTTGCCATTTGGAAGTTCCTACCTGTGTGAGCAAGGTTTTTCAACACTCACAGAAATGAAGTCTAAGAAGCGCGAAAGACTTCAAATGATAGATGAGGAGATGCGCGTTTGTCTTTCACAAGTAGATCCCCGTATTGATTTGATATGCTCTCAAAAACAATCGCAATGCTCGCATTGATTATGTTAATTTAATATTGAAAATTAATAAAATGTGATATATATGTTTTTAAATTTTTACTAGTATTTATTGTTGTATTTTAATTACCTACGAGGAAATTTATAGTGAGAACCACAGGTGCGCCGCGAAAAAAAGAAATTAAGCTTAGTGCGCCGCAACTCGAAAAAGGTTGCCCGACACTGATTTAAACTATTAGGAATATATATTTTTTTATTTTAAATTCCTTTTAGTTATATTATATCTAATCTCTTCTCTAGTTACTTTATAGAAAAACAAAAAACTTACCTATCTTCAATACTGGTTGATTTTCTTCTATATTTTCCTTTAATCTTATCATGAGTAATGTTGACTTATTTACATATGCACATCTTGATTTATGCTTTGGAAATATTCGACATGGATATAAATCATACTGGCAGATATCGATCCTCACAAAATTTATTTTAATACCATTTTCTAAATATTGACCCAGATATTAATGAAAGTTAATATATTTATGATTATTTTCTAAAAATGAAGTTGAATTAAACTTTGGTGTGATATTACTTGATAAGAAACGTTGATATTCTTGATTTTTTCACTAATTCTTCTTGGATTTCAACACTTCAATACTATATCAATGTTCCAGAATTGATGCGAAAAACGTTCAAATTTTTTATTTCTCCACTAAAACTTCTTTGAATTCAACACTTCAATACTATATCAATGTTCCAGAATTGATGCGAGGAAACGTTCAAATTCTTGATTTCTCCACTAAAACTTCTTTGAATTCAACACTTCGATAATATATCAATGTTCCAGAATTGATGCGAAGAAACGTTCAAATTCTTGATTTCTCCACTAATTCTTCTTTGAATTCAACACTTTGACACTATATCAATGTTCCAGAATTGATGCGAAGAAACGTTCAAATTCTTGATTTCTCCACTAAAACCTTTTTGAATTCAACACTTCAATACTATATCAATGTTCCAGAATTGATGCGAAGAAACGTTCAAATTCTTGATATCTCCACTAATTCTTCTTTGAATTCAACACTTCGATACTATATCAATGTTCCAGAATTGATGCGAAGAAACGTTCAAATTCTTGATATCTCCACTAATTCTTCTTTGAATTCAACACTTCGATACTATATCAATGTTCCAGAATTGATGCGAAGAAACGTTCAAATTCTTGATTTCTCCACTAATTCTTCTTTGAATTCAACACTTCGACACTATATCAATGTTCCAGAATTGATGCGAAGAAACGTTCAAATTCTTGATTGCTCCACTAAAACTTCTTTGAATTCAACACTTCAATACTATATCCATGTTCCAGAATTGATGCGAAGAAACGTTCAAATTCTTGATATCTCCACTAATTCTTCTTTGAATTCAACACTTCGACACTATATCAATGTTCCAAAATTGATGCGAATAAACGTTCAAATTCTTGATTTCTCCACTAAAACATCTTTGAATTCAACACTCCAATACTATATCAATGTTCCAGAATTGATGCGAAGAAACGTTCAAATTCTTGATATCTCCACTAATTCTTCTTTGAATTCAACACTTCGATACTATATCAATGTTCCAGAATTGATGCGAAGAAACGTTCAAGTTCTTGATTTCTCTGCTAATTCTTCTTTGAATTCAACACTTCAACACTATATCAATGTTCCAGAATTGATGCGAAGAAACGTTCAAATTCTTGATTTCTCCACTAATTCTTCTTTGAATTCAACACTTCGATACTATATCAATGTTCCAGAATTGATGCGAAGAAACGTTCAAGTTCTTGATTTTTTCTGCTAATTCTTCTTTGAATTCAACACTTCAATACTATATCAATGTTCCAGAATTGACGCCAGTTTGAAAAAAAATTGCATATTTTTTCAATATTATGATCATTCGTTTATTGACTAATATCCAATTTATTGTGCAGTTTATAACCCGAGTAATTCTCGTATTGAGCTCCAGAAGTCGGCTTTAATCGTGAATTTTCTAATTCAATCAAAGTTTTTGACAGACTTGTTTTAATATTAAGAGAAAGGCATCTCCTGATTGTGTAAGTAAAGGTTGCTAATGGCTTGCTAATGGATAAAGATAAGACCCAAGTTGGTTAGCGCTGATTATATCTTCATCTTTCTTGTCTCCACTCAATCATATTACGGTATCAAGTCTGTAAAGTTGACAACCATCATGATTGGGGTGAAGTAGAATGCGTCTGCCTTTGTCATTCAGTCTGGGAGCACTACTCAGTGGCAGGCTACTTAGCTCCAAAAGAAATGGCCGCCTCTGACATGAGGAACAGACGCCATGTGCAGCCGCTCCTAACATGGAGTACAAATGCTGCTCATCTTGCATCCCTGGATTAGTAGCCTCTACAGGGTACTATCAGCCGGGCCAGCTGAGCCCAGGTTTTTTAGTGAGCTTGTTACTGCTCTACCTCCTCCTTTTTCATCCGGGCTTGGGACCGGCAAAGGCGGAGTTGCGCTGATTACACGGATTAAAGCTATCTTCAAAACCAAAGAATAATATCTTGAATATTTTTAACATTAAATAATTTGATCATAAATTATATATTTTATCGAAATTTTATATTGATAACTCATATATTTGATATTGGATTCTCTCCATAGTTCCATTGTTGATTTTTCATCTTAAATTTTTATAATAGCAAATTTTTGTACACTTTTTTATTTGAAAGTGTGCCAACTTTATATCTATAAAATATATTGTCCCTTTTTATATAAATATAAAGATTTAAATAGATTCAAATTTCAATTTTTTTAAAATAATGTATCTTAAAAAGAAATTAGTAGAAGTAAAATTCTCTGATATACAAATAAATAATAAATAAAACGACTTTTGAGGTTAGTTTATTATTTTATATTTTCATCTTAGGTTTTCAGGGTATAACAAATCCTTCTACTGATAACATATTGCTATAGAAGAGGTTGTTATACACGATGGATTGAGACGAATATAAAATAAAGCTAGAAAATAGCAGCGAAAGCCGTTTTTTTAATTATTTATATCTTAAATAAATCCATAATTTGAATATTCTGAAGATAGGCCAATGGCAAATGATTATTTCTCAAAATACTGATGGATTGGGTTGATACAGGCCGATTTCCAACAACCGCGACCGCAATAAAACCCGCATTGAAAAACTTCAGAGTTTATAAACTTTTGTAATAGAGACCCTCAATTTTGTGCAATTTTCTTCCAGCAGTAATTCTAAGTAACTTTTGTTTCAAGGAAAAAATAAGAGTATCAATGAACAATTTAAAACTAAATATTTCAGCTGAAAAACCTATTGATTAAAATAAAACTATTAAATTATATAAATTTTTCCAATGATAAATAATTTTACAAGAGAAAGAATCACCAGACATCATCTTGAAGAAGGAATAAAAGTTTATGGAAACGAGTTTCTTTTATTTGTAATGTATAATCGGCAAACATTCGGACTGTGACGTCCTTCAGCAGGCTGTTTTTTAATCGCCGTAAACTTTGATTCCTTCTTCAGTATAAATAATTTTGTAAAACGACATTTGAAAATTATACCGCATGTGTTTCTTTTAAACGAAAAATCGAAATTTATTTTTAGGAGAGATAACGATTATTTCTAACCTTAGGGATGAAGTATGAAATGATGAATTGTGAAGAGTAATGATAAATGAAAAAATAAAAGTGTCAAAGGATGGGAATCGAACCCACAGTGTTCCGCTTACCGGGTAGATGTCATGTCCACTAGGCTACCCTGGACAAATTTTATGGAATTATGGACATACCCTGGACATAAATTTGGATTTTTCGTTTAAAAGAAACACATGCGGGATAATTTTCAAAAGTCGTTTTACAATCATAAGCCGCATTATATTGCATTATGAATAAATAAATTTGTTTATTCTGGTTACCTAAGGAAACAGAGTTTCGGATGTGATGAACTCTCACTGAATGCATATTCGACATTAGCTTGGTTTTTGAAGCATTCGGAATAATGCAACACATCCCCAGAATCTTGTTGCATTATTCAATTCATATACGGGAGATTCACATCTATTGTTTTGAAGCATTTCTTGATTAAGAAGTGGGCGAAGTGTTTGAATATTTGATAGTCGGTAGGTCGGGTGAATATAGTAGGTGATACAGAGCAATAACGCGCCATTTATACCCTAAAAATGAAAGGATTTGAGCATGAATGTTTCTTTTAAATACAATACAAACTTCTACTGCCCTTACTGCGTTGAGAAAATATACTGGTAGGGCTTGGCTCATCTGTGGTGAACCAAAGCGGTTTCGCCAAATTATTCCACCAGACCGCTTCTTACAATATAAGAGCTATAAGAAGCGGTCTGGTGGATTAAATTGACGAAACCGCTGGGAGGGTTCACTACAGATGAACCAAGAGCCCTCCCAATATATTTTTTCATCGCAGTAAGGACAGTAGAATTTTGTATTGTATATAAAAGAAACATTGATACTTAATTCCTTTCATTTTTATAGTAGGTGAACAAAGAATTTAGAGTCTAAATCATTCAAAATTTATCATTTTATCATTGAAATTGTGGTCGGACATTGTCGTGGATGAGATTTGATTTTTTTTGCTGTTGATCAATGCTTAAGATTCGTGGAAAATTACAATATATTTTCCGATGCGATGACATCACCTCTCCTTTTTGATAGTTTTGCCTATATTCAAAAGCTTTAATGTTAGAAACAAGTCGCAGATCACCTATTCTGTCGACATGAGTTTCTTTTTATGAAGACTTGGCTTCGACAAAAATGTCTTAGACATTGATTTGAACATCGCCAACTGTCATAGAGAATCCATTTCTCTTCTCAAGTTACTGGAAAGCTGATCGATTTGTTGCATATAAAAGCACTGTTGATATATCAATATATTTTTCATTTATTGCTGAAAAGGAGTAAAAACAACTCGTATATATTTAAAATAGGCTGGAAAGGTGAGAAAATGTTATGTTGCGATGAACAAAACCCGAGCCCAAAATCTCAATATTTATCAAGGTATGGCCTTTCAAAACTAGGTAAGTTGTACCACTTTAGAAGACATTTGTAAATCGAGAAATATTGTTATTAAACCAAAGATTATCATTCCAATACATTTTATTGCCGTTTTTTTTATAGAGATTACAGCATTCATACCTCTAATATTTTATTTATGAATCGATAAATTTTAGTAATAAAACTAATAATGATTTCATTCAAATATATCATATTACTTTTTAATGAAGATTACAACATTCATGCAGTAAAAGAGTTATATTTCCCAACCTATAAGCGCGCCATCTATATTCAATATTAGAAACTATATGAGCGTATACGTTTCTTTTATAAAGATATAATAGATAATTCTTTATATTGTTCTTAATATAATAGTCAAATATTGGGAGGGGCTAGCTTATCAATGGTGAATCCTTCTAGTGGTTTCCCAGGTGTAATCACCTTACCCGTATAAAATTGCATATTATAATACATTATAATGCGGCTTATGATTGTAAAACAATGTTTGACAAGTTTTACCTGCGATTCCTTACTGCGTTGAAGAACTATTGGGATGGCTTGGCTCGTCAGTGTCACCACTGACCCCTCCCAGCGGGTTCGCCAAGCAAAATTATTCAATACAGTATTAGAGCTCTGAAGAGGCGGTCTGGTAGATTAAATTGGTGAAACCGCTGAGAGGGTTTACCACTGATGATTCTAGTCCTTCCAATTCTTTTTTATCGCAGTAAGGACAGTAGAAATTTAATTTATTTGTGAAAAGAAACATTCGCGTCTTAATGTCTTTATTCGTTATATGAGCTATTTATTTAGCCCTCTCATTCAATGAATATAAATTAAACTAGGGAGGACATGGCTCATCAGTGGTGAATCGTCCCAGCGGTTTCACCATTTTAATCTTCAGACAGCGCTTCAATATTCTTATATACACTGAATTCGTTATTGAATACAGTAAAGTGTGTGGTAATTCAACACTTTAATACTATAACAATGTTCCAGAAATGATGCGAAGAAACGTTCAAATTCTTGATTTCTCCACTAATTCTTCTTTGAATTCAACACTTCAACACTATATTGTTACATCATGATTAATGGCGTATTTCTTATATTATTTTTAATATATTTGAAATTTAAATTATATATTTATTTATTTTTATATTCTATGATATTTATTTAAAACAGATTATTTAGATTATAATCATTTGTATTTAGGTACACTGTGACTTCACAGCTCTCTTTGATGTGAGAAAATAAAGAAAGGATTCTGGAGGCTACTTAAAGAAGACTTATCTCGTTATTCCCTTTTATAAAGTTGCAGGATGGTTGAAACACGCTCTGGTAAGTTGCAAGACCCAGCACAGGAGAGAATCCAGGCTGAAGAGTCTGCCAAGCCGCCACTTGGTGCAACAATTGGTGGAGATGCTAGTTCCGACCCAGTTGTCCTGAATCCCAACATCGACATCCCCAAGTATGATGGAACAGAAGACCCTCGCCCATGGATAGAATCCCTCGAAGAGATTGGTTTCCTCTATCATTGGGCAGACTACATAATTGCCCGTTATGCCGCCATGAACATGACGGGAAGCGCTAAAACCTGGTTGAATTTACACAAAGCGAGTTTCACGAGCTGGGAAAATATTAAAATCCGCCTCATTCAGGACTTTTCTCTGGACGCCAATAAAGAAGAACTAAGAATGAAGCTCAACAGAATGCAACACTGGAATGAACCAGCAATCAGGTTCGCGGAAGACATCCTAGTGTTGTGCAACAAGGTTGACCCCGCAATGGAAGAAGAAACAAAAATCGATCATGTTATTGGAGGACTGAAAAAAGAGTACTCATTCGCGCTCTACCTGAACCCTCCTAAAACGACCGATGAACTTCTTGTCGTGTGCAAGAAAATGGATTCTTTTGAAAAGAAGTATCGGGAACGTGTGGAGAAATCCAGAAACCTATATAACGGCCCACGCTATTCTAGACCCCAACAACAATCGAGGTACGTGCCGTCGACTGCCACACGAAACTACCAGACCCCTTCCAGGCCCCAAGCCCCTGTTTCCAATAATTACAAGAACGACTTCCCTCCTACTCCCAGGCAGCATCGAAACAACTTGACCCAGCCCTTTACCCCGAGACGTCCTTATAATCCAAACTTTGTGCCTAAACCAAACCTCCAGAGAAACACCTACAATAAAAGTCAAGAAGTGAGCAAAAATAGGACGGAAGATGGAAGACCAATCTGCTTCAAGTGTAACAAGCCAGGGCACGTGGCCCGTTATTGTAGGGTCAAGTTTATAAGAATCCTAGAAGAGGATCCAACAGCTACCCAAGAGAAGATCGAAGAGAAATGCCAAATGAATGAAATATCAGATAAATCAGGACCTCAGCTTTATGCTGATGTATGTCATAGCACACAGACAAATATTCCTACCCGGAATAGATATTCCGTGTTGGAAGATTTAAACTAAGCGTCGCGCCTGAATATGTCACTCAAAGCAAGTCGACCATAAATGGAATCAAAAAGTTGGACCCTAAATACAAATTAAAAATTCATGTGGACAAGATAGGAACTTTTGAAGCTTTGGTTGATACAGGCGCCGACCTCTCAGTGGTCGACCTCAGAACGGCCCTCGATACAGGCCATGGTATAAGTAAACTAGCAAAAACTTGTGCAGGACCCGATGGAAAAAAATTAGACATAGTAGGAAGTATATTGTTAAATATAAAAATTGATGACAAAGCATTATCGCACAAATTTGTGATTTTGAAAACGCATTTACGGACATTATTTTTTGGAAGAGATTTCCTTAAGAAAATGAACGCGAAAATAGATTGCAAAAAAGAAATAATAAAATACGATCTGATGAATAATCATGACATAAGCAATTATGAACTGAAAAAAATAAAAAGCGTTGAAGATACTGTTATACCTGAACTGTCTATTAGATTAATTAAGGCCTCAATAGAAGCAGAGGATGGCGAATATATCATCGAAGAGAACAACAGAATGATTCAAACAAATGGCCTTCGATTGGCAAGAAGTTTGCTTACTGTCACGGATAGGAAAACTCATATCTGGATAACGAACCCTTATCCTCGACCTTTAAAAATCACGAAAGACCAAACATTGGCTCATGGAAGCCTTCCTGCAGAGGTAAAGTTCATAGAGAAGTTAGAGCAAATTAATAATGACGAAATCCAATTTCAGATAAACAAAAATCTATCACCTAAAGAAAAAGAGGATTTGAAACAAATTTTGATTAAGTATGCTGATTTGTTTTCGCCGAGGTTAGGCAGGACCAATTTGGCAAAACACCGGATCGATACAGAAGATGCAAAACCGATAAAGCACAAGCCATATAGGGTGAGCCCCAAAGAACGGGACATTATAAAAGATCAAATTGATGAAATGCTCAAAGAAGGCATAATTAGACCATCTTCAAGTCCCTGGTCTTTCCCTGTAATACTGGTCAAGAAGAGAGATGGTAAGTTCAGATTTTGTGTAGACTATAGAAAATTGAATGAGGTAACAGTAAAGGATGTTTATCCAATCCCAAGAATTGATGACGTAATGGATACTCTCCAAGGATCGAAGTACTTCTCAGCAATAGACCTTAGATCGGGATATTGGCAAGTCGAAATTGAAGAGAAAGACAAGGAGAAGACAGCTTTCACTACGACCCACGGTTTATACGAATTCAACGTCATGCCCTTTGGAATATGCAACGCCCCTGCTACTTTTGAGAGGAATATGGACAATGTGCTTGGAAATCTAAGATGGCAGATTTGCCTTTGTTATCTGGACGACGTTATTATATACAGCTCAGACTTTCCAACCCACCTTAAAAGACTTGAAGCTGTCTTAAAATGTTTTAGTGAATCTAATTTGAAACTGAACGACAAGAAATGCAGATTTGCTTTTGAAGAACTTGAGATCCTTGGTCATATAACCAACCAACAGGGTATAAAACCGGCCGAATATAATATCAAAGCCGTTAGGGATTTTCCTCAGCCCAAGAAGGTCAAAGAAGTACAATCGTTCCTAGGAATGTGTTCCTATTATAGAAAATTCATTAAAGATTTCTCATTAATTGCTGACCCATTGACAGGACTCATCAGGAAAAATGCGCAATTTACCTGGACAGAAAAACAAGAGGAAGCATTTCAAAACCTTAAAAAAGCTCTGATAAATCCGCCAATTTTAGGTCACTTTGATCCAAATGCAGCCACCTACATTCACACAGACGCCTCTAACATCGGCTTAGGTGCAACACTGGTCCAAATTATCTGTGGGGAAGAGAAGGTGATATCATATTTGAGTCGAACTCTAAGTAAAGCTGAGCAAAATTACTCAACCACCGAAAAGGAATGTTTGGCTGTGGTGTGGGCGATATCAAAACTACGACCCTACCTATATGGAAGACACTTCAAGATAATTACAGACCATCACGCATTGTGCTGGCTGAAAAATCTTAAAGATCCAACAGGTAGACTTGCAAGGTGGGCACTGAAAATTCAGGAATACGATTTTGACATAATACACAAATCGGGTAAAAAACATATGGATGCTGATGGCTTATCTAGAGGACCCCTACCTGAAACAGATTGGGTCGAAGATTATGAACGACTATTTTTGAATCAGATAATAAATGAAGAGGATGAATTCATAGAAAATGTTAAGAAAAGCCTTAAAGGAAGCAAACGAGCAATCACACAGAATTTTAAAGAGGAAAATGGATGTCTATATAAGAAGAACCCAAACCCTGAAGGCAGAGCATGGTTGCTGGTAGTGCCGAAGAAGAGAAGGAAAGAAATCATGAGTGAATTCCACAACCATATGCTGAATGGCCATCTAGGCGTCGCCAGAACCACATACCGTTTGAAGAATAAATATCATTGGCCTTCCATGCTGAAAGATGTTTCAGAATTTGTAAAGACGTGCCATCTTTGCCAAAGTCGGAAAGGTTCAAATCAGTCGCCCTCTGGACTTTTGCAACCCATTCCCCCAGCTAACTACCCTTTTGAAAGAATCGGGATTGACTTTGTTGGTCCCTTGCCATCAACGAAAAGAAGAAGGAAGTGGATAATTGTGTTGACTGATTATTATACCAGGTACGCTGAAACAAAGGCAGTCTCAGAAGCAACAGTGAAAGAAGTCTCTACATTTTTAATCGAACAAATTTTTTTACGTCACGGGGCCCCAAGGTTTCTTATTAGTGACAGAGGTTCACAGTTCACTAGCAATTTGATGAAGGAGGTTATGAAAATATGCAAAGTTAAACACTGCTTCACGACGAGCTACCATCCCCAGACTAACGGACTAACGGAACGGCTAAATAGAACTCTAATCAACATGATAAGCATGTATGTAAATACAGACCAGAAGAACTGGGACGAAATCCTCCCTTTCGTCACCCACGCGTACAATACCACGATTCAAGAAACCATAGGCTACTCTCCATTTTTCCTGTTATTTGGGAGGGAACCCATGTCCCTCTTAGACGACGATAATATCCCAATTGACAGTAACATGAACGATTATGATGAATATATAGAAAATTACTTAGATAAAATAGCAAGGACGAAACAGGTAGTCATTAACAACACAGAGAAGACTCAGGAAAGAATGAAGAGAAACTATGACAAAAAACACAACGAGAGAATCTATGAACCAGGACATTTAGTGGCAGTTTGGACACCAGTCAGGAAAATCGGAAAATGTGAAAAACTTTTGAGAAAATATTTTGGCCCATATCGAATATTAAAGAAGCTGTCTAACGTAAATTACTTAATTGAGCCGAAAGATAATCCTGGCCAAGACCCATTGATTGTCCATGTCTCAAGACTCAAACCCTATTTTGAGAGAATTGATGAGGTAACTCACGAGGACGTGACGACCTCTGGAGAGGGGGAAGTGTTACATCATGATTAATGGCGTATTTCTTTTATTATTTTTAATATATTTGAAATTTAAATTATATATTTATTTATTTTTATATTCTATGATATTTATTTAAAACAGATTATTTAGATTATAATCATTTGTATTTAGGTACACTGTGACTTCACAGCTCTCTTTGATGTGAGAAAATAAAGAAAGGATTCTGGAGGCTACTTAAAGAAGACTTATCTCGTTATTCCCTTTTATAAAGTTGCAGGATGGTTGAAACACGCTCTGGTAAGTTGCAAGACCCAGCACAGGAGAGAATCCAGGCTGAAGAGTCTGCCAAGCCGCCACTTGGTGCAACAATATCAATGTTCCAGAATTGATGCGAAGAAACGTTCAAATTCTTGATAACTCCACTAATTCTTCTTTGAATTCAACACTTCAATACTATATCAATGTTCCAGAATTGATGCGAAGAAACGTTCAAATTCTTGATATCTACACTAATTCTTCTTTGAATTTAACACTTCAATACTATATCAATGTTCCAGAATTGATGCGAAGAAACGTTCAAATTATTGATATCCCCACTAATTCTTCTTTGAATTCAGCACTTCGATAATATATCAATGTTCCAGAATTGATGCGAAGAAACGTTCAAATTCTTGATATCTCCACTAATTCTTCTTTGAATTCAACACTTCAATACTATATCAATGTTCCAGAATTGATGCGAAGAAACGGTCAAATTCTTGATATCTCCACTAATTCTTCTTTGAATTCAACACTTCAATACTATATCAATGTTCCAGAATTGATGCGAAGAAAGTGTGTGTGTGTCTGTGAGAGTTCATCACATTCAAAACTCTAGTTAACTCCGCCTTTGCCGGTCCCAAGCCCAGATGAAAAAGGAGGAGGGGAAGCAGTACAAGCTCCTGGGCTCAGCTGGCCCGGCTGATAGTACCCTGTAAGGGCTCCTAATCCAGGGATACAGGATGAGCAGCGTTTGTACTCTATGTTAGGAGTGTTAGAAAGGTTTTAGGGTTTTATATTATTTTATAAATTAATACATACGATTTTAGTAATTGAAAATAGTTTATTTATGCAAAACTATATCTTACCATTTATTTACAAGTAATAATATATAAGAATAGTGAGGAGTGATAACTATGCAAATATTAATGATGATATACCACAGAATATTTAAAATAATTATTCAGTGACAATATTATATAAAATATTAAAGTCTAAAATTGAATTCATATATTCAACACTCCTTCTTGAATTCATGTTTTAGAGTTTTAATTACTCTATCAAAACATCTGTAGCAGTGAAGATCTGTGTTTTTCAAAAGTTTCCTTTGGCAGAGGCTTGGTTAGGATATCAGCAACTTGGTCTTGGGTTGGGCAAAACTGAACAGCAACATTTTCTCTTATCTGATCTTTCAAAAAATGATATCGAACATCTATATGTTTTGTCTTTCTGTTCATTTGTCCTGTCTTCATTAAAGTCATTGCACTTTGGTTGTCAATATTTAGTTTAGCAAGTATGGTTTCATTTGTAAGTTCTTCAATAAGTGCTTTTATATAAATGAGTTCTTTCACACATTCAGCTGCAGCAATATATTCTGCCTCAGTAGTGGATAAGGCTACAATTGGTTGTTTTCTTGAACTCCAGCTTATTGGTCCTTTACCAAACAAAATTGTATATCCGGATGTACTTTTTCTTGTTTTCATGTCTCCAGCAAAGTCTGAGTCACAATATGCATTAAGTTCCATATCTTCATCTTGTTTACTATAGTGAAGTCCAAAAGTTTTGGTTTGTTTCAAATATCTCATAGTTCTTTTAACATTTTGTATATCCTGGTTTGTCGGTTCATGCATCGAACGACTTTCATAAAAATCAAGTCCTTTTTGTTCATTTCCTCTAGCAACAAGTCTTGCTTTATAATGTCCACCATCCTTTATCTTGAATATCCATCTAGAACTGAGTATCTTCTTTCCTTTAACTTCTTCAGCATTTACAAAATCCCAAGTTTCATTTTTCTTCAATGAATCTTTTTCTTCCTGTATTGCTTTTACCCAGTTTTCTTTGTCTACTCCGGTTACAGCTTCATTGTATGTTAACAATCCTATTTCTTCAGAAACAGAATTCAACACTTCATAATCTTTTAGTCTTTCAGGTCTATTGATATTTTCTCTATTCCTTAACATATATTTTGAATTGGTCGAGTTCTGTGGTTTATCATGGGTATCCAATTCCATTTTAGTGTCTTGACTTTCCTCTATTTCAGAATCCAGATCTTCTCTGTATCTTGGCTGAATGACACTGGTCATTTCATTTGTTAGTTTTCCTGTAAACACCACATCTCTTGCAATTATAATCCTTCTTTTCTGCATGTCCCACAATCTGTATCCATTTCCACTGTATCCGATAAGTGAATATTTTTCACTTTTACTATCCAATTTTTTTAGGTTTCCCAATTTTTTGACATACACTTCACTCCCGAATAATTTTACATTAGAAAGATTAGGCTTTCTTCCAAACCACATCTGTGCTGGTGTTGTTTGTACTGTATTTGAAGGGCTTCTGTTGATTAAATAGGCAGCGACTCTTGTGGCCTCTCCCCACATTTCCTTATTTAATTTGGAATCCAGCAAAAGTGCTCTGGTTTTTTCAATCAGAGTTCGATTCAACCTTTCTGCTTTTCCATTCAATTGTGGAGTATATGGAACTGTAAAATCAAGTATTATTCCTTTCATTTTGCACCATTCTTTAACTTGCGTATTGGCATATTCACCGCCATTATCACACCTTAATTTTGACACTTTCCCATTTAAAAATCTTTCCACTTCATTTACATATTCTTTAATATATTCTTTTGCTTCATATTTATTGCTGAGCAAATACACATAACAGAAATGTGTATAATCATCCAAAAATGTCATTATATATTTCTTATTATCATGTGTTAAGGGTTCTATTGGGCCGCACAAATCAGTATGAACAATTTCCAAAGGTCGGGTAGCTCTAGATCTTTCATTTCCAAATGACTTCCTAGTTTGCTTTGCCATGATGCAAATTTCGCACACATCATTTTCCTGTTTTTCCAATTTGTTAAGCTCCATACCATCAACCAAACTTTCAAGTTTTCTTAGATTCTGCATCCCAATGTGTCCCAATTTTCTGTGCCATTCTTGGGTTTTGTTTTCACTTGGTAAGGTAAGGTTCGAGTCATTTTTCTTTGAAAAATGTTGTTCAATATTTACAGCCCAAAGTCCATTTTCAAGTTGATCTCCTTCTAGAACTTTTTTTCCATCTTTCAAAATTGTCACTTTATCACCTTTAAAATTTACTTCTCCTCCGTTGTTAACAATTGAGGTCACTGACAAAAGGTTTTTTGATAATTCAGGCACAAATATTACTTCATTTAGGTTACATTGTCTCCCCTTAAATTGTCCTGAAGTTTTTGCTCTCATACCTTCTTCTTTTTTGGCAACATTGATGTTCACATCACACTTTTTTTGATGATCAAGCAACTTTATTTCATTAATCATGTGACAGGTGGATCCGCTATCAACAATGAAAGTGACTGATGATCTTTTATCATATTCTTCTCTTTGTTCAGCAATGAAAGCAATGGGAGGTTGCTTTTCTTTGTTCCTGAAATAGCAGTCTTTTTCTTTATGATTAAACTTTTTACATATTCTGCATTGTTCTTTGTTTACTTTAGCAGCAGGTTTACTGTTGTTCTTAAAGAAACAGTCCTTTTCTTCATGGTTAGTTTTTTTTACAAAATTTGCAGAATTTTCTTTGGGTGCAATTTTTAGATATATGTCCTGGTTTATTACAAGTAAAACATACCTTTTGTTTTGTTGCATTCATAGCCACTCGGTCTTCTGGTTGGCTCTGTTTATTTCTTCTTATTTCTTCAGTGGTCAATCTTGATATTAGATTTTCAATAGTTTTTTCATCTTTTCCAGTTGACTCCCAAGCAGTACAAAAATAATTATATTCTTCTGGCAAAATTGTTAAAATATTTGAAATAACAATATTGTCATCAAAGTTCTGTTTTAGATTATTGAGTTTAAAAGCCAAATTTCTTAAATTACTTATGTTGGCTACAAGGTCTACATTTTTATCAAATTTATAAGTGTGAAATTCTTGTAGCAGCTTACAATTTAATTGTTCATCATCTCTTTCAAATATTCTGCATATGGTGTCATACATTGATTTGGCATTTTCACAATGTGTTATGTGTGTTAATATCGTTTTATCGATGCTCGAAATAATATATTTTTGGGCTTTAGCATCTTTTATTATCCATGCGTTTTTTTCTTTTTCATCCTTTTGATCTTTAAAACACAATTTGCCATTTATTGTTTCAATTAAATTATTAGCTTTAAAAATAATGTTAATTTGAAATTTCCAAATATCAAAATTTTCAGAGTCTTCTAATTTATCTATAATCGAAATATCTTCCATAACAGCAGCCATTTTTATTTTTACGATTTTAGATTTTAAGTTTTAACCACGCTTTATGCTGCCACTGTTAGAAAGGTTTTAGGGTTTTATATTATTTTATAAATTAATACATACGATTTTAGTAATTGAAAATAGTTTATTTATGCAAAACTATATCTTACCATTTATTTACAAGTAATAATATATAAGAATAGTGAGGAGTGATAACTATGCAAATATTAATGATGATATACCACAGAATATTTAAAATAATTATTCAGTGACAATATTATATAAAATATTAAAGTCTAAAATTGAATTCATGTATTCAACAAGGAGCAGCTGCATATGGCGTCTGTTCCTCATGTCAGAGGCGGCCATTTCTTTTGAAGCTAAATCGGCCTGCCACTGAGTAGTGCTTCCAGTCTTAATGACAAAGGCAGACACAACCCACTTCACCCAGTCATGTTGGTTGTCAAACAGACACCATCAAGGGTCACAACTTGATACCCTAATATGTTTGATTGGAGGTAAGGAAGAAGAAGAAAAATCTTGTTTTTTTAGGTAACCAGAATAAACAAAATATTTATGTTGAAGAAGGAATCAAAGTTTACAGCGACGTTGGAACAGCCTGTTGAAGAACGTCACAGTCCGAAAGCTTGCCGATTATACAGCACAAATAAAATAAACTCGTTTCCATAAACTTTTATTCCTTCTTCAAGATGATGTCTAGCGATTCCATCTCTTGTAAAATTATTTATCATTGGAAAATGTATATAATCTAATAGTTTCATTTCAATAAATAAGCTTTTCAGGTGAAATATTTAGTTTTAAATTGTTCATTGATACTCTTATTTTTTCCTTAAAACAAAAGTTACTTAGAATTACTGCTGGAAGAAAATTGCACAAAATTGAGGGTCTCTAATACAAAAGTTTATAAACTTTGAAGTTTTTCAATGCGGGTTTTATTGCGGTCGCGGTTGTTGGAAATCGGCCTATATCCATCATTTTTTTGGAGAAATATTCATTTGTTATTAGTTTTCATCTTCAGAAAAGTAAATTGTGGATTTATTTAAGATGCATTTTTTTTTCATGAATTGGAATTATAAAAACTATTTTATATATAAATCTTTTTGAATATTGGCATGATTGTAGATCAAGTGCCAGTGAGTAAGAGTTACCAAGAAATTATTTGAAAAAAAATAATAAATAATATTAAGGTAAAGAAGTATATGCACATTGAAGAGCATAAAATTTGCTCGAAAACTTGCGAAATCAAAATTGAAAGAGACTCTTTCCCTTTATATTATTTATTATCAATTTTTAAAATAATTATTGATATTAAAGTAGGCACTTTTCATATAAAAAGTGTACAGAAATTTGCTATTATAAAAATTTAAGATGAAAAACAACAATGGAGCTATGGAGAGAATACAATTTCAAATATATGAGTTATTGCTATAAGATTTCGATCAAATATATAATAAATGATAGAATTATTTAATATTAAAGATATTCAACATATTAATCTTTGGTTTTTAGGATAGCTTTGATCCATATAATCAGTGCGAGGGGGTCGGTGGAAGGCTGGTCTAAATCGTTGATTCTCGACCGCTTAGACCCGGGTTCTTTCCCGCATTGGGCACTTTTTTCTGATTAAAAAGAATGCTTCAATGGCCCCCGATTCTTGCAAAGGTCTAACCCCACCAGCGAGTACAAGTCACCAAACGGGGCTCTGGCATATTTGTAAGTGCAAAGTCGAACTGCTTTTCACATGTGTAGACATGTGGTGCACTTACAGTAAAAGCAGTCGCCTTCTTCTACCCACCATGATTATCTTCATGGCCTGTACCACGTGTACTAGGGATAGGCAAGAAAAAATATATATATATTTAATCAGCGCTAATCAACTTGAGTCTTATCTTTATCCAACATATAGCAACAAAATCAAGCCATTAGAAACTTTTAGTTGCACAATCAGGAATTACCTTTTACTTAATATAACAATAAGTTTGTCAAAAATTTGATCAAACGAGAAAATTCACGATTAAAGCCGACTATGGAGCTCAATAGGTGAATTATCCGGGTTATAAATTGCACAATAAATTGGATATTAGTCAATAAACGAATGATCATAATATTGAAAGAATATGCTTTTTTCAAACTGGCGTCAATTCTGGAACACTGATATAGTATTGAAGTGTTGAATTCAAAGAAGAATTAGTGGAGAAACAAAAATTTGAACGTTTCTTCGCATCAATTCTGGAACATTGATATAGTATTGTAGTGTTGAAATCCAATAGGTTTTAGGGGAGAAATCAAGAATTTGAACGTTTCTTCGCATCAATTCTGGAACATTGATATAATATTGAAGTGTTGAATTCATAGAAGAATTAGTGGAGAAATCAAGAATTTGAACGTTTCTTCGCATCAATTCTGTAATATTGATATAGTGTTGAAGTGTTGAATTCAAAGAAGAATTAGTGGAGAAATCAAGAATTTGAACGTTTCTTCGCATCAATTCTGGAACATTGATATAGTATTGAAGTGTTGACTTCAAAGAAGAATTAGTGGAGAAATCAAGAATTTGAACTTTTCTTCGCATCAATTCTGGAACATTGATATAGTATTGAAGTGTTGAAATAAAAGAAGAATTAGTGGAATAATCAAGAATTTGAACGTTTCTTCGCATCAATTCTGGAACATTGATATAGTATTGAAGTATATACAGGGTGATCCAAAAGTCCCGCACTATTTTAAAAATTGATAACTCCGCGAATATTTGCGCTAGAGCAATGCGGTAAACACCATTGTGTTCAGGATGCAATGGGATTTTTTATGGCAAATAATGAAAAATTCGAAATTGATTTTAGTTACAATTTTATTCGCCAGATGGCGCTCTACCAGAATCAGAGATTCAGCGGCCAAATTGTTTGATAAATTGAAAAATATAACTGATCGGCATGTATTTTTCCTTTTTGAATACCAGGAAAGAACCCTAATAATATCAAATAACAAATTAATAAAACACCACTTCGCCAAAAGTATGAAGAATTGGTTAACGATTTTCAAATACAATCAGAGATATGTAAAATAGGTAAATGCAAATTAAAACATGTAGCAAAAAGAAAATTGATATTTTAGATACGGTTTGTTTCCGAAGATAATAAATTTCTAATATTTTTAATTCAACTCTCACTCAGTATCGATTATATTTATTTTAATTCATTTGAAAAATATCTACCTCTCTCTGATAATTTATTTTACTCTGGAATGCCGTTGTTGTTGTCGTGTCCAATAAAGAGCCTCAGATGTATCCATGTATCTCCATCACAGCAGCAGCAATGTCCACTATCTTAGGTGTGTAAAGCTGCTGCTCAGGGTTTATGTCTAATTTTTGCAAGGCTGCGGCCATTGCTGGCTATAAGAATATGTGGGTAGGTGTAAGTTCCACACCAGGACAATTGTTGCATGCCCTATAGGTTCTTGTGCCATCTGGATGTATTGTCATTCCTTTATAGTGTTTTGTTCTAAGTCTTGTTATAGTTTTTGTCATTTTTCTCTCAGAGTTTATTTCGAATTTTGATATTTTCTTATTTTTTTCGTTTAATTATCTTGTATTTTGACAAAGAATCAGCGTCAAATAATGACATTTGTTCTTTCCTTTGGCTCAACTTTCTGGCTTCCTTTGCCAATTCGAATGCCATTTCATTACCCCTGATCCCAGCATGGGCAGGGATTGATTGTAGAATGCAGTTATTCTCCAATGGTTCCAGTTGGGTAAGTAACGAGTGTATTTTCTGTGTGATTTTAGTATTGCCCTTCTGAATTTCTTCTAGAGCGGATATGGAGTCGCTGTATATTAAAATTCCTTCTGCTTGATGCAGGGATGTTGGTTAAGGCATACATCAAGGGTTTTCCAGATAGCTGTCAGTTCACAAGTGAAGTTTGACGAAATCTGTCCTGCTCCTTCTTTGATTTTGATGTTTGTTCCATCTCGCAGTATTATGTTAATTCCGGCCCCTCCATTACTCAGGGTAAGGTCTGAAGATCCATCTGTATATGCTGTTGAAGGGCGTGGCCTAGCAATTTTAATCAAGAATTTGTACTATGAGGACATAGCCGTTAATATTACAAACACATTAGACCTTGAAGCCCAAGGTATCAAAGTCTACCTCAATCAAAACAAAGCCATCCACATATACAATATGTATCACCCTCCAAACAATACATTTATTGACGATGGAACAATGGCTCAAATTCTTACAGACAACACTATTATTGTAGGTGACCTTAATGCCAAACATCAACTATGGGGATGTTCTACGCCAAACCCAAGAGGCAAAATACTATCAAACATATTTGACGACAATGCCTTCATGTGCTTAAATGATGGGAATCCTACCCATCATTCCTACAAGCTATAATACTGCACAAGCCCTTGATATAAGTTTTTACTATCCCGACATTTTCCACAAATGCAAATAGAAAATATGAAAAAGTTTTGGAAGTATTCATTTGCCTAATTTGATAGAAATTAGCACCAAGACCAAAACTAGCTCAATTAAGAAAAATTCTGGAACTTCAAAAAGGCTAATATGATATATTTCGAAAACACCATTATTAAAGCAGCCAAAGTTTCAATACCAAGAGGTAATATTAAGAAATGGATTCCAAATTATACACACCAGGCAAAAAATATTCAAAGACTTATAACTAAAAGAAATGAACTACAAAAAAGTGCACCCAAAACCAAAAATATTGTAGAACATAACTGAACATTGTGATTGCAAAAATAAAAAAAGATTATGCGTAAATGTGAAAAGGGAAAAATGGAAACAAACTTGTGAAAACCTGAACCCAAGAAACCCAAATACAAAACTTTGGAATTGGGCAAAACAAATTGACAGAGTCCAGCCACAAACTGAAAACACAAATATGATTAATAATACAGATGGTACACCAGCAACTAATGACAAAATTGCTGCCAATCTTTTAGGTAATTCATATCAAATAAGTAGTAAAATCAAGGTTGAAAAAAGGCCCGAAAGATTATTAATGACTGTAAAAAATGTCACCAGCACTCATAATATTTTCCATGAAAAAAATCAATATGAAAGAGCTAGCTTATGCATTAGAAAACACTGACCTAAACAATACTCCTGGGCCAGATGGAATCCATGGCCGAATGATATCAAACTTGGGCAAAATTGGCAAAGAAAGACTTCTTAATATTTTCAATAACTCCTGGAAAACTGGGAAATTGCCTCAAGACTGTAAAAATTCAACAATAATTCCCATTAAAAAACTTGACAAATCTGCTGATGACCCAAAAAACTACCGACCTATCTCCCTAACAAATATTTGTTGCAAATTAATGGAAAAAATTATACTCAGACGACTCACCTACCACCCCGACACAAGAAATCTCTTACCAGAAGAACAATATGGATTTAGGAAAGGACATGGGACAATAGACCAACTCTTATTTTTCACACAAAAGGTAAAAGATGCACAAAACGAAAAACCAACTAACCACACCATAGCTGCTTTTTAGACCTTACACAAGCTTTTGATAAGGTATGGAAAAACAAGTTAATATTACAAAATTATACAAACATTTCAAAATTGATGGAAAAGCTATCACTTGGATAAATGATTCTCTTAAAAATATATAAATCAGGATCAAATATAATGGCACTCTATCTAAAACCTTCAAATTGTACCAAGGATTACCACAAGGATCAGTCCTTAGCCCAACTCTCTTCACCCTATTTATTGCAGGCATAGAAAAATAAATTTCACATAAAACCAATATTGGACTTTTCGCTGATGACATTATTCTATGGAGCAGCAGCACTAACTGGAAAAAAGCTGAAAGAGATTTAACAAGACTCTTCTCCACCTAGAAAAATTTGCTAATAAACATAAATTAGAATTTAACCCCCAAAAATCTGAAACCTGTCTTTTTACTACCGATAAGAAACTATACAAAATAAGACCAAATATTATTCTGAAAGAACAACAATTGCAATATAATAAACATCCTAAATATCTCGGCTACACCCTGGATCCAGAAATCAACTCCAGTAAGCATATTGAAGGAGTTGTTAGAAAAGGAAGAGACCGACTAAAAATCTTGAAATATATTTCAGGAAGAGTGGGGAGCTGAAGCAACAACAATAAAATTAACTTACACATCTCTAATGAGACCTATCCTGGAATATGGATATCAAATCTATGGTACAGCATCTGAAACAAATCTAAAATCACTGGAAAGGATACAACTAAGTGCAGCTAGAATTATTACAGGTCTTCGAAAACCCTGCCCTAATGATATTGTACTTTACGAGGCAGACATTATGCCCTTAAAGAATAGAATAAGCTACAATCTGCCAAAATATATAAACAAAATCAAGAGTTATGGAAACAAACACAGAACTTTCAATTACATACTTAATTGGGAACCCAATATAAGACTCAAAAAAGAAGGCCCTCTCCACCTGGCCAAAAGAAATGCATTTTTAAAATATAAAGTGGAAAAATATTATTTAGCTGAAAAAATATATCCATGCGAACCACTAACAAAATGTTATTTTTAATGCCACTTTAAATGAAACCACCAACAGACAATACCAAAATCCAGAATACTTAAAACAATTATCATTAGAAATAATTAATAAAATTCCTAAAAATGCAATAACTATCTATACCGATGGTAGCAGAGATGAGTTGGGACACACTGGCAGTGGCTCTCTCATTAAAACCACAAATGGCATTGAGAAAATAAACAGAAGAAACCCAGAATTTTGCTCAGTCTTCAGATCAGAACTTATAGCCATCTATGAAGTCTTAAAATCCATCAGAAACATTAAACATCACGATATATGGATTCTTACTGATAGTAGAAGTGTCATACAACACACTTGAGTCACACAGGGGAACTTAGAGACAAAGTAAGCAGGAACATAATTGGTTATCTCCAAAAACTCTCAATACCTCAAAAATTCACCTTCAATGGATACTCTTACATGTTAGCATTGAAGGCAATGAAGCTGCTGATGCGCTAGCGAAAAAAAGGAACAAAAGAACCCTTGCTACAGAAAAATAAACTTACTTTTAAAGAAATAGAAACAGTAGCCAAAATAAACAAGAACTGGAGGATCCCACCTAAGCACAGTTGGTATACCCTAGAAGCAGATGGCCACCCAGACCTTTCGGTCCACAAGCCGGCATGCGAAGCATGCTTTCGCTGCTATTCTGTTCAACTCAAAAGCCAAGTAACGGTATCCAAGCTAGGGATTGGACATTGTACCTTGAAACACCACCTCCCAGACAACGTGTCTGGAAGGATTTCTATACCGGTGGCCTTTAATCACAGCAAAATAGGAAACTATCTACTGTGTCCTGCAGGGATCGCGGGGAGGCAGACCCCGGTCGACTCTGTTCACTCACAGCTGAGGAAAAGCTCAGCTGCCACGTCGTGGGCTTTCTCAAGAAGCTTGCTGTGATTTCTCAGCAGCTCACTCTCGATCGCGCCCCTCGCCCTCCTTCTCTCTTCCTGCACACCCACTACCCTTGGACAATCCAAGACGTAGTGGCGTGCATTCACATCCCTTTCTCCACAGACGCAATCAGGATTGCTCTTAATTTCAAATCTCTGGAGACTTGGGGAAGAGCCCATGTCCCGAACTACCCTAATGAGTTTGTGGGACATTACCTTACAGAGGTACGTGGGTGTTGTTACCCCATTGAATAACTCTCTCCCCTTCACAATGTTCCTCCATCTGTCCAAACATAAGTCCTGGACGTGCCCCCTGATCCTCCTATAAACTTCTTTCTTGGTCACTGTGGTCCTCAGTGATCTACCTTTTAAGCATCCTGCCTTAGAGATCCTGTCTGCGAACTCATTACCTTCGATGAGGCTGTGTCTCCTAAACCAAGGGAGCTCCGGAGCTCGCTTCATCATCTCCAGCTCCTGGATTATTTGGTGCGCGAGTTGCCCTTTCACCAGATTGATGGCGACGAGGGCCGACATACAATCTGAATAGAGGCGGTCCGGGCTGAAGTTCTTCTCGGCACACACTCTGCGGGCTACCCTGATCGCAACCAGCTCGGCTGAAAAGACCGATTCGTCCACTCTGAGTGTTAAACTTTCTTGGAAGATCAGCTCTCTATTAGTGAAAATCACTACCTCAGCTCCAGTATTGGTTCCAGACCTACTCCCATCAGTGAAAACCTCCGTTTCAATCCCTGTCGGCCCTCCAGGACTCCAATTCCACTTTGGCATCCACTGCGGAGGCTTTCTTGGGTCCCTCTTCCATTCCAGGGAAACCGCTTCAAGTCCCAGGACATCTTCCCTGTTCTCTTAGATCTTCTGTCTGATGGTCTCCTCCTCTAGGTTCAACCCCAGGGGAATAAGACCAGCGAGGACCAATAAGGCCTCACTGCTGGTAGTGCGACATCCCCCTGTGATTCTGAGTGCCGCTGTCCTCTGCACTCTCTCTAGAGTAGTCGCCACCTTCTGATCCCTGTTTCGGCGACACCAAGCCCTGGAAGCATATAGCAGGATTGGCTCGACACAGGAGAGGCAGAGGTTCCTAAAAATAGTACCCTCCTTCTCTCCCCCCCTGTTGAGAGCCAACCAGGACAGGCCTGCACAACGCCTCCCTGCCTCTCGCCACCATCTCCTCCGCCTGGTATTGCCAACCCATCTTGTCATCAATGACCACCCCCAGGATGGTCATCCTATTGATCAACGCTACCCTCCGTCCTTCGATCCCGATAGCCGGCTTGTGTTCCCATTTGATCCCTTTCCTTTTAGTTCTTATGTCCCTAGGCTTAAAGCTGAGGGCTTTAGTTTTGGAGACATTGAACTTAAGGCCAGAGTCATGGGCCCAGTTCGAGAGAATTTGGAGAGAAGTTTCAACACACTTCTCAGCCTTCGCTCTCGAAGCAGCCTCAACAATGAGGAACTGGTCGTCAGCATAAAGAACCAGCCTGGCTCCCTCAGGGAGCTCCTCCTGGAAAACGGTGTTTACCAGGATATTCCACAGAATAGGTCCGCAGCAAGAGCCCTGGGGGCAACCCCTAGCACAGTTTCTTTCCAACTTCCACCCACCAAAACTGAGGCTATTCCGTCTATCCCTCAGGAAGTCACGAACCAAGCTGCACAAATTATCAGGACAACCCATGTCCATCAAATTTCTCATCAGCTTGTTCCAGTTCATGGAGTTGAACGCGCCATCAATGTCCAGGGCCACGAAAAGAACCCAAGCACCCTTATTTAAGCCCATCTCAACCCCCTCTAACACCTCGTTCAGAGCTGTGGTTGTGGACTTCCCTTCCCTAAAACCATGTTGGAAAGAGGAAAGGAGCTCATTACTTTCTAGCCAGTGCTTCAGTCGCTGAGCTAGTAGGCTATCCAGGACCTTACCTAGACAAGCTAGTAAAGAAAGCATACGATAATCATTAGGAGAATTACCCTTTCTACGAGACTTTTCGAGAAGCACTACTCGGGCAACCTTCCATGCCTCAGGAAAAGTACCAGTGTCCAGGCACCTATTGAATAACCTGGAAAGAAGCGATGGGTGCATCCTTACCAGGGCTTTCACGACCGTGTTATCGATCCCTTCGGGACCAGGAGATTTCCTTTTCCCGAACTTGAAAGCCGTCAGTTTCACCTCATTCTCAGAAAAGGGCGGATCTACCAAACCACAAGTGGTCAGAGAGATCTCGTCCACTGGTTCCTCGTTTCCGAAGTTCCGATCCAAGTTGTTTTTATTTTGTCTTCTGCTTTAGAGCGAGTAGGTCTAGAACACATTCTCTCTGAATTTTCTCATTGTTGGTGGATGAAACAGCACCAGTGATTATTTTGGCCGCTTTTGCTTGAACACTGTCTAGTCTTACTTTTAGTGATGAGCTTGAGGGAGCCCAGACCGGTGTTGCATATTCCATTATCGGCCTTATTAAGGTGGTATATGTTGTTCTGAGAATTCTGGGTTTTGCTCCCCAATTTGTGCCACATATCCTTCTCATAATGTTTAGTTTTCTGATAGTTCTATTTGAGGTGCTAATTATGTGTTCTGAAAATTCCAATTCCTCATCAATAATAATTAAAATAATTTTGTTGACATCTTGTCAATACATGCACAGTCTGCACTATTAAAAAAAGATAATATGCATTATATATATACTATGTACAATGAATATGGCGCCTCTTCCAGCGCTGCAGAGTTTGTGGAGAATCGCCAGTGGGTCTCCAGCGACACCACGCATTTTGCGATCTACGATGAATACGTAGATCGCGTACTTTGCCGCTTAGGAGATGGTGATGGCGTGGTCCTCGAGACCAACTTGAAAGATACAGGTCTGCAGTATCACACCTAGGTATTATGGATTTCTAATTTTATCAATCATTTGTTTGTTTATGCTTATTTTTTTGTTATATTTATGCCTTTTTCCCTGTGAGTGGAGAAGACGCATAGGTTTGGTTTATTGGGTTTATGGTCATTTGGAGTTCCATTGCCCACTTCTCCAGTCCTCTCATTGATGTGTTCAGTATTTTTTACGATTTTTCTATGCTGCTACTTGTGTGCCATATGGCTATATCATCTGCATAACAGACAACCTTTGTGTCTTCAGTGAGGTAAGGATGGATGTCGTTAATATATAGCAGATAGAGTAGAGGACTGAGCACAGATCCTTGAGTTACACCAGCCCATGTTCTTCTGTCCTTGGAAAATTCTCCATTGACCCGAACCTTTAACCTTCTTCCCCTTAAGAAGTCTGCAATCCAGATTAAGGTTTTTCTCTTACTCCGATGTTGTGCAGCTTTTAACGTAATTTCTCCCTCCACACTCGATCAAAAGCTGAGGTCATATCAAGGAATATAGCCGTGGTCTTCTTTGGCGGTTTTTCCTGGAAAGAATCTATTATTGATTGACAGAAGTAAAACAGTTGATCAGTCATACAGTGCTGGGATCTATAGGCAGTTTGGTAGAGGTTTATTTTATTATTGTTAGTGAGCCAGACTATGAGCCTAGAGTGGATAATTCGTTCTGGTATTTTACAAAGCTTGCTGGTGAGAGCAATTGGCCGATAGTTCTTGTATTCCTTGGCATCTTTGTTTGGCTTCAGTATTGGCACTTTAATTGATATCTTCCAATTCTTTGGTAGTTTACCAGTTTGCCATGAAATGTTCAGTATTCGTAGGAGTTGATTATTAGCTTTGTCTTCAAAGTATTTGATCATTTAACCAAAGATTAGATTATCTCTTGGTGACCTCTTGGATTTTTTAATTGATAAGTTTAGCTCATTCAGTGTGAAGTCTCTCGAGAAAATATCTTGTTGATGGAAGTTTCTTGCTTGTTTAACTAACTGGTTTATATTATTTTTAGAGTCCTGTCTTCATTCGTATAGTTGAGTATGGAAGTGCTTGAAAGATATTCAGCAATTATGTCAGCCATCTGTTTGTTCTCGTTCGCGCTGTTCTATTTATATTCCAGTGTTGGCTGTCCTTTCTTGGATCCATTTTTTCGCAGAATTCTGCCATTTTTCTTGTTTGCATATCCAAATTTATTTTTTTATTTTGTGACTAATTTCAATGAGTTCTTTCTGTTTTATACTGTTTTATTTTTTTAAGAAGTTCATTGATATTGTCTCTCTCTCTGAAATCACTGCCTCGATGTTGTGGTCCTTCCAGTAAGGTATCCACAGGTCTTTACGTCTACCTCTAGGTATCGATGCTTTTGCAGATTTTGAAATATTCGAAGAGAATTTTTCCAAGTTTTTGTCAAGCGTTCTGTAATTCAATTTTTCGTTGCACAGTTCTTCAAGCTTTTCTGTGAATTTTTTTCAAGTCGGCTTTCCTAAAGTTCCATGTTCTTTTATTCTAATGGACGTTCTCAATTTTGAAGTTTAGGGTTGTTAAAATTGGTCTGTGGTAACTGATTGCACCTCTCATGATTTTCCATTGTGTTGTGGGTGCGATGTTGTAATTTATCGCTGTGATGTCTATTGCGGATTCTGTGCCTGTGGACTTAGGTGTTCTCTCCGTTATTTAACGGTGTAAGGTCGAGGTCTGTTAGCATGTCCTCAACCTGCTGACTTTTGTTATCCAGGACAGGTGATCCCCAAATTGAACTTTTGGCGTTAAATTCGCCGAGTATGATTGTGATATCCGAAGACGCTTCACTTAATGTCTCTATTGTGTGTACCCATACAAAATTCAAAGATTTCACGAGCTGAAAGTTGGCGATTTTGAGATGCGTCAAGAATTCGCTGCATGGGTTTTCCGGCGAATTGATATTGATGAAAACTGGCTGTCGAATGTTCTGTGGACAGATGATGCTCACTTTTCTCTAAACGGAGAATTTAACATTCAAAACAGCCGCATTTGGGCAACAGACAACCCTAGGATTTTTACAGAAATGCCACTTTACCAGCCTAGAGTTACAGTTTTGTGTGGGTTCACTTCTTTTATTATTGGGCCATTTTACTTTGAAAAATCAATGGAAGAACTTTTAAAACCGTTTTTGTAACTGATGAACGTTATGTCAAACTTTTGAGAGAAAAGGGTATTCCCATATTGCAGGGCAAAAGCACTAAGCGAAATAACATTTATGAAAGATGGAGGACCTCCTCATATCTCCCGAGGTGCCAAACAATTGCTGAAGGATACATTCTGTGAAAATCGTGTGATAAGTCGCCACTTTATATACCAGTGGCCTCCAAGATCACCAGACTTGACGCCTTGCGATTTTTGTTTATGGGGGTACATTAAATCGTGCGTTTATCGATGCTGGCCTACCACATTGGCCATGTTGAAGGCTTCTATCAGATGGCACGTTTTATCAATTTCAACAGATATGTTATTTAATGCTGTCCATTCTGTCATTTATCGTCTGCAGGCGGTGATTGAGAATGAAGGGTGCCACATTGAGCAAGGATTGTGACCTAATACAAGAGAGAAGGCAGTTACCTCATGTGTTATATAAGCCGCCATGTATTATATTATCTACCAATATTTTGCAGCTCTTTGTGTTGGGATATGGGGATAATAAATGCTGTCCTCACATCTTGACTATCTTTTTTTATTTGTGAACAGTAATTTTTTGTTTGTCATTTGCTCACATATTATGTCGTGCAAACCAGAGGGTTAAAACTTCTCGAATAACACTGGTACACACAATTTTTCCTCTTATGTTTAGTTTTCGCTTTTCGCTCATTAGAAGAAATAGCATAAGGAATATTTTCTGTATACCAATAACTTTAGAAATTTTGTGAAAAAAAAAATAATACAAAATGATTTTACTACCACGTTTTTCAACGCAAAAGGTCGATTTAAAAATTATTTTTATTTGAGGGGAAACATTTTTTAAAATTTTATACAGTATAATAAACAATGATAACATTTGACAAGCCCATAGGATATTTGGAATAAAGTACGACAAATATATTTTGTCACTCCCCTCTATATTTCATTTGTTGGATCATGACAAATATCCAGTTAAATAGTCAAGGGTCTCCAATTAGTCAAGAAACTACACATTTCTTATAGCAAGAAATCCTATTAGTAGTGCCATCATAATTTTTCGTACTATATTAACATATCAAAAATTCGTGTATTGATATCAGCGGTATTTTTCAAACATTCAATCTATTTCACAAAACCCCATATAAAATATAAATATTTTTGCTACATGTTTCAATTTGCATTTGCCTATTTTACATATCTCTGATTGTATTTGAAAATCGTTAACCAATTCTTCATACTTTTGGCGAAGTGGTGTTTTATTAATTTGTTATTTGATATTATTAGGGTTCTTTCCTGGTATTCAAAAAGGAAAAATACGTGTCGTTCAATTATATTTTTCAATTTATCAAACAATTTGGCCGCTGAATATCTGAATCTGGTAGAGCGCCATCTGGTGAATAAAATTGTAACTAAAATCAAATCCGATTTTTTCATTATTCGCCATAAAAAATCCCATTGCATCCTGAACACAATGGTGTTTACCGCATTGCTCTAACGCAAATATTCGCGGAGTTATTAATTTTTAAAGTTGTGCGGGACTTTTGGATCACCCTGTATTAACACAAAGCAATAACGCGCCATCTATACATATAAAATGAAAGGATTTAAAAGCACGAATGTTTCTTTTATACATAATACAAACTTCTTTTGTCCTTACTGTGATGAAAGAATATATTGGGAGGGCTTGGCTCATCAGTGGTGAACCCTCCCAGCGGTTTCGCCAATTTAATCCATCAGACCGCTTCTCAGAGCTCTAATACTGTATTGGACGATTCTGCTTATATAAGCTTAAGTCAATAGTCTTCTTGTAAACCATTTCTGAGATTCCACCCTTCAGTGCTGTGTATATATGCAGAATCGTCCAATACAGTATTAGAGCTCTGAGAAGCGGTCTGGTGGATTAAATTGGCGAAACCGCTGGGAGGGTTCACCACTGATGAGCCAAGCCATTCCAATACATTTTTTCATCGCAGTAAGGACAGTAGAAGTTTGTATTATGTATAAAAGAAACATTCGTGCTTTTAAATCCTTTCATTTTATAGTGTTGAATTCAAAGAAGAATTAGTGGATTTAAACGCTTTGCCAAATGCTTTATTTTTATTTACTTCTCCTGACGAAGACAAAATATATTTGTCGAAACGTTTAGAAAATAAAAAACTCTAACTGGTCGAAGTGTCTATTTTTCATTGAGGTATATATTCTTAAATAAATATTTCTCTACAGTCCTAGAAGCATATGCTCATAGGTTTTCAGAATTACCAATTTACTGTATTCAATAACGAATTCAGTGTATATAAGAAATTCATTCCATCACAATAGTGAAGCTGTCTGAAGATTAAAATGGTGAAACAGCTGGGACGATTCACCACTGATGAGCCATGTCCTCCCTAGTTTAATTTATATTCATTGAATGAGAGGGCTAAATAAATAGCTCATATAACGAATGCAGACATTAAGACGCGAATGTTTCTTTTCACAAATAAATCAAACTTCTACTCTTCTTACTGTGATGAAGAAATATTGGGAGGACTAGAATCATCAGTGGTGAACCCTCCCAGCGGTTTAGCCAAATCAATCTACCAGACCGCCTATTCAGAGCTCTAATACTGTATTGGATCATTCTGTTTGGCGAAACCTCTGGGAGAGTTCACCACTGATGAGCCAAGCCCTCTCAATATTTCTTCATCGCAATAAGGAATCGCGGGTAAAACTTGTCAAACATTGTTTTACAATCATAAGCCGCATTATAATGTATTATAATATGCAATTTTATAGGGGTGAGGTGATAACACCTAGAAAACCACTAGAAGGATTCACCACTGATGAGCTAGCTCGTCCCAATATTTTACTTTTATAATAAGAGCAATAAAGAATTATCTATCTTTAAAAAAAGAAATGTATATTCTCATATAGTTCCTAATTTTGAATATAGATGGCGCGCTTATAGCTTGTGAAATATAACTCTTTTACTGCATGAATGTTGTAATCTTCATAAAAAAGGTAATATGATATATTTGAATAAAATCAAAATTAGTTTATTACTAATATTTATCGATTCATAAATAAAATATTAGAGATATGAATGCTGTAATCTCTATAAAAAAAAATGGCAATAAGATGTATTGGAATTGCAAAGGTTTGGGGTAATACCAATATTTCTCGAGTTACAAATGCCTTCTAAAGAGGTACAACTTACCTAGTTTTGAAAAGCCAATGCCTGGTCGGTATTCATATTTATATGAAAAACAGACACTTTGGCCAGTTAGAGTTTTTATTTTCCCAACGTTTCGAAAAAAATATTTTGTCTTCGTCAGGAGAAGTAAATAAAAATAGAACCATAACAAATTCTTTATTTTTATTTACTTCTCCTGACGAAGACAAAGATTTTTTTTAAAACGTTGAGAAAATAAAAAGCTCTAACCGGCCGAAGTGTCTATTTTTCATAGAAATTACCTAGTTTTGATGGGCTAAACCTTGATAAATATGGGGATTTTGGGCTCGGGTTTTGTTCATCGCAACATAACATTTTCTCACCTTTCGAGCCTATTTTAAATATATACGAGTTGTTTTTACTCCTTTTTAGCAATATATGAAAAATATATTGATATATCATCAAGCTTTCCAAGCCTTATGTAACTTGAAAAGAGAGAAAGATTCTATATGACAGTTGGTGATGTTCAAATCAATGGTTAGTCTAAGACATTTTTGTCGAAGCCAAGTTTTCATAAAAAGAAACTCATTTCGACAGAGTAGGTGATCTGCGACTTGTTTCTAACATTAAAGACTTTGAATATAGGCAAAACTATCAAAAAGAAGAGGTGATGTCAGTGAATCGAAAAAATATTGTAATTTTTCAACGAATCTTCAGCATTGATCAACAGCAAAAAAAAAAAAAAAAATCAAATCTCATCCACAACAAAACCGAACACAATTTCAATGATAAAATGTAAATGCTGATGATTTAGACTATAATCCTTTGTTTACCTACTATTGAAATGAAAGGAATTAAGCATAAATGTTTCTTTTAAATAAAATACAAAATTATACTGTCCTTACTGCGATCAAAGATATATTAAGAGGGCTTGGCTCATCAGTAGTAAACCCTCACAGTGGTTTCGCTAATTTAATCCACCAGACCGCTTCTTAGAGCTCTAATACTGTAAAAAGCCGTCTGGTGGATTAAATTGGCGAAACCGCTTTGGTTCACCACTGATGAGACAAGCCCTACCAATATATTTTCTCGACGAAGTAAGGACAGTAGAAGTTTGTATTGTACACTGGTCCGCAAAATTAAAGGAACAACATATTTTTTTCATTCATCTCAAATTTTATTGAACACTAGCGGATGTATCCGGCTTCGCCCGGGTTTTACCCAAGTAAAGGTTTGTCTAACGAACATTTGTTAAAACAATTCTATATAAACTTATTTAAAAATTTATAGATATAGTTTGATAATTTAAAACTCGTAAATTTGAATCTCTCGATAAAGTGAACATTTTTTCCCGGTCCCTTGAAAAATACTCGATAAGTTGAATAAAATCAATATTAATTGGTTCCTTCGGTAATTGGAAGTTGAAGGAATAGTATCTTTGCCTTGGAATTGTATCATTATTCTTGTCTCAAATAAATTGCCGTGTCATCCTGAATTTTGTATTTCCTAATTTTTTCTATTACAAAATCATCATTTTATCTATTCTCCCAATATATATGTTGTAGATAAATGATAAAACTAACTTTGACTTGTGCGAAATTAATAGGTTTCATTCAAATCATCGTTTTATCTAGTGAGCATTTTTTCCCGGTCCTTTGAAAAATACTCGATAACTTTGACTTGTGCACAATTAATAGGTAGAAAATCTTACTTTTGATGAATAATCTTCAAGATAATAAACTTAGTGATAATAAAACTTATATATAAAAAACTTGTTATCATCGTTGCAATGGGGGCGCTGCTTTCGAGTTAAATCTACAAATCTGCAAATAACTCTAAGGATATTCAAGATATTCAAGAAATTATTTTTTAAACCCTTCCCAGTACTATATTAAATAACTTCCCAAAGTTTCATGGCGTTCCAATGAGTGGTTTGGTCAGTCATAAAGGATAGACACACCACACACACACATACATTCATTTTTATATATATAGATTTATCAATGAAATTTTATACACAAATTTATTATTCCATTATTAATTAGAATACCCGAAATAAAATAATTCTAACACGTATTTTATGCAAATTAGCCGGTCAAGCAATGATATTCTTGCAGTCAGTGGATAAATATCTTGGATATTGTTGTTAATATGGGTTGTGATCGCCTTTAACTGATAGACAGGCTTTACATCGGTGACCCATACTAAGAATTAGGGAGTTTATCAGCTCCTGTGGAATCAACGCCCACTCTTGTGTTGAGGCTGTTTCTAGCTCATGAGTGTTTCTAGGAGGAGGTTGGAGGGATGAGATCCGCCGTCCTAGGTTGTCCCACACATGCTCAATGGGATTTAGGTCTGGGGATCGAGCTGGCCAATTTATCCGAGCAATTGCATGGTTTTGGAGAAAAGTGTCGACCACACCAGCCCTATGTGGACGGGAATTATCATCCATTAGAAGAAGGTTTTCTCACATTTCCAATGCTTGAGGCATCACATATGCTACCAAGATCTCGTCCCGATACCTCTGTCCAGTCAGGGTTCCTTGCCGAAAAATATGGAGTGCTGTGCGACAGCCCAAGAAGATTCCAGCCCAGACCATAAAACCTTGGCTTCTGTAGGGATCCCTTTCAACCATATTCCGGGGATTATTTCTGGTTCCTACCTCTCTCCAGACAAAGACACGACGAGAATCGCTGTTTAGAGAGAATCTGGACTCATCAGTGAACATTACACGCCTCCATTCATCTGGATTCCAGGCGACTTGTTGTCTGCACCAAAGTTTCCTTGCTCTCTTTTGAGGTGGTGTCAATGGCACACAAATTATGGGTCGTCGAGCATAGAGGCCCTTCTTGTGAAGCCTTCTGCGTATTGTATCAGTTGATACTAAGACTCCTGTAGTTGCATTGAGGTCACTTCGTAGTTGCGATGCTGTCATTCTTCTATTGCGACGCACAAGGAGACTCAAATAACTGTCTTGATTTAACGTTGTGACCCTTGGCCGTATTCTTAAATATATATTTATCTACAGTCCTAGAAGCATATGCTCACAGTTCTTCCGAATTACCACTTTACTGTATTCAATAACGAATTCAGTGTATATAAGAAATTCATTCCATTACAATAGTGAAGCTTTCTGAAGATTAAAATGGTGAAACAGCTGGGACGATTCACCACTGATGAGCTATGTCCTCTCTAGTTTAATTTATATTCATTGAATTAAAGGGCTAAATAAATAGCTCATATAACGAATGAAGACATTAAGACACGAATGTTTCTTTTCGCAAATAAATTAAATTTCTACTGTCCTAACTGCGATAAAGAAGAATTGGAAGGGCTAGAATCATCAGTGGTGAACCCTCCCAGCGGTTTCACCAATTTATTCTACCAGACCGCTTCTTCAGAGCTCTAATACTGTATTGAATCATCCTGCTTGGAGAAACTGCTGGGAGGGTTCACCACTGATGAGCTATGTCCTACCTATTTTAATTTACATTCATTGCATGAAAGGGCTAAATAAATAGCTCATATAACGAATGAAGACATTAAGACGCGAATGTTTCTTTTCGCAAATAAATTAAATATCTACTGTCCTTAATGCGATAAAGAAGAATTGGAAGGGCTAGAATCATCAGTGGTGAAACCTTACAGTGGTTTCGCCAATTCAATCTACCAGACCACCTCTTCAGAGCTCTAATACTGTATTGGATCATTCTGTTTGGCGAAACCGCTGGGAGGGTTCACCACTGTGTTGTGATATGTTAAATAACATATGTTACGTTTTATATTTATTATTTATTATTGACTATGCAAAACCATGCCATTTCTCAATTGTTTTAAAAACTTATGCAAACTATTTCATTTTTATCTCTATCTTGTATAAAAGGAGATTACTAGATTAAATAAATATTCAGTTCAACTTATAAGCTGGAGCTAGTCGTGTTCAGATAACACTTAACCATTACAACATGGCGCAGACGACAGTATGATTCCGGATTATGACAAGAAAAGTATCCAATTAAAATAGAGTAATTCAACAGTGAGTAGAATGGAAGGAATCAAGCCGCCGGCAGAATTTGTCCCATATAGCAACGAGAAAAAATGGGAGACCTGGAGAGAGTCGTTTGAATTTTTTACAATAGCGGTAAATTTAGAAAGCATGCCGCTGGTGCGTCAGCGAGCAATTTTGAAGCATATTGCTGGTGAGAAAACAGTAATGATATACAAGACATTTCACATAAGTGAAAATGATACTTACCCAAATTTAAAAGAAATGCTTGATATGTTAACGAACCATTTTAAGCCCTTCAAAAATACGATTCAAAAGAGAAATGCATTTTTTACCTGTGTACAAAAAGAAAGGCAGGGAATCATGGAATTTATCACAGAATTGAAGCATCTGGCACAAGAATGTTATTTCGAGAGTTTAACAGAATCTCTCATAAGGGATCGTCTTATAATTGGAATACTTGACCGGGAATTGAAAAGAAAGTTGTTAGAAGATCCACAGTTGACACTACCGAGGGCAATTTCGATGGCTATGATCTCCGAGTCAACATGCTCACAAGAAGCATCGTTGAATGAGCAAACAATGATTGAAAAAATTGAAAAACGTAATTGGGTGAAAGATAGAATTCGAGTGGAAAATGCAGAAGCAGGACCAAGCGGTATAAACCCGAGAAGAGAAAGAATAATAGAACCATGTAAGTGGTGTGGACAACGACACAATTATGGAAAGTGCCCAGCGTATGGGAAGAAGTGTAAATGCATGCGGGAAAACCAATCATTTCGCAGTAGTTTGCCGAACAAAACGTATCAGAAATCTCTTAGCGGAAAGTGAAGCTGAAGAATCCTGTGGCGATATAAATTTAAATGAAGTTGTTGTAAAGACTGTTGGGTCGGACAAGTGGTCCGCGGTGATAACCATTAATGGCAAGAAGACCATGGTACATTTGGACACAGGCGCACAGATCAATGTGCTTCCTCATAAAGTAATAAACCAATGGCCATCAAGACCAGAAATCAGACCCACGTCATTAAAGGCGTTGGCATATGGAAATACAGAATTGCCTATCGTCGGCAAATGCAATGTGCTATGCCAATATGGTGTAAAGAAAGGAATATTTGAATTTATCGTAGCCGATGTAGAGGCACAGACACTTATCACGGGCGATACTTGCGAGAGGCTTGAAATATTGAGGCGAATTAATCATATAAAGACAGATGAAATGAAATTGTGTTCTGAAACTCAAAAAATCCTCGAACAATACCACGAAGTGTTTCAAGGAGTGGGATTAATCAACTCGGAATGTAAGATTTACACAAAGCCTGAATATTCGCCTGTGCAAGCCCTTCCCAGGCGCATCCCAACAAGCCTCGGAGCCGAAGTTCAGTCTGAATTGGAAAAAATGGTGAAGCAAGGAATCGTTACAAAAATATATCATGAAACAGAGTGGTCTCATCCTATGGTCGTTATAAAAATAAAAATCTGGTAAAATCAGAATATGCCTGGATCCTCGTAAATTAAATGAGGCCCTTGTGGGAAGACACTTCCAGACTCCGGCTCCAGCTGAACTATTGCACGAGATACCCAAATCTAAGTATTATACCGTTTAGACGTGAAATCAGCCTATTGGCATATTCCGTTTGCAAAGGAATGCAGAGATCTGCTGGTGATGACCACGCCATTTGGTAAATTCAGATATAATCGATTGCCATTTGGTTTGAAAATATCTGCACAAATTTTTGTTGAGAAAATGACGAATATCTTTAGGGATAGCTTTCAAAATATTACATATGTAGACGATTTGCTGATATATGCGGATACCATTCAAGAGCACAATAAAAAATTGAAGGGAATTCTAGAAAAAGAAAAAGAAAAAATATCAAATTTGATTTAACAAAGGCTCAAATATGTCTAACGAAGGTTCGTTTCTTGGGCCATGTGATTTCACAAAATGGAATTGATCCAGAGCCAAATAAGATTGATAAATTAATTACCTTTAAAAAGCCAGAGGATAAAAAGTCACTTCAAAGAATCAAGGGTCTTTATAATAACTTGGGAAAATTCATTCCGAATTTAGCTGCGTCCACATCCAATATAAGAGGAATATTAAGAAAGAATGTTGTCTGGCATTGGGGGCCTAAACAGGATGGGGAATTCGATCATATTAAGGAATGCGTTAGGAATGCTCCTTCATTGGCACATTTTGACAAAAGCAAGATGTTGATCTTGCAATGTGACGCCAGCAAAGATGCAATGGGAGCTGCTCTGCTACAGGAAGATCGACCTCTAGCATTCGCATCCGCGTCATTTAGCGACTCGCAGAAACAGTACTCTCAGATTGAGAAGGAGTTACTGAGTGTTTATTATGGATGCAAAAAGTTCGAATATCTATTATCAGGACACACTTTCGTTGTCCAGACGGATCACCAGCCTTTGTTGTCTCTAGTCAAAAAACCGCTGAGTGATATATCTCCGCGTCTACAAAGATTAGTAATGAAGTTTATAGCATTTGACTTCAAATTGCAGTACAAACCAGGAAAATATTTGATTGTGGCTGATACCCTATCCAGGGATACTCACCCCATGGACGAACTACCAACGCCTTTTCTTGAGGACAAAAGAATGGTTAAGATGGTATGTGTTAATATATCGGACGAAAAACTGGTAACGCTGCAGAAAGATACCCGAGAGGATCCTGCTTTAGTTAAAGTAATCGATTATGTTATTGAGGGGTGGCCAAAATGCAAAAAAGACGTCGATGAAGATGCCAAAGCATTTTTCGATTTCAGACACCGTTTATATTTATGGAATGATCTATTATGTATCGGATCGGCCATAGTGATTCCGAAGACACAAAGGAATAATATGCTCAAGTTGTTGCACCAATCGCACCAAGGGATATCTGCAATTCAAGGTTTGGCGCGAGCATCTTTGTTTTGGCCGGGAATGTCCATCGACATTGCTGAAAAAGTAAGAAATTGTGAAATTTGTCAAAAATATCAGAAATCGAAAATACGGCAGCCGTTAAAACCCTTCCCAGTTCCAGATTATCCATGGCAGACAGTATCATTGGACATATTTTACATTCAGAAAAAGCCCCATTTGTTGGTGGTCGACAGATATAGTGGCTACCCGGAGGTATTTGCATTAAACCCATCTACGGCGATTAATGTAAAAAATAAATTGAGAGAAACATTTTCACGATTCGGGATTCCGGAAACTATGATGTCCGACAATGGACCACCGTTTCGCTCAGAAATTAAGACTGACTTCTGTATAAAATGGGGTATAAAACAGCTATTTTCAAGTCCACACCTTCATAGATCTAATGGTCTGGCCGAAAGAAACATTCAAACAGTGAAAAATCAATTAATTAAATGTAGAGATGAAGGGTCCGACCCATATCTGGCTATTCTAACATATAGGAATACACCAAAGAATGACCTACCATCACCGGCACAGCTATGTTTATCGAGGAGCCTTCGATGTCAAATCCCCAGAATTACACCGCTGTATAGACCTTATCAAACTAATTGGAGAAGTATAGAGAATGCCAAAAGAAAAAGTGACAGAAACAGTAAAAGCTATCCCAAGGTCAATGTAGGTGAGGATGCATGGTGTCAAATGCATCCAAAAGAGACATGGACACCGGTGAAGATTTCAGCGCTGGCTAATTCTCCTCAGAGCTTTGAAGTCGTAACACCATCAGGAAATAAGTTTATAAGAAATCAACAATTTATTAGGCCGAAAGATGGAGTCAACGAAAAAAGGCAGTTATCTTTAGAACCAATTCCCGGCTCCCCAAAAGCTCAGATAACACTTAACCATTACAACACACTGATGAGCCAAGCCCTCCTAATATTTCTTCATCGCAATAAGAACAGTAGAAGTTTGATTTATTTGTGAAAAGAAACATTCGCGTCTAAATGTCTTCATTCGTTATTTATAGGTGACGCGTTATTGCTTTGTATTAAATATTTTATATACGTTTATAAAAAATAAAAGTTACGTTAAAAGATGCTTGAAATGCTTCGATATTTCATAAAGACTGGTCGCTCCATCTTATAAAATTACTCTTTAAAAAACCTTCAATTCACTGAAATACACGAGAATCAGACCCCTTTTCAAATAAACCTTTTGAAGTGATTTGAATATTATTGCATATGGCCTTTACATACTACATCGTGGAGACAATATAAATGCACTTTCATACATTTAATTGAATATTATGATACATATAATGGTTGATTACTCACATGCTTCGAAAGAAAATGATTTGGGGTTTCTTTTTTAGGCTTCCTCTATTTTTAAAGTAAAAATGAACTTAACTAAAATAAAGAATCATTATTCAAAATTATAAATTATTTATGTGCATATATTTATATTACGAAAACACATACTTTCCTACTGCACGTATTCATATGATAAAATAACTAGTGTAGGCTGTATAAGCAAAACTATCATATATAATTTTGTAAAATAACGTTCGACAAGTTTTACCACAAATGTTTCTTTTGAACGATAAATCGTAATTTATTTAAAGGAGAAATAACGACTATTTCTATCCTTAGGGATAAAGTATGAAAGGATTAATTGTGAAGAGTAATGAGATGAATGAAAAAATAAAATGTTTATTTTTCCGTTCATCAATTCATCCTTTCATACTTCATCCCTAAGGATAGAAATAGTCGTTATTTTTCCTTAAAATAAATTACGATTTTTCGTTCAATAGGAGCATTTAGGGTAAAACTTGTCAAACGTTCTATTACAATCATAAGCCGCATTATAATGAATTATAATATGCAATTTTATAGGGGTAAGGTGATTACACCTGGGAAACCACTAGAAGGATTCACCATTGATGAGCTAGCCTCTACCAATATTTGACTATTATATTAAGAACAATAAATAATTATCTATATTTATAAAAGAAACGTATATGCTCATATAGTTCCTACTTTTGAATATAGATGGCGCGCTTATAGCTTGTGAAATATAACTCTTTTACTGCATGAATGTTGTAATCTTCATAAAAAGGTAAAATGATATACCTGAATAAAATCAATATTAGTTTTATTACTAATATTTATCGATTCATAAATAAAATATTAGAGGTATGAATGCTGTAATTTCTATAAAATAAAACGGCAATAAAATGTATTGGAGATATCGATTTAGCTTATTGCCAATATTTCTCGATTTACAAATGCCTTCTAAAGAGGTATTACTTAACTATTTTTGAAAAGCCATACCTTGTTTAATATTGAGATTTTGTGCTCGGGTTTTGTTCATCGCAACATAACATTTTCTCACCTTTCCAGCCTATTTTAAATATATACGAGTTGTTTTTACTCCTTTTTAGCAATATATGAAAAATATATTGATATATCATCATCGCTTTTATATGCAACAAATCGATCAGCTTTACAAACCTTATGTAACTTGAAAAGAGAGAAAGATTCTATATGACCGTTGGCGATGTTCAAATCAATGGTTAGCCTAAGACATTTTTGTCGAAGCCAAGTTTTCATAAAAAGAAACTCATGTCGACAGAATAGATGTGCGACTGGTTTCTATTTTCAAAGGCTTTTGAATATAGGAAAAACTATCAAAAAAGGAGAGGTGATATCATTGCATCGGAAAATATATTGTAATTTTCCACGAATCTTTAGCATTTATTAACAGCAAAAAAATAATATCTCATCCACGACAAAGTCCGACCACAATTTTAATGATAAAATGATAAATGCTGAATGATTTAGGCTATAAATCCTTTGTTTACCTACTATTAAAATGAAAGGAATTAAGCATCAATGTTTCTTTTATATACAATACAAAATTCTACTGTCCTTACTGCGATGAAAAAATATATTGGGAGGGCTTGGTTCATCTGTAGTGAACCCTCCCAGCGGTTTCGTCAATTTAATCACCAGACCACTTCTTAGAGCTCTAATACTGGTCTGGTGGAATAAATTGGCGAAACCGCTTTGGTTCACCACTGATGAGCCAAACCCTACCAATATATTTTCTGAACGCAGTAAGGGCAGTAGAAGTTTGTATTGTATTTTAAAGAAACATTCATGCTTAAATCCTTTCATTTTTAGTGTATGAATGGCGCGTTATTGCATTGTATCACCTACTATATTCATTCGAACTAACGACTATTAAATCTTCAAACACTTCGTCTACTTCTTATTCAAGAAATGCTTCAAAACAACTTATGTGAATCTCCCGTATATGAACTGAATAATGCAAGAGGTTTCTGGGGATGTGTTGCATTATTTAAAATGCTTCAAAAAACAAGCTAATATCGAAAATGCATACTGTGAGAGTTCATCACATTCAAAACTCTAGTTGCCGGTCCCAAGCCCGGATGAAAAAGGAGGAGGGGGAGCAGTAACAAGCTCCTGGGCTCAGCTGGCCCGGCTGATAGTACCCTGTAAGGGCTCCTAATCCAGGGATACAGGATGAGCAGCGTTTGTACTCTATGTTAGGAGCAGCTGCATATGGCGTCTGTTCCTCACGTCAGAGGCGGCCATTTTTTAAAAGCTAAATCGGCCTGCCACTGAGTAATGCTTCCAGTCTTAATGACAAAGGCAGACACATTCTACTTCACCCAGTCATGTTGGTTGTCAAACAGACACCATCAAGGGTCACAACCTGATACCCTAATATGTTTGAGTGGAGGTAAGGAAGAAGAAGAAAAATCTAGTTTTTTTAGGTAACCAGAATAAACAAAATATTTATGCTGAAGAAGAAATCAAAGTTTACAGCGACGTTGCAAAAGCCTGTTGAAGAACGCCACAGTCCGAGAGCTTGCCGATTATACAGCACAAATAAAAGAAACTCGTTTCCATAAACCTTTATTCCTTCTTCAAGATGATGTCTAGCGATTCCATCTCTTGTAAAATTATTTATCATTGGAAAAAAGTATATAATCTAATATTTTCATTTCAATCAAAAAGCTTTTCAGATGAAATATTTAGTTTTGAATTGTTCATTGATACTCTTATTTTTTCCTTGAAACAAAAGTTACTTAGAATTACTACTGGAAGAAAATTGCACAAAATTGAGGGTCTCTATTACAAAAGTTTATAAACTTTGAAGGTTTTCAATGCGGGTTTTATTGCGGTCGCGGTTGTTGGAAATCGGCCTGTATCCATCATTTTTTGGAGAAATATTCATTTGTTATCAGTTTTTATCTTCAGAAAAGTAAATTGTGGATTTATTTAAGATGCATTTTTTTTCATGAATTGAAATTTTAAAATCTATTTTATATATACATCTTTTTGAATATTGGCTTGATTGTAGATCAAGGGCCAGTGAGTAATAGTTACCTAGAAATTATTTGAAAAGAAATAATAAATAATATTAAGGTGAAGAAGTATATGCACATTGAAGAGCATAAAATTTGCTCGAAAACTTGCGAAATCAAAATTGAAAGAGACTCTTTCCCTTTATATTATTTATTATCAATTTTTAAAATAATTATTGATATTAAAGTAGGCACTTTTCATATAAAAAGTGTACAAAAATTTGCTATTATAAAAATTTAAGATGAAAAACAACAATGGAGCTATGGAGAGAATACAATATCAAATATATGAGTTATTACTATAAGATTTCGATCAAATATATAATAAATGATATAATTATTTAATATTAAAGATATTCAAGATATTAATCTTTGGTTTTTAGGATAGCTTTAATCCATATAATCAGTGCGAGGGGATCGGTGGAAGGCTGGTCTAAACCATTGGTTCTCGACCGCTTCGACCCGGGTTCGATTCCCGCATTGGGCACTTTTTTTCTGATTAAAAAGAATGCTTCAATGGCCCCCGATTCTTGCAAAGGTCTAACCTCACCAGCGAGTACACGTCACCAAACGGGGCTCTGGCATATTTGTAAGTGCAAAGTCGAACTGCTTTTCACATGTGTAGACATGTGGTGCACTTACAGTAAAAGCAGTCGCCTTCTTCTACCCACCATGATTATCTTCATGGCCTGTACCACGTGTACTAGGGATAGGCAAGAAAATATATATATATATATTTAATCAGCGCTAATCAACTTGAGTCTTATCTTTATCCAACATATAGCAACAAAATCAAGCCATTAGAAACTTTTAGTTGCACAATCAGGAATTACCTTTTACTTAATATAACAATAAGTTTGTCAAAAATTTGATCAAACGAGAAAATTCACGATTAAAGCCGACTATGGAGCTCAATAGGAGAATTATCCGGGTTATAAATTGCACAATAAATTGGATATTAGTCAATAAACGAATGATCATAATATTGAAAGAATATGCTTTTTTTCAAACTTGCGTCAATTCTGGAACACTGATATAGTATTGAAGTGTTGAAATCCAATAAGTTTTAGTGGAGAAATCAAGAATTTGAACGTTTCTTCGCATCAATTCTGGATCATTGATATAATATTGAATTGTTGAATTCATAGAAGAATTAGTGGAGAAATCAAGAATTTGAACTTTTCTTCTCATCAATTCTGTAACATTGATATAGTGTTGAAGTGTTGAATTCAAAGAAGAATTAGTGGAGAAATCAAGAATTTGAACGTTTCTTCGCATCAATTCTGGAACATTGATATAGTATTGAAGTATATATTAACACAAGGCAATAACGCGCCATCTATACATATAAAATGAAAGGATTTAAAAGCACGAATGTTTCTTTTATACATAATACAAACTTCTTTTGTCCTTACTGCGATGAAAGAATATATTGGGAGGGCTTGGCTCATCAGTGGTGAACCCTCCCAGCGGTTTCGCCAATTTAATCCATCAGACCGCTTCTCAGAGCTCTAATACTGTATTGGACGATTCTGCTTATATAAGCTTAAGTCAATAGTCTTCTTGTAAACCATTTCTGAGATTCCACCCTTCAGTGCTGCGTATATAAGCAGAATAGTCCATTACAGTATTAGAGCTCTGAGAAGCGGTCTGGTGGATTAAATTGGCGAAACCGCTGGGAGGGTTCGCCACTGATGAGCCAAACCCTCCCAATATATTTTTTCATCGCAGTAAGGACAGTAGAAGTTTGTATTATGTATAAAAGAAACATTCGTGTTTTTAAATCCTTTCATTTTATATGTATAGATGGCGCGTTATTGCTTTGTGTTAATATATACCTAATTGACCTTGTCTTTATTGGTTGCGGAAGAGCATTGCTCGATGCAAATATTTGAATGTAATTCTACTGTCATATAAGCCTAAGTCAATAGTCTTCTTTTAAACATTCGTGCTTTTAAATCCTTTCATTTTATAGTGTTGAATTCAAAGAAGAATTAGTGGATTTAAACGCTTTGCCAAATGCTTTATTTTTATTTACTTCTCCTGACGAAGAGAAAATATATTTGTCGAAACGTAGAGAAAATAAAAAACTCTAACTGGTCGAAATGTCTATTTTTCATTGAAGTATATATTCTTAAATATATATTTCTCTACAGTCATAGAAGCATATGCTCATAATTCTTCCGAATTATCACTTTACTGTATTCAATAACGAATTCAGTGTATATAAGAAATTCATTTTATTACAATAGTGAAGCTTTCTGAAGATTAAAATGGTGAAACAGCTGGGACGATTCACCACTGATGAGCCATGTCCTTCCTATTTTAATTTATATTCATTGAATTAAAGGGCTAAATAAATAGCTCATATAACGAATGAAGATATTAAGACACGAATGTTTCTTTTACAAATAAATCAAACTTCTACTGTCCTTACTGCGGTAAAGAAATATTGGAAGGACTAGAATCATCAGTGGTGAACCCTCCCAGCGGTTTCGCCAAATCAATCTACCAGACCGCCTATTCAGAGCTCTAATACTGTATTGAATCATTCTGTTTGGCGAAACCGCTGGGAGGGTTCACCACTGATGAGCCAAGCCCTCCTAATATTTCTTCATCGCAATTAGGAATCGCAGGTAAAACTGGTCAAAAGTTGTTTTACAATCATAAGCCGCATTATAATGTATTATAATATGCAATTTTATAGGGATGAGGTGATTACACCTGGGAAACCACTAGAAGGATTCACCATTGATAAGCTAGCCCCTCCCAATATTTGACTATTATATTAAGAACAATATAAATAATTATCTATCTTTATAAAAGAAACGTATACGCTCATATAGTTCCAACTTTTGAATATAGATGGCGCGCTTATAGCTTGTGAAATATAACTCTTTTACAGCATGAATGTTGTAATCTTCATTAAAAAGTAATATGATATATTTGAATGAAATCACTATTAGTTTTATTACTAAATTTTATTGATTCATAAATAAAATATTAGAGATATGAATGCTGTAATCTCTATAAGAAAAAACGGCAATAAGATGTATTAGAATTGCAAATAATTAGTTTATTACCAATATTTCTCGATTTACAAATGCCTTCTAAAAAGCTACAACTTACTTAGTTTTGAAAGGCCATACCTTGAAAAATATTGAGATTTTGTGCTCGGGTTTTGTTCATCGCAACATAACATTTTCTCACCTTTCCAGCCTATTTTAAATATATACGAGTTGCTTTTACTCCTTTTCAGCAATATATGAAAATATATTGAAATATCAACAGCGCTTTAATATGCAAAAAAACAATCAGCTTTCCAAACCTTATGTAACTTGAAAAGAGAGAAAGATTCTATATGACCGTTGGCGATGTTCAAATCGATGTCTAAGACATTTTTGTCGAAGCCAAGTTTTCATAAAAAGAAACACATGTCGACAGAATAGGTGATCTGCGACTTGTTTCTAATATTAAAGCTTTTGAATATAGGCAAAACTATCAAAAAGAAGAGGGGATGTCATTGCATCGGAAAAAAATATTGTAATTTTTCTACGAATCTTCGGAATTGATCACCAGCAAAAAAAAAAAAAAAAATCTCATCCACGACAAAGACCGAACACAATTTCAATGATAAAATGATAAATTCTGAATGATTTAGACTATAATCCTTTGTTCAACTACTATTAACATGAAAGAATTTAAGAACGAATGTTTCTTTTAAATACAATACAAAATTATACTGTCCTTACTGCGATGAAAAAATATATTGGGAGGGCTTGGTTCATCTGTAGTGAACCCTCCAAGCGGTTTCGTCAATTTAATCCACCAGACCGCTTCTTAGAGCTCTAATACTGGTCTGGTGGAATAAATTGGCGAAACCGCTTTGGTTCACCACTGATGAGCCAAGCCCTACCAATATATTTTCTCAACGCAGTAAGGGCAGTAGAAGTTTGTAATGTATTTAAAAGAAATATTCATGCTCAAATCCTTTCATTTTTAGTGTATGAATGGCGCGTTATTGCATTGTATCACCTACTATATTCATTCGAACTAACGACTATTAAATCTTCAATCACTTCGTCCACTTCTTATTCAAGAAATGCTTCTAAACAACTTATGTGAATCTCCCGTATATGAACTGAATAATGCAAGAGGTTTCTGGGGATGTGTTGCATTATTTAAAATGCTTCAAAAAACAAGCTAATATCGAAAATGCATTCTGTGAGAGTTCATCACATTCAAAACTCTAGTTAACTCCGCCTTTGCCGGTCCCAAGCCCGGATGAAAAAGGAGGAGGGGGAGCAGTAACAAGCTCCTGGGCTCAGCTGGCCCGGCTGATAGTACCCTGTAAGGGCTCCTAATCCAGGGATACAGGATGAGCAGCGTTTGTACTCTATGTTAGGAGCAGCTGCATATGGCGTCTGTTCCTCATGTCAGAGGCGGCCATTTTTTTTAAAGCTAAATCGGCCTGCCACTTAGTAGTGCTTCCAGTCTTAATGACAAAGGCAGACACATCCCACTTCACCCAGTCATGATGGTTGTCAAACAGACACCATCAAGGGTCACAACTTGATATTCTAATATGTTTGAGTGGAGGTAGGGAAGAAGAAGAAAAATCTAGTTTTTTTAGGTAACCAGAATAAACAAAATATTTATGCTGAAGAAGAAATCAAAGTTTACAGCGACGTTGCAAAAGCCTGTTGAAGAACGCCACAGTCCGAGAGCTTGCCGATTATACAGCACAAATAAAAGAAACTCGTTTTCATAAACTTTTATTCCTTCTTCAAGATGATGTCTAGCGATTCCATCTCTTGTAAAATTATTTATCATTGGAAAAAAGTATATAATCTAATATTTTCATTTCAATCAAAAAGCTTTTCAGATGAAATATTTAGTTTTGAATTGTTCATTGATACTCTTATTTTTTCCTTGAAACAAAAGTTACTTAGAATTACTACTGGAAGAAAATTGCACAAAATTGAGGGTCTCTATTACAAAAGTTTATAAACTTTGAAGTTTTTCAATGCGGGTTTTATTGCGGTCGCGGTTGTTGGAAATCGGCCTGTATCCATCATTTTTTTGGAGAAATATTCATTTGTTATCAGTTTTTATCTTCAGAAAAGTAAATTGTGGATTTATTTAAGATGCATTTTTTTTTCATGAATTGAAATTATAAAATCTATTTTATATATACATCTTTTTGAATATTGGCTTGATTGTAGATCAAGGGCCAGTGAGTAATAGTTACCTAGAAATTATTTGAAAAGAAATAATAAATAATATTAAGGTGAAGAAGTATATGCACATTGAAGAGCATAAAATTTGCTCGAAAACTTGCGAAATCAAAATTGAAAGAGACTCTTTCCCTTTATATTATTTATTATCAATTTTTAAAATAATTATTGATATTAAAGTAGGCACTTTTCATATAAAAAGTGTACAAAAATTTCCTATTATAAAAATTTAAGATGAAAAACAACAATGGAGCTATGGAGAGAATACAATATCAAATATATGAGTTATTACTATAAGATTTCGATCAAATATATAATAAATGATAGAATTATTTAATATTAAAGATATTCAAGATATTAATCTTTAGTTTTTAGGATAGCTTTAATCCATATAATCAGTGCGAGGGGATCGGTGGAAGGCTGGTCTAAACCATTGGTTCTCGACCGCTTCGACCCGGGTTCGATTCCCGCATTGGGCACTTTTTTCTGATTAAAAAGAATGCTTCAATGGCCCCCGATTCTTGAAAAGGTCTAACCCCACCAACGAGTACAAGTCACCAAACGGGGCTCTGGCATATTTGTAAGTGCAAAGTCGAACTGCTTTTCACATGTGTAGACATGTGGTGCACTTACAGTAAAAGCAGTCGCCTTCTTCTACCCACCATGATTATCTTCATGGCCTGTACCACATGTACTAGGGATAGGCAAGAAAAAAAATATATATATATTTAATCAGCGCTAATCAACTTGAGTCTTATCTTTATCCAACATATAGCAACAAAATCAAGCCATTAGAAACTTTTAGTTGCACAATCAGGAATTAGCTTTTACTTAATATAACAATAAGTTTGTCAAAAATTTGATCAAACGAGAAAATTCACGATTAAAGCCGACTATGGAGCTCAATAGGAGAATTATCCGGGTTATAAATTGCACAATAAATTGGATATTAGTCAATAAACGAATGATCAAAATATTGAAAGAATATGCTTTTTTTCAAACTTGCGTCAATTCTGGAACACTGATATAGTATTGAAGTGTTGAAATCCAATAGGTTTTAGTGGAGAAATCAAGAATTTGAACGTTTCTTCGCATCAATTCTGGAACATTGATATAATATTGAATTGTTGAATTCATAGAAGAATTAGTGGAGAAATCAAGAATTTGAACGTTTCTTCGCATCAATTCTGGAACATTGATATAATATTGAATTGTTGAATTCATAGAAGAATTAGTGGAGAAATATAGAATTTGAACGTTTCTTCGCATCAATTCTGTAACATTGATATAGTGTTGAAGTGTTGAATTCAAAGAAGAATTAGTGGAGAAATCAAGAATTTGAACGTTTCTTCGCATCAATTCTGGAACATTGATATAGTATTGAAGTGTTGAATTCAAAGAAGAATTAGTGGAGAAATCAAGAATTTGAACGTTTCTTCGCATCAATTCTGGAACATTGATATAGTATTGAAGTATATATTAACACAAGGCAATAACGCGCCATCTATACATATAAAATGAAAGGATTTAAAAGCACGAATGTTTCTTTTATACATAATACAAACTTCTTTTGTCCTTACTGCGATGAAAGAATATATTGGGAGGGCTTGGCTCATCAGTGGTGAACCCTCCCAGCGGTTTCGCCAATTTAATCCATCAGACCGCTTCTCAGAGCTCTAATACTGTATTGGACGATTCTGCTTATATAAGCTTAAGTCAATAGTCTTCTTGTAAACCATTTCTGAGATTCCACCCTTCAGTGCTGCGTATATAAGCAGAATTGTCCATTACAGTATTAGAGCTCTGAGAAGCGGTCTGGTGGATTAAATTGGCGAAACCGCTGGGAGGGTTCGCCACTGATGAGCCAAGCCCTCCCAATATATTTTTTCATCGCAGTAAGGACAGTGGAAGTTTGTATTATGTATAAAAGAAACATTCGTGTTTTTAAATCCTTTCATTTTATATGTATAGATGGCGCGTTATTGCTTTGTGTTAATATATACCTAACTGACCTTGTCTTTATTGTTTGCGGAAGAGCATTGCTCGATGCAAATATTTGAATGTAATTCTACTGTCATATAAGCCTAAGTCAATAGTCTACTTTTAAACATTCGTGCTTTTAAATCCTTTCATTTTATAGTGTTGAATTCAAAGAAGAATTAGTGGATTTAAACGCTTTGCCAAATGCTTTATTTTTATTTACTTCTCCTGACGAAGACAAAATATATTTGTCGAAACGTTTAGAAAATAAAAAACTCTAACTGGTCGAAATGTCTATTTTTCATTGAAGTATATATTCTTAAATATATATTTCTCTACAGTCATAGAAGCTAATGCTCATAATTCTTCCGAATTATCACTTTACTGTATTCAATAACGAATTCAGTGTATATAAGAAATTCATTTTATTACAATAGTGAAGCTTTCTGAAGATTAAAATGGTGAAACAGCTGGGACAATTCACCACTAATGAGCTATGTCCTCCCTAGTTTAATTTATATTGATTGAATGAAAGGGCTAAATAAATAGCTCATATAACGAATGAAGACATTAAGACACGAATGTTTCTTTTCACAAATAAATTAAATTTCTACTGTCCTTACTGCGATAAAGAAGAATTGGAAGGGCTAGAATCATCAGTGGTGAACCCTCCCAGCGGTTTCACCAATTTAATCTACCAGACCGCTTCTTCAGAGCTCTAATACTGTATTGAATCATCCTGCTTGGCGAAACCGCTGGGAGGGTTCACCACTGATGAGCCAAGCCCTCTCAATATTTCTTCATCGCAATAAGGAATCGCGGTTAAAACTTGTCAAACATTGTTTTACAATCATAAGCCGCATTATAATGTATTATACTATGCAATTTTATAGGGGTGAGGTGATAACACCTAGAAAACCACTAGAAGGATTCACCACTGATGAGCTAGCTCGTCCCAATATTTGACTATTATATTAAGAGCAATAAAGAATTATCTATCTTTAAAAAAAGAAATGTATATTCTCATATAGTTCCTAATTTTGAATATAGATGGCGCGCTTATAGCTTGTGAAATATAACTCTTTTACTGCATGAATGTTGTAATCTTCATGAAAAGGTAAAATTATATACTTGAATAAAATCAAAATTAGTTTATTACTAATATTTATCGATTCATAAATAAAATATTAGACGTATGAATGCTGTAATTTCTATTTAAAAAAAACGGCAATAAGATGTATTGGAATTTCAAAGGTTTGGAGTAATACCAATATTTCTCGAGTTACAAATGCCTTCTAAAGAGGTACAAATTACCTAGTTTTGAAAGGCCAATGCCTGGCCGGAATTCATATTTCTATGAAAAACAGACACTTTGGCCAGTTAGAGTTTTTATTTTCTCAACGTTTCGACAAAAATATTTTGTCTTCGTCAGGAGAAGTAAATAAAAATAGAGCCATAACAAATTCTTCATTTTTATTTAGTTCTCCTAAGGAAGATAAAGATTTATTTTTAAAACGTTGGGAAAATAAGAAACTCTAACCGGCCGAAGTGTCTATTTTTCATAGAAATTACCTAGTTTTGATGGGCTCTACCTTGATAAATATGGGGATTTTGGGCTCGGGTTTTGTTCATCGCAACATAACATTTTCTCACCTTTCGAGCCTATTTTAAATATATACGAGTTGTTTTTACTCCTTTTTAGCAATATATGAAAAATACATTGATATATCATCAGTTCTTTTATATGCAACAAATCGATCAGCTTTCCAGTAACTTGAGAAGAGAAATGGATTCTCTATGACAGTTGGCGATGTTCAAATCAATGTCTAAGACATTTTTGTCGAAGCCAAGTTTTCATAAAAAGAAACTCATGTCGACAGAATAGATCTGCGACTGGTTTCTAACATTAAAGCTTTTGAATATAGGCAAAACTATTAAAAAGAAGAGGTGATGTCATTGCATCGGAAAAAAATATTGTAATTTTTCTACGAATCTTCGGAATTGATCACCAGCAAAAAAAAAAATCTCATCCACGACAAAGACCGAACACAATTTCAATGATAAAATGATAAATTCTGAATGATTTAGACTATAAATTCTTTGTTCAACTACTATTAACATGAAAGAATTTAAGAACGAATGTTTCTTTTAAATACAATACAAAATTCTACTGTCCTTACTGCGATGAAAAAATATATTGGGAGGGCTTGGTTCATCAGTAGTGAACCCTTCCAGCGGTTTCGTCAATTTAATCCACCAGACCGCTTCTTTGAGCTCTAATACTGGTCTGGTGGAATAATTTGACAAAACCGATTTGGTTCACCACTGATAAGCCAAGCCCTACCAATATATTTTAACAACGCGGTGAGGACAGTAGAAGTTTGTATTGTATTTGAAAGAAACATTCGTTCTTAAATCTTTTCATTTTTAGTGTATAAATGGCCTATTATTGGTTTGTATCGCCTACTATATTCACCCGACCTACCGACTACCAAATCTTCAAACACTTCGCCCACTTCTTACTCAAGAAATGCTAGAAAACAATAGATGTGAATCTCCCGTATATGAATTGAATAATACAACAGGAATCTGTGGGGATGAGTTGCCTTATTCAAAATGCTTCAAAAACCAAACTAATGTCGAACATGCATTTAGTGAGAGTTCATCACATTCAAAACTCTAGTTAACTAACTCTAGTTAACTCCGCCTTTGCCAGTCCCAAGCCCGGATGAAAAAGGAGGAGGGGGAGCAGTAACAATCTCGCTAAAAAACCTGGGTTCCATGGCCCGGCTGATAGTACCCTGTAAGGGCTCCTAATCCAGGGATACAGGATGAGCAGGGTTTGTACTTCATGTCAGAGGCAGCCATTTGAAGCTAAATCGGCCTGCCACTGAGAAGTGCTCCCAGTCTTAATGACAAAGGCAGACACATTTTACTTCACCCAGTCATGATGGCTGTCAAACAGACACCATCAAGGGTCACAACTTGATACCTTAATATGTTTGAGTGGAGATAAGGAAGAAGAAGAAAAATCTAGTTTTTTTAGGTAAACAGAATAAACAAAATATTTATGCTGAAGAAGCCTGTTTAAGGACGTCACAGTCCGAAAGTTTGCCGATTATACAGCTAAAACAAAAGAAACTCGTTTCCATAAACTTTTATTCCTTCTTCAAGATGATGTTTAGCGATTCTTTCTCTTGTAACATTATTTATCATTGGAAATATTTATATAATCTAATAGTTTTATTTAAATCAATAAGTTTTTCAGATGAAACATTTTGCTTTAAATTGTTCATTGATACTCTTATTTTTTCCTTAAAACAAAAGTTACTGCTGGAAGAAAATTGCACAAAATTGAGGGTCTCTATTGCAAAAGTTTATAAACTCTGAAGTTTTTCAATGCGGGTTTTATTGCGGTCGCGGTTGTTGGAAATCGGCCTGTATCAACCCAATCCATCAGTTTTTTGAGAAATAATCATTTGCCATTGGCCTATCTTCAGAATATACAAATTGTGGATTTATTTAAGATATAAATAATAAAAAAAACGGCTTTCGCCGCTATTTTCTTGCTTCATTTTATATTCGTCTCAATCCATCGTGTATAACAACCTCTTCTATAGCAATATGTTATCAGTAGAAGGATTTGTGATACCCTGAAAACTTAAGATGAATATAAAATAATAAACTAACCTCAGAAGTCGTTTTATTTATTATTTATTTGTATATCAGAGAATTTTACTTCTACTAATTTCTTTTTAAGATACATTATTTAAAATAATTGAAATTTGAATCTATTTAAATCTTTATATTTATACAACAACACAACAACAAAAGCTTTATTAAGACAATTCAGTCTTACACGGATTCTCCAAGCACAGAAATGTAGGGTACATACAAGAATAGCCGTATTAACAACAACAAAAGTACCTGTTATGACCCTTTGGTCTTATACAACTTCTCCAAGTAGAAGAGGGTATATACAATAGTTACAATAATGCTATTTACAACGTGTCAAGGAAGAGAGAAGCAAGAAAGGGCTTGCTGGGGAACTAGAGTATTATCATGGGTAGATGTTATTATATCTCTTGAGGAAAGATCTCGCGACAATAAAGTTGAGATATCCAGCAGGTTTAGAAAGTCTCCAAGGTGGTTGATGCGAATGTTTAGTTCACCATATAAATTATCTCCAGTCCATTGTGTATCTTGATCGTGATATATATATTCTCTAGTTGGAGTTCGTTAGGAGGTAGATACGTGAAGGTTATACAAGTCAGCAATGAATCTATGCTTGGGTTCATTTTAAGTAACCGAAATCCAATTAGTTTTCTCTTCAACATTGTCCAGTATGTGTTTATTTTTGATATAAATTCCCACAATGATGTCTTCAGAGCTTCTTCCCTGACCCGAGATTTTTCTGGCAAGTGATTGGTAAACCTGGAAATTCTCGATCTCGAGTTTTAGATCAAATTGGCACTAAGTTTCCGTTATAGCAAATATTTCAAATTGTTTTAAATAATTAATGAAAGGGAAAACGTATAAATTGGAAAAATTCCAATACATAATATTTACATAATTGTGACCAAGTTTTAATAGTTGTTAAATCGAGTAGTTTAGTTTTCCATTCCTATTAGCTATATGTGATTGATGGTGATATTTTCTTGCCTGTAAAAAGAGATATGATTTGATCCTTCCAGTTCCTTTCTGAGTGTTTGCTATATCTCAGTTCCTTCTGAACTCATGATCTTATCATTTATAACTTGGTAAACAGTACTTCCCACAATCAACTTGCTATCTCGAAGTCTAGATGAGATTCCTTTAGCCAAAAGTTCTTTTCTCTTATTAATCAACAATCGACGCTGTTCTCTAACTTTTAAGGTGTAATCCTTATTTATGTAAATCCTTAATTGCTTAAGCTTGAATGCATTCCTAAATAATTTTATTCTGTCTTCATATTTGGGTATTTCAACCAGTAGGGGTGCGCTCGGCCTTTTAGATAATCGATGACATTTAAGGATGTTAATATTCTCGGAGATTTGCATATTATCCGTAATTATCTGTTTTATTTTTGCGAGAGATTCATCGCTTGTTTCATTTTCTTTCTTTTCGACTCCGTAAAAAATTAAATTTCTTTCTCTCATTTTCATCTCCGTGAAATCTATTCTTTTCTCAATTTCTTGGATCCTTTCAGAATTCTTCGAGACAGATTTTACCGTGTTTTCCATAGTATTCTCCAGTTGTTGTATACGTCGATTTAATTTATCAACTCCTTGCTCTATAGAAAGTAATCTTGTCTCTAATTTATCCCCCCAGTTATCCATTTTATTTGAGATTGCACCAATCAATTGTCGAATATCACCTTCCATACATGACTCGAGCGTAGTTTGCCTAGTGGGCCTAGGTCCCGGGTTTTGCTCTATGCCAGATATCAGTTTATCCCCCCAGTTATCCATTTTATTTGAGATTGCACCAATCAATTGTCGAATATCACCTTCCATACATGACTCGAGCGTAGTTTGCCTAGTGGGCCTAGGTCCCGGGTTTTGCTCTATGCCAGATATCAGTAATAACATCAAAATTATACATCTAAGCTTTGGCCTTCTGTACTGAATCTGAATCTTGAATTTCAGATTCTCAACATAACCCAGATCCACTGCCAAACTATAATTTGCACAATTTTCACACGAATCAAAATTTGCATAGATAAAAGTTGAGCGAAGCTTGTTTCGCTGTAAATTTAAATAAATTATGATAAGAATTACAATTGGCCTCATATTATGAAGATATAAATTTACCAATATCACCTCAATAAAAAATAGCTCTTTTTTATAAAGTACGGCGAAAAAGCTTTAAAAATAAATTACCTAGCAGGAGCTGTCGTTTCACGCAACCTTTCCCTTTGGCCACCTGGCGGAGAATCTATATATATTTATATAAAAAGGGACAATATATTTTATAGATATAAAGTTGGCACACTTTCAAATAAAAAAGTGTACAAAAATTCGCTATTATAAAAATTTAAGATGAAAAATCAACAATGGAACTATGGAGATAATCCAATATCAAATATATGAGTTATCACTATAAAATTACGATAAAATCTACTTATATAATTGCCTTATTCTGTCTCTGTGAAGTTCACGGATAGATTTTGGTCATCAACGCGCGCATCATCATTATGATCATTATCATTATCTAATGATAATTATTTATTATCTACTTATATAATTGCCTTATTCTGTCTGTGTGAAGTTCACTGTGTGAAGTTCACGGATAGATTTTGGTCAGAATGGATAAAATAAAAAAAGTGTCAAGGGATGGGAATCGAACCCACGACCTTCCGCTTACCGGGCAGATGCCATGACCACTAGACTACCCTGGACATATTTTTCCGTTCACATTTTTATTTTTATATTTTCTAGACACACACAGTTTGGGGCGAGACGTTTCACAAGAGAGACATCCACGGCGCCAATTTATAATTGTAACGAATAGTATTTTAATTAAAACATTTTAAAAACACACAGTTTGGAACGGGACGTTTCACAAGAGTGACATCCATGGCGCCAATTTATAATTGTAACGGATAGTATTTGAATTAAAACGTTTTTGAAATATATACGCACTCGGGTAAAACCCGGGCGTTGCCCCGGCCATTCGTCTAGTATATAATAAATGATCAAATTATTTAATGTTAAAAATATTCAAGATATTATTTTTTGGTTTTGATGATAGCTTTAATCCGTGTAATCAGCGCAACTCCGCCTTTGCCGGTCCCAAGCCCGGATGAAAAAGGAGGAGGGAGAGCAGTAACAAGCTCACTAAAAAACCTGGGCTCAGCTGGCCCGGCTGATAGTACCCTGTAAGGGCTCCTAATCCAGGGATGCAAGATGAGCAGCATTTGTACTCCATGTTAGGAGCGGCTGCACATGGTGTCTGTTCCTCATGTCAGAGGCGGCCATTTCTTTTGGAGCTAAGTAGGCCTGCCACTGAGTAGTGCTCCCAGACTGAATGACAAAGGCAGACGCATTCTACTTCACCCAATCATGATGGTTGTCAACTTTACAAACTTGATACCGTGATATGATTGAGTAGAGACAAGAAAGAAGTAGATATAATCAGCGCTAACCAACTTGGGTCTTATCTTTATCCATTAGCAAGCCATTAGCAACCTTTACTTGCACAATCAGGAGATGCCTTTCTCTTAATATTAAAACAAGTCTGTCAAAAACTTTGATTGAATGAGAAAATTCACGATTAAAGCCGACTTCTGGAGCTCAATACGAGAATTACTCGGGTTATAAACTGCACAATAAATTGGATATTAGTCAATAAACGAATGATCATAATATTGAAAGAATATGCAATTTTTTTTTCAAACTGGCGTCAATTCTGGAACATTGATATAGTATCGAAGTGTTGAATTCAAAGAAGAATTAGTGGAGATATCAAGAATTTGAACGTTTCTTCGCATCAATTCTGGAACATTGATAGTATCGAAGTGTTGAATTCAAAGAAGAATTAGTGGAGATATCAATAATTTGAAAGTTTCTTCGCATCAATTCTGGAACATTGATATAGTGTTGAAGTGTTGAATTCAAAGAAGAATTAGTGGAGAAATCAAGAACTTGAACGTTTCTTCGCATCAATTCTGGAATATTGATATAGTATTGAAGTGTTGAATTCAAAGAGGAATTAGTGGAGATATAAAGAATTTGAACGTTTCTTCGCATCAATTCTGGAACATTGATATAGTATTGAAGTGTTGAATTCAAAGTAGAATTAGTGGAGATATCAAGAATTTGAACGTTTATTCGCATCAATTCTGGAACATTGATATAGTATTGAAGTGCTGAATTCAAAGAAGAATTAGTGGAGATATCAAGAATTTGAATGTTTCTTCGCATCAATTCTTTAACATTGATATAGTATCGAAGTGTTGAATTCAAAGAAGAATTAGTGGAGATATCAAGAATTTGAACGTTTCTTCGCATCAATTCTGGAACATTGATATAGTTTTGAAGTGTTAAATTCAAAGAAGTTTTAGTGGAGAAATCAAGAATTTGAACGTTTCTTCGCATCAATTCTGGAACATTGATATAGTGTCGAAGTGTTGAATTCAAAAAAGAATTAGTGGAGAAATCAAGAATTTGAACGTTTCTTCGCATCAATTCTGGAACATTGATATAGTATCGAAGTGTTGAATTCAAATAAGAATTAGTGGAGATATCAAGAATTTGAACGTTTCTTCGCATCAATTCTGGAACATTGATATAGTATAGAAGTGTTGAATTCAAAGAAGTTTTAGTGGAGATATCAAGAATTTGAACGTTTCTTCGCATCAATTCTGGAACATTGATATAGTATAGAAGTGTTGAATTCAAAGAAGAATTAGTGGAGATATCAAGAATTTGAACGTTTCTTCGCATCAATTCTGGAACATTGATATAGTATTGAAGTGTTAAATTCAAAGAAGTTTTAGTGGAGAAATCAAGAATTTGAACGTTTCTTCTAATCAATTCTGGAACATTGATATAGTGTCGAAGTGTTGAATTCAAAGAAGAATTAGTGGAGAAATCAAGAATTTGAACGTTTCTTCGCATCATTTCTGGAACATTGATATAGTATTGAAGTGTTGAAATCCAAGAAGAATTAGTGAAAAAATCAAGAATATCAACGTTTCTTATCAAGTAATATCACACCAAAGTTTAATTCAACTTCATTTTTAGAAAATCATCATAAATATATTAACTTTAATTAATATCTGGGTCAATATTTAGAAAATGGTAATAAAATAAATTTTGTGAGGATCGATATCTGCCAGTATGATTTATATCCATGTCGAATATTTCCAAAGCATAAATCAAGATGTGCATATGTAAATAAGTCAATATTACTCATGATAAGATTAAAGGAAAATATAGAAGAAAATCAACCAGTATTGAAGATAGGTAAGTTTTTTGTTTTTCTATAAAGTAACTAGAGAAGAGATTAGATATAATATAACTAAAAGGAATTCAAAATAAAAATATATATATTCCAAATAGTTTAAATAAATCAACATCCAATATATAAAATGAAGCTACTCACATTTATTCTATATATCTTATGAGAAAACATTAATAGTATAGATTATAAAATAATTACAAAGGTTTAAATGATGCATTAGCACGCTATCTGTTATCAAAATACGAAACTATAATAGACGCGTATTCGGTTCGGTTCAAAATCACTTTATTAGGTACCGCTCAACAAGAGCAACCTAGTTTATGATAATTCAAACAATGGCTAATATATGGAGGTTATTCACATATTAAACAAATTTCAACGCGGGATTCAATCCCGGTTCATGACTGTCGGGAAGCGAGGGTGTTACCCACTCGTCCACCGACTTGATTTGATAAAAATGAAACATTTTCTACTGCCCTTACTGCTATGGAAAAATTAATGGGAGGGCCCCTGGTTCATCAGTGATGAACCCTCCAACCGTTATAGCCAGTTTAATCTACCATACCGCTGTTATATTGCATTTATGGAACTTCCTTTTATAGTGATGCTAATGCTAGACTCTTGGAATGGGTATTTTAGATGAACTATGGACATAAGCTTTGGGGACAGCACGGAATTACATATTATTATAAATATATAGTAAATAAAGGTTTAAATTCAATATATCAATCAGGATAATTACAAAAGGTTTCTTTATTCAGTTATAAATGGTTATCTAGTTAACCTGACGATTATTTCGACCCTAAGAGCTTCATACCCATCTCAATTTCTTAGACCTTTATTAAGTCAAATGATGCATTAATGTGCATTAAGTCAAATGATGCATTAAGTCAAATAATGCATTAATGAGCCGTCTGTTATCAAAATTCGAAACTATTATAGACGCGTATGATTATTTTAAAAAATAAACAATTTCTACTATTCCAAGAGTCTAGCATCAGTATTACTATAAAAGGAAGATCGAAAATGTAATATAACAGCGGTATGGTAGATTAAACTGGCGAAACCGCTGGGAGAGTTCATCACTGATGAGCCAGGCTCTCCCATTAATTTTTCCATTGCAGTAAGGACAGTAGAAATTGTTAATTTTTAAAAAGAATCATACGCGTCTATAATAGTTTCGAATTTTAAAGTCAAATGAACAAAAAAGCAAGGATTTTATAAAAAAGGAATTGAATCTTTGTTTTTAATTTCATTTTGTTTTCCTGATCTGTAACCAATGCGTAATGTGTGTGTACTGTGTGAGACTCAGTATATTTAAAGCATTAGTAAACTGAATTATATAGAAAATTTAAATATTTAATTAGTAGATACTTCACAGAAAAATACTTGTGTATTGCTTTTGTGATTACAGTTAAATTATATAAATACTGGTTTACGGAATTGAATGAGTTACACATCGCATTATTATTTAACGAAATCTGAATCGCATTTGAATAGTAGGAGCTTCGGAAAAAAACAGGAAGAAATTACAGACAATTGGAAATGAGAATTTGAATCTTTGTTTTAAATTTTAATTTGTTTTCTTGATGTGTAACCAATGTTTGATGTGTATGTTGTGTGTGACTTAGTATAGTTAATAGGTATAAACTAAATTATATTTTGTTAGAAAAATTTAAATATTTAATTAGTAGATACTTTTCACAGAAAAATACAGGTGTATTGCCTTTGTGATTACGGTTAAATTATATAAATAGTAGGTTTCCGTATTGAATTGTTATACATCACATTATTATTTAACGAAATCTGAATCGCATTTGAATAGTAGGAGCTTCGGAAAAAACAGGAAGAAATTACAGACAATTGGAATGTTTATAATTTTTATTTTGGGCGAATGTGGAAGTTTGGATAATTAATATTTTATATAGATAGAGATATGATATTTTGAGTTTCAGACAAATTAAGTATAAGAAATTAAGTGATTGTAGTTTCCTATATGAGTGGAGTTCTCATTACCTGCTTAATTGTACAGCCCTTGATGCAGAGAGGAAGGCGCTATATTAACAAATTAAATGTACCAACACTTCACCCTACGTATTGCTTTCAAAAATATCAGCAAAAATATCTGAGGCAATAGCTTACTATAAATCTTTTAGATCATCATTATGTGAGGACCAGTCAACAAGTGAATGACTTTGAGACGAAGAGTAGAGCCAGTTCAATTTCTATGCAAATAACACAAGTTGATTATTACCTTAGCCAATTGGGAGAAGCTGTATGGGGCAAGTCCCCAATAAAGGCTTTTGTGTGTGTGTGTTATAAGTGAAGTTCCAATAATTAGAATTCCATATATAAATGAATTTAGATAAATGACATTTTGACAATTAAAGTTAAGGATAATAGAGGTTTTGAAATTCTTTATTGAGATAATTAGAGTTTTTTAGATGAAGAAAGTTCAGAAAATGAACACGTATTAAAATTAAAGTTTAGAAATTCATCATTTTTAATAGGTTGATTTAAGATATTCTTGGAGTGTTTGGTTAATAGAAGATCCGTATGAAAGCAATTCGGATAATTGGTGTTTTACTGCATTTTTTTTATGAAGGATTAATAATTTCATATCAACTCTGCTAATTGATTATAATGATTGATTATATTTATAATTATCAATAAATATGGCCATACATAACCTTCTAATTTCTATTCATCAGCCATATTTTCTTCACATCTTTTTTTCTCTATTTTAGTTTCTTTCAAGTTTCTCTGTATGAACTTTTATAAGTTTTTGATATATTGATTAACCAACTATACATGAAGAACCTGTGCAGTATCAATATTTGTCAAATAACTGAATTCTTTCTTCTAATATCAAAGAATATCAAAAATATATTTTGAATACCTTTAGAATCATGTGATGGTAATGGATTTACATTTTTGTATTGAATAGTTATTGAAGTCAATTATTACATTGCAAGTTGAAAATATTTTATTAAAATCGCGCTATATATTAAGCAGCAATGTTGAAAGGACTTATATACAGGTCATGCCACACATTCCAGGACAACACCTTCTGCCTTCGCAATCGATATCAGACGTGCATTCATCATGGTACCAGATGCATCTGATGTCAGGGTTGATAGGTGGACATCTAACAGCACCTGAACAAACATTTCTGGTCAGTTATTTGTCTAACTAATAATCGTAGAATATTCATATACAGTTTAACCTGTCTATAGCGCCTTCCTCTCTATAGCGCCCGATTTCAAATACATAGTACGATGCGATTTACATTAAAAGTGACTGGTCTATAGCGCGCCCTCTTAGGACTCACCCAATATTGGGTGCTATAGAGAGGGGGTGCTATAGACAGGTTTAACTGTATCTTTAATTAAAAAGGCATATATTGGATCAAAAATAATTTAACAATATTTAAATTGGCTTTACTTCAACACTTTTTTAAGGTATTACCACATATTTATGTTAACAACAAACTCAGCGCCACATAACGTCAATAGAATTAAATTTAAAAAAATATTTTTCCATATATCAATAGAGAGGGAGAAAAATGGACATATAAATATATTATAAATAAAATTTGTTCTCTCTCCTCTTTGAATATAGGCAAAAATATTTTTAAACTTAATTCTATTGATGCTATGTGACTCTGAGTTTGTTGTTTACATAAATATGTTATAATAACTTGAAAAAGGTTGGGGTTCAGCCAACTGAAATATTGATAAAATAAATTATATTTTGATCAAATATATGCCTTTTAAATTAAAGATCTATTTATAGATTGCTCTCTATTCTCAAAATTAATATTTCTAAGTCGGCTGTTAGAAATATACGGAATATTAGTTGTTAAATGAATGTAATTTAATATTAAATAATATCCAGATATTCACCTAATAAGTGGTAAATCTTATAGTACTGTAATTACGACTTTAGATTATTAAATGATGTAATTTATTGTTAATTTATTTACCGAAATTCTGGTCTAAAGTCTATAAATCAGTAGCTGAAGATAAATTATTTTAGTCAACTATAAAAAAATGAAATATAAAAAATGAAATAATATAATCCAATAACGTATATTTTTCAGTTTATCATTACTCTTCCCAATTCATCCCTTCTTACTTCATCCCTAAGGATAGGAATAGTCGTTATTTCTCCTTAAAATAAATTACGATTTGTCGTTCAAAAGAAACATTTGCGTTAAAACTTGTCAAACCTCGTTTTAAAATCATAAGCCGCATTATATTTGTATTATAAAATAACATATATCATTGCAGTAAGGTCTGTAGAGACAATATTTGATGATATTATTGAAAAGAAACACATTGCCAGTAAATTTATTTGTTACAAATTTTATCGATATATGACAATTGAATTTATAAATATAACATCATATATAATATATTGTAGCCTAGTTTATTAATATTTATGTTGATTTACATAATTTTAAGTTTCAGAATTTTTCAGGCTATTTGCATATATTGGTTTGGATTGTGATTGCTATATAAATTTGTGTATTTTTAATTTTAGGATAGGAGATATTGTTCGTTAGTACAGGAAAAAACCTTTATTTTTACTTTCCTCTTACATAAAATGTTTTTTCTAACACGACAATATTATTATGGTAAAAGATTGTGGTATCGTCATTGTCATCCTTAAGACGTCTATGTAAATAGAGAATATGGAAATAGTTATAGGCTCGGCACAGATGATGAAGGCCTACTTTACACGTTATCTATTTCATACAAGGATTTTCTACAGTACAATTCTCTCTGAGCTCTACCACTCTTTATATTTATACAATACACTTACAAAGATTGTAAGATTATAAATTCAAAAGGAGCTTGTTCTTTAAAACATGTTTATTTCGCTAGCTTTCGAAAGACAACGTTCTTCAACGGGCGTGAGTACATGTAACTCGTATATATGTCGGTGGATGAGAGGGTAACACGCTCGATTCCCGACAGTCATGAACTGGGATTGAATCTCGCGTTAAAATTTGTTTAATATGTGAATAACCTTCACATATTATTCACTCTTTCAATTATCATGAACTAGGTTGCTCTTGCTGAGCGGTACCTATTAATGTGATTTTGAACCAACATGTAACTGGTTTATTTCTCAATTTGTAATTCCAACTGCCAATATATTTGTTACAAATTTGTATATATCTTGGCTCTCAATGTATTTCTATATGATTGCACGCATCTCACATCACACTTTGTCTTTACGCCCATTGAAGAACGATGTTGAAAACTAACAAAATAAACATGTTCTATAGAAGAAGCTCCTTTTGAGTTTATAATCTCACAATATAGTTATGGTAATCCAAAGTTGATATCTACATATTTACAAAGTTTAATCTCAAATTTGTTAAACTTTTTAATTAAGCTATCCTTTAACTGGACAACTTTGGCTATCATAATATGGGAACACTATATTCAGAAAAAGGCATTTTGATCATAAAATACCCATTTTTTATTTTGAAAAAAGTAAAGTCTTTGTTGGCGAATCGAATAAAACAAATATCACCACGTTGACAAGCGCTAAACATGGTGCATTTAGTTGTTATTTAATAGCGTACTGCCTTATTTAATCATTATTCTAGTGGTCGGATTACATATTTATCTTCATTTATAGAATATTTTGAGAACGTTTCAGGCAATTAAAGAAATATATCGACTAACGAAGAGATTGCTAACCACAGTACATATGTATCCTCATTTATAGAATATTTTAAGAAAGTTTCAGGCTCTGTGCTATTATAGAAATATTTTTAATCCCCATAAACTGTCGGAAAGACTACTAACTTCGAAGTACTTCAACGTACAAAAACATAACAATAAATCATGTAGTCAAATATTCAAATATAAACTAACGGAAGTTATTAAAAATATAGAATAAATTCAGAAGAGAATAATTCGAGGTAAATTTTGTATTTTTATGGCCACCTTTCTTCATTTTTGGGGTAAAAAAACTCAATTATATAGTACTTCAATATTTTTTTTCTGCGACACATTTAGGCAAATAGGTTCCAAAATCACTTTATTAGGTACTGCTCAACAAGAGCAACCTAGAGTATGATAATTTCAACAATGAATAATATGTATTGGTTATTCACTTATTAAACAAAATATGTTAACGCAGGATTCAATCCCGGTTAATGGCTGTCGGGAATCGAGGGTGTTACCCACTCGTCCACCGACATCTTTTATTTAAGCAAATACTATATATTAAGATATAGCAGTTATACATAAATATGATAAAACTGTTAAGATATAAAAATATTACAAAGAGAAATAAAAGTTACTTACGAGTTTCCTCTGCTTGAATGACAGTTGTCACCATCAGGATGGACAGTACTAAGGTCACTAGAATCAACTTCATTTTACCGTACCTGTCAGTAAAACAGAGGTTAACATCTTTCACATTTGTAATAGAACTTGTATTATCGTTGCTGCTTATTCCTCAAATCGTTTAAACGATCTCTATTAGGTTCCATTGTCTCAGCTTTTCTATTATAGTCCTGGGGTTTTCCCAGAGGTCTTTTTTGGAGGATTTGATACAATTCAATAGATGTTCAGGACTGGCTGGTTGAGAATGGCATTGTAAAACACTACTTTAATATATTCTTTGGTTCTATACCCACATACACTCATAGAAAAAAAAAGGAAGTTTCATATTTTGATGTCCCGGTCATCAAATTTTAATGAGACAGAAGCAAATATATTCACACAGTTTTTTCTTTCGTGTGATATCAATAATGCCACTGTGTATCAAATATCTTTCAAAGTTATGGTTCGAATCCCGATATACATGTTAAAAGGTACAACTTCCTTTAGTTTTATCTATAAGTGTATATTCTATGATCGGGTCCTATATATACACCAGAGATGGAAAATGTTTTTTAAAACAACGTATTTTGTTTATCATTAAATACAATATGTAAAGGTGGAGATAAAGAACGATCTACATTAGCAGTTTTGTAAAATTCATATTGAAAACACCTTTTCACTATGGTTTCGAGCTGTGGTAGTTACGATTTCATACTATTATGATTTGTTTAATTATAATAATTATTGCCTCTTTAAAGAGCACAATTTTCCTCTTCAAAAGTGTTTATCTTAAAATGCGGGGAAATTTACTTTATAAAAATATTACTATACGTTACATATATATTGTTCTTTCAATATTATGGATTTACATTTATTGTAAATTGAAAATATTCTATGGCAAAAAGTCATTTTCAATGATTATTTGATATACACTGCGTGACATTGAAAATGGAACACCAAGAAATAGTGGCCAGAAAATTATGCAAATTTCAGGGTAGACGCGCCTAACCGAGTTATGCAAATAGTGTAAAATGCGCAGCTCTCGTGCGCACATGGAGTAAGATATAAGGGAAGGAACTTGCAGAAAGGACAGTAATCGTGTCGTTATTTCTTCAAGGAAAATCATTGTAGAAATTTTGTTCTTGTGTCAAAAGACACGTGTAATAACAGAGAATGCCAGGTCATCGTAAACGGAGGCAGTTCAAGCAGACAGACGCTTTTACGAGGGGCATGGTGATCGGACTGAAAAGGGCAGGTTGGTCCATACGTCAAATCGCAGCTGATACACACCTTGGTGCGTCCACGGTGCACCGACTGTGGAGAAGATGGTTGGAACAAGGAAATGTGGCAATTTATAGGAATGTCGGTGCAACCAGAGTGACGTCAGCACGTGTGGATCGGCGTATCCTTCGACAAGCAGTGGCGGTCCCACAAGCCACTTGTACCGCCATCCTGCAACATGTGCAAGACACCCTAGATCATTCCATCTCGACCAGAACCGTTTCCCGTCGATTGGTTGCTAATGGCTTGCACTCATGCCGTCCGCTAAGAAGACTGCCATTGACCCCACCGAATAGGCGCCAACGTTTGGAATGGTGCCGGGCTAGATCGACGTGGATGACGGAATGGCACAGGGTCGTGTTCTCAGATGAGTCGCGTTTCTGCTTGTCCAGTGATAGTCGCCGTGTACGCGTGTGGCGTCGACGTGGAGAAAGGTCCAATCCGGCAGCCATTGTGGAACGCCCCACCGTGCGACAACGTGGAATCATGGTTTGGGGCGCAATCGCGTATGATTCCAGGTCACCTTTACTTCTTATTCAGGGCACTATGACGGCCCAACGATACGTTGATGATGTGCTGCGACCGGTGACACTCCCCTACCTTCAGGGGGTACTCAATGCTCTTTATCAGCAGGATAACGCCCGACCGCACACTGCTCGCATTAGCCAACCAGCTCTGCAAGATGTACAGATGCTTCCCTGGCCACCGTACTCTCCTGATCTCTCACCAATCGAGCACGTCTGGGACATCATTGGACGCCGTTTGCATGCCTTGCCACAGCCGCGTTCAGAAGACGAACTGTGGCATATGGTTGAGAGGGAATGGAGAGCCATCCCTCAGGACGCCATCCGTACTCTGATTGACTCTCTACCTAGACGTGTTGCTGCGTGCATCGCCGTCCGCGGTGGTCCTACTTGCTACTAAGCCGACGCCGTTCTCGCTCTGTATTATGACTATCATTTTGAAATGAAAATCACTTATTGTTCGTCCCTGTCTCTCTCTGTCTGCCGAGTTTCATCACTTTCTGGCCACTATTTCTTGGTGTTCCATTTTCAATGTCACGCAGTGTATATATTTCTATGTGAAAAAAAAAAGTTATATAAAATATTATTTTATTAAAAATTATATATCATATAGATTCAAATTTTCTATTAAATCGACCGCCAGAGGTCACGCTTGCCCTATAAAAACTCATCGTTGTTGTTTTCCCGTTGGCCGGCTGAAACCTTTTGTACATTATGTAAATATTTTTTTTCATTTTTTGATTCTTACGCCTTAAGCCAGTACTACTTAAGGCAGTACTACTTTGGATGACGTATGAAAAGGTTGAATATATGAAGAGTGATGGTCTATATATGAATGGATGACGTATTGAGGGTGAAAAAGATGAAGAGTAATGGCGAACGGAAAAATAAAAGTGTCCAGGAGCGGGAATCGAACCCACAATCTTCTGCTTACCGGGCAGGTGCCATGTCCACTAGGCTATCCTGGACGATATTTCTCCGTTCGTAACTAATATTTAAACTGACTAATAATACTTATAAATGACTGCGGCGTATAATTATAAAGCTATACAACCAGTTTAACCGCATAAGTTTCTTTTTATTTATGAAAAATCATTTTTAATTTCAAAGAGAAATAATTTAATATTTCTAACTTTTGGATGACGTATTTTTCCGTTCGCCATTACTCTTCATATTTTTCACCCTCCATACGTCATCCATTCATATATAGAACATCACTCTTCATATATTCAACCTTTTCATACGTCATCCAAAAGTTAGAAATATTAAATTATTTCTCTTTGAAATTAAAAATGATTTTTCATAAATAAAAAGAAACTTATGCGGTTAAACTGGTTGTATAGCTTTAGAAATCTTATTCTTTAATATAATATATATAAAAGACTTTTGGTCACAGTGGCACAGCCTGCTCCACGCTAACGAGCGCCAACAGCGCGAAACGCGTTCGTGGATGGCTTTTATTGATTTGCTAAATATCAGGGAACAGGTTAAATCAATGTTTAGTTGATTTCTGTTCCACTAGATAGCGCTTTGCCATCTAAAAAGCTCATGTGCTTGTGGTCAGGATATGCCTTTTTTGATGATATAATTCTATATATTTCAATTATATATATAAACTTTATTTTCATAGAAGCATAGGGCGCATCTCCCGTCAAAATAAACGTCAAAACCTGACGCCATCTATTGACCGTCACCGCAAACTAGCGGCCTCGGGTCGGTGACAAAGCCACAACACTAGTTTTGGCAAACTGAGAAGCATCCACCTAGAGACCACGGTGTTAGATTTTGACGGTAGAGACGCCCTATGCTTCTATGGATCAATTTCCTCCCAACAAAAACTTTATTTTATTATCTCTGCCTAATAGGCGTTTATTTAAATCCATAATTTCGAAAAGGCCGAAAGTCCTTTCTCTTTCTTTTTTAAGAACACTGATTAAACCTATCTACGAAATACAGAAGGATAAATTCTTTAAATGAGAAACACATTGAGTGGTTTATGACCTATTTAGTACAAATAATTTTCACATTTTTATTTATAAATTTCTTTTTTGGTTCTGTTAGTAATGCATTTTCTTTCAAAGGTTTAAAATGTAATACCTTAATTTTCTACTTAAAATTAACTCTATTTATGCGATTTTCGCTGTCTCTCTCATAGCAAATTTAGAATACAACTTTCCATGTTCATAAAGGAGCTTAAAAAACTTGAATCAAAATATATATTTTAGAAAATTGTCACAAAATCCAAGCCACACCAGTTTCACCTATAACAGAATTTGAGATACAACCTCCCATGTTTATCTAAGGGGTTTAGAAGGTGTTTCGCCTGTCTCTCTTAGCGAAATTTAGAATACTACTTTCCAACCTCATAAAGAAAGTTTAAAAAACTTGAATCAAAATATATATTTTAGAAAATTGTCACAAAATTCTAGCCATACCAGTCTTACCTATGACAGAATTTAAGATACAACCTCCCATGTTTATCAAAGGTGTTTAGAAGACTTGAAAAAGGTTTACGGTCACAAAATCCTTATCATACTTAAACACATCACTTCTCGGCCTTTTAGATAAGTTCAAAGTGTACTTAAACGCAGAGTTTACAAGAAATACTTTATGTTTATCTCATAAGGAGAAAGGCTGATTATAATGGAATATATTCAAATATAAAGAACCGTATAGCTTCGAGATCATTGGATTATATAATAGCGAACTGCTCTCTTCTGAATTTATATAATAAATTAAATTTTAAAATCTATTGTCAGGAGGACAGAGTTTCCTGGTATTCCTTCTCAACTTGACTGTTAGGACTTGTCGGGGAAAACAGTGGCGCCACGTGGAAGGAGGAAAAACTCAGTTCTCCTCTCTTGCTCTAACTGCTGGGTAGATTTGGCTCATGTACATAGTAAGTTTTATTTTACATTTAAAATTTTTCCAATAACTAATTAAATAGATATTTAAAGTAATCGGAAGCTCATTTGATTTTTTTTCTTTGCGAAAATATTAATATCGAATTGATCATGATAAAGCACAATTAGGATTATATATTATAAACACAAAGTAATAAGAGACCAAATACAAATAAATAGTTTGTGACATTTGTGTATTTGGATTTGGTCCTATTGCATTGTGTTTATCGATATGACCAATGAATACATAATAATACAAAGCAATAACGTACCATCTATATCTAACAAATGAAAAGATTAAAACACGAATGTTTATTTCCCAAATAAATCTAACTTCTACTGACCTTACTGCAATGAAAATATTTTAATTTATATATACAGGGTGATCCAAAAGTCCCGCACAACTTTAAAAATTAATAACTCCGCGAATATTTGCGCTAGAGCAATGCGGTAAACACCATTGTGTTCAGGATGCAATGGGATTTTTTATGGCAAATAATGAAAAATTCGAAATTGATTTTAGTTACAATTTTATTCGCCAGATGGCGCTCTACCAGAATCAGAGATTCAGCGGACAAATTGTTTGATAAATTGAAAAATATAACTGATCGGCATGTATTTTTCCTTTTTGAATACCAGGAAAGAACCCTAATAATATCAAATAACAAATTAATAAAACACCACTTCGCCAAAAGTACGAAGAATTGGTTATCGATTTTCAAATACAATCAGAGATATGTAAAATAGGTAAATGCAAATTAAAACATGTAGCAAAAAGAAAATTGATATTTTAGATACGGTTTGTTTCCGAAGATAATAAATTTATAATATTTTTAATTCAACTCTCACTCAGTATCGATTATATTTATTTTAATTCATTTGAAAAATATGTATCTATCTCTGATAATTTATTTTACTCTGGAATGCCGTTGTTGTTGTCGTGTCCAATAAAGAGCCTCAGATGTATCCATGTATCTCCATCACAGCAGCAGCAATGTCCACTATCTTAGGTGTGTAAAGCTGCTGCTCAGGGTCTATGTCTAATTTTTGCAAGGCTGCGGCCATTGCTGGCTATAAGAATATGTGGGTAGGTGTAAGTTCCACACCAGGACAATTGTTGCATGCCCTATAGGTTATTGTGCCATCTGGATGTATTGTCATTCCTTTATAGTGTTTTGTTCTGAGTCTTGTTATAGTTTTTGTCATTTTTCTCTCAGAGTTTATTTCGCATTTTGATCTTTTCTTATTTTTTCGTTTAATTATCTTGTATTTTGACAAAGAATCAGCGTCAAATAATGACATTTGTTCTTTTCTTTGGCTCAAATTTCTGGCTTCCTTTGCGCCAATTCGAATGCCATTTCATTACCCCTGATCCCAGCATGGGCAGGGATTCATTGTAGAATGCAGTTATTCTCCAATGGTTCCAGTTGGGTAAGTAACGAGTGTATTTTCTGTGTGATTTTAGTATTGCCCTTCTGAATTTCTTCTAGAGCGGATATGGAGTCGCTGTATATTAAAATTCCTTCTGCTTGATGCAGGGATGGTTGGTTAAGGCATACATCAAGGGCTTTCCAGATAGCTGTCAGTTCACAAGTGAAGTTTGACGAAATCTGTCCTGCTCCTTCTTTGATTTTGATGTTTGTTCCATCTTTCAGTATTATGTTAATTCCGGCCCCTCCATTACTCAGGGTAAGGCCTGAAGATCCATCTGTATATGCTGTTGAAGGGCGTGGCCTAGCAATTTTAATCAAGAATTTGTACTATGAGGACATAGCCGTTAATATTACAAACACATTAGACCTTGAAGCCCAAGGTATCAAAGTCTACCTCAATCAAAACAAAGCCATCCACATATACAATATGTATCACCCTCCAAACAATACATTTATTGACGATGGAACAATGGCTCAATTTCTTACAGACAACACTATTATTGTAGGTGACCTTAGTGCCAAACATCAACTATGGGGATGTTCTACGCCAAACCCAAGAGGCAAAATACTATCAAACATATTTGACGACAATGCCTTCATGTGCTTAAAGGATGGGAATCCTACCCATCATTCCTACAAGCTATAATACTGCACAAGCCCTTGATATAAGTTTTTACTATCCTGACATTTTCCACAAATGCAAATAGAAAATATTAAAAAGTTTTGGAAGTGATCATTTGCCTAATTTGATCGAAATTAGCACCAAGACCAAAACTAGCTCAATTAAGAAAAATTCTGGAACTTCAAAATGGCTAATATGATATCTTTCGAAAACACCATTGTTAAAGCAGCCAAAGTTTCAATACCAAGAGGTAATATTAAGAAATGCATTCCAAATTATACACACCAGGCAAAAATATTCAAAGACTTATAACTAAAAGAAATGAACTACAAAAAAGTGCACCCAAAACCAAAAATATTGTAGAACTGAATTGAACATTGTGATTGCAAAAATAAAAAAAGATTATGCGTAAATGTGAAAAGGGAAAAATGGAAACAAACTTGTGAAAACCTGAACCCAAGAAACCCAAATACAAAACTTTGGAATTGGGCAAAACAAATTGACAGAGTCCAGCCACAAACTGAAAACACAAATATGATTAAGAATACAGATGGTACACCAGCAACTAATGACAAAATTGCTGCCAATCTTTTAGGTAATTCATTTCAAATAAGTAGTAAAATCAAGGTTGAAAAAAGGCCCGAAAGATTATTCATGACTGTAAAAAATGTCACCAGCACTCATAATATTTTCCATGAAAAAAATCAATATGAAAGAGCTAGCTTATGCATTAGAAAACACTGACCTAAACAAGACTCCTGGGCCAGATGGAATCCATGGCCGAATGATATCAAACTTGGGCAAAATTGGCAAAGAAAGACTTCTTAATATTTTCAATAACTCCTGGAAAACTAGAAAATTGCCTCAAGACTGTAAAAATGCAACAATAATTCCCATTTAAAAACTTGACAAATCTGCTGATGACCCAAAAAACTACCGACCTATCTCCCTAACAAATATTCGCTGCAAATTAATGGAAAATATTATACTCAGACGACTCACCTACCACCCCGACACAAGAAATATCTTACCAGAAGAACAATATGGATTTAGGAAAGGACATGGGAAAATAGACCAACTCTTATTTTTCACACAAAAGGTAAAAGATGCACAAAACGAAAAACCAACTAACCACACCATAGCTGCTTTTTAGACCTTACACAAGCTTTTGATAAGGTATGGAAAAACAAGTTAATTACAAAATTATACAAACATTTCAAAATTGATGGAAAAGCTATCACTTGGATAAATGATTCTCTTAAAAATATATAAATCAGGATCAAATATAATGGCACTCTATCTAAAAACTTCAAATTGTACCAAGGATTACCACAAGGATCAGTCCTTAGCCCAACTCTCTTCACCCTATTTATTGCAGGCATAGAAAAATAAATTTCACATAAAACCAATATTGGACTTTTCGCTGATGACATTATTCTATGGAGCAGCAGCACTAACTGGAAAAAAGCTGAAAGAGATTTAACAAGACTCTTCTCCACCTAGAAAAATTTGCTAATAAACATAAATTAGAATTTAACCCCCAAAAATCTGAAACCTGTCTTTTTACTACCGATAAGAAACTATACAAAATATGACCAAATATTTTTCTGAAAGAACAACAATTGCAATATAATAAACATCCTAAATATCTCGGCTACACCCTGGATCCAGAAATCAAATCCAGTAAGCATATTGAAGGAGTTGTTAGAAAAGTAGAGACCGACTAAAAATCTTGAAATATATTTCAGGAAGAGTGGGGAGCTGAAGCAACAACAATAAAATTAACTTACACATCTCTAATGAGACCTATCCTGGAATATGGATATCAAATCTATGGTACAGCATCTGAAACAAATCTAAAATCACTGGAAAGGATACAACTAAGTGCAGCTAGAATTATTACAGGTCTTCGAAAACCCTGCCCTAATGATATTGTACTTTACGAGGCAGACATTATGCCCTTAAAGAATAGAATAAGCTACAATCTGCCAATATATATAAACAAAATCAAGAGTTATGAAACAAACACTGAACTTTCAATTACATACTTAATTGGGAATCCAATCTAAGACTAAAAAAAAAGGCCCTCTCCACCTAACCAAAAGAAATGGATTTTTAAAATATAAAGTGGAAAAATATTATTTAGCTGAAAAAAATATCTCCATGCGAACCACTAACAAAATGTTATTTTTAATGCCACTTTAAATGAAACCACCAACAGACAATACCAAAATCCAGAATACTTAAAACAATTATCATTAGAAATAATTAATATAAAATTCCTAAAAATGCAATAACTATCTATACCGATGGTAGCAGAGATGAGTTGGGACACACTGGCAGTGGCTCTCTCATTAAAACCACAAATGGCATTGAGAAAATAAACAGAAGAAACCCAGAATTTTGCTCAGTCTTCAGATCAGAACTTATAGCCATCTATAAAGTCTTAAAATCCATCAGAAACATTAAACATCACGATATATGGATTCTTACTGATAGTAGAAGTGCCATACAACACTTGAGTCTCACAGGGGAACTTAGAGACAAAGTAAGCAGGAACATAATTGGTTATCTCCAAAAACTCTCAATACCTCAAAAATTCACCTTCAATGGATACTCTTACATGTTAGCATTGAAGGCAATGAAGCTGCTGATGCGCTAGCGAAAAAAGGCACAAAAGAACCCTTGCTACAGAAAAATAAACTTACTTTTAAAGAAATAGAAACAGTAGCCAAAATAAACAAGAACTGGAGGATCCCACCTAAGCACAGTTGGTATACCCTAGAAGCAGATGGCCACCCAGACCTTTCGGTCCACAAGCCGGCATGCGAAGCATGCCTTCGCTGCTATTCTGTTCAACTCATAAGCCAAGTAACGGTATCCAAGCTAGTGATTGGACATTGTACCTTGAAACACCACCTCCCAGACAACGTGTCTGGAAGAATTTCTATACCGGTGGCCTTTAATCACAGCAAAATAGGAAACTATCTACTGTGTCCAGCAGGGACCGCGGGGAGGCAGACCCCGGTCGACTCTGTTCACTCACAGCTGAGGAAAAGCTCAGCTGCCACGTCGTGGGCTTTCTCAAGAAGCTTGCTGTGATTTCTCAGCAGCTCACTCTCGATCGCGCCCCTCGCCCTCCTTCTCTCTTCCTGCACACCCACTACCCTTGGACAATCCAAGACGTAGTGGCGTGCATTCACATCTCTTTCTCCACAGACGCAATCAGGATTGCTCTTAATTTCAAATCTGTGGAGACTTGGGGAAGAGCCCATGTCTCGAACTACCCTAATGAGTTTGTGGGACATTACCTTACAGAGGTACTTGGGTGTTGTTACCCCATTGAATAACTCTCTCCCCTTCACAATGTTCCTCCATCTGTCCAAACATAAGTCCTGGACGTGCCCCCTGATCCTCCTATAAACTTCTTTCTTGGTCACTGTGGTCCTCAGTGATCTACCTTTTAAGCATCCTGCCTTAGAGATCCTGTCTGCGAACTCATTACCTTCGATGAGGCTGTGTCTCCTAAACCAAGGGAGCTTCCAGCACCCGCTTCAAGTCCCAGGGCATCTTCCCTTTTCTCTTAGATCTTCTGTCTGATGTTCTCCTCCTCTAGTTTCAACCCCAGGGGAATAAGATCAGCGAGGACCAATAAGGCCTCACTGCTGGTAGTGCGATATCCCCCTGTGATTCTGAGTGCCGCTGTCCTCTGCACTCTCTCTAGAGTAGTCGCCACCTTCTGATCCCTGTTTCGGCGACACCAAGCCCTGGAAGCATATAGCAGGATTGGCTCGACACAGGAGAGGCAGAGGTTCCTAAAAATAGTACCCTCCTCCCCCCCCCCCCCCCGTTGAGAGCCAACCAGGACAGGCCTGCATAACGCCTCCCTGCCTCTCGCCACCATCTCCTCCGCCTGGTATTACCAACCCATCTTGTCATCAATGACGACCCCCAGGATGGTATCCTATTGACCAACGCTACCCTCCGTCCTTCGATCCCGAAATCCGGCTTGTGTTCCCATTTGATCCCTTTCCTTTTAGTTCTTATGTCCCTAGGCTTAAAGCTGAGGGCTTTAGTTTTGGAGACATTGAACTTAAGGCCAGAGTCATGGGCCCAGTTCGAGAGAATTTGGAGAGAAGTTTCAACACACTTCTCAGCCTTCGCTCTCGAAGCAGCCTCAACAATGAGAAACTGGTCGTCAGCATAGAGAACCAGCCTGGCTCCCTCAGGGAGCTCCTCCCGGAAAACGGTGTTTACCAGGATATTCCACAGAATAGGTCCGCAGAAAGAGCCCTGGGGGCAACCCCTAGCACAGTTTCTTTCCAACTTCCGCCCACCAAAACTGAGGCTAATCCGTCTATCCCTCAGGAAGTCACGAACCAAGCTGCACAAATTATCAGGACAACCCATGTCCATCAAATTTCTCATCAGCTTGTTCCAGTTCATGGAGTTGAACGCGCCATCAATGTCCAGGGCCACGAAAAGAACCCAAGCACCCTTATTTAAGCCCATCTCAACCCCCTCTAACACCTCGTTCAGAGCTGTGGTTGTGGACTTCCCTTCCCTAAAACCATGTTGGAAAGAGGAAAGGGGCTAATTACTTTCTAGCCAGTGCTTCAGTCGCTGAGCTAGTAGGCTATCCAGGACCTTACCTAGACACGCTAGTAAAGAAAGCATACGATAATCATTAGGAGAATTACCCTTTCTACCAGACTTTTCGAGAAGCACTACTCGGGCAACCTTCCATGCCTCAGGAAAAGTACCAGTGTCCAGGCACCTATTGAATAACCTGGAAAGAAGCGATGGGTGCCTCCTTACCAGGGCTTTCACGACCGTGTTATCGATCCCTTCGGGACCAGGAGATTTCCTTTTCCCGAACTTGAAAGCCGTCAGTTTCACAAATTCTCAGAAAAGGGCGGATCTACCAAACCACAAGTGGTCAGAGAGATCTCTTCCTTTGGTTCCTCGTTTCCGAAGTGCCGATCCAAGTTGTTTTTATTTTGTCTTCTGCTTTCGATCGAGTAGGTCTAGAACACATTCTCTCTGAATTTTCTCATTGTTGGTGAATGAAACAGCACCAGTGATTATTTTGGCCGCTCTTGCTTGAACACTGTCTAGTCTTACTTTTAGTGATGAGCTTGAGGGAGCCCAGACCGGTGTTGCATATTCCATTATCGGTCTTATTAAGGTGGTATATGTTGTTCTGAGAATTCTGGGTTTTGCTCCCCAATTTGTTCCACATAGCCTTCTCAGAATGTTTAGTTTTCTGATAGTTCTATTTGAGGTGCTAATTATGTGTTCTGAAAATTCCAATTCCTCATCAATAATAATTAAAATAATTTTGTTGACATCTTGTCAATACATGCACAGTCTGCACTATTAAAAAAAGATAATATGCATTATATACACTATGTACAATGAATATGGCGCCTCTTACAGCGCTGCAGAGTTTGTGGAGAATCGCCATTGGGTCTCCAGCGACACCACGCATTTTGCGATCTACGATGAATACGTAGATCGCGTACTTTGCCACTTAGGAGATGGTGATGGCGTGGTCCTCGAGACCAACTTGAAAGATACAGGACTGCAGTATCACACCTAGGTATTATGGATTTCTAATTTTATCAATCATTTGTTTGTTTATGCTTTTTTTTGTTATATTTATGCCTTTTTTCCTGTGAGTGGAGAAGACGCATAGGTTTGGTTTTATTGGGTTTATGGTCATTTGGAGTTCCATTGCCCACTTCTCCAGTCCTCTCATTGATGTGTTCAGTATTTTTTACGATTTTTCTATGCTGCTACTTGTGTGCCATATGGCTATATCATCTGCATAACAGACAACCTTTGTGTCTTCAGTGAGATAAGGATAGATGCCGTTAATATATAGCAGATAGAATAGAGGACTGAGCACAGATCCCTGAGTTACACCAGCCCATCTTCTTCCTTCCTTGGAAATTTCTCCATTGACCCGAACCTTTAACCTTCTTCCCCTTAAGAAGTCTGCAATCCAGATTAAGGTTTTTCTCTTACTCCGATGTTGTGCAGCTTTTCACGTAATTTCTCCCTCCACACTCGATCAAAAGCAGAGGTCATATCAAGGAATATAGCCGTGGTCTTCTTTGGCGGTTTTTCCCTGGAAAGAATCTATTATTGATGGACAGAAGTAAAACAGTTGATCAGTCGTACAGTGCTGGGATCTATAGGCAGTTTGGTAGAGGTTTATTTTATTATTGTTAGTGAGGCCAGACTATGAGCCTAGAGTGGATAATTCGTTCTGGTATTTTACAAAGTTTGCTGGTGAGAGCAATTGGCCGATAGTTCTTGTATTCCTTGGCATCTTTGTTTGGCTTCAGTATTGGCACTATAATTGATATCTTCCAATTCTTTGGTAGTTTACCAGTTTGCCATGAAATGTTCAGTATTCGTAGGAGTTGATTATTAGCTTTGTCTTCAAAGTGTTTGATCATTTAACCAAAGATTAGATTATCTCTTGGTGACCTCTTGGATTTTTTTATTGATAAGTTTAGCTCATTCAGTGTGAAGTCTCTCGAGAAAATATCTTGTTGATGGAAGTTTCTTGCTTGTTTAACTAACTGGTTTATATTATTTTTAGAGTCCTGTCTTCATTCGTATAGTTGAGTATGGAAGTGCTTGAAAGATATTCAGCAATTATGTCAGCCATCTGTTTGTTCTCGTTCGCGGTGTTCTATTCATATCGGTTAGAGTATTGGAGGATTGGTATTGGTGTTGATTGTTCTCTAACACTCTAATCATATTCCAGTGTTGGCTGTCCTTTCTTGGATCCATTTTTTCGCAGATTTCTGCCATTTTTCTTGTTTGCATATCCAAATTTCTTGTTCTATTTTGTGACTAATTTCAATGAGTTCTTTCTGTTTTCTTCTGTTTTATTTTTTTAAGAAGTTCATTGATATTGTCTCTCTCTGAAATCACTGCCTCGATGTTGTGGTCCTTCCAGTAAGGTATCCACAGGTCTTTACGTCTACCTCTAGTTATCGATGCTTTTGCAGATTTTGAAATGTTCGAAGAGAATTTTTCCAAGTTTTTGTCAAGCGTTCTGTAATTCAATTTTTCGTTGCACAGTTCTTCAAGCTTTTCAGTGAATTTTTTTCAAGTCGGCTTTCCTAAAGTTCCATGTTCTTTTATTCTAATGGACGTTCTCAATTCTGAAGTTTAGGGTTGTTAAAATTGGTCTGTGGTCACTGTTTGCACCTCTCATGATTTTCCATTGTGTTGTGGGTGCGATGTTGTAATTTATCGCTGTGATGTCTATTGCGGATTCTGTGCCTGTGGACTTAGATAGGTGTTCTCTCCGTTATTTAACGGGGGAAGGTCGAGGTCTGTTAGCATGTCCCCAACCTGCTGACTTTTGTTATCCAGGACAGGTGATCCCCAAATTGAACTTTTGGCGTTAAATTCGCCGAGTATGATTGTGATATCCGAAGACGCTATACTTAATGTCTCTTTTGTGTGTACCCATACAAAATTCATAGATTTCACGAGCTGAAAGTTGGCGATTTTGAGATGCGTCAAGAATTCGCTGCATGGGTTTTCCGGCAAATTGATATTGATGAAAACTGGCTGTCAAATGTTCTAAGAACAGATGATGCTCACTTTTTATCTAAAGGGAGAATTTAACATTCAAATCTGCCTCATTTTGGCAACAGAAAACCCTAGGATTTTTACAGAAATACCACTTCATCAGCCCAGAGTTAGAGTTTTGTGTGGGTTCACTTCTTCTTTTATTATTGGGCCATTTTTCTTTGAAAAAAATCAATGGAAGAACTTTTAAAACCGTTTTTGTAACTGATGAACGTTATGTCCAACTTTTGAGAGAAAAGGGTATTCCCATATTGCAGGGCAAAAGCACTAAGCGAAATAACATTCATGAAAGATGGAGGACCTCCTCATATCTCCCGAGGTGCCAAACAATTGCTGAAGGATACGTTCGGTGAAAATCGTGTGAAAAGTCGCCACTTTATATACCAGTGGCCTTCAAGATCACCAGACTTGACGTCTTGCGATTTTTGTTTATGGGGGTACATTAAATCGTGTGTCTATCGATGCTGGCCTACCACATTGGCCATGTTGAAGGCTTCTATCAGATGGCACGTTTTATCAATTTCAACAGATATGTTATTTAATGCTGTCCATTCTGTCATTTATCGTCTGCAGGCGGTGATTGAGAATGAAGGGTGCCACATTGAGCAAGGATTGTGACCTAATACAAGAGAGAAGGCAGTTACCTCATGTGTTATATAAGCCGCCATGTATTATATTATCTACCAATATTTTGCAGCTCTTTTTGTTGGGATATGGGGATAATAAATGCTGTCCTCACATCTTGACTATCTTTTTTTATTTGTGAACAGTAATTTTTTTGTTTGTCATTTGCTCACATATTATGTCGTGCAAACCAGAGTGTTATAACTTCTCGAATAACACTGGTACACACAATTTTTCCCCTTATGTTTAGTTTTCGCTTTTCGCTCATTAGAAGAAATAGCATAAGGAATATTTTCTGTATACTAATAACTTTAGAAATTTGTGAAAAAAAATAATACAAAATGATTTTACTACCTCGTTTTTCAACGCAAAAGGTCGATTTAAAAATTATTTTTATTTGAGGGGAAACATTTTTTAAAATTGTGTACAGTATAATAAACAATGATAACATTTGACAAGCCCATAGGATATTTGGAATAAAGTACGACAAATATATTTTGTCACTCCCCTCTATATTTCATTTGTTGGATCATGACAAATATCCAGTTAAATAGTCAAGGGTCTCCAATTAGTCAAGAAACTACACATTTCTTATAGCAAGAAATCCATTAGTAGTGCCATAATAATTTTTGGTACTATATTAACATATCAAAAAATCGTGTATTGATATCAGCAGTATTTTTCAAACATTCAATCTATTTCACAAAACCCCATATAAAATATAAATATTTTTGCTACATGTTTTAATTTGCATTTGCCTATTTTACATATCTCTGATTGTATTTGAAAATCGTTAACCAATTCTTCATACTTTTGGCGAAGTGGTGTTTTATTAATTTGTTATTTGATATTATTAGGGTTCTTTCCTGGTGTTCAAAAAGGAAAAATACGTGTCGTTCTATTATATTTTTCAATTTATCAAACAATTTGGCCGCTGAATATCTGAATCTGGTAGAGCGCCATCTGGTGAATAAAATTGTAACTAAAATCAATTTCGAATTTTTCATTATTTGCCATAAAAAATCCCATTGCATCCTGAACACAATGGTGTTTACCGCATTGCTCTAACGCAAATATTCGCGGAGTTATTAATTTTTAAAGTTGTGCGGGACTTTTGGATCACCCTGTATTTTGTCCTTAAGATAGAAGTTGCCTGGCCGGCATTCATATTTCTGTGAATTATTCGGCCAGTTAGAGTTTTTTATTTAATGCCTTGACAAATGATTTATTTTTATTTATTTCTCCTGAGGAAGACAAAAGAATTTTGTCGAAACATTGAGATAATAAAAAACTATAACTGACCGAAGTGTCTATTTTTCACAGAAATATATTTTTTGTGTTTCATTCATATTATTTGTGAAAGATACACTCGAGTCTTAATGATTTCATTTGTTATAAATATATAAAATAGTAGCTTCTATTAAATAACTTTTAACATTGTTGATTGTTAAGTTCGCGTATGCCAATTAATCTATATTTAATCAAGATATACTTACAATTTGAAGTAAAAACACAGGTATTTTCCGCTCTTCTTTCAATGCCGTTTGGATTTCTAAAATTCGTTGTCGTTTATATATGGAAATTTCACAGCTGTGTGATGGCGTCACTAGGGTTTGTGATTGTTATTTCAGCGGGTGTTGATTTAATTGTTCTATTTTTTTATCTCCATTTGAATATATATTGTTTCTATATTCAGTAAATAAATTCATTATTGCCTCATAGTTTGGAACACTAGGTCATAGAAACAATCTCTCTATAATTCAATATATTGCGGCTATGATTATAGAACGACGTTTAACAAGTTTTATTTGTTTCTTTTTACAGAACGAAAAATCGTAATTCTAATTATTTTAAGGAGAAATAACGACTATTCTTATCCTTAGGGATGAAGTATGAAAGAATGAATTGTGAAGAGTAATGATGAAGGAAAAAATAAATGTGTCCAGGAATTTTTATTTTTTCGTTCATCATTACTCTTTACAACTCATCCTTTCATACTTTATCCTTAAATATAGGAATAGTCGTTATTTCTCCTTGAAATAATTAAAATTACGATTTTTAGTTCTGTAAAAATAAACTTAGCGGTAAAACTTGTTAAACGTCCTTCTACAATCTATCCATACTTTCTGTAGAATAAGTTGTAGGTTATGGTACAAGTGTTGGCTTTCTTAGGTGAGAAAATATAGCTTGAGACAGTGCATCTTTCCTATTGGAAATATTGTAAACAAGGAAACTCTTGCCTATTATCGTTTCTATATAAATATAATATTTTTTTAAATAAAATTTTAGTGATTATCTTAAATTGTTCATCTAGTTATCAATTCCATTTTGAGCTCTTTTCCTGCATGTCTGTGATGGAATGAATTTAATATAAATCCAATGTACCTAATTCTAAATATTTAAAATAAGATGTGAAAATTTTGTTTTAAACTTAATATCAAACAGAAACTCACAACACAAGCAAAAACAAACAATACCAAAGCCAAAACAACCTACACAAAACACAAAAAAACAACAACAACACAACTACACAAATCAACAACTAAACATGATACAAACATGAAGGTCAGTGGACTAAAGTCGATCTCTCTAAATATTCCTTTATACCTTTTCTCTCTTTTCTAGAATTAGTAAATCTAATACAAGTTTATAAAGTTGTTTCAACCAAAATTGCAAATAATTGAAATTTTGTGGCTAACAATATTTGATCGGAGATCTTCTATTAACAGTCTCAAAAGATGCATCACACAAATAAGAATATTGTTTTCACTTTTCAAAGAAAGTGAAGCAAGAAAATTATTATTATTTGAGTGTGAAAGCTTGTAAAAATAGGAACTTACCCTCTACCATTAATTTTTTTTATTTTTCTTTGTTGTCTGTTTTGCACAAGTTGAATCTGGTTAGAACGATGTATGTAAATTAGATAATTCTTTTGTTGCCTTAAATACGAGGTAATTAACTCGTTTCTCTCTTTCTATATATCTAAAAATGTTTCAAGTTCAATACATTTATTTTATAAATCTGAAAGTTGTCTTAAAAAAAACGATCCAACGGAAAACAACGCTAAAATATTTATCTCAACTGACCGAATATGTCAATTATATAATTTGAAAATAAAATCGACTCGGAACTGGATCACCACATGTTTTTCAGTTTAAAGTTTATAAGTGAAAGAGAACTTCTTTTTCATAAAATTGGATCAAAACCTCTTGCTCTGGAGACTCTGTTGTCTAGGATGACAAAGAATAAATCAAATGCTTTAGCTCGTGCAAGTTTTACAGGGCTGCGCAAGAGAAGAAACAGTGAGAGAAGAGAGCCGTGTGTAAATGTTAATGTAAATTAACGATCACCTGTAAATAACTTAAAGTTTTCTAAGAAATTGTAGCAATATGTAGGGCATTGGTCTCCAATAAAAGGCTTATTGTTTTATAAGAACAACCAGACATGACTCATACTATCAAACACAACTCTTTGTTTCGAAGTAATAAAGGATACCTGTAATGATTATGGGATTAATTTGTATTCAACAAATGTAGATGAAACAATCACAGTTTACGACATCGTTGCCGTGCACAATTTCTATTTATAAAGGATAACAATCTTGGCTTGAAAATCTAGAACAACACTGGCAGGTGAGTGGAGAGAACCTCCGTTTCTTATTTCTTCAACCCTTTATATAGAGTGAAAACCATATTTTAAATTGTAAGTTTTGAAGTTATTTGACTATGAGATAAAGAGAGAGAGATACCTTTAATTTGATTTAACAATCATCAATACTATTTTTTTAAATCTTTCAAGAATCCGCTATTCATCACACACACAATAGTTTTCATTAAGATAATATTGTGATGATAATATATATTGTAGCAAAGTATTTATTATTTCATCAAACACGTGGCAACTTGTAAATACCCTCTTTATAGGCACTCTTAGGAAGCGTGTGAAAATAATCTTCCACCACTTTTTGGACATCTTCATCCGAGTCAAATCGCTTTCCCTTCAACTCCTTCTTTAGTAGTCCAAAAAGGAAATAGTCAGAGGGGGCTAGGTCTGGACTATATGCAGGATGTTCTAAAACTTCAAAACCTAATTTAATGATTGTAGATACAGTTTTACATGATGTATGCGGCCTTGCATTATCATGAAGGAAGTGAACACCTTTACTAAGCTTCCCACTTCTTTTGTTTCTTATACCGGGCTTTAGCTTATTTACAAGAATGTCACAATAAAGGTCGCTGTTCATACGTTGCCTTGAGGATAAAAAATCAAGACAGATTGGTCCATCAACATCCCAAAAAAATTGTTAACAAAACTTTACCGGTCGAACGTTGAGACCTGATTTTTTTTTTTTTTTTTGGTCTTGGAGAGTCGCCTCGTTTCCATTCCATAGATGCACGTTTTGTCGAAGGATCATAATGATAACACCAACTCTCATCTCCAGTTACAATTTGGTCAAGGATATGATCACCTTCCTCTTCATACCGCTTTAACAGAGCCTTTGAAACCCGAATACGGTTAAGTTTTTGGTCCAAATTAAGGAAATGTGGAATCCATCTGCAGAATATTTTTCTAAATTGCAATTGTTCATTAATAATGGTGTGCACAGTTCCATAGCTTATATTCAAATTGTCGGCTATGGTAAAAATGGATATTTTTCTATCCTCCAAAATTAAGTTTTCAACCGCATTTATCGTGCTTGGCATCGCTGTAACACTTGGTCGTCCAGGTCGCTTAATATCGGTACATATAATTCGTCCATTTTTGAAATCTTTAACCCATTTATAAATGTTTTTTGAGACAAACAAGACTCACCATAGATATTTTTCATTCTTTGGCATATTTGAGATGTTTGAATACCTTCTGCATTCAAGAAACGAATAACTGCACGTTGTTCAAGCGTGGTGCAATCCTTCAAGGGAGCTTCCATTTTAGTTTATTTATAAGTCTCGCGTCGCGCGTGGGAAAAAAGAACAGAACACCTTAAATAGTCTCTCGATGTTATATTTTAATATTCTGTGGTTTAAATTATTTTTGCTTTTTTAATTTTTAAGAAATAAGATAATTCACCTTATTTATTGATCCCGCCTTGTATTTTCCTTTTCTGTAAACTTCTCTCGATGCTTATCTTTTGTTATCATTCATAGTTTGTTCTTGCCTTGAATGAATTGTTGTATCGTCCCTGAAGTTAGTCTTTCCTAATTTTCAACGTGGCAATATATATGGATCAGCCACGGTGTCTGTAAAAGAAAATTATATTTGAAAGTTTTGATGTTTTTTATCCCCTTGTGGGTAAATATTAAACGAATTTTCTCTCTCCATGAGTCCATGCTCCTCGAGCTGTTTTATGATAAGCGGTGACCCTTCCCAAAGGTTCTGTTTAGTCATCTAATGTAGGTATGTCCACGTACACTTTATATTAAACATATTTATACATCAATTAGGAGTTGTCCGATTTATATGTAAATATGTATACAAAGAAGTTTCGATCAAGCATGCAAGTGAGTGAAATTTTGTGGATGATTTATGCAAAGCAAGAGCTCCAGTGTATCTGAACTGCACATCTAGCACGAGTATTCTAGACTCAATATTCGGCTAGGCACGAGCTAAATTTCAAAATATCCGTTATACTGTATCAATGCCTCGCAGAGAGTTACGTGTATATTAAGAGCATAGGTCGGAGTTTGAAAGAAGTCCTGCCACAAATGAAAGAAACATTGAGTTCAATAATGTTTTTATGAATATGTGATGGAATTTATCAAATTTTTTGTAACTTGTAGTTGTACTGAGTGTTTAGGTTATCAATGATGAGAAGTAGGCGTTCGGTGAAAAGGTGGTCTAAACCCTTGGGTTTCGACCGCTACGATTCGGGTTCGAATCCCGCATTGGGCACGTTTTTCTAATTAAAAAAATTTCCCAATGGCCTCCGTTTCTTGTAAAAGTTCAACCCCACCAGAGAGTGCAAATTACCAAACGGTGCTCTGGCACATTTGTAAGTGCAAAGTCAAACTGATTTTCACATGTGTAGACATGTACAGTAAAAGCAGTCGCCAACTTCTACTCATCAAGATTACCATCATATACTAAATTGTATTAAAAGGACAAAGGATCCCTGTACAGAGAACCAAGAAGAGTTCTTGAACTTCTTTATGTGCACGACCTCCAAGATCTTGTCTAATTTAGACTAATAAAAGGATAAGTAAAAAAGAATTATCATGGGCTGTACCAGGTGAACTAGGGATAATTTAAAAAATGATGATAACTTCCAAGTATAAACATCTAGAATAAGCTTATATATATATATATACAAAAACAAAAGATAAATACGCTTTCCTTGTTTATTTAAATATTTGTTTTAACAAGCTAATAGCTATCTCGCTATTGTCTTTAAACCCAAACTAAAATTGAATAACATTAGAATAATTGAAAAAAAAAAGATTCCAAGATATATTTTCAATAGAAACTCTCAATGAAAATTATTTTTAAAAATAGGATAAAATTTATATTTTTATATTGTATGTTTTTAATTTTGAAATTTGAAAAGAATTTAAATTTCTCTCAGAAGAAATTTAGCCAAAAACAAATAGATAACTTAATTAGCATACGTTTTTTATCTTTACAGTAGAAAATTATATTTTATTTGTTTACATTGAAAATAAACAAGGTCGGTTTTTAAATAGTTTATTTTTCCGACTAACTTGATTTTGACTAACTTTTTATCTTATATTTTCCTATTCAATACTTTTCTAACCTATGCTATAACTAATATACCATATGTCCATTTAAACTTAAGCCACTCTATGATCCCCCAACTTGACTATCAAGTTAATTCACACTTTTAAATAGCATTACTTAACTACCTAACTTAACAAAAACCTTGCCAAGCATAACTAAAATCTGTGTGATATGAACAAACAAACATTTTGATCGATATCGTGTTCGATATGGACTCGCACATAGTACATTTTTCCTCAACAGAAAACACTTATACTGCAACGGTTATATTCAATAAAAATATAAAATATAGGAAGTTGGAGGGTTTCACAAATCAGTTTTGTACATCAATCTCTATAAATACACCTAAATCTAGGACGATAATAGCAAACTTTTATATTCCTCCAAACAAATGCGATGACGAACATTTGAACTTTTTAAAGAAATTGATAGCTACCTTCGAGAGTACTCCCCTAATCCTCTGTGGAGATTTTAATTCCCGTCACCCGGTTTGGTTCGATAGAATTACAAACTCCAACGGATATAAAATGCAACATATTATTAATGAATATAATATTTTTATTCACAATAACAAAATTCCTACCTGTCATAATAAAAGCAAAATAGATCTCACTATTTCAAATAGACATTCATTGAAACTGGTGAACAATTGGCAAACTTTTGAATTGACCAAGATTTCCGACCATGTGACAGTTTCATTTGATATCAATGTTAACTTAGATATTACAAACAATCAACAAAAATCTACATGGAAATTTAGCGAAAAGAAAGCAGATTGGTCACTTTTTTCAAATACAATTTCTAAACAGGAAGTAAGAAGATTGCAAAACGATATAAAAAAGGTCGAAAAAGAAACTGATATTGACATGGTAGTTGAGAGGCTAACGGATATAATTCTGGAAGCTGCATATCAATCACTGGAGGTGAAATCTTCCAACTTCACTTTCGATACCGGGATCAAGTGGTTGAACAAAGAATTAGAACAAAAGAAAAAGTATATTCATTATGTGAGAAATCTATACTTTCATCATAAAGCAATTAGTGTTAATGAATATAAGTCTGTCAGAAATGAATATAAAAATAGTATTAGAAAAGCTAAGAGGAATAGTTGGCTAGATTTTATAGAAGAAAATGGATCTAATAATCCGTTTGGAAACGCCTATAGAACCTTAAAAAAACTGTGTTCCTCTAATCAACAAAAGGGATTACCAATAATTGAACAGGCACCAGTAGATTCTAAAGAAACTCTAATAAAAGATCTGATTAATGAACTAATTCCTGATGATACAACTATATCGGATACTGCTCACCATACATCAATAAGGAACTATACACCGAATTTTACAAACTCCAACTCATGCAATATTCATAAGAAAGAAATAGAAGAGCTAATCGACAAAATTAATGTAAATAAAGCTCCTGGTCCAGACAATCTATATAGATAATACCGTAACAGAGTTTTCCATTGTAAAGTCCTGAGCTATCTCCTCCGAAGATTCTGAACTACACATAACGATCTATATACCAAAATTTTCGTTATTTTTTTCTTCGTATGATAGGCCTGTTTTTATTTTCCTAATGTTAACAGTTATTTTTATTTTTTAATTTAATCTATTTTACAATCGTAGATTTTTTGCATTTATCATCATCAATTCTTTTGTTTTGAAATGCGTTCTTTTGTTTACCTTTTACTAATTCTTATTTACTAATTTTTACTAATTTCTGCTTCATTTGATTATGATTATAATTTGTAAGTACTTTGTTATATTTTTTCCATTTAAATAGAGCTCAATTTTTGTATATGTTTCTTATTTGCATTATCTTTCCTAATGTCTTTGGCAACGTTTTTTTTTCTCATAAATAGGCTGAGGTTATATTATTTTTCGAATTGTAGATTGAAATATTTATTTATGTCTTTCTTTTGCTTAATTATTTCTTCTTTATATTTGTTCTTATTTATTCTTTTTTTTACTCTTTCACAATCAAATTTTGAAAATGGCTAAATGGCCCCACTTCTCCCTATTTGCTTTTGCAGCTTTTCTTATTAAAACTTAGAATTAAGCTTTGCTTTTTTATATACATGTTTATTACACATTTAGCAATACTTTTTCTTTATATTTGCTCTTATTTACTCATTTTTTTACTCTTTCACAATCAAATTTTGAAAATGGCTAAATGGCTCCACTTCTCCCTATTTGCTTTTGTAGCTTTTATTTTTAAAAAAAATATTAAAACTTAGAATTAAGCATTGCTTTTTATATACATGTTTGTTACACATTTAGCAATATATATACCAAAATATTTTTTTGAATACTTAACTCTTTTAGTGAATTTTTGTCAGGGGGGCTGCAAAAGTGCCGTACTTATGCAGTATTTTGATGCTTTTCCTGTGACAAGGATAATGAAATTTAAAATTAAGCTTTGCTTTTTTATATACATGTTATTTACACATTTAGCAATATATACACAGAAATATTTTGGAATATTTAACTTTTTTGGTGAATTTTTGTCAGGGAAGCTATGGACTGCCGTAATCATGCATTATCTTGATGTTCTTCTCATAAAAAAAATATTTGGGATTTAAAAAAAAAAATATTAAAACTCAGAATTAAGCATTGCTTTTTTATATACATGTTTTGTTGAAGTAATAATTCCTTCACCAAATTTTAAGAATGAATTTGGAATTGGGCTTTGCTTTTTTGTATACATGTTTTTTACATATTTAGCTCCATTTTTGTGTCTTATTTTCTTTTTTGCAGTATCTTTCATAATGCCTGATTTGATTACTTGATCTATTATAGTTTTTCATTTGAATTTAGCTCCATTTTTGTGTCTGTCGTTTTTTTTTTCTTCTCATAAATAGGCTGATGCTGTATTTGTGTACTCAATTGTTGCTTTTTGTGTCTGGTTTCTTTTTTTGCAGTATTTTTTTGGAATCCTTTTTTTTTTTCTTCAATTGTTTCCTCACATGCTTGGAATTTTCTTTTTATGCCTGTCCTGGCTTTCAGTTTTATAGTTTTCCTCTGCTTGGTTCTTATTTTAGCTTTTTTTTTTTCAGCGTCTTCTGTCATGCCTCGAAAAGGCCGTGGAAGACTCACTCCCCTAACCGCTAGGCGTGCTAATATGACTCGCCGCAGGAACAAAACCACGATTGCCATTTCTCCAGTTTACTTTTTCACCAATGTCTATAATTTTTCACCTGAAAAGATTTTTTATTTTATTTGTTATTCAATAAACTATTATCACTTATTTTTGGTCTTCTTTTTATTTACTTATTTTACTGGGGGTTGGTGGAAGGATGGTTTAAGCCGTTGGTTTTCGACTGCTACGACCCAGGTTCGATTCCCGCATTGGGCACTTTTTTCTGAAAAAATAAAAAAAAATGCTCCAATGGCTTCCGATTCTTACAAAAGTCCAACCCCACCAGCAAGCGCAAGTAATCAAACGGGGCTCTGGCACATTTGTAAATGCAAAGTCGAACTGCTTTTCACATGTTTAGACATGTTGTGTACTTACAGTAAAAGCAGTCGCCTACTCTACCCACCATGATTATCAAGGCCTGTACCACGTGTACTAGCGATAGGCAAAAAAAAAATTATTTTACTCATTGATCTATACATACAATTATTTGCATACAATTATATACATACAAATATATGCATACAATTATATACATACAATTTTCTACATTTTTGCACTCTGCAGTCTGATATGTTGTTAATAATAGGGGTTTTAGACAAATATCAACTGTTGAAATTTGAATTTCAAAATAGTTGAATTATCGAAAGTGTCGAATTAGTTTGTCATATGATAGGCCGTAGGTCGAGACATCAAAAATGGTCGAATTATCGTGTGTTGATTTAATTAGATTATATTGTATATATAAAAAAATAGAATTGTTGTTTTTAATGAGGTCTTTTAAATGAATTTATTCCTTTAATATGTTGTCATATCTGCAATATACAAGGTATGTCCCATAAGTTCCCGGACTGGGTCCATAAAAAAAAAAGGTAAGATTTTTAAAATTTTTTTTTATTAAAACTTTTCAAAGTAATCCCCCCTTGCTTCAACGCACCAGCGCCATCGTTTCTCCCAATTGTCGAAACAGTTTTTATAAGCCTCTTTTGGAATGCTCTTCAATGCTAACGGCGATTTTTCTATTATGTCATCCCTGGTGTCAAAATGTCTTCCTTTTAGAACTGCTTTAAGTTTGGGGAACAGGAAAAAGTCATTTGGTGCGATGTTTGGGAAATAGGGTGGTTGAAGTAGGATTTGTGTCCCGTTTTTTCGCCAAAAAGCTAGTCATCAAATGCGCTGTGTGAGGGCGAGCATTGTCATGGTGTAGGATCCAGCCACCATTAGTCCATTTTTCTGGCCTTTTTTTCGAATCGCTTCCCTTAGACGGCGAAGAATGCCCAAATACATTTCCTTAATAACTGTTTGGCCTGCAGGAAGATACTCGTGATGAACAATGCCCTTGTTATCCGAAAAAGCGACCAGCAACACCTTGTTTCTGGATTTTTTGGGTCTAGGCTCACCCTAACCTCTCCACTCGGCAGATTGAGGTTTGGTTTCAGGGTCATAGCCATAGACCCATGTCTCGTCGCCTGTGATTATCTTGTCTTTCCATTCTGGATCCGTTCTTGTCATTTCCATCATGTACTCACAGGTTGCAAGCCGACACAGTTTTTGCTCATTGGTGAGGAATCTTGGAATGAATTTTGCAGGAGTCTTTTTGAGCTTCAAATCTTCGGTTACGATCCTTCCAATCGTTGTTTTAGAGATGCCTGTGTCTTGCTCTAGCTCCAGCAAAGTGGTTCGAGGATTTTCTTTTATCAAATCGGTGATTTTTTGCACATTTTCATCAGTCCTTTGAAATTTTGGGCGTCCTTGACGAGAATCATCTTCAATGGAAATTCTGCCAGCTTTAAATCTAGAATGCCATTCAGAAACAGTTGTTCTCTTTGGGGCGTCAATGGGGAATGCTTTATTAAGCATTTCAAAAGTTTCGGTTGCTGATATTTGAAGTTTCACACAAAATTCTATGCAAATCCTCTGCTTCAATTTTTGTTCCATCGTAAAATCGCCGCAGCGCTAGGTGTGACCTTTAAATAAATTAGAATAACCTTGGCGCGCGCGCAAGTACCGCCTCGATATTGGTACCACCGTGTAGCCAGATATTTTTTCTATAATAAAAAGTCAAATTCATTTACATTTTTCATTTATTTATTTTTTTATGGACCCAGTCCGGGAACTTATGGGACATACCTTGTAGTTGTGTTGTTTGCAATTTTCTTTTTTTTTTCCTTTCAAATATTTGTGTCCACTCTTAAATATAGTTTGTGAATTTATATTCCAATTTATTTTCTTATATATATATATATTTTTTTTATTTCCACAAAATATTTATTTAGACTTTCACCAATGCCTTCAGGATCTTTGTGATGGAACACGTATGGTGTTTCAGCGCATGTGCTCTCATGTCCTTGAAGCACATATACTGACAGTGCCCAAAGTTGAACACACTGTATAGTGTCTGAAATATCTTTGGCCCCTTCGGATACCAACCTTCGCTTCATTCTAGAGAGGCGTTAGTTTTCACTAAGGTTGGCTTTTGCTATGATTATAAATAAGGCTCAAGGACAAACCTTGGCTACAAGAGCCTGTGTTTACGCACGGACAACTTTAAGTGGCTTTTTCAAGTGTGCGAACATTGGATAGCATACATGTAAAGATGACCCATATCTTTTGGTCCTTCAGATTTCATACTTCCATTCATTCTGAATATTTGGGTTCTTCCTACAAGAGCCTGTGTTCAATTTTAAAGTGGCTGCCTTCGCCTCTGTAATACCTTTTTACCGGTAAAGTTGTATTTAAACAACAATCAACCTTGAAAATTTTATTTCAAAATGGTCGAATTATCGATAGTGTCGAATTATCGAAAGTGTCGAATTATCGATAGTGTCGAATTATCGATAGTGTCGAATTGCAGTTTGTTTATTTATTTTTCAATAAGGTCCTCTTATCTTATCTGCAATATAGTTGTATTGTTCGAAGCACATATACTGACAGTGCCCAAAGTTGAACACACTGTATAGTGTCTGAAATATTTTTGGCCCCTTCGGATACCAAACTTCGCTTCATTCTAGAGAGGCGTTAGTTTTCACTAAGGTTGGCTTTTGCTATGACTATAAATAAGGCTCAAGGACAAACCTTGGCTACAAGAGCCTGTGTTTACGCACGGACAACTTTAAGTGGCTTTTTCAAGTGTGCTAACATTGGATAGCATACATGTAAAGATGACCCATATCTTTTGGTCCTTCAGATTTCAGACTTCCATTCATTCTGAATATTTGGGTTCTTCCTACAAGAGCCTGTGTTTAATTTTAAAGTGGCTGCCTTCGCCTCTGTAATACCTTTTTACCGGTAAAGTTGTATTTAAACAACAATCAACCTTGAAAATTTTATTTTTAAAATGGTCAAATTATCGAAAGTATCGAATTATCGATAGTGTCGAATTATCGATAGTGTCGAATTATCGATAGTGTCGAATTGCAGTTTGTTTATTTATTTTTTAATAAGGTCCTCTTATCTTATCTGCAATATAGTTGTATTGTTCGAAGCACATATACTGACAGTGCCCAAAGTTGAACACACTGTAGTGTCTGAAATATCTTTGGCCCCTTCGGATACCAACCTTCGCTTCATTCTAGAGAGGCGTTAGTTTTCACTAAGGTTGGCTTTTGCTAAGACTATAAATAAGGCTCAAGGACAAACCTTGGCTACAAGAGCCTGTGTTTACGCACGGACAACTTTAAGTGGCTTTTTCAAGTGTGCGAACATTGGATAGCATACATGTAAAGATAACCCATATCTTTTGGTCCTTCAGATTTCAGACTTCCATTCATTCTGAATATTTGGGTTCTTCCTACAAGAGCCTGTGTTTAATTTTAAAGTGGCTGCCTTCGCCTCTGTAATACCTTTTTACCGGTAAAGTTGTATTTAAACAACAATCAACCTTGAAAATTTTATTTTTAAAATGGTCGAATTATCGAAAGTGTCGAATTATCGAAAGTGTCGAATTATCGATAGTGTCGAATTATCGATAGTGTCGAATTGCAGTTTGTTTATTTATTTTTCAATAAGGTCCTCTTATCTTATCTGCAATATAGTTGTATTGTTCGAAGCACATATACTGACAGTGCCCAAAGTTGAACACACTGTATAGTGTCTGAAATATCTTTGGCCCCTTCGGATACCAACCTTCGCTTCATTCTAGAGAGGCGTTAGTTTTCACTAAGGTTGGCTTTTGCTATGACTATAAATAAGGCTCAAGGACAAACCTTGGCTACAAGAGCCTGTGTTTACGCACGGACAACTTTAAGTGGCTTTTTCAAGTGTGCGAACATTGGATAGCATACATGTAAAGATGACCCATATCTTTTGGTCCTTCAGATTTCAGACTTCCATTCATTCTGAATATTTGGGTTCTTCCTACAAGAGCCTGTGTTTAATTTTAAAGTGGCTGCCTTCGCCTCTGTAATACCTTTTTACTGGTAAAGTTGTATTTAAACAACAATCAACCTTGAAAATTTGATTTTTAAAATGGTCGAATTATCGAAAGTGTCGAATTATCGATAGTGTCGAATTATCGATAGTGTCGAATTATCGATAGTGTCGAATTGCAGTTTATTTATTTATTTTTTAATAAGGTCCTCTTATCTTATCTGCAATATAGTTGTATTGTTCGAAATTTTATTTTCTAATTTGTTAATTTTTTCTTTTTTTTTTCACTCTAATAATATTTATTTAAATCTGATAATTTTTATTTAATGCAATTTATTTAATAATTTATTTAATCCAATGTCTATAGTTTCTTCCTGAAATTGCTTACCAAACATGAGTCAGTGTTTCCTCAGTGTTAACAGTTGGAGTGTTAGAATGCGGAGAAGCAAAATAACTCCCTACTGAATTTCTCAATAGTCTTACTCCCAGAGGAATGCATCCACACCAGTTAAACTCTAGGTTGGTGCTATTGTTATGCTTCTGAGAAGTTTTAATCCTAAGCAGGGTCTTTGAAAATGGTACACGTGTGGTGATACTGTGCATGTGCTCTCATGTCCTTAAAGTAGTGTAGTTCTGTTGTTTGCACTTTCATTTTCTGATTTGTTAAAATTTTTCTTCTATAGTTTCTCACCTGCGGGTCCTTCGGGTAAACCTGGGTCGTTGCCCGGGTCACTCGGCTATTTATATCTATATATATCTATACTTTTAAAGTCTCTGCAGGCCCTTTGGGTAAACCCTGGGCGTTGCCCGGGTCACTCGGCTAGTATTAGTAATAATATGATAAAGAATGCTTTTCAACTAATACTTCCGATTTTACACTCAATATTTAATATATGTATTCAAATAGGATACTTCCCAAAAAAATGGAAAACAGCAGCACTCAAAATAATAGCCAAACCCGGCAAAACCAATTATGAATCAGCTAAAAGCTACCGTCCGATATCTTTATTATCAAATTTTTCAAAGATTCTAGAAAAAATTCTCAAAAATAAAATCTATGAGTTTATATTCAAAACAATCTGTTAAGCTCGAGGCAGCACGGATTTATCAAGTCTAAGTCAACTATCACTGCTTTGAATACTATAATCGATGTATTAATGGAGCATAAGCAAAAAGAACTGTCTGCACTAGTTACAATAGATATCTCGGGGGCTTTTGATAATGCCTGGTGGCCAGCGATCATCAAAAGAATAGACTCAGATAATTTATCGGAAAAACTGATAAAAATTCTACAATCATATTTAAATTCCAGGTTCATTTCTTTCAGTTACGACAATCTAACAACTTCAAAGCCAATTACTAAGGGGTGTCCTCAGGGCGGTCCGCTTTCTCCACTTCTATGGACAATTTTGTTGAATGATTTGCTGATGAATTTTCAGGTGCCCAATTGTGAGTTGATTTGTTATGCGGATGATATTTCGATCATATGCTGGAATAAAGATCTAGCATCACTAAAAATAGTTATAGAGGAAGCATTAAATACTATCGAATTGTGGTGTATTAAGAACAAGTTAGAAATCAGTTCCGAAAAAACAAACATTTTATATTTGCATAATAAAGAGAAGATCCCAGTTAAATTTAAGAGTGGATTAATTTCACCAGTACAAAAAAAAAATTTTAGGAATAACAATTGCAAATCATAGAAGAAAAAACAAATTAAATTTTGCTTTTCATATAGAGGAAATAGTGAGCAGAACTCTAAGAATAAAAAAAATTCTATTCTCTCTGTGCAGCAAATCATGGGGTTTGAGCTCCCATAAAAGAATTACATTGTACAAATCTTTATTCAGATCAACTTTAACATATGGATCAGAAATATGGTTCAAATTTTTAAATAAAAAATCGATACAAAAATTAAACTCAATGCAATATCAGATATTAATATGGAGCATTCAAGCTTACAAGACAACTTCGTACAACTGTGTTCACAGTTTGGCTAAAACTCCATTGATTGCAGATTACATTGAAGCAGAAAATATGAAATATGACTTAAATAACTTATCGTTCGAGGACAAGCAAAAATACAACATCGATATTCTCTTTACAATTAAATCCTATATAGACGAAAGAATGTTGCTCTTACTGAATAATACAAACGAGAAATTTACAAGTTTTTTCAACCGAGGTATTCCTAATTATTTTCGCCCTAATTTCCACAACACACAATTTGTATCCAACCATGGCAATTTCGGAAGTTTTCTGGAAAGAATCCGCGCATCGGAGGATCCGGGCTGTTTTTGTGGATGCCGCATTCAAGATTCCACTCACCTTTTACTTAAGTGCCCAGCATTTCAAGACTACAGACTCAATAACTGTTTCCTCTGTACCGATCCAAGAGAACTGATATCCAGCAGGGATTCATACATTGTATTCAATAGATTTTGTAAATTTATATCAAAGTTTTTAATTAATCTCAAGTGTTAGGTATAATTAACTATGTGCTGTATAAATGTTTTTTTTTTTCCTTTTTTCTTTATTTTGAGGTGTGTTTAAATTAGATTACCTATGTATATAGTATGCTCGTTTGAAATTAATTTCAAAAATATGTAAATGCCTTGATGCATATGTTTTTGGATATGTAAATAGATTCTCCCTCGCTCTCTCTTGTATTGCTTTCCTTTGGGCGCCAGTGTCCTTGGCGGGACATCGCGCTTTGTATTTACAGTTGAATCAAGCATGCAAATGAGTGAAATTTTGTGGATGATTTATGCAAAGCATGAGCTCCAGTGTATCTGAACTGCACATCTAGCACGAGTATTCTAGACTCAATATTCGGCGAGGCACGAGCTAAATTTAAAAAAATCCGTTATACTGTATCAATGCCTCGCAGAGAGTTACGTGTATATTAAGAGCATAGGTCGGAGTTTGAAAGAAGTCCTGCCACAAATGAAAGAAACATTGAGTTCAATAATGTTTTTATGAATATGTGATGGAATTTATCAAATTTTTTGTAACTTGTAGTTGTACTGAGTGTTTAGGTTATCAATGATGAGAAGTAGGCGTTCGGTGAAAAGGTGGTCTTAACCCTTGGGTTTCGACCGCTACGATTCGGGTTAGAATCCCGCATTGGGCACGTTTTTCTAATTAAAAAAATTTCCCAATGGCCTCCGTTTCTTGTAAAAGTTCAACCCCACCAGAGAGTGCAAATTACCAAACGGTGCTCTGGCACATTTGTAAGTGCAAAGTCAAACTGATTTTCACATGTGTAGACATGTACAGTAAAAGCAGTCGCCAACTTCTACTCATCAAGATTACCATCATATACTAAATTGTATTGGAAAGGACAAAGGATCCCTGTACAGAGAACCAAGAAGAGTTCTTGAACTTCTTTATGTGCACGACCTCCAAGATCTTGTCTAATTTAGACTAATAAAAGGATAAGTAAAAAAGAATTATCATGGGCTGTACCAGGTGTACTAGAGATAATTTAAAAAATGATGATAACTTCAAAGTATAAACATCTAGAATAAGCCTATATATATACAAAAACAAATGATAAATACGCTTTCCTTGTTTATTTAAATATTTGTTTTAACGAGCTAATAGCTCTCTCGCTATTGTCTTAAAACCCAAACTAAAATTGAATAACATTAGAATAATTGAAAAAGATTCCAAGATAAATTTTCAATAGAAACTCTCAATGAAAATTATTTAAAAAATAGGATAAAATAATTTATTTTTATTTTGTATGTTTTTAATTTTGAAATTTGAAAAGAATACTAATTTTCTCAGAAGAAATTTAGCCAAAAACAAATAGATAACTTAATTAGCATACGTTTTTTTAATCTTTACAGTAGAAAATTATATTTTATTTGTTTACATTGAAAATAAATAAGGTCGGGTTTTAAATAGTTTATTTTTCCGACTAACTTGATTTTGACTAACTTTTTATCTTATATTTTCCTATTCAATACTTTTCTAACCTATGCTATAACTAATATACCATATGTCCATTTAAACTTAAGCCGCTCTATGATCCCCCAACTTGACTATCAAGTAAATTCACACTTTTTAATAGCATTACCTAACTACCTAACTTAACAAAACCATGCCAAGCCTTGCTAAAATCTGTGTGATATGAACAAACAAACACTTTATTTATCAATTTTTCATGTAAAAGTGAATATACCCTTTAAAAAATTCGAAGTAAGTATATAAAACAATAACTTTGAAAGATGATTGATACACTGTGACCTTTATTGAAGACACACGAGATAACCAAGTGTGAAAAAAATTGCCCTTGACTCCTTAAAACAAAACATGACCTAGACATAAAAAAACGTTTTACTTTTAGAAATCCCAGGTATCAGCAGGACCAATAGACGATGTGACCGCCCCTCGCTCTCAAGTAACACTTTCACCGTCATCTCATGCTGGAAATAAGGTTGTCCAGGAGTTCATTTGGAATTGAATCCCATTCCTGTTCAAGAGCAGTTGTCCTGGATGGTTCTTGGCGGGCACTCCTTCCCAGATAGCATGTTCTATGGGATTGAGGGACCTCGCCGGTCATTCCATTCTGTACGTGTCTACAGATTCCAGATGTTCATTAACCAGATCGGCTCTGTGTGGGGCGCGTTGTCATCCATAAACACTTATTCCGGGCCAACAGCTTCCCGGAAAAGCCGGACATGGGGTTCTAGGATCTCGTCCCGCTGGGCATTCAGGGTCCTGCCGTCAAACACATGGAGGGGCGTGCGGCCATTTGTCATGATCCCTGCCCAGACCATGACAACCCTTTTGCCATAGGCATCCTTTTCTACGATGTTTGAGGGGTGGTAGCGTGTTTCTCTCCAGATATAGGAGCATCGGGAATCATTATTCAGGCTGATCCTGGATTCGTCTGAGAACAGAACCCGACTCCACTGGTCCCAGTTGACGTGTTCTCTGCACCATGCAAGGCGGAGACTCTTCTGGAGTGGGGTCAAAGGGATGTATATTGTAGGCTTCCTAGAGTAAAGGCCTTGCATTTCATACCTTCGTGAGACGGTTTTACGAGATAAAATTCTGCCAGTGGCCGTGTCAAACTCCAGGGAGAGTTAGCGGGCTCACATCTTCCGCGAACGTTTGACTGTTAGAGCCAGATATCGGTCGTCACTCGGGGTTGTCACCTTGGGGCGATCCCCAGCTTTCCTCCGGCAACAAGTTCCAGTAGTTTTAAATTGGCTCTAGAAGTAGGAATACAATAACCCACTATTAGTGCGCTCTAATGCCAGCACGTTAAACCATCTTTTCGAATGCAACCCTAATCACTTTATTATATGTAGATATTTTATTATTTTTTAAAAGGAGAACGTGTGTGTGTGTTGTGTGTATTCGAATTCAAATATATGGGAAATCCGCTGTTATATAAACAAATAAGGAGTGGTTCATGCTTAAAATATGAAATTTCCTCAAATTTTGTCTATGAGATTCTCAATAGTGATCCGAATGCTAAATGTTATCATGTATTATTGACAGCTACGATAAAAATGAAGCTGATGTTGGTGACCTTAGTCCTGTCCTGTCTGATGATCTCAACTCTCATCCAAGCCCAGGAAACTCGTAAGTATCTTGTCTATCACTATAAAATCTCTCTATCTTGTTCGGCGGTACATATTTTTGACCATCTCAATTAGCGGACTTGGGTCGGTTACAAAGACACAACACAGGCTTCTATAAAATTGAGAAACGCACATCTAGAGATCAATTTTTCTGAATAATAGCCCTTTTCAGTCTAGTTCTGATTCCTTGTCGAACTCATGTTAACAAAGTTAGCCCTGGACTGACAATACTCATTAGCCCGAAACGATGGTCTTCAAGTGGACTCTTCTCAATTTGTCAAAGCTGGTGTTGTGGCTTTGTCACCGATCTGAGTTTGCTAGTTTACGGAGACGTTGAAGAGATGGCGCTTAGTTCTAGCCTCTATTTTGACGGGAAAGGTTAACTTAATCTCTATAGATCAATATCCTACAGTAAAAAATTCCATCTTTATTAACATAGGTGTAGCTATTTGGAGCTACTCCCAACATATTACATAGACAATCTGACAACGAGATTCAATGTTATTTATAAATAAAATATTAATTAGATTTATTTCAGTTGGCTGAATGCCAACCTTTATCAAGGTATTATTCCATACTAAGTGTGTCTACAACAAACCCAGCGCCACATAACGGCAATAGAATTATTTAAAAAAATAATAATTCTATTGACGTTATGTGGGACTGAGTTTGTTGTTGACACATATTAATATTTGAGTCAAAAGGCGATCCATTAATTAATATTATATAAATGGGCGTAGATGGATCTGTAAAGAAAAAAACAAACAATTTTTTTCTTTACAAATCCAGGTACGCCCTTTCATATAACACATAATATGTTATAATACCTTCAAAAAGGTTGGCTTTCAGCCAATTGAAATATTGGTAAAATAAATGATATTTTGATCCAATATATGCCTTCTTAATTAAAGATTTATTTATGGATTGCTCTATTAAAAAAACATATATATACAGTTAAACATGTCTATAGCCCCCCTCCCTCTCGGGACTCACCAAAATAGGGTGCTATAGAGAGGGGATGCTATAGAAAGGTCACTTTTAATGTAAATCGCATCGTACTACGTATTTAAAATCGGGCGCTATAGAGAGGGAGGCGCTATTTAGAGGGGACGCTATAGACAGGTTTAACTGTATGAATATTTGTCACATCTAATGTCGTAACACTCATATTTTATGAAAATTATTTAAGCACAAGAGTATATACCTAATCCTGATTGCACAGATCCAGGAAGATGTCCATGGTTTGACCCCAGCATCATCTGCATCTGGTACAACAAACAATGCACGGTTGATGAAGAATGTAAACCCAACGAGAAATGTTGTAATGAAATATGCGACCGCGTGTGCAGAGTAGCCGTTTAGTTAACCAAAATACATAGATAACTATAAAGTACTGATAATAAAATGTTCAATTTGTAGAACGTATCCTTAACTATATTAATTTTTACACCAAAAACCAAAATACAAAATTAATATAAAGATAATATTTATTGTGTTGTTGCGTGTTGTGTGAATATATATTGATTATTTTGTCAGGTAGATAATATTAGGAAAAACAAACTTCAAGATGATACACAGCAATTTATTTATGGTAAGAGCAAACTAAAATTTATAAAATACAAAATAAGAAATGAGAGGGGGTGTTTACAGAGTATAAAAAAATAAAATATCAAAATTTATAATCTGTCAATAAAATAATAAATAATTTGCTACAATTTTTTATTATTTATTATTATTTTTTTAATTTTGTTACAAAAGCACGAAGTCCAAAGGACTATTGTGCTGTGCTAGTATTATTTACATATATATGATTAAATATTTACACGATGGATTAGTATTGTTTTGTAAATTATTGTACAAATAGTTCTGAACGTAACAAAGTTCTCATAAGATAGAGTATATACACAAAGAGAATTTGGTAATGTTTCAAGGTATCTACATACAATTTGATTAGTCAGAGGGCAAGTTAAAAGAAGATGCTCTGGTGATTCAACATCTAAGCGGCATTCACATGTTGGATCATTGATAGCATTCAGTTTGAATAGGAAACTTAAGAAGGGTCCTTTGCTTGTTAAGAATAAAGTAGTGAATTTATCTGAAAAAAATGAAATTTGGGACAGCAATTGGAGAGAATTTCTTGAACAGTTCATTAGATTGAGAAAGATAAAACTTAAATTTTTGATCCAGATATAGTTTATTTAATTATTTTTGAAGGTTTTTTTTGAGTGTTTGATCTGTGAGAGAATTTGTCATATTATACTTTGTTTGTGATAATTCAAGATAATCGGACAGTAAAGGAGTTTTCGCTAGTAAATGTGTGATGTAAGAAGATCAAGTCCTATAAGCATGAATGCGTCTAATAAGAATTTGATATTGTATAAAATTCAACTTAGTTCTTTTTGCTGCAGTGATAAAAGGAAACCAAATATTTTATACATAGCTTATTGTAGAGCGTAACATAGCTTTATATAAGATCAATCTACGCCGAGTATCAATGCCCCAAGTACGTGCACATAATGAGAATAATATATTCTTAAGTTGCGTAGCTTTCATAATTATGTTGCCAACATGTGTTCCAAAATTAATCATATTCCTTTGTCTATGATTTTTCAAAATAACTCCCAAATTTTAAACAGTTTCTGATGATACAATATGTATATGTCGAATCCTGTCGACTCAATGTCGAATTGGGGGTATCGACTCACTTTGGGAATGCTGTGGACTCACTGTCGAATTGTGTGGTTAGGTGGATGGATTGGTAGTTGTGGTTGGCGCAGTCTTGGTCGGATGATAAGGGTTCCACAGGGGAAGAACGAACATACCTGGATGGGGTAGAAAAGGACCTTTGCAATTGGGAGAAGAATGTTAGGCGGAGGTAGCTGGCCTTTTACATGATGGAGCTTACACTACCTTGGCTGGAGCCTATGTTGAGCAAACCTAGCTCGTAGCACGGTCACCTCCTTCTTTTTGTTTCTTGTCCGAGATAATCGTCATCGACTCTCTCTACTTCTCATTGGTTGAGATCCTTCCACGTGCTCTCTGATGATTCGCTATCAATTTGTCATGTTTAAAGGTGATTGGTTGTTAATTTGTCATGTTTAAAGGTGATTGGCTCAGTACCTCCATTGTCGCCATGATTGCAATCCTCCAGGAAGAAGAAGGCCTTTGAACTTAAGTTTTATGGGTCCAGGGCAGTGACCTTTACTTCCTGGATGATGCAATCCTGTACTTTGTTTCTTTCCCATCTCGCGAGGCCTAACTTTTATTAAAGCCTCAGACGATACATTATACATAGATTGTGGTGGGAGTACATGATCCTATATACAGATTATCACATATATAAAATGTATCTTACTTTTAAGTCAAATCACAGGTTTCAAAACACTTCACCTATTCAGAATTTCATTTATATAATTAGTATTATGTTTCCTTTGAATAAAAAAGACTGGATTCTAAGAATGTATAATGTTTTATTTTATATTAATCTCCTTAAATATTTGGAAAAGTAAAATCTTCGGCAATATATATAAAAGATGAACAAAACGGCTTCAGAGGTTGGGTTTCTTGTTTAATTTTACATTATTCTCTAACTTTAAGGTATCACAACCCATAACAACCATCACAAACATAAAATAAATCCCAATCTCTAATTAATATTTAACTATTAAGAGAAAAATAAATATTAGTTGAATATTATGATTTATTTTATATTGTCGCGGAGATAAATAAAGCAAGGGCAAATTTGGGAATAATTAATTTATTATAAAGTATTTACCTTTTAGTTCTCCAATAAAATTATATACAAGAGGTTTTTATAAGAAGAGAGAGAGTCAGATAATATAACAACTTATCCCAAGGTAAGAATAATAATAATGAGAGTGGTCAGCCACCAGGGGCGTCCCGTTTTCCTTATTTGCCGATAAGATTCCGAGAACCCCTTACACCTGTGGTCGCCCTCCTCCCCCGGGAGTACATTGATGATTGACAGGTGTCCCATGGATCTTTCTGTGGCTGTTGTTGCAAAGCTACTTGAGAATATGATATACTTCTCTCTCTCTCTCTCTCTCTCTCTCTTTCTCTGTAGAAGGGTTTGTGATACCAGAAAGCTTGAGATGAATATAAAATAAAACAAGAAACTCACTAGAAACCGTATTGTTTAATATTTATATCTTTATAAAATGAAAGAATTTAAAAGCACGAATGTTTCTTTTATACATAATACAAACTTCTACTGCCCTTACTGCGATGAAAAAATATATTGGGAGGGCTTGGCTCATCAGTGGTTAACTCTCCCAGCAGTTTCGCCAATTTAATCCACCAGACCGCTTCTCAGAGCTCAAATACTGTATTGGACGATTCTGCTTATATACGCAGCACTGAAGGATGGAATCTCAGAAATGGTTTAAAAGAAAACTATGGACATAAGCTTATAGGACAGTAGAATTACATTCATATATTTGCATCGAGCAATGCTATTCCGCAAACATTAAAGACAAAGCCAGTTAGGCATGAATTAACTCAAAGCAATAACGCGCCATTTATACATATAAAATGAAAGAATTTAAAAGCACGAATGTTTCTTTTATACATAATACAAACTTCTACTGCCCTTACTGCGATGAAAAAAAATATATTGGGAGGGCTTGGCTCATCAGTGGTGAACCCTCCCAGCGGTTTCGCCAATTTAATCCACCAGACCGCCTCTCAGAGCTCTAATACTGTATTGGACGATTCTACTTATATACACAGCACTGAAGGATGGAATCTCAGAAATGGTTTTAAATAAAACTATGGACATAAGCTTATAGGACAGTAGAAATACATTCATATATACTATTATATACTTAGTATATATACTATATATAATAAAATTAACTTTATACAATACAATATTCCGAAGTACAATAACATAGGGTCAAACAATGTGGTTTCCATTTATAAGCAAGAAAAAGCCAAAGAGAAACTAAATTCCCTGAAATATAATATTCAAAAACACTGCATACATGCCTATACCACAACATCGTCAAACTGTACACATATACTAACACAAAAACTAAAACTCACAGATTACATAGAATCCAACATATTGAAAAATGAAATAGGCTACAATACATTTAATTTATCAAACAGAAAAGAAATTGCTAACTATAATGAAAGAAAATTACAGGAATACAGGTTTTTTTTCACCTCCTCAAAAATACCAAAATTTGTCAAACCAAACTTCTACAATGTTCGATTCTTTACGGGTCATGGTAACTTCAAATCATATCTCTTCAGAATTAGAAAAATAGATTCGCCCAGAAGCTCTTGTGGAGCGGAAGAAGAAACCCCCGAACACATTCTGAACTCATGCCTACTGGTGTCAAACCTAAGACAGCAGAGCAAGATGGAAAGAACCTATCAGGGTCAAATAGTTTATAATAGGGAAAGATATACAAAATTTAATAGGTTCTGCAAACTTTTTATTATAAATAGACAGCTTCATGCAGCTTGAGGAACTATGCTACTATGCGACTTGATTTACATCAATGTAAATAATTAATAAGTTACTTTAGAACATAACTCATTGTAAATAGCTCAACTTGATCAACTTTCTCTCTCCACGATACTAATTATTACAGATAACTTCATTAAATCAACTTCCATCATTGCTTAACTTATTGTAAATACTACCTTGCGATTTCTTCTATCTGCTTATGTTGTTGTTTATTTGTTTAATGGATATGTTTATTCAATGCTCTTTTTCTTAATTGTTTATCTTCTTTTTGATAATTCTGCTACCTACTCTACTACAATATGAGCTATTGTGAATAGTTTCACGCGCAATTATCCAGATCCGAAATAGCGTGTCTTGTTTGCAACTGGTAATAAATAAATATAGCGTGTGCTTTGTAAAAATAAAAAATAATGCAATGCAAAAATGTAACATTTTATTTTCTCAGTGTATTATATGTATAGCATCAATGTGTTTTGTTCAACTAAACGTTTATTACTCTAGGAAGACTCTTCACACAGGAAATCTTGCATGCTCCTCTGCAACATTTCGCGTCTGGTGGGCAGTTTGCATCAGATATGCATTGCCTGTTAATGATTGTGCATGCAATTAGAAGAACATATCTGGGGCATTCTCCGGGATCTGCACATTCATTCTTAGTTAGATAATACAGGGCAATAACATACCATATATATTAAAGATAAAACCTATTTACATGCATGATTTATTTTTCAAATAAAGTACACCTCTTACTGGCTTCAAATTCAATGATAAAAATATTGAGAAGACCTGACTAATCAGTAATGATCCCTTCCAGCCTTTTAGCCAGTTTAATATATCTGCATGCAAATCTACTATCCTCGAAGCATATGTCTATGGTTTATTGAATATAATGACAATAATTTAACTTATCATTTCATAAATATGTAATATTGTTGAAAATGTGATCCTGCCGACGCGCGCGCGCGTATGGATAAGCTGGCAGTCGTGTACGTGAAGTGAGTGTTGATGTTCTTCCCACACGCGGACAACAAGAAGCAGAGGCAGGGCTAAATGTTAGCAACGAGAGTGATCGGTGATATAATTGGAAGATATGTGACATATACTAAAAGTGTCATTATTATACTGTTTAAAATATACGATATCTTTATATACAGTTATCAGCGTCATAATCAATTCTTTCTTAATCAATTCTGTCACCGTTTGCTTTTGTGAATGGAATAAATACCCAAATATGGCCATTTCTCAAAACCATCAGTGGTTCAGTGGTAGAATGCTCGCCTGCCACGCGGGCGGACCGGGTTCGATTCCCGGCCGATGCATTTTTTTTTACAATTTTTAAAACTCATTTATATATTATACAAGAATGACATCCACGGCGCCAATTTATAATTGTAACGAATAGTATTTGAATAAAAGCATTTAATCGGGTAAAACCCGGGGGTTGCCCGGGTCATTCGGTTAGTATATATATATATTAGTAAATTAAATTTTATTGCCATCTATCGTTAAAATTTTACACAAATAAATTTACTGGCAATGCGTTTCTTTTAAATATCATCAAATATTATCTCTACAGACCTTACTGCAATGATATGAGTTATTGAATGAGAGGGCTTGGCTCATCAGTAGTGAACCCTCTCAGCGGTTTCGCCAAATTAATCTCTAGACCGCTCTACTATTGTATTGCATTACATTGCAGTAAGGTCTGTAGAGATAATATTTGATGATATTTAAAAGAAACGCATTGCCAGTAAATTTATTTGTGTAAAATTTTAACGATAGATGGCAATAAAATTTAATTTACTAATATAAATTGGTTATGAAAACATATTTTGCGGAAGAGCTTTGCTTGATGCAATACCTTGAAATTATATGTATGTACCTCTACAGACCTATAAGCTTATGTCCATAGTTCACTAAACACCCCTAAGCTGCCTTCCATAGAAAATGCAGGGTATATAACAAAACCAGTCCAATACAATAGTAGAGCGGTCTAGAGATTAATTTGGCGAAACCGCTGAGAGGGTTCACTACTGATGATCCAAGCCCTCTCATTCAATAACTCATATCATTGCAGTAAGGTCTGTAGAGATAATATTTGATGATATTTAAAAGAAACGCATTGCCAGTAAATTTATTTGTGTAAAATTTTAACGATAGATGGCAATAAAATTTAATTTACTAATATAAATTGGTTATGAAAACATATTTTGCGGAAGAGATTTGCTTGATGCAATACCTTGAAATTATATGTATGTACCTCTACAGACCTATAAGCTTATGTCCATAGTTCACTAAACACCCCTAAGCTGCCTTCCATAGAAAATGCAGGGTATATAACAAAACCAGTCCAATACAATAGTAGAGTGGTCTAGAGATTAATTTGGCGAAACCGCTGAGAGGGTTCACTACTGATGAGCCAAGCCCTCTCATTCAATAACTCATATCAGAGCAGTAAGGTCTGTAGAGATAATATTTGATGATATTTAAAAGAAACGCATTGCCAGTAAATTTATTTGTGTAAAATATTAACGATAGATGGCAATAAAATTTAATTTACTAATATAAATTGGTTATGAAAATATATTTTGCTGAAGAGCTTTGCTTGATGCAATACCTTGAAATTATATGTATGTACCTCTACAGACCTATAAGCTTATGTCCATAGTTCACTAAACACCCCTAAGCTGCCTTCCAGAGAAAATGCAGGGTATATAACAAAACCAGTCCAATACAATAGTAGAGCGGTCTAGAGATTAATTTGGCGAAACCGCTGAGAGGGTTCACTACTGATGAGCCAAGCCCTCTCATTCAATAACTCATATCATTGCAGTAAGGTCTGTAGAGATAATATTTGATGATATTTAAAAGGAACGCATTGCCAGTAAATTTATTTGTGTAAAATATATATATATTTATTTAAGACGAGTAATACTTTCAATATATTAAAATACGAATAAAATAACAAAGGATGAGTATCTTTATTGGTAAAAATCGTTTCGAGCCTTCGGGCGCAAGCAGCCCTTCTACAGGAATGCTTGCGCCCGAAAGCTCGAAACGATTTTTACCAATAAAGATACTCATCCTTTGTTATTTTATTCGTATTTTAATATATATATATATATATATATGTTATATTGAAATATTTTATTTAAAAATATTATATGTTAAAATGTTATTTTATTTAAAGTTATAATTTCATTGATATAAATACTCTGTTTTAATCGACCGCCAGAGGTCACGCCTTCTTTGTAAATAATCATTGTTGTTGTTCTTCCCGGCTGGTCGGCTCAAACCATATGTAATTATGTAAATATTCTTTTGTTTTTCATATTTTTATTCTTACGCCTTAAGCCAGGCTGTACTTGTACAAAATTATGTTTTAATATGAATTCATTCTCAGCTCAATAAAGCAATATCTGATCAGGAGCATTTTATTATTATTCTTTTAAGAATTTTGGCCACGACTCCACCGCCATTGCAATGGTCCTCAACATGATCAAATATCAAGCAGAAACTCACTCATCTTTTTTTTTTTATTTGATATAATATATATATATATATACTAGCGGATGTGCCCGGCTTCGCCCGAGGTTTTACCCGAGTAAAGGTTTGTCGAACGAACATTTGTTAAAACAATTCTCTATAAACTCATTTAAAAAAAAAAGATATATTTTGATAATTTGGAACTCGTAAATTTGAATCTCTCGATAAAGTGAACATTTTTTCCCGGTCCCTGTGTACCGTGTCATCCTGAATTTTGTCTTTCCTGATTTTCAACATTCCAAAATTATCGTTTTATCTAGTGAACATTTTTTCCCGGTCCCTTGAACATTTGTTAAAACAATTCTCTATAAACTTATTAAAAAAAAAGATATATTTTGATATTTTGAAACTCGTAAATTTGAATCTCTCGATAAAGTGCTCATATTTTCCCGGTCCCTTGAACATTTGTTAAAACAATTCTCTATAAACTTATTAAAAAAAAAGATATATTTTGATATTTTGAAACTTGTAAATTTGAATCTCTCGATAAAGTGCTCATTTTTTCCCGGTCCCTGCGTGCCGTGTCATCCTGAATTTTGTCTTTCCTAATTTTCTACATTACAAAATCATCGTTTTAGCTAGTGAACATTTTTTCCCGGTCCCTTGAAAAATACTCAAATTATGTTAAACGATTATCGCCCGAGGTTTTACCCGAGTAAAGGTTTGTCTAACGAACATTTGCCCGTGTTTTACCCGAATAAAGGTTTGTCTAACGAATCTCTCGATAAAGTGAACATTTTTTCCCGGTCCCTTGAAAAATACTCGATAAGTTGAATAAATTCAATATTAATCGGTACCCGAGTAAAGGTCTGTCTAACGAACATTTGTTAAAACAATTCTCTATAGACTTATAAAAAGAAATAGATATATTTTGATAATTTGAAACTGATAAAGTGATCATTTTTTCCCGGTCCCTGTGTGCCGTGTCATTCTGAATTTTGTCTTTCCTAATTTTCTACATTACAAAATCATCGTTTTATCTAGTGAACATTTTTTCCCGGTCCCTTGAAAAATACTCGATAAGGTTGAATTAATTCATGGTCGTTTATGGAAGATGGACGAAGTTCCCGGAGGTCATCTTGGGCAAGCTCCCGCGAGGCTTTTTTTCTTGTCTACTTGGCATAGCTGTGTCACCAACTCTGCCCTGATTGGTCGGTGGGACTTTGACTGTCGGCCGGCGGCCGGGCGAATCCATTCTCGCACGGGGTCTGCCCCACTCCAAACCTTTGGCAAATCACTTTCTAATATTAAAGATTATTGTCTTAAATAATCTTTAAGAACAAAAAGTATAATAATTGAACGATAGGAAATTATAGTAAATAATTATACTAAACTAAATGATGTAAAAATAATTATACATGAAATTTGAAATAAGTTTTAGAAAAGTTATCGTTAAGTCCACGGGAAAAGATGTAGCCAAAACAAATAGGTTTTTAACAGTGACACGTGAGCACCCGCCTCGAGACGCGCTCCTCTCTCCTAACATTACTCCCCCTCTTGAAAAAGCCTATCTCCGTCTCAATGGTGGCGCTGCTTGCGAGTTAAAGCTACAAATCTGCAAATAACTCTAAGGATATTAAAGATATTTAAGATATTATTTTTCGTAAACCTTTCCGGGGATACGCCTAATAATATCCCAAAATTTCACGGCGATTGGATGTATGGTTTTCGAATCCATAGAGGACACACACACAGACACACACACAGACATTCAATTTTATATATATAGATAGATATATATAATGACAAAAACTCATCATATCAATTCAGATTATATATACAGAATAGAGTCAAATACAATAGTAGAGCTATAAAAACGTTACGTAGATTAAACTGGCTAAACTGATGATAGGTTTTACCACTGATGAACCAAGTCATTCCAATATATTTTATCCAAGTAAAGAAAATAAGAGATAGTTATTTCTTTTTCAAAATTCGTGCCGTTTCATCTACATGGTGAAACTAATTGAAGAGGGTTTACCACTGATGAACCAAGTCATTCCAATATATTTCATCCAAGTAAAGAAAAGAAGAGATAGTTATTTCTTTTTCAAAATTCGTGCCGTTTCATCTACATGGTGAAACTAATTGAAGAGGGTTTACCACTGATGAACCAAGTCATTCCAATATATTTCATCCAAGTAAAGAAAAGAAGAGAGAGTTATTTCTTTTTCAAAATTCGTGACGTTTTATTTACATGGTGAAACTAATAGAAGAGGGTTTACCACTGATGAACCAAGTCATCCCAATATTTTTGATCGCAGTAAGGAAAGTAAGAGATATGTTTTATTTGAAAAAGATATTGAGATTTGTTTCATTTCTTTATTATTTGATTGAATAACAATAATATAGAATATTGAATATATAATGGCAAAATTTCATCATATCAGTTCAGAATATATATACAGAATAAAGTTAAATACAATAGTAGAGCTATAAAAGCGGTATGGTAGATTAAAATGGCGAAACTAATAGGAGAGGATTTACTACTGATAAACCAAGCCATCCCTTTCATCGCAGTAAGGAAAGTAGGAGATATGTTTTATATGAAAAAGATATTGTGCTTTGTTTTATTTCTTTATTATTTGAATAACAATAATAGAAAATGATTTTTACGAGCGTAAACTGATATAAATTTATCAACGTTCTCTCAAATAACTTTTATTCAAATAATAAAATATCAAATTCTTATTGGAATAATATTTAATACATTTATCTCAGGGATAATTGTAATGGCAAAATGAGAAATACGTTTGTAAAATCTCTTTTTTCTCTTTTGGGAACGGCTTCAGAGTGTCATATTGTCACAAAGTACTTTAATTGAACTATTTTGTAGATATGTAAATGTTCTAACTAGTTTTCTATTAACTATTGAACTATTTCTCTTTAGTGCTATTTTTCTTATCGTTTTACGTTGTTACGTACTTATGGCCTTAAATATCAAATTCTTGATTTTCAAAAAATTAGTTTTGGTTTGAGGTACAGCCAGAATCCAACTGACAACAGCCATATACGCATACGAGGCGTTGGCTATTGAACTATTTTGTAGATATGTAAATGTTCTAACTAGTTTTCTATTAATTCATTTTTTTGTTTGGATCTATGTAAATATTTGAGAAATAGTTTTTAGGCTGGGGCTCTCTAGAATAAGAGAGACAAAGCATATAGTTTTTGTTTTTATTTTTTTTATTTGACAGTGTGTTGAATAAAACTTACTTTTGAGTTTGCTTCGTGAATCCGTGGCTTACCAGCGACAGAAATAAAAAAAAGATAGTAACAATATTGTATCTTAATATTCCTTAAAGAAATATAATTCACTGATTATGTAGCTGATGGCTTACGCTATGTTTTGTAATAAATATCAAATATATCTTGAAGATAGAGGTTGACTGGCTGGTATTCATCGCTCTTGAAAAAAGAGAAACTTTGGCTTGTAGAGTTTACTGTCCAAAGAGAGTATCTCTTTTTTCAAGAAAAAATATCAACTATGTTCAAATCTAAAAACTTGAGGGATGAGTTTCTTTTGCAAATAAATTTATTTCGAGCTTTCTCTCTCGGGCAACGCCCTTCTACAGGAAAATTAAAAATAAAGTAAATTAAATTATATTACACTGAGATTAAGCGAGGCAAATGTATAAAAAACTATATAAAATAAATATCAGAAACAAACACACGTGAAACTACTCGTGCGTCAGATACAAATGAATAAATCAATAAACTGAATATTTTTTATATTTGTGTATATATATAGCGAATTTGAATGTCTAAAATATGAACTGATGTAGAATCGGACTAAGAATATGGCATAATTTGGAAATATAGGACAGAATAACTATTGAATTTGTGGTATTTGAGTTTATGATACAGTGGGGGGGTTGTTTTTTAAATTTTTAATTATCTTAAAGATAGAGGCTGCCTGACCAGCATTCATAGTTCTTCAAATTAAAGATACTTCGGTCAGTGATTCTTTTTTTATTATCTCTACGTTTTGACAAAAAGTTTTAATTTTTGTTCGCTCCTGATGAGGACAAAAGATTTTTGTCGAAACGTCGAGATAATAGAAAAGATTTACTGGCCGAAGTATCTTTAATTTAAAGAACTAATTTTTAATTGTGAAAAAGGCATCTCCTTATCGTGCAACTGAAAGTTGCTGATGGCTTTATTTATTTATTTTTATTTATTGTTACAAAGCACGAAGTCCAAAGGACTATTGTGCTGTGTTAAGTATTATTTACATATATATGATTAATTATTTACACGATGGATTAGTAGTGTTTTGTAAATTATTGTGCAAATAGTTCTAAAATTAATAAAATTCTCATGAGATTGAGTATATACACAAAGACAATTTGGTAATGTTTCAAAGTATTTGCATACAATTTGATTAGTCAGAGGGCAAGTTAAAAGAAGATGCTCTGGTGTTTCAACATCTAAGCGGCATTCACATGTTGGATCATTGATAACGGAATAAATATCAACTATTCTCGTTGATTTTTAATTATTCCATAATTTTAAATTGTTGTATAAAATTGATTAAATACCATTTATCGATAAATTAAGAAAAGCCAAACCCTCGTATGCGTATATGGTTGTTTTCAGTGGGGTTCCAGCTGTACCTCAATGACCAAACAAATTTTTTGAAAATCAAGAATTTAATATTTAAGGCCATAAGTACGTAACAACGTAAGACGATATGAAAAATAGCACTAAAGAGAAATTATACTGGTATCTATTGGGTGCATTAAGAAAAAGATAAAAGTGTATTTTCCCCTAATATAACAATATTGTAACAAAGTATTTATTATATTATTAGGAGAGTATTATTTTTTATGTTTATATTTTGCTATACTCTGTACACTTCCCTCTTTTGCTTATCATTTGTTTATCATTCATAGTTTGTCCTTGCCTTAAATAAATTTCTGTGTCTTCTGAAGTTTGTCTTTCCTAATTTTTCACGTGACAATATAATCCTAGTACAATTTACTTTAGAGCATTATTATTTTTATGATATATTGTTTATCTATATATTTTTCGTAAACATATCTATTATATATCTTTAAAGTATTTTATATTTTTCTATTTACCTCTCTCTGTGCTATTTTAGAGTGAATCTTAACTTGAGAGTTTCTAATAATTAATGAAGGAAAGAATTGTACCAATATAAACTTCTCAAAATAGAGCCAAATTAAAATTCTAATCATAACTATTGTGCTCTAAATCATAAATTAAATAAATCACTATATTAAATAAATCACTATTCTCAAAATAGACGTCAAAACTAGACGCCATATAGTTTGACGGGAGAGGCGACCTTTGTCTCTTTAGATCAATATTCTCCCGGCAGGTTTTCCATCTATAAACTTCTCAATTAATGAAATAGATACCCTAAGTTAGAAGATGAAGATAAAGAGGAATAATGGACAATTGTGTTCGTTTATATTTGAATATCAAAATTTTGGTAAAGTTTATATGAACACAATTAGTCAATACAAAGATTCTATAATGATATAAAAGTTACTTACGAATTTCCTGGGCTTGGATGACATTTGACAACATCAGACAGGACAGAACTAGGGTCACCAGAATCAGTTTCATCTTGTCGTATCTGTAAATAAACCATTGTGTCAGCATTCATACATCTAATATATAGAGAGAATTGATATATATTTCATATAAAAATACTTTTCAAAATTAGTAACCTCTGAGAAAAACCATTAGTTTTTATATGTTATATTAAAATATTATTTTATTTGAAATTATATTTTTTAGATTCAATAACTCTGCTAAATCGACCTCCAAAGGTCACGCCTACCTATAAAAACTCATTGTTGTTTTTTTCCCGATGGCCGGCTCAAATCTTTTGTACATTATGTAAATGAGTTTTCCATTTCTTTTATTCTTACGCCTTAAGCCAGACAGTACTTTTATCAAATTATGTTTTTATATATTACTTTAGCTCAACTAAAGCAATTACTGATCAAAACTATTTTTATTACTATACTTTCAAGATTTTTTGCCACGACTGCATTACCATAGCATAATCCTCAAAATATTCAAAATTCAAGCATAAAATATTTTTATTTATAACATATATATAATAAAATCAACAAGAAATTCAGGGCCAAGTTTCTTTACTAACCATGATGAAGGGCATGTTAGCCCGAAAAAGCTAAAGAAAAAAAAATTGTAAAGAAATTTAGACCTAGATTTTTTGTAGTTTTATTAAAATATAAAGGCAGAAATGAACATGTATTAGTTTGTATATAAAAATTAGGGAAAAATATATTGATAAGTGGGTGTCTTTTTGAAGTGTTGCGAACTTTAGAGAAACCAAATGTAACAAAATATGAAGTTATTTTCAAATTCAAAAGAAAAGAAAAAAACGCGTTTCTCAACAACCTATTTTTCTTATTTGAAGAATTATTGTTTAACTATATTATCCGTTTATAAAATATATACTCTCTCCATTTAATTATAAATTTATATAACTCTCTCAGAAGATAACTATTATTAAAAATAATAAACAAGTTTCAAAATATTTTTCGCGTTCTAAAAAATATAAAAAAATAACATATTTTAACTAATCTCGATGAATATATTATGGAATTTAGTAAGTATATTTTAGTGAGCTTGTTACTGCTCCCCCTCCTCCTTTTTCATCCGGGCTTAGGACCGGCAAAGGCGGAGTTCCGACTATAGGTAATTCAGTTCTACCCTTTATAAAGACCTTTTCAAGGTTCCTAGGAAGTCTATTTACAAAGCAAAAGTCCATTATTAAACTCACTGAAGGTTAGACTTGAGTAAGTGTCACGTGTCACAGAATCTATCAAAGCTTTCTATCAATTTAAACAAACTGATCAATTCAGACTTTAAATCTAGTTCCTTATTATATATAGACGGCAATTTTTATCATTGAACTTCCAATATTTTATAAAGAATCAAAGACCAAAACATAAAATGATTGAAAGATAACATCTGAATGTCAATATATGTGACATAGGATGACAAGTGTTGTTGACACAGCGCCGTGATGTCGTAAGCAAAGATGTTGTGTAAACCCGACAATTGCGACAAAGATAAATTGATATTATTTCAACATCAACATGTTATATATATTATATTAAAATATTATTTTATTTAAAATTATATTTCATAGATTCAAATACTTTGCTAAGTCGACCGCCAAAGGTCATGCTCCCCCTATAAAAACTCATTGTTGTTTCCCGATGGCCGGCTCAAGCCTTTTGTACATTATGTAAATAAGTTTTCCATTTTTTTTATTCTTACGCCTTAAGCCAGGCAGTACTTTTACCAAATTATGTTTTTTATATTCCTTAAGCTCAATTAAATTACTGATCAAAACTATTTTTATAATTATACTTTCAAGATTTTTGCCACGACTACATTACCATAGCATAATCTTCAGGATAATCAAAATCAAGCAGAAATTCTTTTTAGTTATAACTAATTCCAAAATACAACCGAAATCTCTCATTATTTTTATAATATATATATAAATCTATATCAAATATTCTAATGAGTGAGTATTTATTTCTTTATCCATTTCTGTATCTATCAGATTATGGGGAATGCAAAAATCAATATCTCAGATTGAATAATAATAACTAATACTCAATGAAATTAAATTGCATTTATATATTTTCAATATAATCATTATAAAACATTGTTATATATTCATTTAAAAGATATTCAAACAAGTTTAACTTTCCAACATAACATATATTTAAATATAATTTGTTTATGTATCCGCGAATTAATGATCTAAAAAGATTTCTAAAAACATTTTATAGCTATTAAAGTAAATAAAGCTTCGCGGCACCAAATAATGAATATTCATGAATCTGCTATAAATCTTGATTTATTCACACCCAGGTAACATTTAGAGATCTGTATGTTATATATATTATTAATAAAAAGATTTTCTGCTTGATTTTTGATTATGTTGATTATGCTATGAAAATATGCAGTTGGGCTTAAAATTTTTAAAGTATGATAAAAATACTAGTTTTGATCAGTAATTGCTTTAATTGAGCTAAAAGAATATATAAAAAAGCATAATTTGGTAAAAGTACTGCCTGGCTTAAGGCGTAAGAATGAAAAAACGGAAAACTTATTTACATAATGTACAAAAGGTGTGAGCCAGCCATCGGGAAAAAACAACAATGAGTTTTAATAAAGGAAGCGTGACCTCTGGCGGTATTTGAATCTATGAAATATAATTTTGAATAAAATAATAATTTAATATAACACACTTATATATTAAGTAATAGAAAGAAATATATTGAATTGAATAAAAGATTTATTTGCCAATATTTCGGTTGGCAGATTGCCAACCTTTATCAAGGCATTACATTTTTGTATAAAAAATTTCAACTGTGATATTATAACACTATGCGGCGCTGAGTTTTTTTTTTATATAAATAGGTAATGTATTGGATAAAGGTTGGCGTTTAGCAAACTGAAATATACCAAATAAATATTTTGTTCAATCCAATATATTTATTTTATTCCAATATATACCTTTTTATTATCTAATGATTTAAATATGGATTACCCCCTATTTTCAAATATATATATTATATAATCTAAAATTCAAATATTTTATTTTTGAAAACATGTATTTTACTTTCATCATTGACTATTCTTTTATTTTTGACCATAGATTTAGAACATAACACTTTGAATATTTGTTGTAAATATATATAGTTAATCTACCTATTTTATTTTAATTCACGAATAAATTCTATATTAATGTGATAAATAATTTCATGTGTAATTTGCTTCAAATAATTCAGGGTAAAGACTACTTGATAAGTAAATAATTTATTTCTTATTTTCACGACTGTACCTTCAATTCTCTATCTTTTTCAACTAGAAAACAAAATATTAATAACATGTATATAATGAAAAGATTCGTATTTATTCAGTGAATAGTTTTATATGTATTTTTATATTTCAGAAAGAACATAATACACACAAAGAAAACGTTACCTTATCTGATCGCAAGATTGTATGAAATCGTAAAATGAAACACGTTCAATCTATATATCGCAATAAGAGAAATACTTATGATTGTGTACATGGTGTGAAAAATATCAATAACTAAATATTTTTGAGATTGTGTATGTCAAAATATTACCAATTTATTTTAAATAAAGCACATTATAAATATTGAGAAATTGAATGAATTATTAAAGGGGGGGGGTGTGTGTGTGTTAATAAAAGCTACTTTTGAAATATTTTTAAAATATCTTTTTTGATTCTCTTATATCCATGTATGCCTCTTTATCGATTATTTTTGGCAAGAGTTTCTTGCATTTATAAAGAGTTACTGAGAGAGAATTTATGAAGAGTTACTGGATTACTCTCCAAATAGAATTAAAGAAAGAATATAGAAATGATATTTTCCACTCACCTATCAAAGTGGTTCTATATTTGCTCTAGAGAGCGCCATCTTTTTTATATACAAATTTCACAGCTGTGATGACGACAACAAAATTGTGGATTGGTCCTTCAACAGATGCAGATTATTGGTTACCATTTTATTGGATTATATTTTTTTTCCATGAAATGTACATATATTTATTTTTTATTAATATAAACAATAACAATAAAACGCCAATTGAAGTATCTCATACGAACTTTATTTGCAAGCTTTCGGACGCATGCGTCCTTCTACAGGCTTTACGATGAGTAAACAGAAAGAAGCACGAGATGAGTATTAATAGGATATTTTTGCAAATATTTTTATACTATTAATACTTATCTAGTACTTCTTTAGGTTTTCTCATCGTAAAGCCTGTAGAAAGACGCATGCGTACGAAAGCTTTCTAATAAATTTCGTATAAGACACCCCTATTCAATTGGCGTTTTATTTTGCTATTTTATTTAGAAGAGTTTAATTTAGTCGATAAACAATAGTTGTGGTTTATAATACAAATCATGCTTGGTGGCTCTCATACAAGGGAGAAGAGAGTCTTAAATAGTAATTTCCTTATTGCATATAGTACAATTACTTTTACTCCCTTTGACATACTTTGTTAAGGTTCCTCAACAAAAAAGGTCATACTTCAGAGGACTGTATAGGTTTTAACTACCCAGGCGGTGATTCCAATGCCCAGGCGACACCCCAATGGTGATTCCAATGCCTCAGCCAAGGAGAGAATAAAGCACTACTAAATTACTATTCACACTGATACTTTAATTAAAAAAACTCAATTATATACAAAGATAGTGAGCGGTCAATATTTACATAATCACAGAAAAATTAATAAATAAAATAATATCTTAGAAAACTCAACATTCTTCATATAAATATTTTAATTCAATTTTTATATAGTAAATCATATATTAAATATATATTATAGATAGAAATATCAAAATAACAATATATTAAAACATATATAAAACACTTAATACAAAGCAATAACGCGACATCTATATAGATAATACCGTAACAGAGTTTTCCATTGTTAAGTCCTGAGCTATCTCCTCCGAAGATTCTGAACTACACATAACAATCTGTATACCAAAATTTTCGTTATTTTTTTCTTCGTATGATAGGCCTGTTTTTATTTTCCTAATGTTAACAGTTATTTTTATTTTTTAATTTAATCTATTTTACAATCGTAGATTTTTTGCATTTATCATCATCAATTCATTTGTTTTGAAATGCGTAAAAATGTGTTTTGAAATAAAATATATTTCTGATTCATTTGATTATGTAAGTACTTTGTTATAGTTTTTCATTTAAATATATAAATTTTTCGAATTGTAGATTGAATTATTACTTTTATTCTATAATAATTATCTTTTATAAGTGTTTGTTATAGTTTTTCATTTGAATTTAGCACAATTTTTGTATCTGGTTATCTTTTTTGGCATCTTTTCATCTCTCTTTGGCATCTTTTTTTTTTCTCATTAATAAGACCTAATCCAAATAATTTAATAGTGTGTGACGTTTCAGCAACAGCATCAGACAGAAGAATAAATGAACTAAAGAATAAAATCTCATTTTTTCTTTTGTCTGATGATGGTGGCATTTGGATTAGGTCTTATTTTTTTTTATTAATTTGTTATAGTTTTTCATTTGAATTTAGCTCCATTTTTGTGTCTTATTTCTTCTTTATATTAAAACTTAGAATTAAGCTTTGCTTTTTTATATACATGTTTATTACACATTTAGCAATACTTTTTCTTTATATTTGCTCTTATTTACTCATTTTTTTACTCTTTCACAATCATATTTTGAAAATGGCTAAATGGCTTCACTTCTCCCTATTTGCTTTTGTAGCTTTTCTTATAAAAAAAATATTAGAACTTAGAATTAAGCTTTGCTTTTTTATATACATGTTTGTTACACATTTAGCAATATATATACCAAAATATTTTTTTGAATACTTACCTCTTTTAGTGAATTTTTGTCAGGGGGGCTGCAAAAGTGCCGTACTTATGCAGTATTTTGATGCTTTTCCTGTGAAAAGGATAATGAAATTTAAAATTAAGCTTTGCTTTTTTATATACATGTTATTTACACATTTAGCAATATATACACAGAAATATTTTTGGAATATTTAACTTTTTTGGTGAATTTTTGTCAGGGAAGCTATGGACTGCCGTAATCATGCATTATGTTGATGTTCTTCTCATAAAAAAAATATTTGGGTTTGGAATTGGGCTTTGCTTTTTGTATACATGTTTTTTACATATTTAGCAATTTACACACAGAAAAATTTTGGAATATTTAACTTTCTTGGTGAATTTTTGTCAGGGAAGCTATGGACTGTCGTAATCATGCGGCTGCAAAAGTGCCGTACTTTTGCAGTATTTTGATGCTTTTCCTGTGAAAAGGATAATGAAATTTAAAATTAAGCTTTGCTTTTTTATATACATGTTATTTACACATTTAGCAATATATACACAGAAATATTTTTGGAATATTTAACTTTTTTGGTGAATTTTTGTCAGGGAAGCTATGGACTGCCGTAATCATGCATTATGTTGATGTTCTTCTCATATAAAAAATATTTGGGTTTGGAATTGGGCTTTGCTTTTTTGTATACATGTTTTTTACATATTTAGCAATTTACACACAGAAAAATTTTGGAATATTTAACTTTCTTGGTGAATTTTTGTCAGGGAAGCTATGGACTGCCGTAATCATGCGGCTGCAAAAGTGCCATACTTATGCAGTATTTTGATGCTTTTCCTGTAAAAAGGATAATGAAATTTAAAATTAAGCTTTGCTTTTTTATATACATGTTATTTACACATTTAGCAATATATACACAGAAATATTTTTGGAATATTTAACTTTTTTGGTGAATTTTTGTCAGGGAAGCTATGGACTGCCGTAATCATGCATTATGTTGATGTTCTTCTCATAAAAAAAATATTTGGGTTTAGAATTGGGCTTTGCTTTTTTTATATACATACTAGCCGAGTGACCCGGGCAACGCCCCGGGTTTACCCGAAGGACCCGCAGGTGAGAAACTATAGAAGAAAAATTTTAACAAATCAGAAAATGAAATTGCAAACAACAGAACTACACTACTTTAAGGACATGAGAGCACATGCACTGTATCACCATACGTGTACCATTTTCAAAGACCCTGCTTAGGATTAAAACTTCTCAGAAGCATAACAATAGTACCAACCTAGAGGTTAACTGGTGTGGATGCATTCCTCTGGGAGTGAGACTATTGAGAAATTCAGTAGGGAGTTATTTTGCTTCTCCGCATTCTAACACTCCAACTGTTAACACTGTGGAAACACTGACTCATGTTTGGTAAGCAATTTCAGGGAAGAAACTATAGACATTGGATTAAATAAATTATTAATTAAATTGCATTAAATAAAAATTATTAGATTTAAATAAATATTATTAGAGTGAAAAAAAAAAGAAAGAAATTAACAAATTAGAAAATAAAATTTCGAAAAATACAACTATATTGCAGATAAGATAAGAGGACCTTATTAAAAAATACATAAACAAACTGTAATTCGACACTCGATAATTCGACACTTTCGATAATTCGACCATTTTAAAAATCAAATTTACAAGGTTGATTGTTGTTTAAATACAACTTTGCTTTTGCATGCATAAACACAGGCTCTTGTAGCAAGAACCCAAATATTATTTATAGTCATAGCAAAAGCCAACTTTAGTGAAAACTGATGCCTCTTCAGAATGAATGGAAGACTGAAATCTGAAGGAGCAGAAGATATGGGTCATTTATACTTTCACCAATGCCTTTAGGATCTTTGCGATGGAACGCGTATGGTGTTTCAGCGCATGTGCTCTCATGTCCTTGAAGCACATATACTGACAGTGCCCAAAGTTGAACACACTGTATAGTGTCTGAAATATCTTTGGCCCCTTCGGATACCAACCTTCGCTTCATTCTAGAGAGGCGTTAGTTTTCATGTCATATCTGTAATATAGTTTTGTTGTTTGCAATTTTCTTTTTTTTTTTTTCCTTTCAAATATGTATCCACTCTGAAATATAGTTTGTAAATTTTTATTCCAATTTATTTTCTTATATATATATGTTTTTTTTTCATTTCCAAAATATTTATTTATACTTTCACCAATGCCTTTAGGATCTTTGCGATGGAACACGTATGGTGTTTCAGCGCATGTGCTCTCATGTCCTTGAAGCACATATACTGACAGTGCCCAAAGTTGAACACACTGTATAGTGTCTGAAATATCTTTGGCCCCTTCGGATACCAACCTTCGCTTCATTCTAGAGAGGCGTTAGTTTTCACTAAGGTTGGCTTTTGCTATGACTATAAATAAGGCTCAAGGCCAAACCTTGGCTACAAGAGCCTGTGTTTACGCACGGACAACTTTATATGTGGCTTTTTCAAGTGTGCGAACATTAGATAGCATACATGTAAAGATGACCCATATCTTCTGCTCCTTCAGATTTCAGTCTTCCATTCATTCTGAAGAGGCATCAGTTTTCCCTAAAGTTGGCTTTTGCTATGACTATAAATAATATTTGGGTTCTTGCTACAAGAGCCTGTGTTTATGCATGCAAAATCAAAGTTGTATTTAAACAACAATCAACCTTGTAAATTTGATTTTTAAAATGGTCGAATTATCGAAAGTGTCGAATTATCGAAAGTGTCGAATTATCGATAGTGTCGAATTACAGTTTGTTTATTTATTTTTTAATAAGGTCCTCTTATCTTATCTGCAATATAGTTGTATTTTTCGAAATTTTATTTTCTAATTTGTTAATTTTTTCTTTTTTTTTCACTCTAATATTTATTTATATCTAATAATTTTTATTTAATGCAATTTAATTAATAATTTATTTAATCCAATGTCTATAGTTTCTTCCCTGAAATTGCTTACCAAACATGAGTCAGTGTTTCCACAGTGTTAACAGTTGGAGTGTTAGAATGCGGAGAAGCAAAATAACTCCCTACTGAATTTCTCAATAGTCTTACTCCCAGAGGAATGCATCCACACCAGTTAACCTCTAGGTTGGTACTATTGTTATGCTTCTGAGAAGTTTTAATCCTAAGCAGGGTCTTTGAAAATGGTACACGTATGGTGATACAGTGCATGTGCTCTCATGTCCTTAAAGAAGTGTAGTTCTGTTGTTTGCAATTTCATTTTCTGATTTGTTAAAATTTTTCTTCTATAGTTTCTCACCTGCGGGTCCTTCGGGTAAACCCGGGGCGTTGCCCGGGTCACTCGGCTAGTCTATATATAAACAAATAAAAACATTAATTTGCGAATGTTCCCTTTCTCAAATAAATCAAATTTCTACAAATGTAATTCTACTGTCCTCAATGCTTATGTCTATTGTTTGCTTAAACCCCATTTCTAAGATTCCACCCTTTAGTGTAGCATATATAAGCAAAATGATCCAATATAGTATTAGATCTCTAAAAAGGCGATCTGGTACATTAAAAAAAATGGCGAAACAGCTGGGAGGGTTCACCACTGATGAGCCAAGCTCTCTCAATATTTTTTCATCGCAGTTAGGACAATACAAAGTGTGATATATTTGTAAAAAGAAACATTGGCGTCCTAATGTTTTCATTTGTTTATAAAACACTACCTTATAAAGAACGTTCAAAAAGGTTTTTTTTTTATATTTAGCGAAGAATGGCTCAATATTTGACATAATGGCATGCCAAATACTTATCAATTGTATAACCTCACAATCAGTAAAGTTTCTAAACGAAAGAACTTTCTTTTTAAAATAAAACGTGAAGTTTATTTCCATTTATACAGCAACATACCACGAGAACTTAAATGAGAGTTAAAAAGAATGAAATTATCTAGGAAAAATTCGTATATGTAGGAATAGAAGAGTTGACCTAGTATTTTAAGAGTTTAAAGAACGCATACAAACGTAATAATAAATGAATAAATGATACAATCTAACATGAATATTTATTTTTATTAGGAATTTCAAATGTGCCAAAAGTCTGGTTATTTGCACTCGCTGGTGGGTTTGGACATTTTTAAGAATCGGGGTTCATTGGAGCATTTTTTTTTATTAGAAAAAAAGTGCCCGAAACGCGGGATTCAATCCCAAGTCGTAGCGGTCGAAAAACCAACGGTTTAGAATACCCTTCAACCGACATCCGTTTTGAAATAATTGAATTAAGAAACTATGTAACGTATGGCCTGAAAGAACCTTTCTGTAATATTCTGCCCAATATATTTGAAGATAACAAGC
>CP092868.1:39791985-39820570 GCA_030710605.1 Cordylochernes scorpioides | reverse complement strand
ATATCTGGGGCATACTCCGGGATCTACACATTCATTCTTAGTTAGATAATATAAGGCAATAAGATGTCATATATTAAAGATAAAACCTATTTACATGCATGATTTATTTTTCAAATAAAGTACACCTCTTACTGCCTTCATATTCCGTGATTAAAATATTGAGAAGACCTGGCTAATTAGTGATGAACCCTTCCAGCCTTTTAGCCAGTTTAGTATATCTGCATAAAAATCTACTATTCTTGAAGCGCATGTCTACGGTTTATTGAATATAATGACAATATTTTAATCTATAATTTCATAATATATGTAATATTGTTGCAAATGTGATCCTGCCGACGTATGGATGAACTGGCAGTCGTGTATGTGAGGGGAGTGTTGATGTTCTTCCCACACGCTGACAACAAAAAGCAGAGGCAGGGCTAGATGTTAGCACCAAGAGTGATCGGTGATATAATTGGAAGATATGTGACATATACTGAAAGTGTCATTATTATACAGTTTAAAATATACGATATATATATATATATATATATATATACAGAATAGTCAATGACAAAAGCAGAGCTATAAAAACTGTATGTTTGATTAAACTGGCTAAACTGATGAGAGGTTTTACTACTGATGAACCAAGCCATCCCTTTTATCGCAGTAAGGAAAAGAAGAGATTTTTTTTTAAATTCGTGTTGTTTTATTTCTTGCATATTTGTTTGAATAACAATAATAGAAAATATTGAATATAATGACAAATTTTCAACCTATCACTTCAGAATATACAGATTATATCGTATATACAGATTAGAGTCAAATACAATAGTAGAGCTATAAAACGGTATGGTAGATTAAACTGGCGAAACTGATGAGAGGTTTTACTACTGATGAACCAAGCCATCTCAATATTTTTATCGCAATAAAGAAGAGAAGAGATAGTTATTTCTTTTTCAAAATTCGTGCCGTTTTATTTACATGGCGAAACTAATAGAAGAGGGTTTACTACTGATGAACCAAGCCATCTCAATATTTTTTATCGCAGTAAAGAAGAGAAGAGATAGTTATTTCTTTTTCAAAATTCGTGCCGTTTTATTTACATGGCGAAACTAATAGAAGAGGGTTTACTACTGATGAACCAAGTCATCTCAATATTTTTTATCGCAGTAAAGAAGAGAAGAGATAGTTATTTCTTTTTCAAAATTCGTGCCGTTTTATTTACATGGCGAAACTAATAGAAGAGGGTTTACTACTGATGAACCAAGCCATCTCAATATTTTTTATCGCAGTAAAGAAGAGAAGAGATAGTTATTTCTTTTTCAAAATTCGTGCCGTTTTATTTACATGGCGAAACTAATAGAAGAGGGTTTACTACTGATGAACCAAGCCATCTCAATATTTTTTATCGCAGTAAAGAAGAGAAGAGATAGTTATTTCTTTTTCAAAATTCGTGCCGTTTTATTTACATGGCGAAACTAATAGAAGAGGGTTTACTACTGATGAACTAAGTCATTCCAATATTTTTTATCGCAGTAAAGAAGAGAAGAGATAGTTATTTCTTTTTCAAAATTCGTGCCGTTTTATTTACATGGCGAAACTAATAGAAGAGGGTTTACTACTGATGAACCAAGTCATTCCAATATTTTTTATCGCAGTAAAGAAGAGAAGAGATAGTTATTTCTTTTTCAAAATTCGTGCCGTTTTATTTACATGGCGAAACTAATAGAAGAGGGTTTACTACTGATGAACTAAGTCATCCCTTTCATCGCAGTAAGTAGTAGATATGTTTTATTTGAAAAAGATATTGTGCTTTGTTTATTTCTTGAATATCTGTTTGAATAACAATAATAGGAAATGATTTTTACGAGCGTAAACTGATATAAATTTATCAACGTTCTCTCAATTAACTTTTATTCAAATAATTATGTCAAAATCATATTGGAATAATATTTAATACATTTCTCTCAGGGCTAATTGTGATGGCAAAATGAGAAATACGTTTGTAAAATCTCTTTTTTTCTCTTTTGGGAACGGCTTCAGAGTGTCATATTGTCACAAAGTACTTTAATTGAACTATTTTGTAGATATGTAAATGTTCTAACTAGTTTTCTATTAATTCATTTTTTTGTGTTTGGGTCTATGTAAATATTTGAGAAATAGTTTTTAGGCTGGCTCTCTAGAATAAGAGAGACAAAGTATATAGATTTTGTTTGATTTTTTTTCTATTTGACAGTGTGTTGAATAAAACTTACTTTTGAGTTTGCTTCGTGATTCCATGGCTTACCAGCGACAGAATTAAAAAAAAAAAAAAGATCGTAACAATATTGTAACTTAATATTCCTCAAAGAAATATAATTCACTGATTATGTAGCTGATGGCTTACGCTATGTTTAGTAATAAATATCAAATATATCTTGAAGATAGAGGTTGACTGGCTGGTATTCATCGCTCTTGAAAAAAGAGATACTTTGGCCAGTAGAGTTCACTGTCCGAAGAGAGTATCTCTTTTTTCAAGAACAAATATCAACTATGTTCAAATCTAAAAGCTTGAGGGATGAGTTTCTTTTGCAAATAAATTTATTTCGAGCTTTCGGGCAACGCCCTTCTACAGGAAAATTAAAAATAAAATAAATTAAATTATATTACACTGCGATTAAGCGAGGCAAATGTATAACGAACTATATACAATAAATATCAGAAACAAACACACGTAAGACTACTCATGCGTCAGATACAAATGAATAAATCAATAAACTGAAATTTTTTGATATTTGTGTATATATATCGAATTTAATGTCTAAAATATGAATTGATGTAGAATCGGACTAAGAATATGGCATATTTTGGAAATATAGGACAGAATAACAATTGAGAGAGAGAGAGAGAATTTGTGGTCTTTAAGTTTATGATACAGTGGGGGGTTGTTTTTTAAATTTTTAATTATCGTAAAGATAGAGGCTGCCTGGCCAGCATTCATAGTTCTTCAAATTAAATATACTTCGGCCAGTAAATCTTTTTATTATCTCGAGGTTTCGAAGAAAACTTTCAATTTTTGTTCGCTTCTGACGAGGACAAAATATTTTGTCGAATCGTCGAGATAATAGAAAAGATTTACTAGCCGAAGTATCTTTAATTTGAAGAATTAAATTTTAATTCTGATAAAGGCATCTCCTTATCGTGCAAATGAAAGTTGCTGATGGCTTGCGCCATCTATTGGAATAAATATCAACTATTCTCGTTGATTTTTTAATTATTTCAGAATTTTTAATTGTTGTATAAAATTTATTGAATACCATTTATCGATAAATTAAGAAAAGCCAACCCCTCGTATGCGTATATGGCTGTTTTCAGTTGGATTCCGCTGTACCTCAATGACCAAAACTAATTTTTTGAAAATCGAGAATTTGATATTTAAGGCCATAAGTACGTGACAACGTAAGACGATATGAAAAATAGCATTTAAGAGAAATTGTACTGGTATCTATTGGGTGCATTAAAAAAAAGATGAAGTGTATTTTCCCCCTAATGTAATCATATTGTAACAAAGTATTTATTATTTAATCAGCAGAGTATTATTTTTTTATGCTTATATTTTGCTATACTCTGTACACTTCCCTCTTTTGCTTATCATTTGTTTATCATTCATAGTTTGTCCTTGCCTTAAATAAATTGCTGTGTCTTCCTGAAGTTTGTCTTTCCTAATTTTCCACGTGGCAATATAATACCAGTACAATTTAGTTTAGAGCATTATTATTTTTATGATATATTGTTTATCTAATATATTTTTTTCGTAAATATATCTATTGTATATCTTTAAAGTAGTTTATATTTTAATTTTTTCTAGTTATCGATCTCTGTGCTATTTTAGAGTGACTCTTAACTTGAAAGATTCTAATAATTAATTAATGAAGAATTGTAACAATACAAACTTCTCAATTAATAAAATAAGTATTCTAAGTTAGAAGATGAAATTAAAGAGGAATAATGGACAATTGTGTTCTTTTATATTTGAATATTAAATTTTTTGTCAGAGTTTATATGAACACAATTAGTCAATACAAAGATTCTATAATGATAGAAAATAGTCTTACGAGTTTCTTGGGCTTGAATGACATTTGACAACATCAGACAAGAAAGAACTAGAGTCACCAGAATCAGCTTCATCTTGAAGTTTCTGTAAATTTCAAAATTAGAAACTTCTGAGAAAAACCATTAGTTTGTATATGTTATATTAAAATATTATTTTATTTCAAAATTATATTTTATAGATTCAAATACTCTGCTAAATCAACCTCCAAAGGTCACGCCTACCTATAAAAACTCATTGTTGTTGTTTTCCGATGGCCGGCTCAAATCTTTTGTACATTATGTAAATAGGTTGTCCATTTCTTTTATTCTTACGCCTTAAGCCAGGCAGTACATTTTATCAAATTATGTTTTTTTATATATTCCTTTAGCTCAATTAAAGCAATTATTAATCAGAACTATTTTTATTATTATACTTTCAAAAATATTTGCCACGACTGCATTACCATAGCATAATCCTCAAAATATTCAAAAATCAAGCATAAAATATTTTTTATTTATAACATATCTATTATATAAAATTGAATGTCTGTCTGTCTGTTTGTCTGTACTCTATAGATTCAAAAACCATACATCCAATCGCCGTGAAATTTTGGGATATTATTAGGTATATCACCGGGAAGGTTTTTGAAAAATAATTTCCTGAATATCTTTAATATCCTTAGAGTTATTTGCAGATTTGTAGATTTAACTAGCAAGCAGCGCCCCCATTGTGACGATGATAACAAGTTTTCTTATCACTAAGTTTGTTATCTTAAATATTATTTATCAAAAGTAAGATTATCTCAGGATGACACGGGAAAAAATGTTCACTTGATAAAACTATGATTTTCTAATGTAGAAAATTAGGAAAGACAAAATTCAGGATGACACGGCACACAGGAACCCGGAAAAAATGTTCACTTTATCGAGAGATTCAAATTTACGAGTTTCAAATCATCAAAATATATGTTTTTTTTTCAAATAAATTTTTAGAGAATTGTTTTAACAAATGTTCGGTAGACAAACCTTTACTCGGGTAAAACCTCGTATTTGATAAATTCAACAAGAAATTTAGGTCCAAGTTTCTTTACTAACCATGTTGAAGTTCATTTTAGCCCGAAAAATCTAAAGAAATAAAAATAGTAAAAAGAAACTTATACCTAGATTTTTTGTGGTTTTATTAAATTATAAAGGCAGAAATGAACATGTATTAGTTTATCGTAAAGATAGAGGCTGCCTGACCGGCATTCATATTTCTATGAAAAATAGACACTTCGCCTAGTTGGAGTTTTTTATTTTTCTCAACGTTTCGACAAAAATATTTTTTCTTCGTCAGGAGAAGTAAATAAAACATTTGAGAAGGCGTTAAAAATTGTTCTGTAACGCCTTACCAAATGTTTTTTTTATTTACTTCTTCTGACGAAGAAAAAATATTTTTGTCGAAACGTTGAGAAAAATAAAAAACTCCAACTAGGCGAAGTGTCTATTTTTCATATAAATATGTATTAGTTTATATATAAAAATTAGGGGAAAATATATTGATATGTGTTTGTTTTTTTGAAGTGATGCGAGCTTTCGGGAAACCAAATATGACAACAATGAAGCCATTTTCAAATTAAAAAGAAAAGAAAAAAACGCGTTTCTCAACAACCTATTTTTCTTATTTGAAGAATTACTGTTTATCTATATTATCCGCTTATAAAATATATACTCTTCATTTAGTTATAAATTTATACAACTCTTTCAGAAGATAACTATTATTAAAAATAATAAACAAGTATCAAAATATTTTTAGCGTTCCGATAACTATTAAAAATAACATATTTTAACCCATCTCGATGAGTAATGTATGGAATAAATTATCTTTCTGAATCATTTGTTCCTGTTGATTGTCATTAACTAAGATGTTTCCGGTTTGATTCTTAGTTACAACATTAACCAAACATTTTTCATCTTGTGGTTTGTAAGAAATCTGGTGATATATCTATATATCTTTGAATAAAAAGGCATATATGGATAAAAAAATCATTTATTTTACTAATATTTCAGGTGGCTGAACGCTACCTTCATCAAGGTATTATAACATTTTAAGGTTTATGATTCAAATTGTAATAGACATCTTTGGATATTGTAGAATATCATTACTGTTTATATCTAAAAGGTTGTACATATAGGTCAAAATATAAGCAAATTCATAATACATATTTTGACTCTAATTGAAATCTAATAGACTTAGGTTTGTGAAAAAGCCACATATAGATGGTTTTTAAATTTAAAATTTTCATTCTAGAGAGTATAGTTTCAAGTTCTAGAGTCCAAGTAAATTAAATTCATTTTTAACTTCAATCTGTCAATTTGTATATAGGCCCCTTGTGAAATTTTATATTTATATAAGGTAAAAAAAATTGTAAATAGTGCAGAAAAATTATTAAAGATTTCATTTAATCTTAAATATTAGATAAAAGATGAATATTAAAATATAATGATACATATTCGACAATTAATTATATTTTGAAATTCATTCTAAAGAAATATTCATGTGCTTATACTATCTTAGAAGAGAAAGAACCGACTATAGGTCTTCTTCTTTCTTATCTCCACTCAATCATATAAGGGTGTCAAGCTTGTAAAGTTGACAACCATCATGATTGGGGGAAGTAGAATGCGTCTGCCTTTGTCATTAAGACTGGGAGCACTACTCAGTTGGCGGCCGACTTAGCTCCAAAATAAATGGCCGCCTCTGACATGAGGAACAGACGCCATGTGCAGCTGCTCCTAACATGAAGTACAAACGCTGCTTATCCCTGGATGAGGAGCCCTTACAGGGTACTATCAGCCGGGCCAGCTGAGCCCAGGTTTTTTAATTTTCTTGTTACTGCTTCCCCTCCTCCTTTTTCATCCGGGCTTGGGACCGGCAAAGGCGGAGTTCCGACTATAGGTAGTTCAGTTCTACCCTTTATTAAGACCTTTTCAAGGTTCCTAGTAAATCTATTTACAAAGCAAAAGTCCATTATTAAACTCACTGAAGGTTAGACTTGAGTAAGTGTCACGTGTCACAGAATCCATTTAAGCTCTCTCTATCAATTTAAACAAACTGATCAATTCAGACTTTAAATATAGTTCCTTATTATATATAGACGGCAATTTTTATCATTAAACTTCCAACATTTCATAAAGAATCAAAGACCAAAGTATAAAATGATTGAAAGATAACATCTGTGTTACGACTACTAGAGTAGTCAACTTTATTTATGTAAATAATTTTGTAATTTAAAAACTAAAGGAAAAAAGTATGAAAAATTATTTGAATGTATAATTAGACCGTGTTTTTCAATAAAAAAAGAGTTCTGGGTAAGTTTTGTATAATTGATAGTCACCCTTAGAGCTTCTTCCTTGGAGTTGCGGAGCTGGTCAAGTAGCTGGACTAAACACTAGGTTGTCTCACAAGGTAAAGAGAGACAATATCTATATTGAGAAGAAAGAGTAACCTCCCCCCCCCCAATAATCTGAATATCAAACTATGTGACATAGGATGACAAGTGTTGTTGACACAACGCTGTGATGTCGTCAGCGAAGGTGTTATGCAAACTCGACAATTGAGACAATAATAAATTGATATTATTTCAACATCAACATGTGTGTTATATATTCCCATCCCTGGACACTTTTATTTTTCCATTTATCATTAGTCTTCACAATTCATCCTTTCATACTTCATCCCTAAGGTTAGAAATAATCGTTATTTCTGCTTAAAATAAATTTCGATTTTTCGTTCAAAAGAAACACATGCGGGTTGATTTTTGGATGTCGTTCTACAATTATAAACCGCATTATATTTTATTATATACTAGACGAATGACCCGGGCAACGCCCGGGTTTACCCGATTAAATGTTCTATTCAAACACTATACAAAACTGTGCGCGCGCACAGGGAAGTCACGTGCTCGCCGGCGGCGCACAGGGAAGTCACGTGCTCGCCGGCGGCCAACGGTCGGTGGGAACATGGACTGTCCAACCGGCCGGCAGCCGGACGATTACATTTTCTCGACGGGGGGGGGGGCAGGGAAGTCACGTGCTCGCCGGCAGATCGCCACGCGTTCTAGAGGGCGCTGCTCGTGAGCTAAGTAGAATAATTTGAATATATAGTTTTAATAATTGATTTATATATTATTTAAAATAGCCTATGGTCATCCCCGTTATTTTTTACCTATGTATGGAAATTTTGGTTTGAATTAGTGAACTACTGCGAATTTGTATACAGGTCATACAAACCAACAGACAGACAAACATACAAACATTAATTTATATATATATATAGATATAAATCTACATCAAATATTTAATGAGTGAGGATTTATTTCTTTATCCATTTCTGTATCTATCAGATTATGGGGTATGCAAAAATCAATATCTCAGATTGAATAATAATGACTAATACTCAATGAAATTGAAATTGCATATATATATTTTCAATATAATCATTATAAAACATTGTTATATATTCATTTAAAAGATATTCAAACAAGTTCAACTTTCCAACATAACATATATTGATATATAATTTGTTTATGTATCCGCGAACTTAATGATCTAAAAAGATTTCTAAAAACATTTTATAGCTATTAAAGTAAATAAAGCTTTTAGCGGCACCAAATAATGAATATTCATGAATCTGCTATAAATATTGATTGACTCACCCCTAGGCAACATTTAGAGATCTGTATGTTATATATATTATAAATAAAAATATTTTCTTTGCTTGAATTTTGATTATCTTGATTATGCTATGATAATGCAGTCGTGGTTAAAATCTTTAAAGTATGATAAGAATACTAGTTTTGATCAGTATTTGCCTCAAGTGAGCTAAAAGAATGTATAAAAACATAATTTGATAAAAGTACTGCCTGGCTTAAGGCGTAAGAATAAAAAAATGGAAAACCTATTTACATAATGTACAAAAGGTGTGAGCCGGCCATCGGGAAAAAACAACAATAAGTTTTTATAGGGGAAGCGTGACCTCTGGCGGTCGATTTATCAAGGCATTACATTTTCATATAAAATCTTTTCAACTGTGATATTATAACACTATGCGACGCTGAGTTTGTTTATACAAAAATGTAATGCCTTGATAAAGGTTGGCATTCAGCCAACTGAAATATTGGCAACTAAATATTTTATTCAATCCAATATATGCCTTTTTATTACCTAATGATATAAATATGGATTACTCTATTTTCAGAAATATATAGATATGTTATAAAAACAAATGAGATTTTCTGCTTGAATTTAGATCATGTTGAGGATTATGGTAATGCAGTCGTGGCAAAAATATTTAAAAGAGTTTTGATTAGTGAATTCTTTAATTGAGCTAAAAGAATATATAAAAAAGCATAATTTGATAAAAGTACTGCCTGGCTTAAGGCGTAAGAATAAAAAAATGGAGAACTTATTTACATAATGTACAAAAGGTGTGAGCCGGCCATCGGGAAACAACAACAATGAGTTTTTATAAGGGAAGCGTGACCTCTGGCGGTCGATTTAACAGAGTATTTGAATATATGAAATATATTTTCAAATAAAATAATTTTTAATATAATATATATATTAAATAATAAAAAGAAATATATTGGATTGAATGAAAGATTTATTTGCCAATATTTCGGTTGGCTGTTGCCAACCTTTATCAAGGCATTACATTTTTATATAAATTCTTTTCAACTGTGATATTATAACACTATCCGGCTCTGAGTTTGTTTATACAAAAATATAATGCCCTGATAAAGGTTGGCGTTCAGCCAACCGAAATATTGGCAAATATATCTTTTATTCAATCCAATATATGACCTTTTACTATCTAATGATATAAATATGGGTAACCCTATTTAAATATATATATATATATATATATATATATATATATATATATATATATATATATATATATATACTAGTGGATGTGTACCCGGCTTCGCCCGGGTTTTATCCGAGTGAAAGTTTGCTTAACGAATATTATTGATAATAATGATAATTATATTCGTTACATCATATATTTATATAATATATGAAATTCATTTTTCGAGAAAACATATCCACTCTCTACTGAATAGATTTTTAAAAAGATATACATAAATAAAAATATCTAGAGATATACTACATGATCTTAGCCAAAAGGCCGAAAAACGATATTTTATATATAGAGATGACCTGGCTTCGTGTGTCTTCTGCTCGAGTGAATGTTTCGCTGGTAGAATTTTGTTCCTGCCTACTATTAATCATTATATGGTTTCGCCCGTGGTCTGCTTTAGTGAATATTCTCCAAAAGATTTTTTTAATGCAATCAAGCATGATACGGCAATATTCTCATCATCATTTCTGACAAAAAAATTATTATTGCTCAGTACTTGGTTAAATATAATTTTTCTTGGTTAAAGTGCGACAAAAAACTCTTCCAGATTTAACTCTCTGTCCTGTTCAAATTTCAGCGAGATTAGTTACATATTGAGGGCTTGCATAGCCGACAAACATGTTCCCGGCTTCGCCCGATTTTTACCCGAGTAAAAGTTTGCTTAACAAACATTTGTTAAAACGATTCTAGCAAACATCCAATCCCTACTGAATATATACTTGTCTACACTCTCGATAATTTTTTCCCGGTCCCTTGAAAAATACTCGATAAGTTGAAAAAATTCAGTATTAATTGGTCCACTCGGTAATTTGAAGTTGAAGGAATAGTATCTTGCCACAAACGGAAATTTGTAAATAACTGTATTTAGCGAATGTACCCGGCTTCGCACAGTATTTATCCGAGTAAAAGATTGCCTAACGAACATTTGTTAAAACGATTCTAGAAAACATCCAATCCACCTATATATTGATTTATAAACGTATATAAATATTGTTATATGCGTTTAAATATATTTTTGAAACACATAATTTTTTGAAAATATTTATTATATTTTAAATAAGATATTGTCACTTTTGTGAATTTGATAATTAATTATTTCTTATTTTCTCAATGAATTATATATATTGATTTAAAAAGCAGCTCCGTAAATAAAGATATTTTCACAACAACAATTAAAGTTGCATCATCATTTTTATAAAACAACAGTAAATTAAATTAACAATGTAAAAATATATTTTAACATTACATTTTAACATTTAACACAAAAACGTTACAATTTTTTCTTTAAATATATATTAATATTGAAATGCCAAGTATTTTTTACGTCATTGGAATATTATATTACTAAATTCTCAAATTAAATTTATTATACTTGGAAAACATTTTAGGCATTGTTACAATTTATAAATATAATTTCACCAGACACCGCTAGAGGCGCTGCTTGCGAGTGAAAGTAGAAAATTTGCAAATAAAATTGCAAAGAATATTTATTTCAAATCAAATTCAAACCAGAAATCTTTCCAGTAGTATAGTAAATAACTTCCTAAAGTTTCACGGCGATTGGATAATCTTACCTTTTAAAAACATTCATCGTGTGAACAAACTAACATTCATCGTGTAAACAAACCATGTGTTAATTATTAACCAATCAAATTCATTTATCGTCGCGACCAGTGCTGCGCCCAAGCGGTAAAAGGCTGGAACTAATGCTTTTTGGTTTTTTATTTAAAAAAAAAAAGCACATTAACTTTTTTAGTTTTTTGAATAGCCTATATGTTAAACGAAATCTTCAGCTACCTACATGCGAAATTCCATAATGATTGAGTCAGTAGATTTTGCGTGAAGCGATAACAAACATCGATTTCGCATTTCATTTTTATAGATATAAGGAAGGATATATATATATAATCTAAATTGCAAATATTTTATTTTTTAAAAACATGTATTTTACTTTTATCATTGACTATTCTTTTATTTTTGACCATAGATTTAGAACATAATAGTTTGAATATTTATAAAATAAAAGGACTTAAAAGCGCGAATGTTTCCCCTATACATAAAACGAACTTCTACTTCATATTTGTTGTAAATATGTATAGTTAATCTACCTATATTTTTTTTAATTCACGAATATAGAATTCATTTTATAAATTCTATATTAATGTGATAAATAATTTCATGTGTAATTTGCTTCAAGTAATTCTGGATAAAAACTACTTGATAAGTAAATAATTTATTTCCTATTTTCACGACTGTACCTTCAATTCTCTATCTTTTTCAACAAGAAAACAAAATATTAATAACATGTATATAATGAAAGGATTCCTATTTATTCAGTGAATAGTCTTATATGTATTTTTATATTTCAGAATAAAAATAACAAAGCAAATTTTACCTTATCTGATCGCAAGATTGTATGAAATCGTAAAAGGAAACACGTCCAATCAATATATCGCAATAAGGGAAATACTTATGATTGTGTACGTGGTGTGAAAAATATCAATAACTAAATATTTTTAAGATTGCGTATTTCGAAATATTACAGAATTTCTTTTGAATAAAACACATTATAAATATTGAGAAATTGAATAAAATATTAAATGTTAATAAAAGCTATTTTTGAAATATTTTGAAAATATCTTTTTTGATTTTGATATCCATGTATGTCTCTTCATCGATTATTTTTGGCAAGAGTTTCTTGCATTTATAAAGAGTTACTGAGAGATAATTTATAAAGAGTTATTGAGAGATTTTATAAAGAGTTACTGAGAGAGCATTTCTAAAGAGTTATTGAGAGATAATTTATAAAGAGTTACTGAGAGAGAATTTATAAAGAGTTACTGAGAGAGAATTTATAAAGAGTTACAGAATGAAAATTTATAAAGAGTTAATGAGAGAGAATTTATAAAGAGTTACTGAGAGAGAATTTATAAAGAGCTACTGAGAGAGAATTTATAAAGAGTTACAGAATGAAAATTTATAAAGAGTTACTGAGAGAGAATTTATAAAGAGTTACTGAGAGAGAATTTATAAAGAGTTACAGAATGAAAATTTATAAAGAGTTAATGAGAGAGAATTTATAAAGAGTTACTGAGAGAGAATTTATAAAGAGTTACAGAATGAAAATTTATAAAGAGTTAATGAGAGAGAATTTATAAAGAGTTACTGAGAGAGAATTTATAAAGAGTTACTGAGAGAGAATTTATAAAGAGTTACAGAATGAAAATTTATAAAGAGTTAATGAGAGAGAATTTATAAAGAGTTACTGAAAGAGAATTTATAAAGAGTTACTGAGAAAGCATTTATAAAGAGTTACTGGATTACTCTCCATATAGAATTAAAGAAGGAAAATAGAAATGGCATTTCCCACTAACCTGTTAAAGTGGTTCTAGATTTCCTCTAGAGAACACCACATTTTATAAATGCAAATATCACAGCTGTTATGACGACAACAAAGGTTTGGATTGGTTCTTCAACAGATGCAGATTATTGGTTACCATTTTATTGGATAATGATTTTTCCATGAAAGGTACATATATATTTTTTATTAATATAAACAATAGTTAGCAAAATAAAAGCCCGATTGAAGAGAAGTATACGAACTTTATTAGCAAGCTTTCGGACGCATGCGTCCTTCTACAGGCTTTACGAGGAGTAATATACCCCATAATAGTTCATGAATTTAATAGGTTTAATTTGAGATAACAAGATATCATTCGACTAGCGCGTGACCTCCACCCATACACGTATAATGGCAAAAAATTGTTTATAACACACAAAGACGGTAATATATGTTTTCTCCACCTTCCCATTTCATTAATAGTTAAATATGTAAACATTCTATTACGTAATCTAATATGTAAATATTCTAGCTATTATTATTATTTTTGTTAAATTAAAACTTTATAAAATTAAATATGCAAAAATTATTTTGTATAAAAATAGTATATATACCATCAATCTGTTGTCATGATACTCCTGTGGGAGGACTGACAGGTCCGAAAGCTAGAGAATTTGAGCAAGAAACTAAGCCTTGGAGACTTTATTTCCTTTATAAAACAGAAATATAAAACATTATTAATAGGATATTTATACAAAATTTTCTTATCCTATTAATAATCATCTAGTACTTCTTTCTGTTTACTCAACGTAAAGCCTGTAGAAGGACGCATGCCTCCGAAAGCTTTCTAATAAATTTCGTATAAGATACTCTTCTTCGATCGACGTTTTATTTTGCTATTTAAAAGCGAACAATTTATTTTAGTCGATAAACAATAGTTGTGGTTTATAATACAAATCATGCTTGGTAGCTCTCATTCAAGGGAGAAGAGAGTTTTAAATAGTAATTTCCTTATTGCATATAGTACATTACTTTTACTCCCTTTAACATACTTCATATTAATATTTTTATTCAATTTTTAATATAGTAAACCATATATTAATATATATTAGAGATAGAAATATTAATATAACAATATATTAAAACATAATATAAAAACATAATATTAAAACATAATATAAAAACACTTAATACAAAGCAATAACGTGCCATCTATATATAAACAAATGAAATTATTAAGACGCGAATGTTTCTTTTCACAAATAAAAATCAAATTTCTTCAATGTAATTCTACTGTCCTAAAAGCTTATGTCCCTAGATTACTTGAATACCATTTCTAAAATTCCACCCTTTAGTGTAGGGTATAAAAGCAGAATGATCCAATACAGTATTAGAGCTCTGAAGAAGCGGTTTGGTGGATTAAATTGGCGAAACCGCTGGGAGAGTTCACCACTGATGAGCCAAGCTCTCCCAATATTTTTTCATCGCAGTTAGGACAGTAGAAGTGTTATTTATTTATGGAAAGAAACATTCGCGTCTTAATGTTTTCATTTGTGTATAAAACACTTCTTTATAAAGAATGTTCAAAATTTTTTTTTCAAATATTTAGCGATGAATGGCTTAATATTTGACATAATGTCAGGTCAAATACTTATCAATTGTATAACCTCACGAGTTAGTAAAGTTTCTAAACGAAAAACCTTAGTTTTTAAAATGAAACGTGAAGTTTATTTCCATGTATATAGCAACATATCAGGAGAACTTAAATGAAAGTTAAAAAGAATAAAAATTATCTTGGGCAAATTCGTATATTTTGGGATAGAAGAGTTGACCTAGTATTTTAAGAGTTTAAAGAACGCATACAAACGTAATAATAAATGAAGAAATGATACAATCTAACATGAATATTTCTTTTTATTAGAAATTTCAAATGTACCAAATATTTGGTTACTTGCACTCGCTGGTGGGGTTGTACTTTTTCAAGAAGCGGGGTCCATTGGAGCATTTTTTTTTTATTAGAAAAAAAGTGTCCAATACGGGATTCGATCCCGGGTCGTAGCGGTCAAAACCCAACGGTTTGGACTACCCTTCCACCGACATTCGTTTTGAAATAATTGAGTTAAGAAACTATGTAACGTATGGCTTGAAAGAACCTTTCTGCAATATTCTGGCCAATATATTTGAAGATAGCAAGAAAACCATATTTTAGAAGATGTATTCTATATTCTACTTATTGTTCAAAAATATGCACCTATATCCCCATCTAAAAAGACTTGCAAAGAATCGTGAAAATTGTTGTTAAAGAATATCCGAATTTCTATCAAACTGAGAAGAAACTTTATGAAAACCAAAATACCGATAAAACAATTTTAAAAATGGAAACCTTCCATTATTTTGTTATGATGTAATATTTTAAGGTCTATGAACCGAATATGTGCGATTCACCCTCGTTTTTTTTAAATAGGCCACAATACAATGCTATTTAGATTAAATTAACGATATAGTTGGGATAGTACATTAGAAGACACGAAGAAACCTTTTTTAAAAATAAAAAATAGGATGAAACCATTGAATTTTGTAAATGGTAGATATGGAAAGTAAAATGTCTTCAAATAATTTTATATAAAATTCATTTGTTTCAAAATCAAATTATATTTAAAATTAAGATCAACAATGGGTTTGAAGAGACGCCATTTCTAAATGGCAATTTTCACTAGAAGACGATAAAATTGATTGGATTTGATTTTAATGATCAATTTATAAAGATATAAAAATGTTCTTAATTGATTTTGATGATAGCAGATACAATAAGGAACTTAGCGATACCTGAACGGTGTTCTTATCACAACATTTCTCTTCCATTTATAAATAAATGGATTACTTCAACCAAGATTAAACAACTTGAATCCATTTGGGGTTCGTGAAGACAATCAGAATTATTCATATATGAAATATATATATTTCAGACAAGAATAAAGTCCTGATGAAGATAACCCGATGACCAAATAGTTCAAAACTTGCTGACTTCGAATCTGCGAATATGATGCCAAATTTATATGTTATTCTCCAAGAACCTGATTATTTACTTTCTGAGGTAATGGATCAATCAAATGAAATATGGATTTTATTCAATCAAATCTAAGTTACGTGCCGAAATAATTAACATCATTCATGATATTTCCACTCAGTAAGGAAAACATTCAATAAATATATTGAGATTTTTTTTCTGATATACGAAAGTTAATTTTCAAATTTGATATTGAAAAAAAGTTTGAAATGATCGATTTCCATGATTATATGTGAAATAGAAAAATTAATTCTAGAATTTCCAAGAAAAAAAAACTGTGGACATGGCTCGCAAGTTACAATGCAAGAAAATGTAGATGAAAAACAACTACTATCAAATACAATTAAGAGTTCTTATGTGTCTACGTCAGATAATAAGTTAATTTTACTTTAAAAGAAACTTTAAAATTATTAGAATAATTGCACGCACAATTTTATATATATTTGATTTAAATAAAATTCAAAATATTTGCTGAGTTTTTCTACTCAGATATTGGGAGCAAAGCTTTCACGCGGCCGCGCTTCATCAGGCCACTGGCTCCCTAAAGGCGTGCAACACACATATACATATGGTAATTTAAACCAACAACCCTATATTGTATAATACCTATAACGAGATTGTCATGTTGTATATAGAAACACATCTATAAATAATTATACGCATGATTGACATGTGTCATTGCATCACCATGTGTAATTTGTACAAACTGAGGATAAATAAATAAAACTATGTAATAGATTAAGAGCTGAGTTAAAGCAAGATTGAGAAGTTCAAAAACGTCTAAAATCGAGAGAGAAATCCAACAACCCTAAAGAGGAATTTGGCAAGTCGTTGCCATCAAGGTCAAAGGGTGCAGAATAGCGCAGACGCCCCACGCCCTTTGGACCCGTTCAAAGTTCAAATTATCGCATGTCTCCCTCCTCGGCAAAGGTATATAAAACCTCGGTTTTTAGCCGAACAGACAGTCTCTTCACCATCGGCCTGAGCCCTTGTCGGTTGTAGCCAGGTCCACCTCATCGACCATGTAAAACAGTAAAAATTCTCCTAACTCCATCTTGCTCTTAGCTCGACTCCTATCTGTTTACGGAACTTTCCTACTACAACTGGGTCTCTTCGTTTTTTTGTGTGTGGACATTCCCAAGCTTTCCACTCTGCCTCGACCACGACTGCTTGTACTCTGTGAGAACTGTTAAAGGTCCTCCAAGATGCAGAGAGGTACTGGAAAACTCTCCACGCCCTGACTGACCCTCTCGATTACTACTGGTTTGACCCTCGGTTACCACAGCTATAGCGAGAGTTGACAGGATCTCATCACAGATAAGTCGACAAGACCTTATCACAGAAGAGTCGACAGGACCTCATCACATACATATATTGTTTTATTTAATTTAATTATATTTTGAAATCTAGAATTAATGTGATATATAAAGTTATAACAAACTCTATTCATTTTTTTACAAAATATTTGCAATTTTATCAATTGTTCACCAGCATCCAAACGCGTATTAACACAAATACACATTTATTTTATTGAGAAAGAAGATTTTGTGTCTAGTCTTGAATAACATATATAAAGGAACATATGTAAATTGAAATGGCCACCTCAAAATTAGGGTCCTAATTATGATTCGATGTACTTGTGATTGCAAATATTCTTGAATCCTATTAGATTGTAAATATTTATTTTATTACCATACCACAAAATATCCTTTATTGTAAATATTGTTATAATAACACACAATAACTGAATAGAAAGATTTTAAAATGATAGATTTACATACTAGTTATATTTGTTTGACAAATGGCTGTCGCCATCAGACAAGACAGAACTAGCGCCACTATAATCAGCTTCATCTTGACGTATCTGTAAATAAACCATTATGTCAGCATTCATACATCTAATATAAAATTCTTTAATACAGGAATTATTATTAGGAAATATTAAGAAATATTGCAACATGAAAGTTTTTATTTCTTTTCTTCCACCCTCTGTATATATATGTGGTATAATAAGGTGGGAAGAGAAATAAAATCACACCACAATTTGGAAAAGAAACACAGACAACCAGAGAGAGAGGGGCCCGGCACAGCCGGGCGGCCGTTCGTGTCGCACACAATCCCCAACTGTCCTGAAGTCCCAAGGTGTTAACTGACGGGCTCCAGTTGTCGCCCCTTGGAATGTCGCTGCTGTTTTAAGTGACCGGACTTTATATCCCGTCTCTCTCTGAGGTTTCTGTAGGCTTGCTTTATTATTCCTTAAAGAGTATATATTATGACATATATATATATATATAGTATACTGTATCATCATCTCTCTAGACTATCTTTTATATACGAAAAAAAAAAATTTCAGAACTGTACATTCTCAATTGTGAAATATTTCCTAAGATATTTTTCTTCATAAAGCGTTTTTTCTATTTTTTCTCATGACAATACTTATAGTAATATATAATATCATCTTTTTACTACATATTTCACATATAAATCGTTTATTTCAATTTTATTTCAAAGAATAAATATATATTAAAACAATTTTAATTGTCTTGATTTCTTTTATATAACTTTTTTACTTCTAAATAGTTTTCCGAAATTTATTCAGATTTGTACACATCATGTTATTTTATTTTATTAAATGTTTTATTTCTAGTTGAATTTCTAAGAATTTCTTATTTAAAACTTTCCTATGAATATTCTGACATGTATTTTCATATTTCAGAGAGAAAAAAAAAACTTTAACTTTGTCTTATAGAAAAATCTAAGGTGAAACACGCCTATTTCTTAAATCATCCCAATACATAATGATAGTGTATGGTATGAAGAAAATCAAGAAACAAGTATTTATAAATGAGATAGATTGTGTATGTTGAAATATCACAACATTTCTTTCGAAAACATTAAACTATATAAATATCAAAAATATGTGATTCAGTTATTAAGTGTTGAAAAAGATATACAGTTAAACCTGTCTATAGCGCCTCCTCTTGGGACTCACTAAAATAGGATGCTATAGAGAGAGGGTGCTATAGACAGGTCACTTTTAATGTAAATCGCATCGTACTACGTGTTTAAAATCGGGCGCTATAGAGAGGAAGGCGCTATTTAGAGGGGGCGCCATAGATGAGTTTAACTGTATATTCTAAAATATATTTTTAAATATATCTCTTTTGATTTTTATTTTCCCCCATATATGCCTCTTTATTCAATTTTTCAAGAGGTTTTTTTTTAAAAGATTTACTGAGAGAGCATTTATAAAGATATACTGAGAGAGCATTTATAAAGAGTTACTGAGAGAGCTTTTATAAAGATTTACTGAGAGAGAATTTATAAAGAGTTACTGGGAAAGCATTTATAAAGATTTACTGAGAGAGCATTTATAAAGATTTACTGAGAGATAATTTATAAAGAGTTACTGAGAAAGCATTTATAAAGATTTACTGAGAGAGCATTTATAAAGATTTATTGAGAGAGAATTTATAAAGAGTTACTGAGAAAGCACTTATAAAGATTTACTGAGAGAGCATTTATAAAGATTTATTGAGAGAGAATTTATAAAGAGTTACTGAGAAAGCATTTATAAAGATTTACTGAGAGAGCATTTATAAAGATTTATTGAGAGAGAATTTATAAAGAGTTACTGAGAAAGCATTTATAAAGATTTACTGAGAGAGCATTTATAAAGATTTATTGAGAGAGAATTTATAAAGAGTTACTGAGAAAGCATTTATAAAGATTTACTGAGAGAGCATCTATAAAGATTTATTGAGAGAGAATTTATAAAGAGTTGCTGAAGAGATAATTTATAAAGAGTTACTGAAGAGGGAAATTATAAAGAGTTACTGAAGAGATAATTTATAAAGAGTTACTGAAGAGATAATTTATAAAGAGTTACTGAAGAGAGAATTTATAAAGAGTTACTGAAGAGAGAATTTATAAAGCGTTACTGAAGAGAGAATTTATAAAGAGTTACTGAAGAGAGAATTTATAAAGAGTTACTGGGAGATAATTTATAAAGAGTTACTGAAGAGAGAATTTATGAAGAGTTACTGAAGAGAGAATTTATAAAGAGTTACTGAAGAGATAATTTATAAAGAGTTACTGGGAGATAATTTATAAAGAGTTACTGAAGAGAGAATTTATAAAGAGTTACTGAAGAGAGAATTTATAAAGAGTTACTGGGAGAAAATTTATAAAGAGTTACTGAAGAGAGAATTTATGAAGAGTTACTGAAGAGAGAATTTATAAAGAGTTACTGAAGAGATAATTTATAAAGAGTTACTGGGAGATAATTTATAAAGAGTTACTGAAGAGAGAATTTATAAAGAGTTACTGGGAGATAATTTATAAAGAGTTACTGAAGAGAGAATTTATAAAGAGTTACTGAAGAGAGAATTTATAAAGAGTTACTGGGAGATAATTTATAAAGAGTTACTGAAGAGAGAATTTATGAAGAGTTACTGAAGAGAGAATTTATAAAGAGTTACTGAGAGAAAATTTATAAAGAGTTACTGAAGAGAGAATTTATGAAGAGTTACTGAAGAGAGAATTTATAAAGAGTTACTGAAGAGATAATTTATAAAGAGTTACTGAAGAGAGAATTTATAAAGAGTTACTGGGAGATAATTTATAAAGAGTTACTGAAGAGAGAATTTATGAAGAGTTACTGAAGAGAGAATTTATAAAGAGTTACTGGGAGATAATTTATAAAGAGTTACTGAAGAGAGAATTTATGAAGAGTTACTGAAGAGAGAATTTATAAAGAGTTACTGAGAGAAAATTTATAAAGAGTTACTGGGAGATAATTTATAAAGAGTTACTGAAGAGATAATTTATAAAGAGTTACTGGGAGATAATTTATAAAGAGTTACTGAAGAGAGAATTTATAAAGAGTTACTGGGAGATAATTTATAAAGAGTTACTGAAGAGAGAATTTATAAAGAGTTACTGGGAGATAATTTATAAAGAGTTACTGAAGAGAGAATTTATAAAGAGTTACCGGTTTACTCTCTATATGGAATTAAAGAAAAAATATAGAAATGATATATCCCACTAACCTGTCAAAGTGGTTCTAGGTTTCCTCTAAAAAGCGCATAATTCATATATGCAAATTGCACACCTGTGATGACGAAAACAAATTGTTTGATTGGTCCATAACGAATGCAGACTATTTGTTACCTTTTATGAATAATAATAAGTTCCACGAAGAGTACATATACACATATTACCCTGAACAATAATATGATACAAATCATGCTTGGTGGCCCCCAAACATGGAAGAAGAGAGAGTCTTAGATAATATTTTTCTTATTTAAAAGAGACCTTTACAATGCATTTTAAACTTTAAATTTATTAACATCCTATGACGCGATAGCCCAAACTCAGGGATATTTGGGTCAATACATTTCTAACATCATATCAAATTGGCTATATACAAGGAGAAAGGAGAAAAACATACAAACATACAAAAGTAATTCTCTCAAAATTCCCTTCCCTCTTTTTCCCAGTTCAAAAGATAGTTGCATATATATCTACAAAATTGATTGAAATTTTATGTTTTTTTCACATTTACGAATTCATGTAGCTGTCCGAAGCCACCAAATTAATTAAACTATATTTTAATGTAATTTATGAAAATATTTTAAAATAAATCATTTAGTTAACCATGAAGTAATATATAATGTTTAGAGAAAGATATATATAGTAAAAAAATAATTAAATTTAAAAGCTTTTGTTATAAAAAACGTTCAAAAAGTTTTTTTAATAAAATATTTTATTCAGGATGTGTGTACAGCTCAAATAATAAAACTGAAGGAAACGAGATATTTCATTTTTATAAATACAAATTGAATTTGATTTGAAGTTTACAGCAAAATATACTATAACATATATGTCGTTAACACGGGTAAGACAACAAGTGAGTTGGAAGCAGTCCGGGTTGAGTGGCAAGTAGTGCAGAGTGGGAAGTCCGCACGGGACAGTAAGGACAAAGTTTGGGATCAAAAGACGCTCTCCTAGTACGTCTCACGTGGCACCAGGACCAGGGGAAAGTTGAGGATTAACTGAGGAAAGCTCGGCGTCCTGCATGAAGCCGCGGAGGCAGAGAAGAGCCAAAACGGCGGCCACGAGGGCCGCCGTGAGATGACCACCACCTAGTACTGCGCGGGCCCTGTCCGACAATATCCACTGTAACCTAACTAACTGTCAACATACTGACCAACGCCCCTTCTTTGTCCCTCTCTGGATCCCCCGGGTGTCCGGTGGCAAGCTGGTGTCACTTTGAGACGACTAGAAAAGACGTCATACTTTATTACTTACATATCACATTGTTTAAATTACGATATATATGTATTAAACAAGTCAATAATTCTCCGAAGAAGAGTTTCTTATTTCTTTTTATTGCCAACTCTAGCTTTCGTAGCCCTTCTACCGGAGTACAAATATACAATAATATCACCGTTAGATAACTATTATCATTGTATATATATTCGTATATTTTGGCTGGATATATATAAGTGAAAGGTGGGAAAATTTAAAATTTTCCAAGACAAATTTATTTGAAAAATTTTCCGCAAGTGTTTCTTTTCAACGAAAAATAAAAAAAACTTTTTAAGGAAAAATAACGATAATTTCAAACCTTAGGGATGAGGTATGAAAGGATGAATTGTGAAGAGTAATGTGAAGAGTTTTAAAATCACAAGCCGCATTATATTATATTGTGAAATATGAATGCATCGCCATTTGGAAAGGATGCGCGGGGGGAGGCCCGGGAGGTGCGCGCGCAGTGGAACAGTGGGAGCATGCGCGGATGAGGTGGTTCTTGGCTGCCATTTTTGTAAACATACTGCGCGAGCTCCCGTTATTCTCTTCTTTGTAACCTTACTTTAAATAAACTATATTTAATCTCAACATCGAATTCTATTTAATTTATTCTACTCTACAAAGTGGCGGAGATCAGCTGGGTACCTAAAGAAGAAGAACGCTCTATTAGAAGAAGCAGAAGATTACAAGGACTTACCCCCGACAACACAGCGACGATGAACAACAGAAGCGAGGCGACCACTCAGGTGAGTCCACTCTTTTGTCAGAATGTGGTGCGGAACCCTTCCATGTTCTCTGGTGAGATCAGCGAAGACCCCCAAGCCTGGCTGAAAGGTTATGAGAGAGTGGCAAAACATAACCATTGGGACGATTCGCTCAGTCTGGCTAACGTGTACTTTTATCTACACGGTACCGCTCAACGGTGGTACGAAAATAATGAGGAAAATATCCCATCGTGGGAGATATTTAAAGACCAACTAGGATCCGTATTTGGGAAGAAAGATAACCTGCGGCGTCAAGCCGAGCAAAAGCTAAAGGTGCGAGCTCAAACGAAGGGCGAAACCACTGAATTTTATATCCAAGATGTTTTGCGACTCTGCAGGGAAGTAGATGCACAGATGCCAGAAGAAGAGAGACTATCTCATCTGATGAAGGGAGTAGCAGAGGAAGTCTACCGGTATCTTCTGCCGAGAGACATAGCGACGACGGATCAGTTTATCGCAGAGTGTCGTCGCGTTGTGGCGCTCCAAGGACGACGAGTGACAGCCTCAAAATTCGAGCGCTTGCCCAATGTTACCTCGCTCGGTGACCTGGCGGACGTGACGGATCTACAGTCTCTGATAAGACAGATCGTTAGAGAAGAAGTGCAGCGGGCCCTAGCACCGCCACGGGAAGAACCAAGAATCTCCTCCCTTGAGGAAATAGTGAAGGAGGAAGTCGACAAAGTCCTCGCTCCCATGTCGGGGATAAATACCTTCCCAATGGAATCGGCGGCGAGGTCAGCACCACGGAACTATAGAAAGAACACCTGGTATGCACCTAAGGTCGAAGCAAGTGGCTCAAGAGTCGAAGTACGGGACACTAATGAGTGGAGGACCCCAGACGGCACGCCCGTATGCTTCCACTGTGGACGGCCCGGCCACGTTGTCCGCTATTGCCGCGACAGGAGGAGGTTACTTGATGAGAGAAGAGACGAAATGTACCAAGATCGGGCCAGGACAATGACGAACTCCGGACGCAACAATAACTCAAACGACGCTGATCAAAGGGTCAGCACCAGACGTTATCGCAGCCCCTCCCCTTCTCCTAGACGCGGAAGTTCCCCTGGTCGCAGTGCTACAAGACGAGCCAGCCAGTCTCCTCGGCGTTTACAATCGGAAAACTAAGAACCGCGCCCTCAAATGGAGGTGAGGCCGCTGCACAACCTATAATTCCTCCCCTGTCGACAGTCGTGAAAATGACGAACAACTACATTGACATTAAAGTTGAAGGCGACACAATACGGGCTCTGGTGGATTCCGGAGCCTCCTATTCTGTTATATCCGAGCGGTTCAGAGTAGAACTGAAAAAGACGATGTTTGCCGAAACCGACGTTGTATTGAAAGTTGCTGACGATAAGGTGATCAAATCCAAAGGACGCTGCACTTTGAAGTTGGAAGTAAATGGACATCCGGAAAACTTTGAATTCGTCGTTTTGGAAAATTGCAGTCACGATGTGATTCTAGGCTGGGATTTCTTCAAGGCGACCAACGCGGTTATCGACTGCGGTCTGGGCGAACTACAACTGGACGACCTACCAGACCTAGACGCCGAGGGTAGAGATGACGGAGTGTACGCTATCCAAGACTTCGTTATCCCCGGGAGATCGTCGCAGAGGATAAGCGTCGTCAATAGATCTCTCGTAGGAATTGTTAACATGGAGGTTACCTGTTCTAAAGAACTATTCATTCGAAAAGACGTGATATTTCCTTCTTCGTTGATTGAATTTGAAGAAGGAATTGGAAAAATTTGGATAACTAACGGCGGACTTCAACCTCAAATGATTCCGAAAGGAATGAACTTGGGTAGGATGTGCGATATTGAGACGGAACACGTGTGCCTCTTGAGTGTGGAGCCGGAAAGTTTTTCAAGGGAGAGAAGAGAAGATGACCACAGCGACTACCTGTTATCTCTAATCAACCCCGATCTGCCCAAGAAAAAAAAAGAAGATTTAATGGGGCTGCTGTTGTCTTTTAAAGGAGTTTTCCTTCCCACGATGAAAAACGCAAACAAGGTACAGAACAGAGTGAAGCACAGAATTCACACCGGCGACCATCCCCCTATAAAGCAGCGCCCATATCGGGTATCTAAAAGAGAGCGAGAAATAATGCAGAAGGAAGTAGATACCATGCTTGAAAGAAAAGTAATTCAGCCATCTGAGAGTCCCTGGTCAGCCCCTGTGGTGCTGGTCAAGAAGAAAGACGGCACATGGAGATTCTGCGTGGACTTCCGGCGGCTAAATCACATCACCAAGAAAGACGTTTATCCATTGCCCCGCATTGATGACGTTCTGGATCATCTGTCATCCGCCAGGTATTACTCGACCATGGACCTGAAGACCGGGTACTGGCAGGTGGAGGTGGACGAGCGAGACCGCGAGAAGACTGCCTTTGTTACTCCGGATGGGTTGTACGAGTTCATGGTAATGCCGTTTGGATTGTGCAACGCGCCTGCCACATTCGAAAGGATGATGGATAATGTGCTCATGGGCCTCAAGTGGAACATTTGTTTGTGCTATTTGGACGACATCGTGGTCTACTCTGATACCTTTGAGGAACATTTAGAACGTCTGTCTAAGGTTCTGAGCTGTCTTCAACAAGCGGGGCTTACAATCAATCCGGATAAATGTCTGTTTGGATCAACAAGAATAAAAATCCTGGGTCATGTGGTAGATAAGGATGGCATACAACCCGACTCCGAAAAGGTCGAAGCCATAAAGAAGTTCCCTGTACCCAAGTCCGTCTGTGATATTCAAAGCTATTTAGGATTGTGCTCCTACTACAGAAGGTTTATCAAGAATTTCTCCAAAATCGCTGCTCCTCTACAAATTCTTCTGAAAAAAGATCAAAAGTTTATTTGGACACAAGAGCAAAAAGATTCATTCGAGTCCCTGAAGAAAGCTCTGATGCAGAAGCCGGTACTAGGACATTTTAAAGAAAGTGCCATCACCAAACTTCATACCGACGCCAGTAGCTACGGCTTGGGTGCTGTTCTGGTACAGATCCAGGAGAATCAAGAAAATCCTATTGCTTATGCCTCCAGAACACTTTCCAAGGCGGAAAAGAACTACTCAACCACTGAACGAGAATGCCTAGCAGTCATTTGGGCAATTGGAAAATTTCGTCCATATTTATATGGAAGGCCCTTTGAGGTTGTTTCGGACCATCATTCTTTGTGCTGGTTGGCTGGTCTGAAGGACCCTTCTGGAAGACTAGCAAGATGGGCCCTCAAACTGCAAGATTTCGAAGCAACCATCACCTATAAAAGCGGGGTCAAGCACAAAGACGCGGATTGCCTATCGAGATACCCGCTGCCAGAGTCGCCTGCTCTGACGTCGCTTACATTAGTAAGAGAACAACAGAATCTAGATCCTGATATAACAAAAATTTCAAATGCCTTAAACCAGGGTGAAGGGGCCGAGAGATTCGAAATGAAGAACGGTCTACTCTATAAGCGTAATTTTGATCCATTGGGTAGACGTTTGCTGTTGGTTATACCGAAGTGTATGAGACCAGATATCCTGAAGGAGTTCCACGATGTTCCGACCGCGGGCCACCTAGGTTTTGCAAGGACCTACGACAGAATAAGAAAGAGATACTTCTGGCCGGGACTTTACAACAGCGTTCGACGTTATGTCGCCCATTGCAAGGAGTGCCAGCGAAGAAAGGGAGAAAACAAACTGCCTGCTGGAAAACTAATTCCCATTAAACCCCCGTCATTTCCGTTCCAGAAAATAGGCATGGACCTGCTGGGGAGGTTTCCCCTTTCGGACAAAGGAAATCGATGGATAATTGTATGTACAGATTATTTGACCAAATATGCAATCGCCAAAGCCCTGCCATCTGGTACGGCTGCAGAAATCGCGACTTTCATACTGGAAGAAGTAATTTTGAAGCATGGCGCTCCACGCGAAATAATAACTGACAGAGGTCGGGCCTTCATGTCTCAGATGGTCAAAGAAGTCACTTCCCGTTGCAAGATAAGCCACCTGTTCACCACGGCTTATCACCCTCAAACAAACGGATTGACAGAGAGGCTGAATAAGACCCTGGGTGACATGCTCTCCATGTATGTGGACGCCGAGCAGAGCGATTGGGACAGCGTTCTGCCGTATGTCATCTTTGCATACAACACGGCCCAACAAGGAAGTACCAGATTTTCACCTTTCTTTTTGGTTCATGGTCGCGAGGCCGAGACCCTCCTTGATGCCCTGCTGCCTTACGAAGACGAAACATCGGATCATGACTTTGGAGATCAGATGGTAACCAAGGCTGAAGAAGCACGGCAGCTCGCTCGGATACACATTTTGAGAGCCCAGGAGAATAACAAGTACCATTACGACCAGGTGCATCGATCTGTTGAGTACCGTGTTGGGGACCTCGTCTGGGTGTTCACCCCTGTTCGAAAGACAGGGTTGTCCGAGAAATTACTAAAGAAATACTTCGGGCCGTATAAGATAACGAGGAAGGTGTCGGAAGTGAATTATGAAGTGGAAGCTCTGGAACAAAGTTCAAGACGGAGGAGACGCAGCCAGAAAGACGTCGTCCATGTGCTCCGGATGAAGCCCTACAGAGATCCTGGCCAACAGCTGGTGACCGGAGACTACAATAGCTGGGACAGCGAGGACGCTGTCGACATCCTGGAGGGAGAGCTGTGAAATATGAATGCATCGCCATTTGGAAAGGATGCGCGGGGGGAGGCCCGGGAGGTGCGCGCGCAGTGGAACAGTGGGAGCATGCGCGGATGAGGTGGTTCTTGGCTGCCATTTTTGTAAACATACTGCGCGAGCTCCCGTTATTCTCTTCTTTGTAACCTTACTTTAAATAAACTATATTTAATCTCAACATCGAATTCTATTTAATTTATTCTACTCTACAATATTGTATTACACATTTATTTATTTAGGGATAGAAATTTGCTTAGAATGTTGATAATTCAAAGAAAAAGCATACAAAAGTAATATTAATAATAAATGAAACCTTATAGAGCCTGAATGTTTATTTATCGAAAAATACCTCATAAAGTGATCTTACTAAGATGAAAAGAAATGACGAAGAGAATTCCAGAAACTTGCTGCAGGTGTGAAATCGAAGAAATAGGAATGATGATCTAATACTCATTTCTCATTGTTTTCAAGGTCAAATAG
>CP092868.1:39691937-39791885 GCA_030710605.1 Cordylochernes scorpioides | reverse complement strand
AAACCATATTTTAGATGATGTATTCTATATCTACTTATTGTTCGAAAATATGCACCTATATCCCCATCTAAAAAGACTTCAATGAATCGTGAAAATTGTTGTTAAAGAATATCCGAATTTCTCTCAAACTGAGAAGAAATTTATGAAAACCAAAATACCGATAAAACAATTTTAAAAATGGAACCCTTCCATTATTTTGTTATGATGTAATATTTTAAGGTCTATGAACCGAATATGTGCGATTCACCCTCGTTTTTTTTAAATAGGCCACAATACAATGCTATTTAGATTAAATTAACGATATAGTTGGGATAGTACATTAGAAGACACGAAGAAACCTTTTTTAAAAATAAAAAATAGGATGAAACCATTGAATTTTGTAAATGGTAGATATGGAAAGTAAAATGTCTTCAAATAATTTTATATAAAATTCATTTGTTTCAAAATCAAATTATATTTAAAATCAAGATCAACAATGGGTTTGAAGAGTCGCCATTTCTAAATGGCAATTTTCACTAGAAGACGATAAAATTGATTGGATTTGATTTTAATGATCAATTTATAAAGATATAAAAATGTTCTTAATTGATTTTGATGATAGCAGATACAATAAGGAACTTAGCGATACCTGAACGGTGTTCTTATCACAACATTTCTCTTCCATTTATAAATAAATGGATTACTTCAACCAAGATTAAACAACTTGAATCCATTTGGGGTTCGTGAAGACAATCAGAATTATTCATATATGAAATATATATATTTCAGACAAGAATAAAGTCCTGATGAAGATAACCCGATGACCAAATAGTTCAAAACTTGCTGACTTCGAATCTGCGAATATGATGCCAAATTTATATGTTATTCTCCAAGAACCTGATTATTTACTTTCTGAGGTAATGGATCAATCAAATGAAATATGGATTTTATTCAATCAAATCTAAGTTACGTGCCGAAATAATTAACATCATTCATGATATTTCCACTCAGTAAGGAAAACATTCAATAAATATATTGAGATTTTTTTTCTAATATACGAAAGTTAATTTTCAAATTTGATATTGAAAAAAAGTTTGAAATGATCGATTTCCATGATTATATGTGAAATAGAAAAATTAATTCTAGAATTTCCAAAAAAAAAAAATGTGGACATGGCTCGCAAGTTACAATGCAAGAAAATGTAGATGAAAAACAACTACTATCAAATACAAGTAAGTGTTCTTATGTGTCTACGTCAGATAATAAGTTATTTTCACTTAAATAGAAATTTTAAAATTATTAGAGTGAATTTCACGCACATTTTTATATATATTTCATTTAAATAAATTTCAAAATATTTGCTGAGTTTCTCTACTCAGATATTGGGAGGCAAGCTTTCACGTGGTCGTGCTTCATCAGGCCACTGGCTCCGTAAAGATGTTCAACACACATATACATATATTGTTTCAATTAATTTAATTATATTATGAAATCTAGAATTATTGTGATATATATAAAGCTAGATAATAAAAAGGCATATATTGGATTAAATAAAATATTTATTTTGCCAATATTTCGGCTGGCTGAACGCCAACCTTTATCGAGGCATTACATCTTTGTATACACAAACTCAGCGCCACATAGTGTAATAATATCACAGTTGAAATCATTTAAAATACAAAGTAAGTGGGGGAAATTTGTGCATGAAAAATATTCAAAAATTACAATCAGAATAAGTTAAATATCTTTAAAATATTAAAGGAAAATAATGAGGTCTATCTTATATATTAAAATTTTTGTAATGAGTACATAAAATATATATAAAATAAAAGGATTTAAAAGCGCGAATGTTTCTTTTATACATAAAACGAAATTCTACTGTCCTTACTGCGATGAAAAATATATTGTGAGAGCTTGGCTCATCAGTGGTGAACCCTCCCAGCGGTTTCGCCAATTCAATCCACCAGACCGCTTCTCAGAGCTCTAATACTGTATTGGATCATTCTGCTTTTATATGCTACACTGAAGGATGGAATCTTAGAAATGGTTTTCAAGTAAACTGTGGACATAAGCTTATAGTTCACCACTGATGAGCCAAGCCCTCCCAATATATTTTTTCATCGCAGTAAGGACAGTAGAAATTCGTTTTATGTATAAAAGAAACATTAGCGCTTTTAAATCCTTTTATTTTATATGTATAGATGGCGCGTTATTGCTGTTTGTGTTAATTTATTCCTAACTGGCCTTGTCTTTATAGTTTGCTGAAGAGCATTGCTCGAAGCAAATATTTGAATGTAATTCTACTGTCCTATAAGCTTATGTCCATAGTTTACTTGAAAACCATTTCTAAGATTCCACCCTTCAGTGTAGCATATAAAAGCAGAATGATCCAATACAGTATTAGAGCTCTGAGAAGCGGTCTGGTGGATTGAATTGGCGAAACCGCTGGGAGGGTTCACCACTGATGAGCCAAGCTCTCACAATATATTTTTCATCGCAGTAAGGACAGTAGAATTTCGTTTTATGTATAAAAGAAACATTCGCGCTTTTAAATCCTTTTATTTTATATGTATAGATGGCGCGTTATTGCTTTGTGTTAATCTATACATAAAATATAATTCATTAATAATTCATTAAGAGATAAATGTGAAAATATATGTATCTATTAAAATATTTATCTCTTAATGAATTATATTTTATGTACTTACAATGTGCGTTCATTAATTTCCAGGACTGGTTAAAAAATAAAATAAATAAAAAAAGCTAAAAAAAATATTTTTATACAGAGTTAAATATTGGACATTCGACCACACCTGACTGAAAGCACGAGTCTCGTGGCGCACGCGCCGATTAAAAAATAGAACAAAACAACTTCCTTGTAAGGTTCGCATTTCTAATTTTAAAATGGCCATTTTCGAAGAGAAGAGAATCTGCATTAAGTTTTGTTTTAAATTGGAAAAAAGTGCTACTGAGACGTATGAATTGATTAAAGAAGCTTTTGGCGATGGAGCTTTATCCCGTTCAAGAACTTTTGAATGGTTCTCACGCTTCCAAAAAGGATGGGAAAAGGTAAACGATGATCAGCATACTGGGCGTCCAAGATCATTACTTTGCGAGGAAAACAAGCTCAAAATAAAGGAATTAATTAAAGCTAACAGAAGAATTTCTATTAAAGACTTATCTTTAGAGACTGGACTATCTGTAGGACTGTGTCATCAAATAGTAACAAAAGATTTGGACATGATCCGGACGTCTTCAAAATTTGTTCCCCGGATTCTAACAGAGGAACAAAAGGAGGTTAGAATGGATGTATGCAAAAACATGGTTGAAATGACTCGGACCAGTCCAGAATTGATGCAAAAAACCATTACCGGGGATGAGACATGGGTGTATCAGCATGACCCGGAAACCAAACGTCAATTCAGCCAATGGATTGAAAGAGGGGAACCGAAACCCAAAAAGGCAAGATTTGCAAAATTCAAAGTCAAGACATTGCTTGTTACATTTTTTTATATTAATGGTTTGGTTCACCATTAATTTATTCCTTTCGAACGTACAATTAATCAAGAGGTTTATTTTGGGATAATAAGGCGCTTAAGGGAGGCAGTGCGCCTTAAAAGACCTGATAGATGGCAAAACAATGACTGGATACTTCACGTCGATAATGCACGGCCGCACACAGCCCATGTTGTTTTGCAGTTCTTGGCCTAGCATTCAACCATAAAGATCCCTCTCTCTCATCCACCCTATTCCCCCGACTTAGCCCCCAATGACTTTTTCCTCTATGCTAAATTTAAAATGAAGTTAAAAGGAAGGAAATTTGACAACGTTGATATGATAAAAGCCGAATCGAAGGCAATCTTGAGGAACCTCTCAAAAAGTGATTTTATCTCCTGCTTCGACAATTGGAAAAAAAGATGGAACAGGTGTATTGAGGCAGGGGGGGGGGCATATTTTGAAAAATATTAAATTAGTTTTTTTATTTGTTTTATTTTTTCAAAGATACAGAGCAGTCCTGGAAATTATTGAACGCACCTTGTATTACAAATATTTTAAAATATAAGATAGACCTCATTATTTTTCCTTTAAAAAATTAAAGACATTTAACTTATTCTGATTGTAATTTTTGAATATTTTTTCACGCACAAATTTCCCCCACCTACTTTGTATTTTAAATGATTTCAACTGTGATATTTTAACACTATGTGGCGCTGAGTTTGTGTATACAAAGATGTAATGCCTCGATAAAGGTTGATGTTCAGCCAGCCGAAATATTGACAAAATAAATATCTTATTAAATCCAATATATGTATTTTTATTATCTAACGAATTAAATATGGACTGCTCTATTTTCAAAACGATTTATAAAGTTATAACAACATATTCATTTTTTTTACAAAATATTTTCGATTTTATCAATTGTTCACCAGTATTCAAACGCGTGTAAACACTAATACACATTTTTTTAATTAAGAAAGAAGATTTTGTGTCTAGAGTCTTGAATACGATATATAAAGGAACATATGTAAATTAAAATGGCCACCTGAAAATCAGGGTCCTAAGTACGATTCGATGTAGTTTTGAATGAAAATATTCTTAAATCCTATTAGGTTGTAAATATTGATTTTATTACCATACTACAAAATATCCTTCATTGTAAAAATTGCTATAAAACACACAATAACTGAATAGAAAGATTTTTAAAATGATAGATTTACATACTAGTTTTATTTGTTTGGCAAATGGCTGTCGTCATCAGACAAGACAGAACTAGGGCCACCAGAATCAGCTTCATCTTGACGTATATCTGTAAATAAACCATTATGTCAGCATTCATAATCTAATATAAAATTCTTTAATACAAGAATTATTATTAGGAAATATTAAGAAATATGGCAACATGAAAGTTTTTATATCTTTTCTTCCACCCTCTGTATATATAGATGTGGTATAATAAGGTGGGAAGAGAAATAAGCATACCACAATTTGGAAGAGAAACCCAGACAACCAGAGAGAGAGAGGGAGAGAGACGGGCCCGGCACAGCCGGGCGGCCGTTCGTGTCGCACACAATCCCCAACTGCCCTAAAAGTCCCAAGGTGCTAACTGACGGGTCCCACTTGCTGCCCCTTGGAATATCGCTGCTGTCTCAAGTGACCAGACTTTATATGCCGTCTCTCTCTAGGCTGGCTCTAGGTGTGCTTTATTATTCCCGGAATAGTATATATTATGACATATGGCCCCCGTTGAAGAAGGCTGAACATGGTTTGAGTATACTCAAAGCTGGAGAAGCCAGAAATAAGGAGAATAATTTTAGAGTTGAAATTAATTAAGGTTATAGTGACATAGTTTTATGTAAATAAAATATTGTATTGTACACAAGTAAATATTATTTACAAGAATTTTAAAATCAAAGAATAGTTTACAATTTAAAGGATTGTTAAAAATATAAAAGCCATTAAAGGCTATATACAATAACATCTAATGTATTATATGGGAAATGCTGAGAGGTGTGAACAAGGAGAAGAGGAGTCACATACACATGGTGAAAATCTTAGGTCTTTAAGACTGGAGAACTCTACACTTTAAGATATGTTTTTCAGGCGGACATGGCAAGGGGAAACTTGGCATGGGTTTCTATGCTATAGGTGCAGAGTACGAGAAATGAGGTTAGGGGTGGAAATTGCGTGAGCTCAGAACTGAGGTAAATATAGAACTACATACAATGTTAGAATTTTAGCGAAAAGAGCGAGGGGAAACTTGATTTGGACCATTCTACTTCATCTATTCAGTTACTCGTGTATTGAGTCAGAGGGAAAAGTCGTGTGTAGGTGAGGAAGTCGCATGGACTCATAGTTAATTTGAGAAGATAAAATAGTTCGAAATGAAAAGGTAGAATATAGGCGAACAGAGCGAGGGCAAACTTGCTTTGGAGCTTTCTACCTTAATTATTTCGATACTAAGAGACTTTAGTAGTTTTAACTAATTGGAGGAAAGTCTGCCCGCACAGTGCCAAAAATTGAGACGAGGACGATGTTGTCCTTTATAAGTGACAAGCTTCTCGTACACGAGGTGTTTGACCCGTCGTGGGAGCTTTTGCGAGGAGATGATTTCGCGACGGGTTGAACGTATAACCCATGTCTGCGCGAAATGATGACGGACCGGAAAGAATCAGCGACGATATTTAACGTACCTCCGTGGGAAATATCGGATCGTATCGTGCTGGTATGAACAAGGGACAAACATAGCCCGTGTGGCGCGAGGAGAAGGAGCGAACTGTGCCGCCCGATGCAGATAGTTCAAGTGCGAACAAAAAGGATTTGATAAACATCTAGCAGTTAGTCAATCTGCATTCTGTGACCACACACTCGTGACTAGATGGTGTGGGTCGGTGGATATGCTAGAGAGAAACTACAAAATAAATTATCATAAATCAAGGGTGAAGATTAGAATTTTGAAATGGCAATATAGTAGTTCGATAATTGACAACTCACTAATTCTATAGAGGGTCATGGGCTGGTAGAAGGTTAACAAAGTTGTAAGAGTGAATGGGACATTCAGGAAGAGATTAATAAAGGTTACTAAGGGTTGGTTGTAAGCAAGGCTCACATGGTGGTTGGAATCCTTTGACGCCTGAGCTAACAGAGTGAATTATAAGTCGTTTAGGGCAAGAAATTATTTTTCGTGAGCCGTGCTTACAAGTAGGAGAGAAGGTTATATACAAAGTGGTACAAATGTTTAAGTAGTGGAGCACTATTTTTATAGGTCAATTGATTATGAAAATGTATTGTTATTCCTTAAAATCGTAAAGCCTGAATAGGTAAAAATTCCAATTTTAATTTTTAAGGGATGACTTTTTAAAATATAATTCATTTCATTAAAATGTCTATTATTAAATTCGATTGTTAAGATAACTAATTCAAAGGATTTAACATAGCTAGATATATGGTATGGATGATAAGTAATCACTGTTAATAGGGACAATTGACAATTAAAAATTATTTATTGTCTTCTAGACACAATGTTAACACTCAACCAGGAGGGTGAAAAATATTTACAATTAACAATCGTCAGGAATTAAGGCATCGCCTCCTAAGCTTATCACTGTTAATAGGGGTGGAATAATTGTAGCTATTGAAATTTGTATATATTTACAAATTGAACCAAACTAATTATAGAAATATTGGCACCAGAGTCAACAAGAAATGATTTCTTTCAAGAATAGATGCTGAGGGTTAAAACAATTGCACTTACAGGTTATGCTGGTTTAGGGTGAAAGTAGATTCATTCACAGGGTTCTGTCTGTTGATACTGTACGTGCCAGTTTTGTCCGCCACAGTAGTGGCAGGGATATGGCGGAGTCCATGGTGATGGAAGGCGTCCTGCTCTGGCGCCGCGATCGTTCTTGGGCAGATCTAGTGCTTGGAGAAGTGTGCGGCTGGTTCATTTCCGTCGTAGGTGATCACTTCTTCCGGACAACGGTTCAAAAGTTGGCTGAGGCAGAAGGTAAGAGCTCAAAGAGAAGTGGCTACAGTTGAGTTGGTTGTAAATTCTTGTGGAACTTGGCTGTGGGTTTGTCCGATCGCCATGGCTTTGCTATTTGGTTTCTTCATACTCTGGTATATGGGGATGTGCTTCTCGACCAGGTCTTATCCAGTCGACTTCTATGTGGTATAATAAGATAGGAAGAGAAATAATCACACCACAATTTGGAAGAGAAACCCAGGCAACCAGCGAGAGAGACGGGCCCGGCACAGCCGGGCGACCGTTCGTGTCGCACACAATCCCCAACTGTCCTAAAAGTCCCAAGGTGTTAACTGACGGGCCCCAGTGTCGCCCCTTGGAATGTCGCTGCTGTTTTAAGTGACCCGACTTTATATCCCGTCTCTCTCTGAGTTGTCTGTAGGCTTGCTTTATTATTTCTTGAAGAGTATATATTATGACATATATATATATTTAGTATACTGTATCATCATCTCTCTAGAGTATCTTTTATATACGAAAAAAAAATTCAGAACTGTACACTCTCAATTGTCAAAAATTTCCTAAGATATTTTTCTTCCTAAAGCGTTTTTTCTATTTTTTTTTCTCATGACAATACTTATAGTAATATATAATATCATCTTTTTACTACATATTTCACATATAAATCGTTTATTTCAATTTTATTTCAAAGAATAAATATATATTAAAACAATTTTAATTGTCTTGATTTCTTTTATATAGCTTTTTTACTTCTAAATAGTTTTCCGAAATTTATTCAGATTTTTACAAATCATGTTATCTTATTTTATTAAATGTTTTTATTTCTAGTTGGAATTCTAAGAATTTCTCATTAAATTTTTCCTATGAATATTCTGACATGTATTTTCATATTTCAGAGAGAAAATAAAAAAAAATATCTTCAACTTTCTATCATAGAAATATCTAAGGTGAAATGAAACACGCCTATTTCTTAAATCATCCCAATACGCAATGATAGTGCATGGTATGAAGAAATTCAAGAAACAAGTATTTATAAGTGAGATAGATTGCGTATGTTAAAATATCACAACATTTCTTTCGAAAACATTGAACTATATAAATATCAACATATGTGATTCAGTTATTAAGAGTTAAACCTGTCTATAGCGTCTCCTCTTGGGACTCACCAAAATAGGGTTCTATTGAGAGAGGATGCTATCGACAGGTCACTTTTAATGTGAATCGCATCGTACAACGTATTTAAAAATCGGGCGCTATAGAGAGAAAGGCGCTATTTAGAGGGGGCGCTATAGACAAGTTTAACTGTATATTCTAAAAAATATTTTAAAATATATCTCTTTTGATTTTTATTTTCCCCCATATATGCCTCTTTATTCCATTCTTCAAGAGTTTTTTTTATAAAGAGTTACTGGGAGAGCATTTATAAAATTTACTGAGAGAGAATTTATAAAGAGTTACTGAGAGAGAATTTATAAAGAGTTACTGAGAAAGAATTTATAAAGAGTTACTGAGAGAGAATTTATAAAGAGTTACTGAGAGAGAATTTATAAAGAGTTACTGAGAGAGAATTTATAAAGATTTACTGAGAGAGCATTTATAAAGATTTACTGAGAGAGAATTTATAAAGAGTTACTGAGAGAGAATTTATAAAGAGTTACTGAGAGAGAATTTATAAAGAGTTACTGAGAGAGAATTTATAAAGAGTTACTGAGAGAGAATTTATAAAGAGTTACTGAGAGAGAATTTATAAAGATTTACTGAGAGAGAATTTATAAAGAGTTACTGAGAGAGAATTTATAAAGAGTTACTGAGAGAGAATTTATAAAGAGTTACTGAGAGAGAATTTATAAAGATTTACTGAAAGAGAATTTATAAAGAGTTACTGAGAGAGAATTTATAAAGAGTTACTGAGAGAGAATTTATAAAGAGTTACTGAGAGAGAATTTATAAAGAGTTACTGAGAGAGAATTTATAAAGATTTACTGAGAGAGAATTTATAAAGAGTTACTGAGAGAGAATTTATAAAGATTTACCGAGAGAGCATTTATAAAGAGTTACTGAGAGAGAATTTATAAAGAGTTACCGAGAGAGAATTTATAAAGAGTTACTGAGAGAGAATTTATAAAGAGTTACTGAGAGAGAATTTATAAAGATTTACGGAGAGAGAATTTATAAAGAGTTACTGAGAGAGAATTTATAAAGAGTTACTGAGAGAGAATTTATAAAGAGTTACTGAGAGAGAATTTATAAAGATTTACTGAGAGAGAATTTATAAAGAGTTACTGAGAGAGAATTTATAAAGAGTTGCTGAGAGAGAATTTATAAAGAGTTACTTAGAGAGAATTTATAAAGATTTACGGAGAGAGAATTTATAAAGAGTTACTGAGAGAGATTTTATAAAGAGTTACTGAGAGAGAATTTATAAAGAGTTACTGAAAGAGAATTTATAAAGAGTTACGGAGAGAGAATTTATAAAGAGTTACTGAGAGAGAATTTATAAAGAGTTACTGAGAGAGAATTTATAAAGAGTTACTGAGAGAGAATTTATGAAAAGTTACTGAGAGAGAATTTATGAAAAGTTACTGAGAGAGAATTTATAAAGATTTACTGAGAGAGAATTTATAAAGAGTTACTGAGAGAGAATTTATAAAGATTTACTGAGAGAGAATTTATAAAGAGTTACTGAGAGAGAATTTATAAAAAGTTACTGAGAAAGAATTTATAAAGAGTTACTGAGAGAGAATTTATAAAAAGTTACTGAGAGAGAATTTATAAAGAGTTACTGAGAGAGAATTTATAAAGATTTACTGAGAGAGAATTTATAAAGAGTTACTGAGAGAGCATTTATAAAGAGTTACTGAGAGAGAATTTATGAAAAGTTACTGAGAGAGAATTTATGAAAAGTTACTGAGAGAGAATTTATAAAGATTTACTGAGAGAGAATTTATAAAGGGTTACTGAGAGAGAATTTATAAAGATTTACTGAGAGAGAATTTATAAAGAGTTACTGAGAGAGAATTTATAAAAAGTTACTGAGAAAGAATTTATAAAGAGTTACTGAGAGAGAATTTATAAAAAGTTACTGAGAGAGAATTTATAAAGAGTTACTGAGAGAGAATTTATAAAGATTTACTGAGAGAGAATTTATAAAGAGTTACTGAGAGAGAATTTATGAAAAGTTACTGAGAGAGAATTTATGAAAAGTTACTGAGAGAGAATTTATAAAGATTTACTGAGAGAGAATTTATAAAGGGTTACTGAGAGAGAATTTATAAAGATTTACTGAGAGAGAATTTATAAAGAGTTACTGAGAGAGAATTTATAAAAAGTTACTGAGAAAGAATTTATAAAGAGTTACTGAGAGAGAATTTATAAAAAGTTACTGAGAGAGAATTTATAAAGAGTTACTGAGAGAGAATTTATAAAGATTTACTGAGAGAGAATTTATAAAGAGTTACTGAGAGAGCATTTATAAAGAGTTACTGAGAGAGAATTTATAAAGAGTTACTGAAGAGAGCATTTATAAATAGTTACTGAGAGAGAATTTATAAAGAGTTACTGAGAGAGCATTTATAAAGAGTCACTGAGAGAGCATTTATAAAGAGTTACTGAAGAGAGCATTTATAAAGAGTTACTGAGAGAGAATTTATAAAGATTTACTGAGAGAGCATTTATAAAGAGTTACTGAGAGAGCATTTATAAAAGGTTACTGAGAGAGAATTTATAAAGAGTTACTGAGAGAGAATTTATAAAAGGTTACTGAGAGAGAATTTATAAAGTGTTACTGAGAGAGAATTTATAAAAGGTTACTGAGAGAGAATTTATAAAGAGTTACTGAGAGAGCATTTATAAAGAGTTACTTAGAGAGAATTTATAAAGATTTACTGAGAGAGCATTTATAAAGAGTTACTGAGAGAGAATTTATAAAGAGTTACTAAGAGAGCATTTATAAAGAGTTACTTAGAGAGAATTTATAAAGATTTACTGAGAGAGCATTTATAAAGAGTTACTGAGAGAGGATTTATAAAGAGTTACTGAGAGAGCATTTATAAAGAGTTACTGAGAGAGCATTTATAAAGAGTTACTGAGAGAGAATTTATAAAGAGTTACTGAGAGAGAATTTATAAAGAGTTACTGAGAGAGCATTTATAAAGAGTTACTGAGAGAGAATTTATAAAGAGTTACTGAGAGAAAATTTATAAAAAGTTACTGAGAGAGAATTTATAAAGAGTTACTGAGAAAGAATTTATAAAGAGTTACTGAGAGAGAATTTATAAAGAGTTATTGAGAGAAAATTTATAAAAAGTTACTGAGAGAGAATTTATAAAGAGTTACTGAGAAAGAATTTATAAAGAGTTACTGAGAGAGAATTTATAAAGAGTTATTGAGAGAAAATTTATAAAAAGTTACTGAGAGAGAATTTATAAAGAGTTACTGAGAGAGAATTTATAAAGAGTTACTGAGAGAAAATTTATAAAAAGTTACTGAGAGAGAATTTATAAAGATTTACTAAGAGAGAATTTATAAAGAGTTATTGAGAGAAAATTTATAAAAAGTTACTGAGAAAGAATTTATAAAGAGTTACTGAGAGAGAATTTATAAAGAGTTATTGAGAGAAAATTTATGAAAAGTTACTGAGAGAGAATTTATAAAGAGTTACTGAGAGAGAATTTATAAAGATTTACTGAGAGAGCATTTATAAAGAGTTACTGAGAGAGCATTTATAATAAGTTACTGAGAGAGCATTTATAAAGAGTTACTGAGAGAACATTTATAAAGAGTTACTTAGAGAGAATTTATAAAGATTTACTGAGATAGAATTTATAAAGATTTACTGAGAGAGAATTTATAAAGATTTACTGAGAGAGAATTTATAAAGATTTACTGAGAGAGCATTCATAAAGATTTACTAAGAGAGCATTTATAAAGATTTACTAAGAGAGCATTTATAAAGATTTACTGAGAGAGAATTTTAAAAAGAGTTACTGAGAGAGAATTTATAAAGAGTTACTGAGAGAGAATTTATAAAGATTTACTGAGAGAGAATTTATAAAGATTTACTGAGAGAGCATTCATAAAGATTTACTAAGAGAGCATTTATAAAGATTTACTAAGAGAGCATTTATAAAGATTTACTGAGAGAGAATTTTAAAAAGAGTTACTGAGAGAGAATTTATAAAGATTTACTGAGAGAGAATTTATAAAGATTTACTGAGAGAGCATTTATAAAGATTTACTGAGAGAGAATTTATAAAGATTTACTGAGAGAGCATTTATAAAGATTTACTGAGAGAGAATTTATAAAGATTTACTGAGAGAGAATTTATAAAGATTTACTGAGAGAGAATTTATAAAGAGTTACTGAGAGAGCATTTATAAAGAGTTACTGAGAGAGAATTTATGAAAAGTTACTGAGAGAGAATTTATGAAAAGTTACTGAGAGAGAATTTATAAAGATTTACTGAGAGAGAATTTATAAAGGGTTACTGAGAGAGAATTTATAAAGATTTACTGAGAGAGAATTTATAAAGAGTTACTGAGAGAGAATTTATAAAAAGTTACTGAGAAAGAATTTATAAAGAGTTACTGAGAGAGAATTTATAAAAAGTTACTGAGAGAGAATTTATAAAGAGTTACTGAGAGAGAATTTATAAAGATTTACTGAGAGAGAATTTATAAAGAGTTACTGAGAGAGCATTTATAAAGAGTTACTGAGAGAGAATTTATAAAGAGTTACTGAAGAGAGCATTTATAAATAGTTACTGAGAGAGAATTTATAAAGAGTTACTGAGAGAGCATTTATAAAGAGTCACTGAGAGAGCATTTATAAAGAGTTACTGAAGAGAGCATTTATAAAGAGTTACTGAGAGAGAATTTATAAAGATTTACTGAGAGAGCATTTATAAAGAGTTACTGAGAGAGCATTTATAAAAGGTTACTGAGAGAGAATTTATAAAGAGTTACTGAGAGAGAATTTATAAAAGGTTACTGAGAGAGAATTTATAAAGTGTTACTGAGAGAGAATTTATAAAAGGTTACTGAGAGAGAATTTATAAAGAGTTACTGAGAGAGCATTTATAAAGAGTTACTTAGAGAGAATTTATAAAGATTTACTGAGAGAGCATTTATAAAGAGTTACTGAGAGAGAATTTATAAAGAGTTACTAAGAGAGCATTTATAAAGAGTTACTTAGAGAGAATTTATAAAGATTTACTGAGAGAGCATTTATAAAGAGTTACTGAGAGAGCATTTATAAAGAGTTACTGAGAGAGCATTTATAAAGAGTTACTGAGAGAGCATTTATAAAGAGTTACTGAGAGAGAATTTATAAAGAGTTACTGAGAGAGAATTTATAAAGAGTTACTGAGAGAGCATTTATAAAGAGTTACTGAGAGAGAATTTATAAAGAGTTACTGAGAGAAAATTTATAAAAAGTTACTGAGAGAGAATTTATAAAGAGTTACTGAGAAAGAATTTATAAAGAGTTACTGAGAGAGAATTTATAAAGAGTTATTGAGAGAATATTTATAAAAAGTTACTGAGAGAGAATTTATAAAGAGTTACTGAGAGAATTTATAAAGAGTTACTGAGAGAAAATTTATAAAAAGTTACTGAGAGAGAATTTATAAAGATTTACTAAGAGAGAATTTATAAAGAGTTATTGAGAGAAAATTTATAAAAAGTTACTGAGAAAGAATATATAAAGAGTTACTGAGAGAGAATTTATAAAGAGTTATTGAGAGAAAATTTATGAAAAGTTACTGAGAGAGAATTTATAAAGAGTTACTGAGAGAGAATTTATAAAGATTTACTGAGAGAGCATTTATAAAGAGTTACTGAGAGAGCATTTATAATAAGTTACTGAGAGAGCATTTATAAAGAGTTACTGAGAGAACATTTATAAAGAGTTACTTAGAGAGAATTTATAAAGATTTACTGAGATAGAATTTATAAAGATTTACTGAGAGAGAATTTATAAAGATTTACTGAGAGAGAATTTATAAAGATTTACTGAGAGAGCATTTATAAAGATTTACTGAGAGACAATTTATAAAGATTCACTGAGAGAGCATTTATAAAGATTTACTGAGAGAGAATTTATAAAGATTTACTGAGAGAGCATTTATAAAGATTTACTGAGAGAGAATTTATAAAGATTTACTGAGAGAGCATTTATAAAGAGTTACTGAGAGAGCATTTATAAAGATTTACTGAGAGAGAATTTATAAAGATTTACTGAGAGAGCATTCATAAAGATTTACTAAGAGAGCATTTATAAAGATTTACTAAGAGAGCATTTATAAAGATTTACTGAGAGAGAATTTTAAAAAGAGTTACTGAGAGAGAATTTATAAAGAGTTACTGAGAGAGAATTTATAAAGATTTACTGAGAGAGAATTTATAAAGATTTACTGAGAGAGCATTCATAAAGATTTACTAAGAGAGCATTTATAAAGATTTACTGAGAGAGAATTTATAAAGATTTACTGAGAGAGAATTTATAAAGATTTACTGAGAGAGCATTTATAAAGATTTACTGAGAGAGAATTTATAAAGATTTACTGAGAGAGCATTTATAAAGATTTACTGAGAGAGAATTTATAAAGATTTACTGAGAGAGCATTCATAAAGATTTACTAAGAGAGCATTTATAAAGATTTACTAAGAGAGCATTTATAAAGATTTACTGAGAGAGAATTTTAAAAAGAGTTACTGAGAGAGAATTTATAAAGAGTTACTGAGAGAGAATTTATAAAGATTTACTGAGAGAGAATTTATAAAGATTTACTGAGAGAGCATTCATAAAGATTTACTAAGAGAGCATTTATAAAGATTTACTAAGAGAGCATTTATAAAGATTTACTAAGAGAGCATTTATAAAGATTTACTGAGAGAGAATTTTAAAAAGAGTTACTGAGAGAGCATTTATAAAGAGTTACTGAGAGAGAATTTTAAAAAGAGTTACTGAGAGAGCATTTATAAAGATTTACTGAGAGAGAATTTTAAAAAGAGTTACTGAGAGAGCATTTATAAAGAGTTACTGAGAGAGAATTTTAAAAAGAGTTACTGAGAGAGCATTTATAAAGATTTACTGAGAGAGAATTTATAAAGATTTACTGAGAGAGAATTTTAAAAAGAGTTACTGAGAGAGAATTTATAAAGAGTTACTGAGAGAGCATTTATAAAGATTTACTGAGAGAGAATTTATAAAGAGTTACTGAGAGAGCATTTATAAAGATTTACTGAGAGAGAATTTATAAAGATTTACTGAGAGAGAATTTTAAAAAGAGTTACTGAGAGAGCATTTATAAAGATTTACTGAGAGAGAATTTATAAAGAGTTACTGAGAGAGCATTTATAAAGATTTACTGAGAGAGAATTTATAAAGATTTACTGAGAGAGAATTTTAAAAAGAGTTACTGAGAGAGAATTTATAAAGATTTATAAAGAGTTACTGGTTTACTCTCCATATAGAATTAAAGAAAGAATATAGAAATGATATTTCCCACTCACCTGTCAATGTGGTTCTAGTTTTCCTCTAAAAAGCGCAAAATTTATATATGCAAATTGTACAGCTGTGATGACGAAAACAAATTGTTTGATTGGTCCATAATGAATGCAGACTATTTGTTACCTTTTTCGAATAATAATAGGTTCCAAGAAGAGTACATATACACACATTAATCTAAACAATAAAATGATACAAATCATGCTTGGTGGCCCCCAAACATGGAAGAAGAGAGAGTCTTAGATAATCTCTTTCTTATTTAAAAGAGAAAGATAGTGCAATTAACCTTTACACTCCATTTTAAACTTTATTAACATCCTATAACGCGATATCCCAAACTCAGGAATATTTGCGTCAATACATTTCTAACATCATATCAAATTGGCTATATACAAGGAGAAAGGAGAAAAAAGACAAACACACAAAAGTAATTATCTCAAAATTTCCTTCCCTCTCTTTCCCAGTACAAAAGATAGTTGTATATATATCTACAAAATTGATTAAAATTTGTATATGTTCTTTTCTCATTTACGAATTAATGTAGCTGTCCGATGCCACACCAAATTAATTATAATATATTTTAATGTAATTTATAAAAAATATTTTTAAAATAATCATTAAGTTAACCATAAAGTAATATATAAAATATAGAGAAAGATATATGTATTAAATAAATAATTAATGTTAAAAGACTTTGTTATAAAAAAACGTTTAAAAAGTTTTTTCAATAAAATATTTTATTCAGGATGTGTGCAGCTCAAATATTAAAACTAAACTAAACGAGATATTTCATTTTTATAAATTAAAATTGAATTTGATTTGAAGTTTACAGCAAAATACTATTATATATAGTAGTTGAAATAACCTTGAAATTATATGTATGTACCTCTACAGACCTATAAGCTTATGTCCATAGTTCACTAAACACCCAAAAGCTGCCTTCCATAGAAAATACAGGGTATACTCCGAACCAATCCAATACAATAGTAGAGCGGTCTAGAGATTAATTTGGCGAAACCGCTGAGAGGGTTCACTACTGATGAGCCAAGCCCTCTCAATCAATAACTCATATCATTGCAGTAAGGTCTGTAGAGATAATATTTGATGATATTTAAAAGAAACTCATTTCCAGTAAATTTATTTGTGTAAAATATTAACGATAGATGGCAATTAAATTTATTTTACAATTATATATATTAAACAAGTCAATAAGTCTCCGAAAAAGAGTTTCTTATTTCTTTTTATTGCCAACGCTAGCTTTCGGGTATCGTAGTCCTTCTACAGGAGTACAAATATACAATAATATCACACCATTAGATAACTATTATCCTTGTATGTATATATATTCGCATATTTTGCTGGATATATATAAGTGAAAGGTGGGAAAATTTAAAATTTTCCAAGACAAATTTATTTATTCAAGGATTATATTTTGCTTAGAATGTTAATAATTCAGAAAAAAAAACACATATAAACGTAATAATAAATTAATAATTGGAACCTTATATTGCACTAATATTTATTTATTTAAAAATACACACACACACAAAGCCTTTATTAGGAAAATGCCCCATACAGATTCTCCCAATTGGGTAAGGTAATAATCATCTTGTGTTATTTACATAGGTAGTAAGATAGAAATTAAACTGGTTTTACTCTTCGTCTCAAAGTCATTTAATTGTTGACTGGTCCTTACATAATGATGATCTAAAAACTTATAGTAATCTATTGCCTTAGATTTGTTTGCTGATATTTTGGAAAGCAATACGTAGGGTGAAATGGTACTTTTTTTCTTGTATATAGGGCCTTCCTTTCTTCATCAAGGGTTGTACAATTAAGCAGGTAATGGGGGAGTTCTTCAGTAATTTCCTTTTTATTTGAAAATACTCTATACTGATCTTAATAAGATGAAAAGAAATGACGAAGAGAATTCCAGAAACTTGCTGCTGGTGTGAAGTCGGAGAAATGAGAATGATGAGCTAATACTCATTTCTCATTGTTTCCAAGGTCAAATAGCAGAACAAAAAGAAGGAAAATTTCATTAAAAATATAGATTAACACCTTGTTTCCACATTTTAAGCTTTGATATCTTATTTAGTATAGCAGAGCCTATGAGTACAATTGAAAATAAATCAGAAATAGCCTCGGCATTTATTGTTATATTTACCAACACAATTTTCTAAAGCGTTTACAAATTCTTGAATATCTATTGATACTGAGATACATAGGCATTTCTGGAAAGATATATCAGCAAGGAAGTATTACTAGATTTCATAAGTTTGAATAATTTTAGACACTGTTTTTTTTTTCACAAATCAGGATTTGAAGATGAACAATTAATTATTATATTTAAGAGAGGGAACTTCCTAACTTATGGCCTTTCTATCAACTACATACAGCCTAACTCGAGCTGTCTTTATATAAAAAAAAAAAAACATAAAAAACATACATTATCATGATGATAACCTTTCTTTTGTACATTCTATGAATTATTTACAGATTACATCACAGACACCTGTATTCTTAATTTTCTAACTTCCAGTATTAACAGAACATATTATTGCCAATTTATTATCATCCCGATTATTTCAGTTGCCCCTATTTCTTCTAGACCATGTACAACTTCAAAAATAATTGTTGTAAAAGCAGATGTTTCACGATTTTTACATTGTGAGTATAATCTGGAAAAAGATATCCTGTTTTATATCAACACATAAAACGCGATATTCCCACTAGGGATAATTGCGGCAATTTACATTTTTAATCAGAAACGGTTATAAATCATTATACGAGAAAAATATTAATAAAAAATAAACAATAAGATAGATTAGAAATATGATCTTTTGAGGTTAGAAAGATAGTCATAAATATATTCACAAAAGTGTTCAAATCTGTGACACTTCTCTCTGGTATATTAACAAATTCATATAGATCTACAACATTATTAATTGTCTGTTTTCTCTAGCGCTAAAGAAGAGTGGACATTCCAGCAGTAGGTGTCTCGAGTCCTAGGTTTCCCTGTGACGGTGACAGCTAGAGTCCTTAACAGCTCCAATTGTTGACAAAAATCCCCTAAAACTTCTATGATTGATTATGAACTGGCTATTGTAAAAGTTAGAAAGGAAAATGATGGAATTCCTAACGGGAAAAAGCTTTGAAAAGCTTCTTTTGTTTTTTAATTTTTTATTATTTTTTAAAATAATAGATCCATTTTTTGCACTTAATTATGATCTTATTATACTTGGAGCATTAATCTAAAAGCATTTTGATCTTCTATAGAAAGTTGAGCCAAATCATATTTGATTAAACTATTGGTAATCAAAGCGCATATTCATTCTTGGATACAAATATTTTTTTTTATTTATCTACAATGTACGAATAACCTTATGTAGAAAACAAAATATATTACTTATCTTTAATAGTGTCGAATTAAATTTTATCTTTTGTTGAATTGTACAGTGCGATATTTTGATGTTTTTCTTATATATTCTAATATTGACTTTGTCTTGATTTGGATGTAAATCATAAATTGGGAAATCAACCATTCCAAAAATATTTTGAAAATATATATCGTTTTGAAAATAGAGCAATCCAATTATAATTGGTAAAATGAATAATATTTTGATCCAATATCTGCCTTTTTAATTAAATAATATATATTGTTTGGTAAATTTGAACATCTTTTGAATATAAACTTCTTAATATTTCCAATTTGTTTGGATTTTTTTTCACACGAGTTATTATACTTTGAATGGAACTTTAAAAATATATTGATATTCAATAATTTGCTCAGTTTTTTCTTCTTTTCTCCATTGGTAAAGGATATAAAGAGCCCTATTTGGAGTGTGATGATCCTACCCGCATCAATATTCTACATTCTATACCAGCAAGTAAGCTTTTGGTGTTCTTGAACATTAATTAATGACTTATCATTCTTATAGGTCCAGTTATCCCTGGAAATTCACGTTATATGTTTCAGTAACCGCAAAATTCAATCGCATTTTTGTTGAATTATACTTCAAAATTTCATTACCAAATTTTTAATTTTTGTTGGGAAATGTATTACACTATATTTAGATTGGAATTATGAATTTTCCAAATTTGATGTTTCATCTTCATCTCCAACTCAAGTCTTCTATATTAAAAAAACTACCAATTGATGAAAGCTTTTGAGTTTTGTTATTAGGATATGCAACAATTGGCTAAATGATTATTCACAATTCAACGAGATTTTATTGTTTATGTTTTCCAAGTTGTCTATCACCATCTGTGGTTAATACATTCCAATTTCAACATAACTCTGACAAAATACATTTCAAAATACATCATTGAATGATGATGCAAGTTAAAGTTTTATTGGAAAAACAATACTATATACCTCTAGCGTCATAACAGCTTCTATTAAAAATACAAGGGTCAATCCAAATGTTTTGCAATCAATATCAAATAATTAGAATATTAAAAATTAAATTATACGATTAAATTATACTTACATTTTTTTTAACACCTATACAAGATTTATCCGTCAAAACCAATTATCAAAGCACTTACAACAGTCATATTCGGGGATGGAATTTACGGCATTGATAAAGGCTTGCAGTGCTTCATTATCAGTGTCAAATTTTATCCCTTTCAACAATAACTAAACCTTTGGAAATGAAAAGGTTACAAGGTGCTATATCTGTTGAATATGGTGGATGAGTGACAAATTGGATACCAGAGTTGGCTAAAAAGTCTAATGTTTGGGCTGAGGTGTACGGTCTTGCATTGTCATGGTGAAGAAGGACTCCTCTAAGTTGAGCTCTTGGTGTGCTTTGCTTGATTTTTTCAAATACTGCTGGAAAGAGTTTTTTTTTGTATACCAGTCACTATTAACTGTCTTTCGATCTTCTAACTTCACAATATCAATTGAACCACTTTTTATGAAAAACAAGCGACCATTTGTTTTCCAACACTTCGAGCTCTGCGAACCTTCTTAGGAGGAGGGGATTTTAAGGAGCACCAAAGAGTGTACACGTATATTGAAACACTTGTATATTGACGTTTTGTTTCTGGATAAAAATTGTAATTCCAAGTTTTATCACCTGTAATAATATTAAAAACAGCCTTTGAATTTCGTTCATCAAATATTTTCAACATGTATTCACACCATTTAACGCGACCAAGTTTTTGTCAGGTCAAGCTGTGAGGTACCCATCTACTAACACGTTTTCTGTATTTTAAATGATCATTAATGATGGTGTTATTGTTCCGATTCAGTGCCCACACTTTTCTCTAACTGATGATGCGTAATTATTTGATCTTCTCAAATTAAATATCTTATCAGCTCAAATATTTCTTGCGTCACTGCTGTTGGTGATCGACCTGAACAAGGTTCATCTTCAAGGTTGGTTTTTCCAAATTTAAATTTAATTAAACCAATTAAAAACTGTTCTAATATAAATAGCTTTATCTCCTAAAGCTTTCATCAATCTTTCATGGGATTTTTTAGAAATTAAATTAATTTTAGAATCATAAAAGAACATTGCGCGTAAACATTATCTAGTCAACTACATTGTGTCTGTTGCAATGTTTAGAAATTACCGCTGCCGGTGAAAACAAAGTCGCGTCCTCTGTGAGTCATTGTTGTTACTATTTTATAAAAATGTTTATGTTAGGTAAAAAATGCATTCAGATTTTAATGGTATAACTTATTTTTTGAAATTTTAGTTATTTAATATTAATTGCAAAAACATTTGAAGTGACCCTTGTATATATGTATATGTGGCGACCACACTTTGCTTCAGCGAGCGCGAACTGGGACAAAGCTCCACTACACACACGGGCAGTGGACGGCCTCGGCAACCGCGAGCGTCAACTTGACTACGCATGCGCGTGGGGCGTCTTCCGACACATACTCTGGCCACGCGCGCGGTAAACAACAAGGCTTTCCAACGGCCCTTACTTCAACCGTTACTTCTTTTCTCTTTATATATTTCTGGCTTTAAATAAATTAATTTCAATTATAATTTTATCAGCGGCCTTTCCACAAGCCACACCAACACATCACGCAACCATCCCACAAAAAATTGGTGAGCCGGACGTGATGGTGAAGAATTAACGGCCAACGTCAGGGGCAAATCTTTGCGCATCATGGAAGCTCAAACATTCACGGTGGAACTCACCCCATCTCAAATATCAAGATTGATTTTTCGAGCTCCACCCTTCTTGCCAAACGACATTCCATTGTGGCTCAGCCAACTGGAAGCTGCCTTTATTTTCGCAAACATCGCCAGCGACGACGATTTCAAGTATAACGCAACGATCGTTAATTTAGATAGACTAGCTCTCATCTGCGTTTACGACATTGTAGAGAACCCACCAGTTTCAGGAAAATATGCGGCGCTCAAAGAACGGCTTCTCCAGCGATTTGGCCGGTCACGCCAGGTACGAACAGCTCAAGTCTCAGAAACTAAGCCCATTGCTGATCAGAGATCCTCGATTATCCTGGTTGAATTGTCCAAACCACCTCCATCTCAGCACTGTGGTCCCTGTACTCCCACCTCCAATAGCCTCCAACACCTGGAGCAGACGGCTTTTCCCCGTGACATGAATGTCACAACAACTGCCCCGGTGACTACAGTCCAGAACGTTGAAGACACCAACTCAAGCTCCACCTTGCCTTCTCCCACCAGCTCTCTGAGTAACTCTTCATCCCTGGACTCCTCATCGTTCTGCTCCAACCCTCCTTCAAACACCATCTCCCGCCCCCCTGAAACTGTTTTCTCCACCCCAGTGCACAATGACAATCCCTTGCCCCAGCAGCCGCCGTCTCATGAAGATCCCTTGCCCCAGCAGCCGCTGTCTTATGAAGAGCCCTTGCCTCAATCCTGCGAGCAGAAACATCCACTCTTCCTAAATCAAACCTATAACGCGGCTGAAAGGACTCCTCTTCACTTGCAGACCGCCCAAACTTCGGTACCACAACCTCTCCAACAGTCATCACCTCCCATTGAAGCAAGAGTCACTACTTCCCCAATACCAACAGCTCCTCCGGTACTCACGGCGACTATCGCTGAGCAACCCATCGTGTCCCTGCAAGCTAACAAGAAGGACGCCACCCATTAGATCTGGCCAACATTTAAAAAGGACAGGTGCCTCCCTCAAGCTCCCAAGACCAGATCCCAACCCAACAAGGCACCCTACCAAGAGTGCCCTCTACGACTACATAGGATCTTTAAGGATCCTACTGGAGTGGGAGTAGTGTGGCGACCGCACTTTGCTTCAGCGAGCGCGAACTGGGACAAAGCTCCACTACACACACAGGCAGTGGACGGCCTCGGCAACCGCGAGCGTCAACCTGACTAGGCATGCGCGTGGGGCGTCTTCCGACACAGACTCTGGCTACGCGCGCGTTCATAACAACAAGGCCTGCTCCCAACGGCCGTTACTTCAACCGTTACTTCTTTTCTCTATATATATTTCTGGCTTTAAATAAATTAATTTTAATTATAATTTTATCAGCGGCCTCTCCACAAGCCACACCAACACATCACGCAACCATCCCATATATATATATGTCATAATATATGCTCTTCCAGGATTAATAAAACAAATCTACAGTCGACCAGAGAGAGAGAGAGAGAGAACGCAGCTAAGGCCGGTCACTTGATATAGCAGTCACATTCCAAGGGGGCGACCGCAGGGCCTTTTCTTGGAACCTCAGTTCTATGTTTACTCAGTCGGGGGGGTGGTGGATACACAAGACGTTTTTTTTCCGCGGTGGCAGCCGCTAGCGCTCCCTCTCTCCCTCGGTTTGCTGGGTTCCATCTTCCAAACTTGTTGTTTCATTATTTCTCACCTCACCACATCATTACCACTATATTGCCACATTGTAAGTCGACAGGATAAGACCTGGCCGGGAAGCGAATCCCTCATATACCGGAGTATGAAGAAACAAGAAGCCAAGCCACGATGATCGACCAAACCCAACTCAACTGTAACCACTCCTCTTCGAGCCCTCAACCCCTTCCTCGCCAACCTTTGAACCGTGATCCCGAAGAAGTATTCACCTACGACGGAGATGAAGCTGCCACGCACTTCTTCCAGCAATACATCTGCCCAAGAACGATCGCCGCGCCAGAGCAGGACACCTTCCATCATCATGGACAAGACTCCGCCATATCCCTGCCGCTACTGTGATGTACAACCCTGGTACGCACAGTGTCACAGACAGAACTCTCCCGAATCTCAATGAACTTACCTGCTCTCTAAACCAGCATAACCTGTAAGTGAAATTGTTTTACCCCTTCCATTCATTCTTTAAATAAGTCATTCCTTGTAAATTGTCCCAATATTTACAAAATTAGCTCCATTTATTCTCTCCATGCCTATTAACAATAATTTTTATGCTCCATACTATTTATCTAGATATTTGTAACTCATTTAATTAGTTACCTTACCAGTAGAATTTAACAATCGTTATTTTAATTAAATAATTTCTATTTTTAACGTAACTCTTAAAAAAAAAAAAACTCTTAAAAAAAAAAAATTGGAATTCTACCTATTAACGCTTTACGATTTTTACTATTAACAATAGATTTTTCATAATCAAATTATTTATAAAAATATGCCTCCAGCACCTAAACTTTTGTATAGACCCCTCCTACTTGTAAGCACGGCGCTCACGAAAAATAATTTCTTTCCCTAATCGATTCAAAATTCACCCTGTAATTCAGGCGTCGGAGAATTCCAACCACCACGTGAGCCTTGCTTACAACCAACCCTTGGTGACTCTTATCTATCTTCCCCTTAATGCCCCTCTCATTCTTACAACTTTGTTAACTTTATACCAGCTCAGGACCTTTATAGAGAATTATTGATTAATCAATTATCGAACTTCTATATTGTCATTTCAAAATCCTAACCTTCGCCCTTCATTTATGATAATTTATTTCGTAGTTCATCTCTAGCCTATCCACCGACCCACACCATCTAGCCAATGGTGTGTTCGTCACAGGGTGCAGATTGACAAACTGCTAGATATTTATCAACCCATTTTTGTTCGCACTTGAACAATCTGCATCGAACGACACAGTTCGCTTCTTCTTCTCGCGCCACACGTTCGCCACACGGACCCTGTCTTCAAATCAATGTTTGTCCATTGTCCAAACCAGCACGATATAGCCTACCTCCGATATTTCCCACGGAGGTACGTTAAACATCGTCGCTGATTTTGTCCGGTCCGTCATCATTTCGCGCAGACATGGGTCTTACTTTCAACCCACCGCGAAATCATCGCCTTGCACAAGCTCCCACGAGGGTTCAAACACCTCGTGTCCGAGCAGCTACATAAGTAACTGCATAGATAAGTTAGATTGGCCCAGGGCAAGTCTCCCCCTCGCCCTGTTCGCCGAGGTTCTAACATTGTATGTAGTTTTATATTTACCTCAGTCCTGAGCTCACACAATTGTCAACCTCAATCTCATTTCTCGTACTCTACACTTATAGCATAGAAAGTCCATGACAAGTTTCTCCTTGCCATGTCCGCCTGAAAAATATCTTAAAGTGTAGAGTTCTCCAGTCTTAATGATCTTCAGAATTTCACCATATTTATGTGACTCTTCTTCTTGTTGTTCACACTCCTCCATATCACTTCCCTTATAGTACATTAGATTTTGTTGTATATAGCCTTTTATAACCTGGATATTTTCAAAGATTTCCTTAAATGTCAAACTCCCCGGTGTTGTAAAACTGCTTGTAAATAATATTTACTTGTGTACTATACAATATTTTATTTACATAAAACTATGTCACCATTACCTTAACTAATTTTAACTATAAAATTATTTTCTCCATTCCTGGCTTCTCCAGCTTTAAATATACTTAAACCATGTTCAGCCTTCTTCAACGGGGGCCATATGTCATAATATATGCTCTTCCAGGATTAATAAAACAAATCTACAGTCGACCAGAGAGAGAGAGAGAGAGAGAACGCAGCTAAGGCCGGTCACTTGATATAGCAGTCACATTCCAAGGGGGCGACCGCAGGGCCTTTTCTTGGAACCTCAGTTCTATGTTTACTCAGTCGGGGGGGTGGTGGATACACAAGACGTTTTTTTCCGCGGTGGCAGCCGCTAGCGCTCCCTCTCTCCCTCGGTTTGCTGGGTTCCATCTTCCAAACTTGTTGTTTCATTATTTCTCACCTCACCACATCATTACCACTATATTGCCACATATATATATATATATACAGGGTGATCCAAAAGTCCCGCACAACTTTAAAAATTGATAACTCCGCGAATATTTGCGCTAGAGCAATGCGGTAAACACCATTGTGTTCAGGATGTAATGGGATTTTTATGGCAAATAATGAAAAATTCGAAATTGATTTTAGTTACAATTTTATTCGCCAGATGGCGCTCTACCAGAATCAGAGATTCAGCGGCCAAATTGTTTGATAAATTGAAAAATATAACTGATCGACACGTATTTTTCCTTTTTGAATACCAGGAAAGAACCCTAATAATATCAAATAACAAATTAATAAAACACCACTTCGCCAAAAGTATGAAGAATTGGTTAACGATTTTCAAATACAATCAGAGATATGTAAAATAGGTAAATGCAAATTAAAACATGCAGCAAAAATATTTATATTTTATATGAGGTTTTGTGAAATAGATTGAATGTTTGAAAAACACTGCTGATATCAATACACGAATTTTTGAAATGTTAATATAGTACCAAAAATTATGATGGCACTATTAATAGGATTTCTTGGTCTAAGAAATGTGTAGTTTCTTGACTGATTGGCGACCCTTGACTATTTAACTGGATATTTGTCATGATCCAACAAATGAAATATAGAGGGGGGTGACAAAATATATTTGTCGTACTTTATTCCAAATATCTCATGGGCTTGTCAAATGTTATCATTGTTTATTATACTGTACACAATTTTAAGAAATGTGTCCCCTCAAATAAAAATAATTTTTAAATCGACCTTTTGCGTTGAAAAACGTGGTAGTAAAATCATTTTGTATTATTTTTTTCACAAAATTTCTAAAGTTATTGGTGTACAGAAAATATTCCTTATGCTATTTCTTCTAATGAGCGAAAAGCGAAAACTAAACATAAGGGGAAAAATAGTGTGTACCAGTGTTATTCGAGAAGTTATAACACTCTGGTTTGCACGACATAATATGTGAGCAAATGACAAACAAAATATTACTGTTCACAAAAAAAAAAGAGTCAAGATGTGAGGACAGCATTTATTATCCCCATATCCCAACACAAAGAGCTGCCAAATATTGGTAGATAATATAATACATGGCGGCTTATATAACACATGAGGTAACTGCCTTCTCTCTTGTGTTAGGTCACAATCCTTGCTCAATGTGGCACCCTTCATTCTCAATCACCGCCTGCAGACAATAAATGAAAGAATGGACAGCATTAAATAACATATCTGTTGAAATTGATAAAACGTGCCATCTGATAGAAGCCTTCAACATGGCCAATGTGGTAAGCCAGCATCGATAAACACGCGACTTAATGTACCCCCATAACCAAAAATCGCAAGGCGTCAAGTCTGGTGATCTTGGAGGCCACTGGTATATAATGTGGCGACTTATCAAACGATTTTCACAGAACGTATCCTTCAGCAATTGTTTGGCACCTCGGGAGATATGAGGAGGTCCTCCATCTTTCATGAATGTTATTTCGCTTAGTGCTTTTGCCCTGCAATATGGGAATACCCTTTTCTCTCAAAAGTTGAACATAACGTTCATCAGTTACAAAAACGGTTTTAAAAGTTCTTCCATTGATTTTTCAAAGAAAAATGGCCCAATAATAAAAGAAGTGAACCCACACAAAACTGTAACTCTAGGCTGGTAAAATGGCATTTCTGTAAAAATCCTAGGGTTTTCTGTTGCCCAAATGCGGCTGTTTTGAATGTTAAAATCTCCGTTTAGAGAAAAGTGAGCATCATCTGTCCACAGAACATTCGACAGCCAGTTTTCATCAATATCAATTTGACGGAAACCCATGCAGCGAATTCTTGACGCATCTCAAAATCGCCAACTTTCAGCTCGTGAAATCTTTGAATTTTGTATGGGTACACACAATAGAGACATTAAGTAAAGCGTCTTCGGATATCACAATCATACTCGGCGAATTTAACTCCAAAAGTTCAATTTGGGGATCACCTGTCCAGGATAACAAAAGTCAGCAGGTTGAGAACATGCTAACCGACCTCGACCTTACACCGTTAAATAACGGAGAGAACACCTACCTATCTAAGTCCACAGGCACAGAATCCGCAATAGACACCACAGCGATAAATTACAACATCGCACCCACAACACAATGGAAAATCCTGAGAGCTGCAATCAGTGACCACAGACCAATTTTAACAACCCTAAACTTCAAAATTGAGAATGTCCATTATAATAAAAGAACATGGAACTTTAGGAAAGCCGACTTGAAAAAATTTACAGAAAAGCTTGAAGAACTGTGCAACGAAAAATTGAATTACAGAGCGCTTGACAAAAACTTGGAAAAATTCTCTTCGAACATTTCAAAAGCTGCAAAAGCATCGATACCTAGAGGTAGACGTAAAGCCCTGTGGATACCTTAGTGGAAGGACCTCAATATCGAGGCAATGATATCAGAGACAGAGACAATATCAATGAACTTCTTAAAAAATAAAACAGAATAAAACAGAAAGGAACTCATTGAAATTAGTCACAAAATAGAACAAGAAATTTGAATATGCAAACAAGAAAAATGGGCAGAATTCTGCGAAAAAATGGATCCAAGAAAGGACAGCCAACACTGGAATATGATTAGAGTGTTAGAAAACAATCAAAACCAACACCAATCCTCCAAACTCTAACCGATATGAATAGAACAGCGCGAACGAGAACAAACAGATGGCTGACATAATTGCTGAATATCTTTCAAGCACTTCCATACTAAACTATACGAATGAAGACAGGACTCTAAAAATAATATAAACCAGTTAGTTAAACAAGCAAGAAACTTCCATCAACAATATATTTTCTCGAGAGACTTCCCACTGAATGAGCTAAACTTATCAATAAAATATCCAAGAGATCACCAAGAGATAATCTAATCTTTGGTCAAATGAGATTAAACACTTTGAAGACAAAGCTAATAAACAACTCCTACGAATACTGAACATTTCATGGCAAACTGGTAAACTACCAAATAATTGGAAGATATCAATTATAGTGCCAATACTGAAGCCAAACAAAGATGCCAAGGAATACAAGAACTATCGGCCAATTGCTCTCACCAGCAAACTTTGTAAAATACCAGAACGAATTATCCACTCTAGGCTCATAGTCTGGCTCACTAACAATAATAAAATAAACCTCTACCAAACTGCCTATAGATCCCAGCACTGTACGACTGATCAACTGTTCTACTTCTGTCAATCAATAATAGATTCTTTCCAGGAAAAACCGCCAAAAAAGACCACGGCTATATTCCTTGATATGACCTCAGCTTTTGATCGAGTTTGAAGGGAGAAATTACGTGAAAAGCTGCACAACATCAGAGTAAGAGAAAAACCTTAATATGGATTGCAGACTTCTTAAGGGGAAGAAGGTTAAAGGTTCGGGTTAATGGAGAATTTTCCAAGGAAGAAAGAAAATGGACTGGTGTAACTAAGGGATCTGTGCTCAGTCCTCTACTCTATCTGCTATATATTAACGACATCCATCCTTACCTCACTGAAGACACAATGGTTTCCTGTTATGCAGATGATATAGCCATATGGCACACAAGTAGCAGTATAGAAAATTCGTAAAAAAAAACTGAACACATCAATGAGAGGACTGGAGAAGTGGGCAATGGAACTTCAAATGAGCATAAACCCAATAAAACCAAACCTATGCGTCTTCTCCACTCACAGGGAAAAGGGCATAAATATAACCAAAAAATAAGCATAAACAAACAAATAATTGATAAAATTAGAAATCCATAATACCTAGGTGTGATACTGCAGTCCTGGATCTTTCAAGTTGGTCTCGAGGACCACGCCATCACCATCTCCTAAGCGGCGAAGTACGCGATCTACGTATTCATCGTAGATCGCAAAATGCGTGGTGTCGCTGGAGACCCACTGGCGATTCTCCACCAAACTCTGCAGCGCTGGAAGAGGCGCCATATTCATTGTACATAGTGTATATAATGCATATTATCTTTTTTTAATAGTGCAGACTGTGCATGTATTGACAAGATGTCAACAGAATTATTTTAATTATTATTGATGAGGAATTGGAATTTTCAGAACACATAATTAGCACCTCAAATAGAGCTATCAGAAAACTAAACATTCTGAGAAGGCTATGTGGAACAAATTGGGGAGCAAAACCCAGAATTCTCAGAACAACATATACCACCTTAATAAGGCCGATAATGGAATATGCAACACCGGTCTGGGCTCCCTCAAGCTCATCACTAAAAATAAGACTAGACAGTGTTCAAGAAAAAGCGGCCAAAATAATCACTGGTGCTGTTTCATCTACCAACAATGAGAAAATTCAGAGATAATGTGTTCTAGACCTACTCGCTCGAAATCAGAAGACAAAATAAAAACAACTTGGATCGGCACTTCGGAAACGAGGAACCAGAGGACGAGATCTCTCTGACCACTTGTGGTTCGGTAGATCCGCCCTTTTCTGAGAATGAGGTGAAACTGACGGCTTTCAAGTTCGGGAAAAGGAAATCTCCTGGTCCCGAAGGGATCGATAACACGGTCGTGAAAGCCATGGTAAGGATGCACCCATCGCTTCTTTCCAGGTTATTCAATAGGTGCCTGGACACAGGTACATTTCCTGAGGCATGGAAGGTTACCCGAGTAGTGCTTCTCGAAAAGTTTGGTAGAAAGGGTAATTCTCCTAATGATTATCGTATGCTTTCTCTACTAGTGTGTCTAGGTATGGTCCTGGATAGCCTACTAGCTCAGCGACTGAAGCATTGGCTAGAGAGTAATGAGCTCCTTTCCTCTTTCCAACATGGTTTTAGGGAAGGGAAGTCCACAACCACAGCTCTGAACGAGGTGTTAGAGGGGGTTGAGATGGGCTTAAATAAGGGTGTTTGGGTTCTTTTCGTGGCCCTGGACATTGATGGCGCGTTCAACTCCATGAGTTGGAACAAGCTGATGAGAAATTTGATGGACATGGGTTGTCCTGATAATTTGTGCAGCTTGGTTCGTGACATTCTGAGGGATAGACGGATTAGCCTCAGTTTTGGTGGGCGGAAGTTGGAAAAAAACTGTGCTAGGGGTTGCCCCCAGGGCTCTTGCTGCGGACCTATTCTGTGGAATATCCTGGTAAACACCGTTTTCCAGGAGGAGCTCCCTGAGGGAGCCAGGCTGGTTCTCTATGCTGACGACCAGTTCCTCATCATTGAGGCTGCTTCGAGAGCGAAGGCTGAGAAGTGTGGTGAAACTTCTCTCCAAATTCTCTCGAACTGGGCCTATGACTCTGGCCTTAAGTTCAATGTCTCCAAAACTAAAGCCCTCAGCTTTAAGCCAAGGGACATAAGAAATAAAAGGAAAGGGATCAAATGGGAACACAAGCCGGCTATCCGGATCGAAGGACGGAGGGTATCGTTGGTCAAAAGGATGACCATCCTGGGGGTGGTCATTGATGACAATATGGGTTGGCAATACCAGGCTGAGGAGATGGTGGCGAGAGGTAGGGAGGCGTTGTGCAGGCCTGCCCTGATTGGCTCTCAACAGGGGGGGGGGAGAAGGAGGATACTATTTTTAGGAACCTCTGCCTCTCCTGTGTCGAGCCAATCCTGCTATATGCTTCCAGGGCTTGGTGTCGCCGAAACAGGGATCAGAAGGTGGCGACTACTCTAGAGAGAGTGCAGAGGAAAGCGGCACTCAGAATCACAGGGGGATAACGCACTACCAGCAGTGAGGCCTTATTGGTCCTCGCTGGTCTTATTCCACTGGGATTGAAACTAGAGGAGGAGACCATCAGACAGAAGCTCTGGGAGAACGGGGAAGATGCCCTGGGACTTGAAGCGGGTGCCCTGTAATGGAAGAGGGACCCAAGAAAGCCTCCGCAGTGGTTGCCAAAGTGGAATTGGAGTCCTGGAGAGCCGACAGGGAATGGCACGGAGGTTTTCACTGATGGGAGTAGGTCTGGAACCAATACTGGAGCTGGGGTAGTGATATACACTAATGATGAGCTGATCTTCCAAGAAAGTTTAACACTCAGAGTGGACGAATTGGTCTTTTCAGCCGAGTTGGTTGCGATCAGGGTAGCCCTCAGAGTGTGTGCCGAGAAGAACTTTAGCCCGGACCGCCTCTATTCAGATTGTATGTCGGCCCTCGTCGCCATCAATCTGGAGAAAGGGCAACTCGCGCATCAAATAATCCAGGAGTTGGAGATGATGACGCGGGCTCCGGAGCTCCCTTGGTTTAGGAGGCACAGCCTCATCGAAAGTAATGAGTTCGCAGACAGGATCGCTAAGGCAGGATGCTTAAGAGGTAGATCACTGAGGACCCCAGTGACCAAGAAAGAAGTTTATAGGAGGATCAGGGGGCACGTTCAGGACTTATGGTTGGACAGATGGAGGAACATTGTGAAGGGGAGAGAGGTATTCAATTGGGTAACAACACCCAAGTACCTCTGTAAGGTAATGTCCCACAAACTCATTAGGGTAGTTCGGGACATGGGCTCTTCCTCAAGTCTCCACAGATTTAAAATGAAGAGAAACCCTGATTGCGTCTATGGAGAAAGGGATGTGAATGCACGCCACTACGTCTTGGATTGTCCAAGGGTAGTGGGTGTGCAGGAAGAGAGAAGGAGGGCGAGGGGCGCGATCGAGAGTAAGCTGCTGAGAAATCACAGCAATCTTCTTGAGAAAGCCCACGACGTGGCAGCTGAGCTTTCCTCAGCTGTGAGTGAACAGAGTCGACCGGGGGGGGCTGCCTCCCCGCGGTCCCTGCTGGACACAGTAGATAATTTCCTATTTTGCTGTGATTAAAGGCCACCGGTATAGAAATCCTTCCAGACACGTTGTCTGGGAGGTGGTGTTTCAAGGTACAATGTCCAAGCACTAGCTTGGATACCGTTACTTGGCTTATGAGTTGAACAGAATAGCAGCGAAGGGCATGCTTCGCATGCCGGCTTGTGGACCGAAAGGTCTGGGTGGCCATCTGCTTCTAGGGTATACCAACTGTGCTTAGGTGGGATACTCCATTTCTTGTTTATTTTGGCTACTGTTTCTATTTCTTTAAAAGTAAGTTTATTTTTCTGTAGCAAGGGTTCTTTTGTGCCTTTTTTCGCTAGCGCATCAGCAGCTTCATTGCCTTCAATGCTAACATGTAAGGGTATCCATTGAAGATGAATTTTTGAGGTATTGAGAGTTTTTGGAGATAACCAATTATGTTCCTGCTTACTTTGTCTCTAAGTTCCCCTGTGTGACTCAAGTGTTGTATGGCACTTCTACTATCAGTAAGAATCCATATATCGTGATGTTTAATGTTTCTGATGGATTTTAAGACTTCATAGATGGCTATAAGTTCTGATCTGAAGACTGAGCAAAATTCTGGGTTTCTTCTGTTTATTTTCTCATTGCCATTTGTGGTTTTAATGAGAGAGCCACTACCAGTGTGTCCCAACTCGTCTCTGCTACCATCGGTATAGATAGTTATTGCATTTTTAGGAATTTTATACTAATTATTTCTAATGATAATTGTTTTAAGTATTCTGGATTTTGGTATTGTCTGTTGGTGGGTTCATTTAAAGTGGCATTAAGAATAATAGTTTGTTAATGGTTCGCATGGAGATATTTTTTCAGCTGAATAATATTTTTCCACTTTATATTTTAAAAATCCATTTCTTTTGGCCAGGTGGAGAGGGCCTTCTTTTTTGAGTCTTATATTGGGTTCCCAATTAAGTATGTAATTGAGAGTTCTGTGTTTGTTTTCATAACTCTTGATTTTGTTTATATATTTTGGCAGATTGTAGCTTATTCTATTCTTTAAGGGCATAATGTCTGCCTCGTAAAGTACAATATCATTAGGGCAGGTTTTTCGAAGACCTGCAATAATTCTAGCTGCATTTAGTTGTATCCTTTCCAGTGTTTTTAGATCTGTTTCAGATGCTGTACCATAGATTTGATATCCATATTCCAAGATTGGTCTCATTAGAGATGTGTAAGTTAATTTTAGTGTTGTTGCTTCAGCTCCCCACTCTTCCTGAAATATATTTCAAGATTTTTATTCGGTCTCTTCCTTTTCTAACAACTCCTTCAATATGCTTACTGGAGTTAATTTCTGGATCCAGGGTGTAGCCGAGATATTTAGGATGTTTATTATATTGCAATTGTTGTTCTTTCAGAATAATTTTCGGTTTTATTTTGTATAGTTTCTTATCGGAAGTAAAAAGACAGGTTTCAGATTGTTGGGGGTTAAATTCTAATTTATGTTTATTAGCAAATTTTTCTAGGTGGAGAAGAGTCTTGTTCAAATCTCTTTAAGCTTTTTTCCAGTTAGTGTTGCTGCTCCATAGAATAATGTCATCAGCGAAAAGTCCAATATTGGTTTTATGTGAAAATATTTCTTCTATGCCTGCAATAAATAGGGTGAAGAGAGTTGGGCAAGGACTGATCCTTGTGGTAATCCTTGGTACAATTTGAAGGTTTTAGATAGAGTGCCATTATATTTGACCCTGATTTGTATATTTTTAAGAAAATTATTTATCCAAGTGATAGCTTTTCCATCAATTTTGATATGTTTGTATAATTTTGTAATTAACTTGTTTTTCCATACCTTATCAAAAGCTTGTGTAAGGTCTAAAAAGCAGCTATGGTGTGGTTAGTTGTTTTTTTTTGTTTTGTGCATCTTTTACCTTTTGTGTGAAAAATAAGAGTTGGTCTATTGTTCCATGTCCTTTCCTAAATCCATTTTGTACTTCTGGTAAGAGATTTCTTGTGTCGGGGTGGTAGGTGAGTCGTCTGAGTATAATTTTTTCCATTAATTTGTAGCAAATATTTGTTAGGGAGATAGGTCGGTAGTTTTTCGGGTCATCAGCAGATTTGTCAAGTTTTTAATGGGAATTATTGTTGCATTTTTAGTCTTGAGGCAATTTTCCAGTTTTCCAGGAGTTATTGAAAATATTAAGAAGTCTTTCTTTGCCAATTTTGCCCAAGTTTGATATCATTCGGCCATGGATTCCATCTGGCCCAGGAGTCTTATTTAGGTCAGTGTTTTCTAATGCATAAGCTAGCTCTTTCATATTGATTTTTTCGTGGAAAATATTATGAGTGCTGGTGACATTTTTACAGTCATGAATAATCTTTCGGGCCTTTTTTCAACCTTGATTTTACTACTTATTTGATATGAATTACCTAAAAGATTGGCAGCAATTTTGTCATTAGTTGCTGGTGTACCATCTGTATTCTTAATCATATTTGTGTTTTCAGTTTGTGGCTGGACTCTGTCAATTTGTTTTGCCAAATTCCAAAGTTTTGTATTTGGGTTTCTTGGGTTCAGGTTTTCACAAGTTTGTTTCCATTTTTTCCTTTTCACATTTACGTATAATCTTTTTTATTTTTGCAATCACAATGTTGAGTTCAGTTCTACAATATTTTTGGTTTTGGTTGCACTTTTTTGTAGTTCATTTCTTCTAGTTATAAGTGTTTGAATATTTTTTGCCTGGTGTGATTATTTGGAATCCATTTCTTAATATTACCTCTTGGTATTGAAACTTTGGCTGCTTTAATAATGGTGTTTTCGAAAGATATCATATTAGCCTTTTTGAAGTTCCAGAATTTTTCTTAATTGAGCTATTTTTGGTCTTGGTGCTAATTTTTATCAAATTAGGCAAATGTTCACTTCCAAAACTTTTTAATATTTGCCATTTGCATTTGTGGAAAATGTCAGGATAGTAAAACCTTATATCAAGGGCTTGTGCAGTATTATAGCTTGTTGGAATGATGGGTAGGATTCCCATAATTTAAGCACATGAAGGCATTGTCGTCAAATATGTTTGATAGTATTTTTCCTCTTGGGTTTGGCGTAGAACATCCCCATAGTTGATGTTTGGCATTAAGGTCACCTACAATAATAGTGTTGTCTGTAAGAATTTGAGCCATTGTTCCATCGTCAATAAATGTATTGTTTGGAGGGTGATACATATTGTATATGTGGATGGCTTTGTTTTGATTGAGGTAGACTTTGATACCTTGGGCTTCGAGGTCTAATGTGTTTGTAATATTAACGGCTATGTCCTCATAGTACAAATTCTTGATTAAAATTGCTAGGCCACGCCCCTCAGCAGCATATACAGATGGATCTTCAGACCTTACCCTGAGTAATGGAGGGGCCGGAATTAACATAATACTGCAAGATGGAACAAACATAAAAATCAAAGAAGGAGCAGGACAGATTTCGTCAAACTTCACTTGTGAACTGACAGCTATCTGGAAACCCTTGGTGTATGCCTTAACCAACCATCCCTGCATCAAGCAGAAGGAATTTTAATATACAGCGACTCCATATCCGCTCTAGAAGCAATTCAGAAGAGCAATACTAAAATCACACAGAAAATACACTCGTTACTTACCCAACTGGAACCATTGGAGAATAACTGCATTCTACATTGAATCCCTGCCCATGCTGGGATCAGGGTTAATGAAATGGCATTCGAATTGGCATAGGAAGCCAGAAGGTTGAGACAAAGGAAAGAACAAATGTCATTATTTGACGCTAATTTCATTGTCAATATACAAGATAATTAAACAAAAAAAAAATAAGAAAAGATCAAAATGCGAAATAAACTCTGAGCGAAAAATGACAAAAACTATAACAAGACTTAGAACAAAACACTATAAAGGAATGACAATACATCCAGATGGCACAAGAACCTATAGGGCATGCAACAATTGTCCTGGTGTGGAACTTACACCTACCCACATATTCTCATAGCCAGCAATGGCCGCAGCCTTGCAGAAATTAGACATAGACCCAGAGCAGCTACTTTATACACACAAGATTCTGCTGCTGCTGCTGTGATGGAGATACATGGATACATCTGAGGTTCTTTATTGGACACGACAACAACAACGGCATTCCAGAGTGAAATAAATTATCAGAGATAGATACATATTTTTCAAATGAATTAAAATAAATATAATCGATACTGAGTGAGAGTTGAATTAAAAATATTAGAAATTTATTATCTTCGGAAACAAACCGTATCTGAAATATCAATTTTCTTTTTGCTACATGTTTAATTTGCATTTACCTATTTTACATATATCTGATTGTATTTGAAAATCGTTAACCAATTCTTCATACTTTTGGCGAAGTGGTGTTTTTTTTTATTTGTTATTTGATATTATTAGGGTTCTTTCCTGGTATTCAAAAAGGAAAAATACGTGTCGATCAGTTATATTTTTCAATTTATCAAACAATTTGGCCACTGAATCTCTGATTCTGGTGGAGCGCCATCTAGCGAATAAAGTTGTAACTAAAATCAATTTCGAAAATTTCATTATTTGCCATAAAAATTCCCATTGCATCCTGAACACAATGGTGTTTACCGCATTGCTCTAGCGCAAATATTCGCGGAGTTATTAATTTTTAAAGTTGTGCGGGACTTTTGGATCACCCTGTATATATATATACATATTAATTGTTAATATTCAAAATATTCACATATTATTATTTATTGAATTCAATCAAAAAACGATTTTTTAAAAACTTAATTTTATTGACCTTATGTGGCGCTGAGGTTTTTGTTGACACACATTAATATGTTATAATACCCGAAAAAAGTTTGGCGTTCAGCCAACTGAAATATTGGTAAAATAAATGATATCTTGATTCAATATATTCCTTTCAATTAAATATATATGCATGAAAAATAATAATAGAAATAAAATTTTAAAAAACTAAGGTGTTGGTATTAAAGTTTTTTATAACATATATATACAACGCGCATATATATCAAAAGCATATCCTAACCACGAGCTCATAAGTATTTTTTCCACACACACATATATATTAAGAAAAAGGCCTATCCTTATCGTGCAACTGAAAGTTGCTGATGACTTGCGCCATCTATCGGAATAAATATCAACTCTTCTCGTTGATTTTTAATTATTCCAGAATTGGCCAAATACCCATTCTTGATTAATTAAGAAAAGCTAACCACGGACGCGTTTCGGGCTGTTGGCCCTCATCAGCGTGGTGCAAGCTGTACCTCAACGACCAAAAAATAGGCCATTAAGGCATCCTGAAAAATCATGAAACGGGTAGTTAAGGCCAGAATTGCGTGAGGACGCTACACATTGTGAAAAAATAGTTCAAATGTGATATTGTACTGGGATAAGGTGCATACATTAAGAAAAAGGCATCTCCTTATCGTGCAACTGAAAGTTGCTGATGACTTGCGCTATCATTTTTCAGAATGCTTTAATGGCCAATTTTTTGGTCGTTGAGGTACAGCTTGCACCACGCTGATGAGGACCAACATCCCAAAACGCGTCCGTGGTTAGCTTTTTTTGATTAATCAAGAATGGGTATTTGGCCATTTCTGGAATAATTAAAAATCAACGAGAATAGTTGATATTCATTCCGATAGAGGGCGCAAGTCATCAGCAACTTTCAGTTGCACGATAAGGAGATGCCTTTTTCTTAATTTATGAACCTTATCCCAGTACAATATCACATTTGTACTATTTTTCACACACATAAATATATATAGTATTTTTTAAACTGTATAATAATGAAATTTTAGTATACGTCACATATCTTCTAATTAGTTAGAGGCGATACCTTTTAAGATCATACCCTTCCATTAAAATGTGCACTGTTTCTATTTGCTACCACCCCCATATTTTGTATATATGCTATATCTAATTAATATAACCTGTACGCCCCTATTTGTATTTAAACTAAAAATGAGGACGTCAAAATAAAAAGCCAAAGAGTGGTCGGTCAGCTGGGGGCAGAGAGAGAGAGAGAGGGAGGAAAAAGGCAACGCCCATGCCAGATGGGGCCCCCTCCAGGGATTTTTATAGTCGACCCCGGTAAACAGGACAGGTTTTAGCAGGGGGTCAGCGGGTAGTGTGTTCTAGAGTGTGTCCTTCGGCAGACCGCTTCTGTCTCGCTCGGTCTCTCTCTCCATGTCTCGGTGATAAGCATCCAAGTTTGTGTTATGGCCTCTACCTCTGTCCCGTGGGCTGTCCCCGATCACTCTTGGTGCTAACATCTAGCCCTGCCTCTGCTTCTTGTTGTCCGCGTGTGGGAAGAACATAAACACTCGCCTCGCCTCGTACACGACTGCCAGTTTATCCATACGTCGACAGGATCATTTGCAACAATTATACATATATATAATTAAATTCGGTTATTTCTCATGCTCGTTCAATTATATTTCAAAATATTTATTGCCATATTTTTAATATTTTGTTCTAAAATTTATTAAATTATATTTAGATTGAAGTTAAGAATTTTCTGAAACTGGTTTTCCAGCTTTATTAGCGATCCAAGGCCCATAGATTGAAAAAATATTCAATCGATGATTACTTTTGAGTCTTCTTTATAGTATGAGCAACAATTTTACTAAATGATATGTTGAACAATTCAACGATATTCTACTGTGTATGTATTCTAAGTTGTCTATCACCATCTGTTGTTAATACATTCCAATTTCAACATAATTATGACAAAATATATTTCGAAATCAATCATTAAATGATGGAATTTAAAAGTTATCATAGTAAACAATTCTATATGCCTTTAGCGTCATAGCAGATGCCATTATAATCATATAAAGGTTGACTTTCTCTCCGGGTAATATACACAACAAGCTTTGTGAAGGTGAGTAACTTGTTATACTTTTATATTTTTCTTTTACCGATATTTTTCTTTCTCTTCATGAGAAACAAAAAGAATATGAGAAAATGTTCATTAGGCAAAAATATTGTAACAAAGTATTTATTGTGAAAAAATAGTACAAATATGACAATGTACTGGGATAAGGTGCATAAATTAAGAAAAAGGCATCTCCTTATCGTGCAACTGAAAGTTGCTGATGGCTTGCGCCATCTATCGGAATAAATATCAACGCGTCCGTGGTTAGCTTTTCTTGATTAATCAAGAATGGGTATTTGGCCAATTCTGGAATAATTAAAAATCAACGAGAATAGTTGATATTTATTCCGATAGATGGCGCAAGCCATCAGCAACTTTCAGTTGCACGATAAGGAGATGCCTTTTTATTAAAGTATTTATTATTTTAGCAGAGTATTATTTTTATGTCTATATTTTGCTATACTCTGTACACTTCCCTCTTTTGCTTATCTTTTGTTTATCACTCATAGTTTGTTCTTGCCTGAAATAAATTGTTGTCTCATCCCGAAGTTGGTCTTCCCTAATTTTCCACGTGGCAATATGAATAGGTTTATTATTTCCCATTGCGTTGGAAATTAGAGTAATATTTCTAAAACTTGATTAAGTATCCCTAAAAAAGTTTTATTTTTCTAATTCATTAGCATTGGCAATCTTTCGAGTTAAATAACTCTTCCACAAGGATTTCTTTAAAATATTTACATTTCAAATTGAGTATTTGTAAAATGCTCTTTCGCGCATCTGTACTCGTGTCCATTAGACTTGCTTTAAATATTGCTCTTTTACTTGGGCAATTTCGTCAGTACGCTCTTTAGGATTTATTGGCCCCTGTAAGAATACCTCAAGAGCAGAATTTGATAAAATACAAGCTTTTCTTATTGATGCCTCTGCATGTTTTTCTCTATATTGCTCTCTTTCATACTCTATTATGTCTTAACTGAATATTATGGAAGCATTTCCTTAATTTTTCGTTATTTCCACCTTTCAGGAAATCTTTCTTGTAAGAGGTTACATCGACTTTCATGCTCTCTTTTTTGAAAATAAAATAGGTGTTACTTCTTTCGTACTCGAATATGGCATTGTTCTATACATCAATATAGAAATTCTCAGACTTTTATCAAATCTTCATTTTTTATATTCTTCAATGATCATTTCAGGGTCGGGACAAAACGCTCAGCTAAACCATTAGTAACTTGAAAATATCGAACAGACTTTAGATGTTCGATTCCATTTGATTGAAAGAAAATAGAATCATTTAATTTGCATTCAAAATTAGCTTCGTTCACAAAATAAAACCCAACCTATCTAAATTCGATTCAAATTTACATACCTGATAACATAACTTATTTATGAGCCAATAATATATGTTATATATGCCAAATACCTGAAATATATATTATTTTTCACCCTATGAGCCCCTCAAACCTAACAATATATAGCTTTAATTAACCTTTATGTACATTACTACATAAAGCCTAATGAAAAAAATGGACTCTAACTTACCAAACCTATTACAAATTATATAACTATTTTTTAAAAGGTAAACTATCATTTTATTGTAGAAAATAAAGTCCTATTAAATCATATGCATTCGGTATTATTGTAAAAAATTACTCACAGGTCCCATATAGGTTGTATACACTTATAAGTAAAAATAAATGTATATATTTCACCTATTTTACATACAAATCCAGAAAGGAGTGTGTCTGAAAATTTCAAATGTTTAAAATTTATTTATAAAATAAAAATACAGTCGACCCTCGATAATTTGAAACTCGTTAATTTGAATCTCTCGATAATTTGAAATGTTTTCCCGGCCCCTTGAAAAACACTCGATAATTTGAATAAATTCAATATTAATTGGTCCCCTCGGTACTTTGAAGTTGAAGGAATTGTATCTTACTATAAAGCTGTATCTTACAATGTTAAAGCTCAAATTTCCCACGCCGAGCGAGGCAAGGAGATCTCTTACTACCCTAAGCTTCTACGTCCTCAGAACCGACACAAGTAACGATTTCTTTACAGCTCTCACTACTATCGAAAATCCAATGAAAAATTATAGACTGAAGTCACTCATTCAACAAAAAATTACTGACTTCTTTTTAAAATGAAAATTTGCGTATAATTGTACAATTGTTTGAAAAAATAAATCGTGAATTTTGAGATCAGACTCTTGTTTGAGAACGGGCAAGACCCGAAAGCTCCCAATAATTTTATTATTTTAAAAATTGCGGTGTCACTTATTTAATATTGTTTAGGCATGTATCTATATCCCGAGACGGCCAAAACTTCAAACTCTTGTTTACTTGATTTTCTTACCCTCCCTCCTTCGTTGTTGTTTAAATTCCTGTTATTTTGAACTCTTTATAAATTGATATTTTTCTCTGGTCCCTTGAGTTTTAAAATACCGAGAGTCGATTGTAGTTATATTACTATAATATGAATTATAACTGACAACAGAATGTATTATTGACAGGTACGACAAGATGAAACTGTTTCTGGTGACCTTCATTTTGTCCTGTGTGATGGTATCAACTGTTATCAAAGCCCAGGAAACTGGTAGGTCTTTATTTTAATATCACTGTAGAATATACATTTTTTCAGTTATGATATTAATGTATCATATAGATTAATTGATATTTTATAGCGCGAAGATTGTTTAAGGAGTCAAGCTGTGATTGCAACTGTGTCGAATACGACACAAAATGCCCCTTTTATTTTATTTTATTTAGACTTAGAGCGCTATGTCCCCCAGGGACACTTGTACTTTAAAGGTAAACAAAACATAGAAAGAGAAGAAAGATATTTGAAATATGTACAAGAATTAGTATGCAAGTTAGTTAAATGAAAAGAGAAAAAATATAAACTCACTTGAAATATGTGCAAAGGGTTGGTATGCAAATTTAGTTAAATGAAATCAAATTGTAAAGTATTGTGTGTATTCGAGGAAAACAATTTACAGATTTAAGAAAGTTTTAAGGAATATTTTTGAATGAAAATATGCAAGATATTAGATAATTATTCAATTAAAATGTCCCTTGAAACCGATGTAAAAATTAAGCTTTAATTATGCATTCTAAATTTCTTTATTCTTTTTAATATTTCTGCTTATTTATTTTCACAATGATAATATTAAATCGTTCAAATAATTTTCTGAAATCAAAATCAAGATAAATATTTCGAGCTAGGTCGCTCAACTACTGATTCACAGTTTTCCTAAATTGCATATCTCCCACATATTGTCTATTTCGATTAGATAATACTTCTCAGAGAAACCCTCGACAAATGTAAAAAAAAAAATATAATTTAAAAACAGTTTCATTTTATAAATCTTAATTAAACCAAAGATAAAGAATTATCAAAGTTATTTCAATAAGATATATATTCATCGTAAAGATAGAGGCTGCCTGGCCGGCATTCATATTTCTTTGAAAAATAGACACTACGGCCAGTAGATGTTTTATTGTTTCAACGTTTAACAAAAATCTTTGTCATCCTCAAGAGAAATAAATAAAAATAAAGCATTTAGCAAGGCGTGAACACTTTTTAACGTGTCAATAATTTCAATTCAAAAAAATCAATAATTTCCAGGAATGGGACTGGTTCACGTAAAATATTCAAAATAATGAAATAATTTTATAAAGAGCTTATAGATAAAACATTTATCAACACGTAGAAATAAAAGTTGATCACATAGACGCACGCGTTCACGTTTTATCGAATTTATAAGCTCGAGTATATCAGAACATTTTCGAATTTCATTATGGACTGTATTAAAAAACAGCGAGTCTGCATAGGGTTTTGCTTTAAATTAGGGAAACAGCTTCCGAATCATTTAAAATCTTGGAGCAGGCTTTTAAAGAAGATGCCCTATCACAATCGAGGACATTTGAATGGTTTGCACGATTGAAAGCTGGTAGAATAAGCAAGAGAAAGCAAGGATGTTCAAATCGAAGCTTAAGTGTCTTCTTAGCACTTTATTTGATGTAAAGGGATTGGTACCCTATGAATTCGTGCCCGAGTGTCAGACCATCAATCAACATTACTATCTTGATGTATTGCGACGTTTAAGAGAGCCTGTGCGTCAGAAAAGACCCGAAAAATGGCATCAGAAAAATTGGCTCTTGCATCATGACAACGCACGGCCACATACGGCCGTCACTGTACCACTCTATTTGGCTAAACACGGAATTGCTTTACTACCCCAGCCACCCTATTCTCCTGACTTGCTCCCAACGACTTTTTCCTTTACCCTAAAATTAAAAGAGTCTTAAAAGGACCTCGATTTGACTCAATACCTGAAATAAAGGAGAATTCGAAGAATATTTTGAAAAGCCTGAAAGATGAGGATTTTCAGAGTTGTTTCGATATCTGGAAAAAAAAGATGGAACAAGTGTATAGATAGTGACTGTCAATATTTTGAGAAATTTTAAATAAAACTTTATTATACTTTTGTATTTCTTTAAATATTTAGCATTCCTGGAAATTATTTATCACACTATGTATATTCATTTATTACTTCTGACGAAGATAAAAAGATGTTTGTTGAAACGTTGAAAAAATAAAAACCTGTATTTGCCGGAGTGTCTATTTTTTTTAAAGAAAAATATATATTCACTTTAAAACATTTAAATATATTTAATATTTAGAACTCTCGATTGTTTTTATAAAGGACAAACGTTTGTATCACACATTTAAAATACAATATAACGCGGCTAGCACGAATGAATGTGCAGATCCTTGTGAAACTGCCTCTAGTTTACACTTAAAATTCACTTTAAAACATTCAAATGTATTTCACATTTAGAAGTCTCGAATGAATTTATAACGGACAAACCTTTGTATCACACATATATGTTCTATTTATATTATTTAGAAAGGTGACTTAGCACGAATGAATGTGCAGATCCTTGAAACTTGCTCTAGTTCACACTTCAAATTCACTTTAAAGCATTTAAATATATTTCATATTTAGAACTCTCAATGGAAATTATAACGGCAAACCTTTGTATCACACATATATGTTCTATTTATGTTATTTAGAAAAGTAACTTACAACGAATGAATGTGCAGATTCCGGAAACTGTCCTGATTTCGACTATAACAAACCTTGCAAATGGAGTTTTGATGAATGTGAATTTGATGATGATTGTAAACCGGACGAGTTATGCTGCGAAGAAGAATGTGGTCGTGCCGTGTGCAGAAAAGCCGTCTAGACACACAAAAAGACATTGATTCTATACATCAATAATACTTTGATAATAAAATATCTTCAATTTACAGAAAGTATTTGTATTTATTTTTTACCTCAATAAAACATATAAATATTATAAAATATAGTATTCTGTGTGTGTGTGTGAATACTCAGAAAAAAATCGAGTTTTTTCTGTAACCAAGTAATTAAAGAAGAATATTTTTGGTTAGAAGTGGCTTCAGAGAAAAAAAGCACAGCCAAATCAAGCAATAATGTATTCTAACTCCCGACATATCAGTGAATTCCTTTCACTTTCTTCAGGGGAATGAATTCATCCATTCCCCTGAAGAGAGTCGCAGAAAGTCACTAAAACGTCGGCAGTTGACATAAACTATTGATTGATATCGCTGTGCTTTTTCTCTGAATCAAGTAATTAAAATGAAAATTAGACCATCCAGGGATATAGTTTTTCAATATTATTTTCAATATCTCTATCTTTAGAACCTAAAAATAGCCCTTCTACAGTAAATTATATAAACATAAAATAAACAAAATAAACCAGGCAAAAGGTTTTGTTATTATTATTTCGTTTCAATATAGTTTAAGAACCTGTAGAAGATTCTTCTTTAAGTTCCAAAGTTAGAGATTTAAAATATGATACTGTCGAGATTTAAAATATGATATTGAAGAGAAAACAAGTTTTCCAAAAGTTTGATTTAAAAGAAAATTAGACGAAAAACATGGTGAAGGAAGACGAGTTTATTTTATTGATGCATAGGTGCGAGCTTTCGGTTAAAAACCCTTTAACAGGCGAGCAATAAAGCGCGACTTATATTTACCCGAAAGCTTGCACCTATGCATCAATAAAAGAAACTCGTCTTCCCTCACCATGTTTTTCGTCTAATTTCAATTCAGGGAGAATTCTTTATCTATAAAAGAAAATTATTAACAAAATTTATATAGAAAGAAAAACTTGATAATCTTGTACAAGTGATAATCTACAAGAATGGTAAGGGGTAGTGACAAAGCTAAATATTCTGGTTGATAAACTAACAACAGAGTATTAACAATAATTATTCAGTGATATTGCCCCCTATCTAGATGAACATCGTCCCGCTGTAATTATCACTTGAACAGATCCACTTGGTCCTCAGGGTCATGGTAGGGTTTCATTCTTAGTATTTGGACCAGGTCTCTTGTTTGGCGTCTCTTGATTGGTTGGTCCACAGGTTCCACTTTGAAGGTTACACTTGAAAGTTTCCGAATAACCCTGTACGGCGCTAAGCACCTTTTCTTCATTTTTTTCCGAGAGTCTAACCTTTCTTCCTGTGATAAAAATTCATACCAGGTCACTGACGCTGTAGTCCGTTGCCTCGTGCTTTGAATCATATCTGGCCTTGTCCTTTTCTTGGGCTTTCAAGATTTCTAATCTAGCTATCTGCCTAGTCTCTTCGACTCGCGAATCAATCCTCTGGCTGTATTCCTCTTGGAGCTCTCCTATCGGGTTTGGAAATAAAATATTCACAGTTGTTTCGGTCTCACGTCCATGGACCAGTTCGAAGGGGGAAAACCTGTCATGTCTTGCTTTACTGTATTGTGGGCGAAATGGGTTGGCAGGTGTTCCTCAAAATGAGCCAAGACAGGTTCGAACTTCAGGGCCTTTTCAGGGATTCAAAAGATTCTTGTTCTTCAAATTCCTAAGATAATTTCTTGTCTCTTTTTAGCATTTCATGGAGAGGGGCAGCATTTTCGGCAAAGTATTCAATAAATCGATGGAAGTACAAATAAATCCCGATGAAACTCCTCACCTCAGTGATAGATAGAGGAGTCGGGAACTTGGTGATAGCTTCTATCTTTTGAGAGTCGGGGCAGAGGGCGTTGCCATCGTCGAGATGTCCAAACGCTCTATTCGTTTGGTTCCAAAAATACACTTTTTAGGATTGAGTCTCAAATCGCTTTGCTAAGGCAATTTAAGATGATTCCGAGTCGGTGCAAGTATACGCCAAACAGAGAAAACTATAATGTTATCTAGATAACACAGGCACTATGTCTTTTTTAATCCCCTTAGGATTTTTTCCATCAAACGTTGCAAGGGCGTTGCATAGGCCGAAGGGCTTTACAAGAAATTCGTAGTGATCATCTGGGGTTATGACGGCGGTTTTCTTTCTATCAGCCTCGTCTACCTCTATTTGCCAATATCCAGAGCGTAGGTCGATCGACCAGTAAAATTGGGCTCTTTTTAAAAGTCAAGAGTATGATTTATTCGAAAAGGTGGATAAATATTCTTTTTGGTTATCTTGTTCAATCGCCTATAATTAATCCAAAAAGCGCCAATTTCCGTCTATCCTCTTCACCAAGATAACAGGCGATGACCAAGGGCTTTCTGAATGACGTATTATCCCGGAATCTAGTATCTTGCCCACTTCCTATTAGATTTCTTGGCGTTCCGTTGAGGAAAATCGGTAGGGCCTATATATAAATGGTTGATGGCCTCTAGTTTTTTTCTTGAAAACCTTCGAATTTGATGTTAATCATCAGACATGAAATCGACCATTTCAAATAGCTATGGATGAAATATTAAATATTTTTAACAATCGTCCCTTGAATATACTTTCTAAACCATTTCCAGTTTTTTCAGCTTTTTATACGAGATATATTATACTTTGAATGGAACGTTCAAACCTTAGAATTTTATATTCAATAAATTGCAGAGTCTCCTTGATTGCCCAATTGATAAAGGATGTAAACAGCCTTGCTTCTTGGATTATGATGATCTTATCCGAATATCAAAATTCTAGATTCGAATCCAGCCTGTAACTTTCTAATGTTCTTGAGAAAATTTCAATGATTGATCATTCTTATAGGCGAGTTATATCTCTGATTATTCACTTTTTGTGATACAGTATCGTGATAAATGAGCATTTTTATATCTTTTTAGAATTATTCCAGTTTTATATATTTTTGAATACATCTTGGATATTGATAAGCCCTCCACGTAGGTCTGTGATCTCCGTATCAATTACAGCCATCATCAAAATCAACTAGCAGCATCTTGCCTATCTTTTTAGAAATATAAAATTTTATTTACAATTTTTGATCATATTCTATCATGAGGATTTTAAAAGTGTTGAATAAATTTTAAAAATTCGACTTGAAAGTTCGATTGTTGAATTTTAATTCAAAATTGTTTCGCCAAATTTTTACTATAGTTTTTTGATAATCACATCAATTAACAAAGCTTAAGGAATTTTTATCTTTTAGAATTCATTTATATTGGAATCCAAACAATAACTCTGAAAGATATTAGATACAGTGACCTTTATTGAAGACACACGAGATAACGAAGTGTGAATAAAATTGACTCTATCTCTTTAAAAAAAAGACAGACAATCAGATATATCAAAATATGAAACTTCCTTAAATTTTGTCTATAAATGTATAACAAAATGTATAGTATAGAATGATAACTTTCCTAAAATTGGTATAGAAGCTTTTATCACCTACCTAAGTCTGCTAGTTTCAAAAGACAGTAAATAAATGATAGCTTTTGGATATTATGGATAGGTTATTAGGCAATTCTATTTGAGATAAAATATATTGAGATTCTACTGTTTATGTATTCCAAGTTGTCTATCACCATTTGTGGTTAACATGTCCCAATTTCAACATATTTCTGAGAAAAAGGATTTTAGAATCAATCATGTTATGATGCAAGTTAATAAATACTCTAATAATCAATCATAAATACTTCATACGTCATAAAAGCTGCTATCTTAACTATATAAAGGTTGATTTTATCTCGAGGGGATATTCACAACGAGTTTGGCAAGTGAGTAGCCTATTGTATGCGCACTTATTTTTATTTTCTAAAGTGTCTTTACTCTCTCCATAGAGAGGAATTGATAATATAAACTTTTTATCTACTAAAATGTGGTTAGAAATTGTAAATAAATTAGTTTATATAAGCATTCTATTTTACACTTTTTCTAATCACAAATGTATAATAACTCCCGCTGGAAAGGTTCACTACTGATCAGCCAATCCTCCCAATATTTTTTCATCACAGTAAGGACAGTAGAAGTTTGATTTATTTGTGAAAAGAAACATTCGCGTTTTGGTGTTTTCATTTGTATTGTATAATAACTCTATTACAAATATAGTTAACGATTCAAGAAAAAATATAATATTTGAGGAATATATATATTTGTAAAATATTTTGTATCAAACTATCTCTCTCTATAGAATCAATATAGTCCAACTCTCTTCTCATATATAATTATTCAACTTTCAAAAGTGAATTATTTGAAGTATGTAAATATAAAAGGGAAAATTATTATTGTGATATGTCAATAGTGTCTCCTACATATCAAACAGAGAATTGATAAAACTGAAATCGGTGTTGGTTTTTAATTATGGAGAAAAAGATTACCGTGTTTGCGACATATCATATTTGAAACCTTTTTGCAGGATATTTCCTTTGTGAACATTAAGATAAAATAACCAATACTTGACTCAAATAATATCTTACTTCGTTAACTGATGTTCAAAATTTCTTTACTTGTAAGTTGATGAAAATGTTGAGCTCTATCTTCAAAATATATTTTTTTTCTATAATCCTATTCACACAGAGTGATACCTATGCAGAAAATAATGCAATCTATCTCCATGTCTGTGGGGTATTCAAATTGAGATAATATAAAATAATCATATATGGTATATGAATATAATCCTAATTGTTCCATGCAAACAAATTTGAGTGCACATAAATCATATATTTTGCCAGATATTTCGTCAATCTATAAGTTCGTTAATTATTATATTATATATTCTGCTTATATAGACTGCACTTGGAGATTCATTCTTGGAGATAGTTTTGAATGAAAGTATGAAAAAAGAGGTTTCTTTAATTTCAGGTATTTTACAAATAAATGATCCGTGCATTTGCTAATGTTGCCTGAATATGCTTTTATATTTGTGGTCATCTCCATTAAGTTAAAATCTGTGCAAGAATCTAAAATATTCTCCTATTACATAAGTGTATTTTAGTAGTTTCTTTAAAGCACCATCAAAAAGAATAGATGATGCGTCTTACACTTTATCAAACTGAATTCACTCGAGAATAGTAATTTTAATTCAACCTCTGTTGGGCATATATATAGTTATTTTGCATATTTAGTAAAAACTTTGTATGTATATTTACATACATACAAAGTTTTTACTAGATATGCAAAACAACTATAAATAGGCGTAATTATTAAATGTAAACAAAAGATTATAACTGTACCTCAAAGATTATTATTGATTTAGGTTATCACAATAGGCCTTCCTTAATGTATGGTCATGAGTAGAATAAGCGACAGAAACAATACATATAGCTATCTGGTTAATAGAATTAGCAAAATCGATAGGAAGATTTACCCCTGAAGGGTCAAATCTTCTCAAAATGTTTCACCTAATTGTTTAAGATTTGTTTGATTTGATTTTGAAATTAAATAACGAAGAGAAATTCCACTCTATACATGTGTGTGGGGTGTGGGGGGGGGGGGGGGGGGGTTAGAATTGTAGTTAGCCAAATGTTAGAATACTTTATAATATTAATAATACTGTTCAAATGCTTTAGTTTGAAGATAGTTTTTCACATTATTCTTTCAGTTTATTATTTATTATTTATATATAAAAAAAATACTATCAGATAAGTCCCCTCGAAAGAAACTCAAAATGCCTAATCGCAAATATCAATACTCAATTTGACTAATTTAGATGTTATTTTATTTTAATAATAACGTCTCTCTACTCCCTATGTCCTAATATCATTCATACACATTGACACTTAGAATATACCTCATGTACCTTGTAGCCTGAAATATAACTTGATCTTTGAAATATAACTTGATCTAACCTAACTATGTGCCCTTACTTACTATTCTCTTCAGTAAACTAGTGGATTAGTTTTCAAACTAAACATGGTATTCATGTACCTTATGTATATACAGGGTGATCCAAAAGTCCCGCACTATTTTAAAAATTAATAACTCCGCGAATATTTGCGCTAGAGCAATGCGGTAAACACCATTGTGTTCAGGATGCAATGGGAATTTTTATGGCAAATAATGAAAATTTCGAAATTGATTTTAGTTACAATTTTATTCGCCAGATGGCGCACTACCAGAATCAGAGATTCAGCGGCCAAATTGTTTGATAAATTGAAAAATATAACTGATCGACACGTATTTTTCCTTTTTGAATACCAGGAAAGAACCCTAATAACATCAAATAACAAATTAATAAAACACCACTTCGCAAAAAGTATGAAGAATTGGTTAACAATTTTTAAATACAATCAGAGATATGTAAAATAGGTAAATGCAAATTAAACATGTAGCAAAAAAAAAAATGATATTTTAGATACGGTTTGTTTCCGAAGATAATAAATTTCTAATATTTTTAATACAACTCTCTCTCAGTATCGATTATATTTATTTTAATTCATATGAAAGATATGTATCTATCTCTGATAATTTATTTTACTCTGGAATGCCGTTGTTGTTGTCGTGTCCAATAAAAAGCCTCAGATGTCTCCATGCATCTCCATCACAGCAGCAGCAATGTCCACTATCTTGGGTGTGTAAAGCTGCTGCTCTGGGTCTATGTCAATTTTCTGCAAGGCTGCGGCCATTGCTGGCTATGAGAATATGTGGGTAGGTGTAAGTTCCACACCAGGACAATTGTTGCATGCCCTATAGGTTCTTGTGCCATCTGGATGTATTGTTATTCCTTTATAGTGTTTTGTTCTAAGTCTTGTTATAGTTTTTGTCATTTTTCTCTCAGAGTTTATTTCGCATTTTGATCTTTTCTTATTTATTGTTTAATTATCTTGTATTTTGACAAAGAATCAGCGTCAAATAATGACATTTGTTCTTTCCTTTGGCTCAACTTTCTGGCTTCCTTTGCCAATTCAAATGCCATTTCATTACCCCCGATCCCAGCATGGGCAGGGATCCATTGTAGAATGTAGTTATTCTCCAATGGTTCCAGTTGGGTAAGTAACGAGTGTATTTTCTGTGTGATTTTAGTATTGCCCTTCTGAATTGCTTCTAGAGCGGATATGGAGTCACTGTATATTAAATTTCCTTCTGCTTGATGCAGGGCTGGTTGGTTAAGGCATACATCAAGGACTTTCCAGATAGCTGTCAGTTCACAAGTGAAGTTTGACGAAATCTGTCCTGCTCCTTCTTTGATTTTGATGTGCGTTCCATCTTGCAGCATTATGTTAATTCCGGCCCCTCCAAAACTCAGGGTAAGGTCTGAAGATCCATCTGTATATGCTGTTGAAGGGGGTGGCCTAGCATTTTCAATCAAGAATTTGTACTATGAGGACATAGCCGTTAATATTTCAAACACATTAGACCTCGAAGCCCAATATATCAAAGTCTACCTCAATCAAAACAAAGCCATCAACATAAACAATATGTATCACCCTCCAAACAATACACTTATTGACGATGCAACAATGGCTCAATTTCTTACAGACAACTCTTATTGTAGGTGACCTTAATGCCAAGCATCAACTATGGGGATGTTCCACGCCAAACCCAAGAGGCAAAATACTTTCAAACATATTTGACGACAACGCCATCATGTGCTTAAATAATGGGAATCCTACCCATCATTCCTACAGCTATAATACTGCACAAGCCCTTGATATAAGTTTTTACTATCCTGACATTTTCCACAAATGCAAATAGCAAATATTAAAAAGTATTGGAAGTGATCATTTGCCTAATTTGATAGAAATTAGCACCAAGACCAAAACCAGCTCAATTAAAAAAAATTCTGGAACTTCAAAAAGGCTAATTGGATATCTTTCGAAAACACCATTATTAAAGCAGCTACAGTTTCAATACCAAGAGGTAATATTAAGAAATGGATTCCAAATTATACACACCAGGCAAAAAATATTCAAACACTTATAACTAAAAGAAATGAACTACAAAAAAGAGCACCCAAAACCAAACAAATTGTAGAACTGAAATGAACATTGTGAATGCAAAAATAAAAAGATTATACGTAAATGTGGAAAGGGAAAAATGGAAACAAATTTGTGAAAACCTGAACCCAAGAAACCCAAATACAAAACTTTGGAATTTGGCAAAACAAATTGACAGATCCCAGTCACAAACTGAAAAAACTAATATGATTAAGAATACAGATGGTACACCAGCAACTAATGACAAAATTGCTGCCAATCTTTTAGGTAATTCATATCAAATAAGTAGTAAATCAAGGTTGAAACAAAGGCCCAAAGGATTATTCATGACTGTAAAAATGTCACCAGCACTCATAATATTTTCCATGAAAAAAATAAATATGAAAGAGCTAGCTTATGCATTAGAAAACACTGACCTAAACAAGACTCCTGGGCCAGATGGAATCCATGGCCGAATGATATCAAACTTGGGCAAAATTGGCAAAGAAAGACTTCTTAATATTTTCAATAACTGCTGGAAAACTGGAAAATTGCTTCAAGACTGTAAAAATGCAACAATAATTCCCATTTAAAAACTTTAAAAATCTGCTGATGACCCAAAAAACTACCGACCTATCTCTCTCACAAGTATTTGCTGAAAATTAATGGAAAAATTTTACTCGGACGACTCACCTACCACCCCGACACAAGAAATCTCTGACCAGAAGAACAATATGGATTTAGGAAAGGACATGGGACAATATACCAACCCTTATTTTTCACACAAAAGGTAAAAGATGCACAAAACAGAAAACCAACTAACCACACAATAGCTGCTTTTTAGACCTTACACAAGCTCTTGATAAGGTATGGAAAAACAAGTTTATATTACAAAATTATACAAACATTTCAAAATTGATGTAAAAGCTATCACTTGGATAAATGATTCCCTTAAAAATAGATGCATCAGGGTCAAATATAATGGCACTTTATCTAAAAACCTTCAAATTGTATCAAGGATTACCACAAGGATCAGTCCTTAGCCCAAATCTCTTCACCCTATTTATTGCAGGCATAGAAGAAAAATGTTCACATAAAACCAATATTGGACTTTTCGCTGATAACATTATTCTATGGAGCAGCAACACTAACTGGAAAAAAGCTGAAAGAGATTTGAACAAGACTCTTCTCCACCTAGAAAAATTTGCTAATAAACATAAATTAGAATTTAACCCCCAAAAATCTGAAACCTGTCTTTTTACTACCGATAAGAAACTATACAAAATAAGACCAAATATTATTCTGAAAGAACAACAATTGCAATATAATAAACATCCTAAATATCTCGGCTACACCCTGGATCCAGAAATTAACTCCAGTAAACATATTGAAGGAGTTGTTAGAAAAGGAAGAGACCGACTAAAAATCTTGAAATATATTTCAGGAAGAGTGGGGAGCTGAAGCAATAACACTAAAATTAACTTACACATCTCTAATGAGACCTATCTTGGAATATGGATATCAAATCTATGGTACAGCATCTGAAACAAATCTAAAATCACTGGAAAGGATACAACTAAATGCAGCTAGAATTATTACAGGTCTTCGAAATACCTGCCCTAATAATATTGTACATTACGAGGCAGACATTATGCCCTTAAAGGGTAGAAAAAGCTTCAATCTGCCAAAATATATAAACAAAATCAAGAGTTATGAAAACAAACACAGAACATCCAATTGCATACTTAATTGGGAATCCATTATAAGACTCAAAAAAGAAGGCCCTCTCCACCTGGCCAAAAGAAATGGATTTTTAAAATATAAAGTGGAAAAATATTATTTAGCAGAAAAAATATCCCCATGCGAATCACTAACAAAATGTTATTTTTAATGCCACTTTAAATTAACCCACTAACAAACAATATCAAAATCCAGAATACTTAAAACAATTATCATTATAAATAATTAATAAAATTCCTAAAAATGTAATAACTATCTATACCGATGGTAGCAGAGACGAGTTGGGACACACTGACAGTGACTCTCTCATTAAAACCACAAATGGCAATGAGAAAATAAACAGAAGAAACCCAGATTTTTGCTCAGTCTTCAGATCAGAACCTATAGCCATCTGTGAAGCCTTAAAATCCATCAGAAACACTAAACATCACGATATATGGATTCTTACTGATAGTAGAAGTGCAATACAACACTTGAGTCACACAAGGGAACTTAGAGACAAAGTAAGCAGGAACATAATTGGTTATCTCCAAAAACTCTCAATACCTCAAAAATTCACCTTCAATGGATACCCTTACATGTTAGCATTGAAGGCAATGAAGCTGCTGATGCGCTAGCGAAAAAAGGCAAAAAAGAAACCTTGCTACAGAAAAATAAACTTACTTTTAAAGAAATAGAAACAGTAGCCAAAACAAAAATAAACAAGAACTGGAGGATCCCACCTAAGAACAGTTGGTACACCCTAGAAGCAGATGGCCACCCAGACCTTTCGGTCCACAAGCCGGCATCCGAAGCATGCACTTCGCTGCTATTCTGTTCAACTCATAAGCCAAGTAACGATATCCAAGTTAGTGCTTGGACATTGTACCTGAAAACACCACCTCCCAGACAACGTGTCTGGAAGGATTTCTATACCGGTGGCCTTTAATCACAGCAAAAGAGGAAAAGGGCCCATGTCCCGAACTACCCTAATGAATTTGTGGGACATTACCTTACAGAGGTACTTGGGTGTTGTAGCCCAATTGTATATACCACTCTCCCCTTCACACTGTTCCTCCATCTGTCCAACCATAAGTCCTGGACGTGCCCCCTGATCCTCCTATAAACTTCTTTCTTGGTCACTGGGGTCCTCAGTGATCTATCTCTAAAGCATCCTGCCTTAGTGAGCCTGTCTGCGAACTCATTAGCTTCGATGAGGCTGTGTCTCCTAACCCAATAGAGCTCCGGAGCCCGCGTTGTCATCTCCAGCTCCTGGATTATTTGATGTGCGAGTTGCCCTTTCACCAGATTGATGGCGACGAGGGCCGACATACAATCTGAATAGAGGCGGTCGGGGCTGAAGTTCTTCTCAGCACACACTCTGAGGGCTACCCTGATCGCAACCAGCTCGGCTGAAAAGACCAATTCGTCCACTCTGTGTGTTAAGCTTTCTTGGAAGATCAGCTCTCCATTAGTGAAAATCACTACTTCAGCTCCAGTATTGGTTCCAGACTTACTACCATCATTTAAAACCACCGTTCCAATCCCTGTCGGCCCTCCAGGACTCCAATTCCACTTTGGCAACCACTGCGGAGGCTTCCTTGGGTCCCTCTTCCATTCCAGGGCACCCGGTTCAAGTCCCAGGGCATCTTCCCTGTTTTCCCAGATCTTCTGTCTGATGGTCTCCTCCTCTAGTTTCAATCACAGGGGAATAAGCCCTGCGAGGACCAAAAAGGCCTCACTGATGGTAGTGCGATATCCTCCTGTGATTCTGAGTGCCGCTGTCCTCTGCACGCTCTCTAGAGTTTTTGCCACCTTCTGATCCCTGTTATAGAAGGATTGGCTCGACACAGGAGAGGCAGAGGTTCCTAAAAATAGTACCCTCCTTCTCCCCCCTGTTGAGAGCCAACCAGGACAGGCCTGCACAACGCCTCCCTGCCTCTCGCCACCATCTCCTCCGCCTGGTATTGCCAACCCATCTTGTCATCAATGACCACCCCCATGACTACCCTCCGTCCTTTCATCCGGGTAGCCGGCTTGTGCTCCCATTTGATCCCTTTCCTTTTAGATCTTATGTCCCTAGGTTTAAAGCTGAGGGCTTTAGTTTTGGAGACATTGAACTTAAGGCCAGAGTCATGGGCCCAATTCGAGAGGATTTGGAGAGAAGCTTCAACACACTTCTCAGCTTTCGCTCTTGAAGCAGCCTCAATGATGAGGAACTGGTCGTCAGCATAGAGAACCAGCCTGGCTCCCTCAGGGAGCTCCTCCTGGAAAACGGTGTTTACCAGGATATTCCACAGAATAGGTCCGCAGCAAGAGCCCTGGGGGCAACCCCTAGCACAGTTTCTTTCCAACTTCCGCCCACCAAAACTGAGGCTAATCCGTCTATCCCTCAGGAAGTCACGAACCAAGCTGCACAAATTATCAGGACAACCCATGTCCATCAAATTTCTCATCAGCTTGTTCGAGCTCATGGAGTTGAACGCACCATCAATGTCCAGGGCCACGAAAAGAACCCAAGCACCCTTATTTAAGCCCATCTCAACCCCCTCTAACACCTCGTTCAGAGCTGTGGTTGTGGAGTTCCCTTCCCTAAAACCATGTTGGAAAGAGGAAAGGAGCTCATTACTCTCTAGCCAGTGCTTCAGTCGCTGAGCTAGTAGGCTATCCAGGACCATACCTAGACACACTAGTAAAGAAAGCGGACGATTATCATTAGGAGAATTACCCTTTCTACCAGACTTTTCGAGAAGCACTACTCGAGCAACCTTCCATGCCTCAGGAAAAGTACCAGTGTCCAGACACCTATTGAAAAACCTGGCAAGAAGTGATGGGTGCATTCTTAACAGGGCTTTCACGACCGTGTTATCGATCCCTTCGGGACCAGGAGATTTCCTTTTCCCGAACTTGAAAGCCGTCAGTTTCACCTCATTCTCAGAAAAGGGCGGATCCACCAAACCACAAGTGTTCAGAGAGATGTCGTCCTCTGGTTCCTCGTTTCCGAAGTGCCGATCCAAGTTGTTTTTATTTTATCTTCTGCTTTCGAGCGAGAAGGTCTAGAACACATTCTCTCTTAATTTTCTCATTGTTGGTGGATGAAACAGCACCAGTGATTATTTTGGCCGCTTTTGCTTGAACACTGTCTAGTCTTACTTTTAGTGATGAGCTTGAGGGAGCCCAGACCGGTGTTGCATATTCCATTATCGGCCTTATTAAGGTGATATGTGTTGTTCTGAGAATTATGGGTTTTTCTTCCCAATTTGTTCCACATAGCCATCTCAGAATGTTTAGTTTTCTGGTAGCTATATTTGAGGTGCTAATTATGTGTTTTGAAAATTCCAATTCCTCATCAATGACAGTTAAAATAATTTTATTGCCATCTTGTCAATACATGCAAAGTGCACAGTCTGCACTATTTAAAAAAGATAATATGCATTATATACACTATGTACAATGAATATGGCGCCTCTGCCAGCGCTGCAGAGTTTGGTGGAGAATCGCCAGTGGGTCTCCAGCAACACCACGCATTTTGCGATCTACGATGAAAACGTAGATCGCGGACTTCGCCGCTTAGGAGATGGTGATGGCGTGGTCCTCGAGACCAACTGGAAAGATCCAGGACTGCAGTATCACACCTAGGTATTTTGGATTTCTAATTTTATCAATTATTTGTTTGTTTATGCTTATTTTGTGGTTATATTTATGCCTTTTTCCCTGTCAGTGGAGAAGACGCATAGGTTTGGTTGTATTGGGTTTATGGTCATTTGGAGTTCCATTGCCCACTTCTCCAGTCCTCTCATTGATGTGTTCAGTATTTTTTTACGATTTTTCTATGCTGCTACTTGTGTGCCATATGGCTATATCGTCTGCATAACATGCAACCTTTGAGTCTTCAGTGAGGTAAGGATGGATGTCGTTAATATATAGCAGATAGAGTAGAGGACTGAGCACAGATCCCTGAGTTACACCAGCCCATGTTCTTCCTTCCTTGGAAAATTCTCCATTGACCCAAACCTTTAACCTTCTTCCCCTTAAGAGGTCTGCAATCCAGGTTAAGGTTTTTCCTCTTACTCCGATGTTGTGCAGCTTTTCACGTAATTTCTCCCTCCATACTCGATCAAAAGCTGAGGTCATATCAAGGAATATAGCCGTGGTCTTCTTTGGCGGTTTTTCCTGGAAAGAATCTATTATTGATTGACAGAGGTAGAACAGTTGATCAGTCGTACAGTGCTGGGATCTATAGGCAGTTTGGTAGAAGTTTATTTTATTATTGTTAGTGAGCCAGACTATGAGCCTAGAGTGGATAATTCGTTCTGTTATTTTACAAAGTATGCTGGTGAGAGACATGGCCGATAGTTCTTGGATTCCTTGGCATCTTTGTTTGGTTTCAGTATTGGCACAGTAATTGATATCTTCTATTCCTTTGGTAGTTTACCAGTTTACCATGAAATGTTTAGTATTCGTAGGAGTTGTTTATTAGCTTTGTCTTCAAAGTGTTTAATCATTTGACCAAACATTAGATTATCTCTTGGTGACCTCTTGGATTTTTTTATTGATGAGTTTAGCTCATTCAGTGTGAAGTCTTTCGAGAAAATATCTTGTTGATGGAAGTTTCTTGCTTGTTTAACTAACTGGTTTATATTATTTTTAGAGTCCTGTCTTCATTCGTATATTTGAGTATGGAAGTGCTTGAAAGATATTCAGCAATTATGTTAGCCATCTGTTTGTTATCGTTTTCTCGCTGTTCTATTCATATCGGTTAGAGTATTGGAGGATTGGTGTTGGTTTTGATTGTTTTCTAACACTCTAATCATATTCCAGTGTTGGCTGTCCTTTCTTGGATCCATTTTTTCGCAGAAATCTGCCATTTTTCTTGTTTGTATATCCAAATTTCTTGTTCTATTTTGTGACTAATTTCAATGTGTTCCTTTCTCTTTTCTTCTGTTTTATTTTTTAAAGAAGTTCATTGATATTGTCTCTCTCTGAAATCATTGCCTCGATGTTGTGGTTCTTCCAGTGAGGTATCCGCAGGTCTTTACGTCTACCTCTAGGTATCGATGCTTTTGCAGCTTTTGATATATTCGAAGAGAAGTTTTCCAAGTTTTTGCCAAGCGTTCTGTAATTCAATTTTTCGTTGCACAGTTCTTCAAGCTTTTCTGTGATTTTTTTCAAGTCAGCTTTCCTAAAGTTCCATGTTCTTTTATTCTATTGGACATTCTCAATTTTGAAGTTTAGGGTTGTAAAAATTCGTCTGTGGTCACTGATTGCACCTCTCAGGATTTTCCATTGTGTTGTGGATGCGATGTTGAAATTTATCGCTGTGATGTCTATTGCGGATTCTGTGCCTGTGGACTTGAATACATAGGTGTTCTCTCCTTTATTTAATGGTGTAAGGTCGAGATCGTTGACCTTTGTTATCCTGGACAGATGATCCCCAAGTTGAACTTTTGGCGTTAAAATCGCCGTGTTAGATTGTGATATCTGAAGAGGCTTCACTTAATGTCTCTATTGTGTGTACCATACAAAATTCAAAGATATAACGAGCTTAAAGTTGGCGATTTTGAGATGCGTCAAGAATTCGCTGCATGGGTTTTCCGGCAAATTGATAATGATGAAAACTGGCTGTCGAATGTTCTGTGGACAGATGATGCTCACTTTTCTCTAAACGGAGAATTTAACATTCAAAACAGCCGCTATTGGGCAACAGAAAACCCTAGGATTTTTACAGAAATGCCACTTTATCAGCCTAGAGTTACAGTTTTGGGTGGATTCACTTCTTCTTTTATTATTGGGCCATTTTTCTTTGAAAAACCAATGGAAGAACTTTTAAAACCGTTTTTGTAACTGGTGAACGTTATGTTCAACTTTTGAGAGAAAAGGGTATTCCCATATTGCAGGGAAAAAGCACTAAGCGAAATAACATTCATGAAAGTTGGAGGACCTCCTCATATCTCCCGTGGTGCCAAACAATTGCTGAAGGATACGTTCGGTGAAATTCGTGGTATAAGTCGCCATATACCAGTGGCCTCCAAGATCACCAGACTTGACGCCTTGCGATTTTTGTTTATGGGGGTACATTAAATCGTGTGTTTATCGATGCTGGCCTACCATATTGGCCATGTTGAAGGCTTCTATCAGATGGAACGTTTTTATCAATTTCAACAGATATGTTATTTAATGCTGTCCATTCTGTCATTTATGGTCTGCAGGCGGTGATTGAGAATTAAGGGTGCTACATTGAGCAAGGATTGTGACCTAATACAAGAGAGAAGGCAGTTACCTCATGTGTTATATAAGCTGCCATGTATTATATTATCTACCAATATTTTGCAGCTCTTTGTGTTGGGATATGGGGATAATAAATGCTGTCCTCACATCTTGACTTTTTTTTTTGTGAACAGTAATATTTTGTTTGCCATTTGCTCACATTTTATGTCGTGCAAACCAGAGTGTTATAACTTCTCGAATAACACTGGTACACACAATTTTTCTCCTTATGTTTAGTTTTTCGCTTTTCGCTCATTAGAAGAAATAGCATAAGGAATATTTTCTGTACACCAATAACTTTAGAAATTTTGTGCAAAAAAATAATACAAAATGATTTTACTAACACGTTTTTCAACGCAAAAGGTCGATTCAAAAAATATTTTTATTTGAGGGGACACATTCTTTAAAATTGTGTACAGTATGAGAGAGAGTTGAATTAAAAATATTAGAAATTTATTATCTTCGGAAACAAACCGTATCTAAAATATCATTTTTTTTTTTGCTACATGTTTTAATTTGCATTTACCTATTTTACATATCTCTGATTGTATTTAAAAATTGTTAACCAATTCTTCATACTTTTTGCGAAGTGGTGTTTTATTAATTTGTTATTTGATGTTATTAGGGTTCTTTCCTGGTATTCAAAAAGGAAAAATACGTGTCGATCAGTTATATTTTTCAATTTATCAAACAATTTGGCCGCTGAATCTCTGATTCTGGTAGTGCGCCATCTGGCGAATAAAATTGTAACTAAAATCAATTTCGAATTTTTCATTATTTGCCATAAAAAATCCCATTGCATCCTGAACACAATGGTGTTTACCGCATTGCTCTAGAGCAAATATTCGCGGAGTTATTAATTTTTAAAATAGTGCGGGACTTTTGGATCACCCTGTATATTACATGGGTTCCGAGAATAATCTAAATAACATAAATCCCAATAGCCGAAATCCTGACAGACCTTAATCCTGAAAAAGTCAGAAAACCTCAAATAAAAAATAAAATCTAAACAAGTTATAGCATTAAAGTGAATCATTTAATTGTGAATCGGGGTAGAATGCTCATAAAATATTCTATTTTTTACATCAACAATAAATAATTATTTATTTTCTCTCTAATTTTCAATTTGAAGGGATTTTGATCAAACGAGATTTTGTACTGTCAGGATATCGGCCCAGATCTATATTATATCATTTTTATTTACTAGTTAATATAGTATGTTCTTGATTGAGTAAAATTAATCAGGCCTTCAGGGAAAAGTATCTTTTCAGAGACAACACTTTTGACAACAAAGACACACTTTTCCCTGGAGACCTGATTAATTTTACTCAATATTGGTACAATTAATTATTTTATTGAATATTGTGTTCTCTCAGGATTTTCAAAATATTTTCCATGTGTATTATAAAAATAATAAAATTTATTTTTTTTTATGAAAAAGGCATCTCCTTATCGTGCAACTGATATTTTCTGATGGCTTGGGCCATCATCTATCGGAATAAATATCAACTATTCTCGTTGATTTTTAATTATACCAGAATTGGCCAAATACCCATTCTTGATTAATCAAGAAAAGCTAACCACAGTTTCAGTTGCATGATAAGGATATGCCTTTTTATAATTTATGCACCTTATCCCAGTACAATATCACATTTGTACTATATTTTTTCACATTTATTTTTTAGTGCGATGTGAAATCTAACTGCAATAATGTAACAGATACGACACGATGAAGCTGATTCTGTTCATCTTAGTTTTGTCCTGTGTGATGGGGTCAACCCTCATCCAAGCCCAAGGAACTCGTAAGTCTCTTTTCTATCATCTATTAAGGAATCTTTGTGTATTTTGTGTTATTTTAATTCTCATATAACTTTCACCTTTAAAATGATTTATACAATTGTTACATATACTTGTAAGGAGCACATGTGCTTTTTATATGGCAGAGCGCCATCTAGTGGAACAGAAATCAACTAAACGTTGATTTAGTCTCTTCCCTGATATTTGGCCAACCCATTTTCTTGATAAATCAAAAATGTCTTTTAAAAAAATGGGTTGGCCAAATATAAGGAAACAGGCTAAATAAACGTTTATTTGATTTCTGTTCCACTAGATGGCGCTCTGCCATCTAAAAAGCCTATGTGCTTCTGGTCAGGATATGCCTTTTTTATTTTTGATATCAACACCTGACCTTTTTATTTTTTTTTTTATATTATTTTTTCACATGAAGTTGTATATAGAGTCATTTAGCTAATATACTTTTAGAGATTAGAAAAGTAAGAAATTAAGGATTCGTAAAAATAAGAAAGTAAAACTCACATTTGATTTCTTTTTTTTTTTTAGATTCATCGAAATATTCTAGAAGAAAATTTTTTCCAAGAGGAAATTGATCTATAAAAACATAGACTCTCCCGTCAAAATAAACATCTAAACTAGACGCAATCTATTGACCGTCGCCGTAAACTAGCTGCCTCGGTTCGGTTTTAGTTTGGCAAGTTGAGAAGCGCCCACCTGGAAATCATACTTTCGGGCCCTCTTCAGCCCAAGACTGACTTTATTCCATGAGATCTACAAAGAATCTAATGGAATCTTCATATTCTATCAAAGAGGTGTTTAGCTGGGATAGTGGCTAAACTAAATCTATGGCTAAAATATAGATGGAAAATTTGAGATAAAATTGATATATGAAGCAAAGACGGAAGATGCGAGCTTTGCTTTTATAGATCATATAAATTCTTTTATAATCTCATCTGTGATATAGTTTTCCACATAAGAAGTTTATATATATGCATAGCGTTTCCTCATTTAGAACACAAGCCTTCAAAGTAGGACGTTCTACTAATTTGATTTATTTTTAAATTGCATATCTCACACATTTTGTGGTTTCAGAGAATCAATATATATAATTGCCTTATTCTGTCTGAAGCTCACGGATAGAATGCGCGCCCTTTGGCTGCCGGCGAACACGTGTCCTCCCTGCCCCCCTCTAGACAACCCTGTTATCAGCTGTGTGATACATACACCTGTCTATAGCGGCCATTCTAGACAACCCTGTTATCAGCAGTGTGTTACATCCAACTGTCTATACAGACCACCCTGTCTATAGCGACCACTGACCACCCTGCCTATAGCGACCACTCTAGACAACCCTGTTATCAGCTGTGTGATACATCCACCTGTCTTTACAGACCACCCTGTATATAGCGGCCATTCTAGATAACCCTGTTATCAGCTGTGTGATACATACACCTGTCTATAGCGGCCACTCTAGACAACCCTGTTATCAGCTTTGTGATACATCCACCTGTCTATAGCGGTCACTTTAGGCAACCCTGTTATCATCAGTGTGTTACATTCACCTGTCTATACAGTCCACCCTGTCTATAGCGGTCACTTTAGGCAACCCTGTTATCAGCAGTGTGATATATACCCCTGTCTATACAGACCACCCTGTCTATAGCGGTCACTTTAGGCAACCCTGTTATCAGCTGTGTGATACATACACCTGTCTATACAGACCACCCTGTCTATAGCGACCACCCAAGACAACGTTTTTAAAATTTATTCGCACTCGGGTAAAACCCGGGCGTTGCCCGGGCCATTCGTCTAGTTTATATATATTTATGTGTATGTGTCTACTACGAGAATCTTTCAATGTGGCAAACTGACATTCTGTCAACCGGATTTCATTTTGGTTATCAATTAGCCTATGAGAAAAATCAGTAGAGTTTGATCAATACGATTTTTCGTCCTGATATTTAAATATATTCCATATTAGAAGAAAAAATATTTGTATTATCCTATTTAATAGAACTTTGGGATGGTTGCGTGCGTGTTGGTGTGGCTTGTGGAAAAAATTATAATTATAATTATTTTATAAAATTATAATTATTTTATAAAATAAATTAATTTATTTAAAGCCAGAAATATATAAAGAGAAAAGAAGTAACGGCCGTTGGAAGCAAGCCTTGTTGTTGACGACGCGCGTGGCCAGAGTCCCGGATGCCGCCCGCGCGCATGCGTAGTGTGTTCTCCCAGCTCGCGCTTGCCGAGGGGTAGTGAGGTCTCCACACTACTGCCCGTATGTGTAGTGAAGCTTTGTCCTCGCTCGTTGAAGCAAAGTGTGGTCGCCACAGAACTTATTTATTATTGTTGTTTTTTAGGCAGAAATCTAACCCCACGATTGGATGTTCAGATCCTGGAAACTGTCCCAGCTTTGATCCTACTACAAGATGCATCACAATTCAACATGATTGTAATTCTGATTCAGGTTGCAAAGCCAACCAGAAATGCTGTTCAGAACCATGTGGCCATATTTGCAGAGAAGCTGTTTAGTCTCTCAAAAAACCATTGATACTATATATATATGCTGGGATGAAAATAAAATAGATTTAATTTCAAGATATTCAGATTTCTAGTGTTTCATTTTAATGACACAGAAATACAATATAATGAATATACAAATTACAATATTTTGTGCGCTTATTTAGTAAATATATTTTTTTGATAATAAAACAGATATATTATCTATTACTTTAGCTGTAAACAATCTGTTGCACGCCGGCGAGAACACATGCCAATAACAAATGTTTTTCAATTATTTTGTATAAAGATTATTAAGAGATTGTACATAGAATATCAGCCCGTTGAAGAGCAGTGTATTTGCTCGAAATCTTGCAAATGCAAAATTGAAAGAAACCTTTTACCTGATTTTTATTTTTCCTCTTTCAAACAGATTAACTATTCAAATAGATGTTATCTAACTCGTAATGTACATTAATATTCCAGCTATCCTAATATTTTTTATCTGTAATTGGGTTACTTTCTAAAATGAAGCTAATAGAATCTTAGAATTTATTACATTTATATTCTATTTTGAGTTATCATACTAATTCTTAAACATTTTTCTACAAACTGTACACGGTGAAATTAAAAATATTATATAACTGTATTTTACTTTTTGTATATATATTTGATCCCTCTTTCAAACTTTATTAATTTTAGTATAAGGTATATAGAAAAAAAAGGTATTTTAGTTATATATATTGAAAAATAAAAGTAGCGTTAAAAATAAACTCGTGGACAAAAATTAAGAAGTTTCATATTGTGATATCACAGTCGTCTGTTTTTCTTTTTTTTTTTTTTGAAGGATACAGAGGCAATTTTATACACACTTGGTTATCTCGTATGTCTTCAATAAAGTTCACTGTTTATCAAATATCTTTCTGAGGCATTTTCTCAGTCCCGATATACATGCTTAAAAGGTAAAACTTCCTCAAGTTTTTTTTCTATGTGTAAATTTTAATTTTCGTGGATAATTATATTTGATACTTTACTATGATTATACACAAGTTATTATACAGTTCGTGTATCTTCGAAGGCAACTGCTTTTGACTAATATTGGTTTAATAATTCATATGTTCAGTTAAAAGATAGTGTTATAAAATATACGCTACATTGTGTAAAATTTGTATAAATAAATAGCACGAAATATTTTAAAAGAAAATATTAAATATAAATAAGATTAAATTATATTATTTCAATAAATGTATGCCTAAAATGAGATAACCTTTAGTTTATAAATTCCCAAGTTTTTAATATTTTATAAGTACTTGATAATATGTTGCATTATGTGAATTACCATGTTATTTTTTCAGATCTATATGGTATTTTTAACACATTTTTCAGATGTCCAAACTACAAGTAAATCATATGTAAAGATGTGCTTGTTCAAGCCAGTCAACAAGAATACTATTCGTACTAAATATATAAGTTGGAAAGAATGAAGATATAAAGAGAGAAGCAGAGTTGGTTTGCAAATGATAAGGTTTTGATTTAGGCGGATAGAAAGGAAGGAAGTAGAAGTTTTGGCGAGATGACTTTGTCCATTTGGATCATCAACACGTGAACTACATCCTTAACAGAGTGAGTGATGTTGTGGAGAGCTTTGTTGACATCTTTCCCAACAAAGTATCCCTCCAACATAGTAAACACTGTGATTAAACACCCAACATAGTAAACACTGAGAGACTTTATTCCGCCGGACCCAGTAGCCGGTTCAGGGGTCCTCGCGGTTCTTCCGGCTCAAGAAGTTGACCCGGTTGGTCATGTCCTTGTTGTAGATTGTCTTGGCGATGCTGAAAGACACGCGGTTGCGGCGCTGGTCTCATACATAGTAGTCGAAAGGTTGGAATATGGAAAGTTGAAGGAGCAAATTTCGAGAATTAAGAGGTGATGACTTTAAGCATCAGCCAGGTATGTGTCTTCATTGCCTGTTGGTTAGAGCTAAATACTGCTGAGAGGCATAATTTCTTCCTGTGGCCACCATGTTCATCCAATACTTCAAGACGGTATCCAGGACATTTATATAATATGTCAGCGTTCATCCTAACGCCCTATTTAAAATTGTAGGGAGGCATGATATTACTTTTACTGATTAAGACATTAGGAACCATCACGAAGATAGGAAATCTCGTATGAATCACAACAGGTGAGGCGTCTACAGATATAGCGATTATTCTAGTTTTCACCCTTTAGTCTGTGGGGGCCGAGAGACTTCCTTCCAGCCTGCTGGGATGATAGACCACGCCGTCGGCAAACATACAAGCGGCGCAATGAAATAGGAGATGACCACCGCTGCGCGGCGCGGCAGATCAGCGAAAGTCAAGGAGAACCCAATAGACATTCTAGGGTGTTGTCCTTTTTGTCTTCCTCTAAAAATGTAGCTAATAAGCAATACCAATAAAACACTAACTTTGAAATACTTTTCTGAGACATAGCTGGACTAATAAATCGACACACCACAAGTCCTGATCAAATTTCTTATCCTCAGAGATTAACCTGAGCATGCCACAAGTTTTACGTTTCAGCTTGTTGAGAACGATAGCAGCATTTCTTTGATGTTAGCAACTCTGGCCTCACCGAATGTCATTGGACTTGAGATCAAGGTCAACGTGGACTGCTTTGACATTTGTCATAGGGTAAACGCACTCAACCTCGACGAGATATCTCATGATATTTCCATGATCTCTATCAATCCTTTCCTTGATTATTTACAAATTCTTTGTTTAATAACCTGTCTGATCAACGCCAGTACTTTTTTCTTCCAAGTGTTTCCGAACTGGCTTTATAGTATTGTATCATTCAATTAAGAAATAAATGACATTCTGAAGGGTATTCACTGCAATAACCCAGAATTATAGGGAGAGGTGCCATCTTTAGTACATAAAATGCCATTCTCCAGCAGCTTTATATCGTATATATGTAGTAATATTTATTGTTGTAGAGAAACGAGTGGGTAAAACTTTCGATTCCCGACAGTCATGAACCAGGATTGAATCCCGTGTTAACATTTTGATTAATATATAAATAACCTTCACATATTATTCATTGTTGCAAATATCATAAACTAGGTTACTTTTTCTGATCCATCCACCACGCACGTATATTTTCAAATAATTTTGATTTTCAAACAGAAATAATGTAGAATTTTTTCTCTCATTATATAGTAGGTATTTAAACTATGTATATAATAACATGTGTATAAAAAATGTACTTATTATTAAGTTATCAAAGTGATAATCATGTTGAAGAACTGACAAGTCCGAAAGCTTGAAAATAAAAGGTTGTACTAGAAACTTAACACTGGAATCTTAATTTATTTTATAATAAAACCTAATAAAGTGATTTTGGAACAAGAAGTTGTATAGGAACAACCTGCTGTAGTGGTGGTGTAGGGATGCGAGGTAGAACTGAATAAACAGATCGCGAGGGAAAATTACCAGATTTATCTCTAATTACTCTTACCACACATAATTACTACACCAGCTTCCTAATACTGAGGATTAACACACTCCAGGGAAATTAATCACAAGCTTAAAATATTTCACTAATTATTTTTTAATCGAGAATGGAGGAAAGTCTTTAAATATTGTCCTGTGTGTCAATGTGTTATAGTTGACACTCAACACACTGAAATTCATTTATTAGATCAGTACTTTAGATGAATAGTTATATAGTGATTTATAAATTATACATTATTTATATCATCTTAGTGTGATTTATATTCATTATATATGTACTTTGTACTTAATGTGTTATTATACAATCACTATATATTTATTACTTATTTATCTACTGTATGTTTTTACGTACTAATATGCAATTACTGTATATGTATTTCATATTTATATATTTTGTGCTCAATGTACTAATATGCAATTATGTATATGTATTTCATATTTATATACTTTGTGCTCAATGTACTAATATGCAATTACTGTATATGTATTTCATATTTATATACTTTGTGCTCAATGTACTAATATGCAAATACTGTATATGTATTTCATATTTATATAATTTGTGCTCAATGTACTAATATGCAATTACTGTATATGTATTTCATATTTATATACTTTGTGCTCAATGTACCAATATGCAATTACTGTATATGTATTTCATATTTATATACTTTGTGCTCAATGTACTAATATGCAATTACTGTATATGTATTTCATATTTATATACTTTGTGCTCAATGTACTAATATGCAATTACTGTATATGTATTTCATATTTATAAACTTTGTGCTTAATGTATTATTATATAATTACTATATATGTATTTCTTATTATTTACTTTGTATATAAAATGTGTGATTATATAATAACTGTATATGTATTTTTATTTATGTACTTTGGGCTTAAAGCATCATTATACAATCACTGTTTTTGTATTTTTTATCTATGTTCTTTGTGTTTATAATTTATGAGCCTTATATATTCTACAGGGTGTACCAGGTAAATTAGGAATTTCAACAATGGTATTTTAACTGAAATTTTTTGCAAGTAAAAATTAAAATATCCGAATGAAATTTGACACAGTAGTAGATAAAAGGATATAGTTTTTATTTATTCAATGTAGTTTCCATTATTAGCTACAACAGTCTCGAGGCGAGTGCGGAATGAAGCACAGGCCTTGGCGACGATGACCTTGTCCATTTGGGTCATCACCGTGTGAACTGATTTCTTGACAGACTGGATGGTGGTATGAGGAGCTTTGTTGTCATCTCTCTCAACAACGCCTCATACATTGTAGTCGAGGGGATTGCAATCTGGAGAATTAGGGGGCCAAATATCAGGACCCCAGTGACTAGGGACGTTAAGTGTCAGCCACGATTGTGTCTTTTTTGCCTTATGGGCTGGAGCTGAGTCCTGTTGGAAGACATACTTCCTTCCTGCGGCCACCATGTCCATCCAAGGCTTCACAACGGTCTCCAGAACATTGATGTAGGTGTCAGCGTTCATCCTAAGGCCCTTCTCAAAGAAATGGGGAGGCATGACATCACCTTCACTGCTGATAACGCCAAGGACCATTACGGAGGCAGGAAATTTCGTGTGCATCACGACAGGTATCTCTGAGGGGTCTTTACAGATCCAGCGATCATTCCTGGGATTTACCTTTTGGTCCACGTCAAAGTTCTTTTCGTCAGAGAAGAACCTTAGCATGCCAAAAGAGTCGTGTTTCAGGTTGTTGAGGAGGGCAGCAGCCTTTCCTTTTCTGTTAGTCTTCATATTCTCAGTCAGCAACTGACCTTTCCGAAGGGCATAAGACTTGAGACCAAGGTCCTCATGGATAGTTCTGACAATTGTCATAGAGCCAACGTCCATTTCCTTGGCTATGGCCCTCATGCTCTTCCCAGGGTTTCCATCAATCTTCTCCTTGACATTTTTGACAAATTCTTCGCCTCTTACCCTGTCCGATCGACGCGAGTGCTTTTTCCTTGTAGCTATCCCCTCTTTGTTACTGTCGGCCTCATCAAACTGCTTCTTGACACGATAAATAGTGGTTTTGGGCAACTTAAGAAAATCCACTATCTCTTTGGGGCTCCTTCCGGCGCGCAGAGCAACGATGATGGCAGCTCGATTTTCAAATTCTCGGTTACTCTTCATCACTATACTGCGCACACATGTACTGTTGCATTTTACATGAATATGGCTTCGTAATTGAAAAAAAACCAAGTTTTTAATCTCAAGTAGTTTTTGTTTTATGGACTGTCAAAGTTAGTCCCAATTTACCTGGTACACCCTGTATATATACTTTGTATGTATGCTGGCCATACATGTATTTTATTGGTGTATACAACTCCGCCTTTGCCGGTCCCAAGCCCGGATGTAAAAGGAGGAAGGGGAGCAGTAACAAGCTCACTGAAAAACCTGGGCTCAGCTGGCCCGGCTGATAGTACCCAGTAAAGGCTCCTGATCCAGGGATACAGGATAAGCAGCGTTTGTACTCCATGTTAGGAGCGGCTGCACATGGCGTCTGTTCCTCATGTCAGTGGCGGCCATTTCTGGCCTGTGGCCTGTTATTGAGTAGTGCTTCCAGTCTTGATGACAAAGGCAGGCGCTTTCTACTTCGCTCAGTCATAAAAATAAGAAAGAAGATAAAAGACATTTCCTATTATTTATTTAATTTAATTATCCTCTTTATGGTTACTGGCTTTCATATTCTGTCATGTTCAAGGAGATTCTTCAAGCAATTCTTACCCAATATTCTGTTACAAAAGGAAAGATACTATAAAATGGAGAATGATACTATAGTACATATTTCACTGAGTAGTGCTCCCAGTCTTAATGACAAAGGCAGACGCATTCTACTTCACCCAGTCATTATGGTTGTCGAAGCTTGATACCCTTATATGTTTGAGTGTAGATAAAAAAGAAGAAGTTAAGAGAGAGTACCAGGAAACTCTGTCCTCCTGACAATATTATAATGGATTATTATGATTTTAATGAGGTATTTTAGGTAAATTCATGGTGTTGATATCATGAAGAAAATATGGAGATACGCTTTAGAGAAAGTAGAAATATCTATATATATAATTGCCTTATTCTGTCTGAAGCTCACGGATAGAATGCGCGCCCATTGGCTGCCGGCGAACACGTGTCCTCCCTGCCTCCCTCTAGACAACCCTGTTATCAGCTGTGTGATACATACACCTGTCTATAGCGGCCATTCTAGACAACCCTGTTATCAGCAGTGTGTTACATCCACCTGTCTATACAGACCACCCTGTCTATAGCGGCCACTCTAGACACCCCTGTTATCAGCAGTGTGATACATACACCTGTCTATAGCGGCCACTCTAGACAACCCTGTTATCAGCTGTGTGATACATCCACCTGTCTATACAGACCACCCTGTATATAGCGGCCATTCTAGATAACCCTGTTATCAGCTGTGTGATACATACACCTGTCTATAGCGGCCACTCTAGACAACCCTGTTATCAGCTGTGTGATACATCCACATGTCTATACAGACCACCCTGTCTATAGCGGTCACTTTAGGCAACCCTGTTATCATCAGTGTGTTACATTCACCTGTCTATACAGACCACCCTGTCTATAGCGGTCACTTTAGGCAACCCTGTTATCAGCAGTGTGATACATACACCTGTCTATACAGACCACCCTGTCTATAGCGGCCATTCTAGACAACCCTGTTATCAGATGTGTGATACATACACCTGTCTATACAGACCACCCTGTCTATAGCGACCACCCAAGACAACGTTTTTAAAATATATTCGCACTCGGGTAAAACCCGGGCGTTGCCCGGGCCATACGTCTAGTAGATACATAATCGAATATTGTTCATTCTAAGATTGTTAAAAATGATGAGCCATGAGAGCACTACTAATATTTATTTCACCATCATATAGGGATTGTAGGGAAATATTTCTAGTTGAAAACACTAAAAAGTATTATATCAAAATAATTATAATTATTGTCAACAGATGACGTGATGATGCTTCAAATATATAATGATCCAGAAATTGCGCATATATATTGGATTTAAATATATATTTATTATTCCGATATTTCAAGGGGCAAATCGCCTCTCATTATCGAGGATATCTATAAGCATTATATAAACATTGAACTGAGAGGAGTTCAAATGGATCCTGCCCTTGTCTGGAGGAGAACTCTCTCAAGGTGGAGGAGCCTTCCTTCCTAAGAACAGCTTTTTATATATTTTTATCACCAAATTATAATTAATTACATTTATATTTGAAAAAATAGTACAAATGTGACATTGTACTGGGATAAGGTGCATAAATTAAGAAAAAGGCATCTCCTTATCGTGCAACTGAAAGTTGCTGATGGCTTGCGCCATCTATCGGAATAAATATCAACTATTCTCGTTGATTTTTAATTATTCCAGAATTGGCCAAATACCCATTCTTGATTAATCAAGAAAAGCTAACCACGGACGCGTTTCGGGCTGTTGGCCCTCATCAGCGTGGTGCAAGCTGTTGGGATCCGGCCAACGGCTTCTGTGAATATTTTCGGAATATATTTCAAGATATATTTCTATGAATAGTTTTTGTTATGTTTGGTTGTGTTCGGCAACATTGTAATTGTTATATTAAGAACTCTCGTTTGTTTTAATAATGTAGTTTTTGTAGAGTTTTTGCAGCTAATTGGTATGTTATGTTTTTGTTTTAAATTTCTATAAATTAATATGTAAAGTTTTTCATTTTTGTTATAAAATAAATTTGTTAATTAAAAGGAGATGTCTTGATTTTAAAAGTAGTCAAGCAGAATATACCCTAACAGGTAAATCGATCCGCAGAAGAATATTTGATATATTAGATAAACATTTAAAATACCACCATTTTTGGTAGCAGAGGGTGGTTGATAGAAAATAAATATTCTAAAAAGTGTATTATGGATATTTATAATAGTATGAAGATCGAAATTCTTAAAGGAAATAATTATCAGATATGGTCAATGCAAATGGAAGCCCTTTTAGATGCTAAGGACTTATTCAAAGAAGTAATTGAAAATGATATTCCTGAAAGAATTGAAAGTGATCTCAAAAATAAAGAAGAAATATTAAAATGGGAAAAATTAAATAGAGAAGCTTATGGCATGATTATACTTTCTATTGAGCCATCAATTGCATTAATTTATAAGGAAAATAGAAGAGCAAAGCAGCTTTGGGAGGCCTTAAAAACAAGATATTCAGGCATATCTGAAGAGAAAATGATGAATTGTTATCTAGAATTGTCAAGATTAAGAATGAAAGCCAATGAAAGTGCTGAAGAATTTATAACAAGAGCTCAGGCGTTAACAGTACAAGTTAAGGAATTGGGTAAACAGGTTTCAGACATAGAAGTTACCCGATATATAACAGAAGGTTTATCTCCCAGATTTAACCCTCTACGCCCTGTCATCATCGCAAATAGAAACATGTCCATTGATGCACTAAGAGAACTTTTATTGGACTTCGAGAAACCATTAGAAACGACCGCTAGCAACTCACATACACAGGCTCTAAAAGCGGAATATGGCCACATGTCTAGGGAAAAAAGATGTCATGTGTGCAATAAATTAGGACATCTCAAAAGAGACTGTTGGTATAATCCTGACAATGCAAATTCAAAATTTACAAAGAAATACCAAAATGTACGCCATCAAAGTGAAAATATGCAAAATCGAAAAACTAATAGGGATAATAATCGGCGTAAGGAATATTTTCCTCAAAGACATCATGCCCTTATGGCTTGGAAAGAGCAGCCTAGAACACTAGAAACGGAGTGGCAACTTGACTCTGCATGCTCAACTCATATGACTAATGATAATTCATGTTTAGAAGAAGTCATAGAATGCAATCAACCTATATTATTGGCAGAAACTCATCGCTCAATAGAAGCAACCCAACAAGGCAATATTAAAAAATTTCAAATGAGAACTTTCATGTTGAATTACAAGATGTACTCTATGTTCCAAATCTAAGATGCAATCTATTGTCAGTTGCTTCTATAGTTAACAAAGGAAACAAAGTGATATTTGACCAGAATGGAGCAACGATTCTAAGTGAAAAGGAGGAAATAATATCTAAGGGAATAATGAAGAACAATATGTTCAAAGTCACTTTCAAACCAGAAGTTATAAAAGAAAGTGAAAAGTGTATGCACGTGTCTAGTGACAATATGGAGTTGTGGCACAAACGACTAGGACATATCAACTCAAGCTATTTAATGAGGATGCACAAAAACAAAATGGTGAAAGGTCTTGAAGACTTAAAGGGAGAACTATCTTACTGCGTAAGCTGCAACAAAGGAAAGATCACAAAAGCTGAAGGAAGTCCATCACTCGGAGAAACTACAGCAAGACCACTGGAACGAATACACGTTGACATATGTGGGCCTTTGACACCAACAATTGGAGGAAGGAAATACATGTTGACCATAGTTGACCAATACACTAGAAGATACTTTATAGAAATTCTTCACAGTAAAGATGAAGCTACCAGCAACATTGAAAATTTAATAAAGAGAAGAGAAAAAGAGACAGGCATGAAAGTAAAGAAATTGAGATCAGACAATGGCGGTGAATTTATAAATACAGAAATGAAGAATTTTATAGAATCAAAGGGCATTAAGCATGAGAAAACAGAACCCTATTTGCCGAGAAGCAATGGTATGGCAGAAAGGGCCAACCGAACAATCTTGGATATGACGAGAACTCTTCTGATTGAGGCCAATTTACCTATCAAGTTTTGGGGTGAGGCGGCAAGAACAGCTGTTTATCTCCATAATTTGACGTCTACAAAAACAAATTTGACTAAGACTCCAATGGAAATGTGGACTGGCCATAAACCATCAGTCAGACATCTCAAGATCTTTGGAAGCCCAGTTGTTTATAAAATAAATGATCATAAAAGATCCAAACTGGACCCTAAAGGAAAGGAAGGAGTACTCATCGGCTATTCAAATGAAAGAAGAGCATATCGAATATATGATATGGAGGAAGAAATGGTTCATGAAACAATACATGTTAAGTTTGATGAAGGAAGACCAAGAAATATTAGCCAAAATACCTCATGTGATAAAGAGTACAATTATTTCCAATACAAATCTGGGACAACCTATGAAATACGGAATTCTCTTGAGGCACAAGATCAAAAAATAGATGAATCGAATATTGGAGAAGATACCCATGATGGAGTGATTTCTCAACCATCAATAATGGAAGATGAGAGTCATACAGATATTAATCCCCAACAAGAAGCCGAACTACGTCCACAAAGAAGACGTGTGCTGCCAACTAAGTTTGGTAAATTTGACGAATATGTTGTCTATAAGACAGATAAGGACATACCGAATAATTATCAAGAGGCGATCGACTCAAGTGAAAGGTCAGGCTGGAATGAAGCAATGTTAGAAGAGTTGAATTCAATACAAAAACACAAAGTATGGCAATTAGTAGAGAGGCCTAGAGATAAAAAGGTCATTAACAGTCGCTGGGTATACTCAAAGAAGGACTCTGAACAAGGATTGCAACCCAAATATAAGGCCAGGTTAGTGGCCGCTGGCTACAATCAAATAAAAGGAGAAGACTTTGTAGAAGAATACAGTCCAGTTATGAAACTTGGAACTTTGAGGGTTTTGATATCTTTAGCTGTTAACCAAAAGAAGAATATAAGACTTTTTGATGTAAAAACTGCCTATTTGAATAGTGATCTCGACTCGCCAATATATATGGAACAACCACCAGGCTTTGAGACCAATCCTAATGAAGTATGCCTAGTATCCAAGGCAATATATGGATTACCACAATCAGGACGGAAGTGGAATGAAAGGCTGGATGCTATACTCGCTAAGAGAAACTTGAAGAGAACAACTACAGATCCTTGCTTATATCGAACAGACCCAATAACAGGAAAATAAATAATTCTAGCAGTATATGTAGATGATTTCTTGATCCTATCCAATTCATCTAAGGATGTGGATGACCTAATATCAAGTCTCTCAGAAGACTTAGTTATCAATGAAGTAACACAAAATAGAAAATTCTTAGGAATTACTATAGAAAAACAAGAGAATGATATACTGTTATCGCAAGAAGAATTCATTGATAAGATTCTTGATAAATATGGAATGAGAGAATGCAAACCAGTGAAGTCACCTATAAATTTAGGAGAAAAATATGACGATTATGAAAAGAGTCCACCTTATTCAAAGAAGATGTACCAAGAAGCAATAGGATCATTACTATACTTAACTAATGCAACAAGACCAGATATTGCATATGCTATAAATAGCCTATCACAATATATACAAGATCCAAGAGAAATACATTGGAGAGCTATCAAGCGAATATTGAGATATCTGCAATACACAAGAAATATAAAACTAAAATTCAGTGAAGGATCAGAACAATTAACTGCCATATCAGATGCCGGCTGGTGCACTACGAAAGATGCCAAATCATTTGGTGGACACTTTATTAAAATTGGCAACAATATAGTTAATTGGAAATGCAACAAACAAAGAATGGTTGCAATGTCCACAATGGAGGCTGAGTTATTAGCTTTTTGTGAAGGAGTTTGTGATGTTAAATGGTATGATAATCTTCTGGATGATCTTGGACGCAAAACTCAAAAGCCAATTCAAACATATACAGATAGCCAATCCCTGATAGCATGGCTGAAAAATCCAACACAAGGATTGAAAAGTCGACATTTTAATAGAAAATTGTATTTTGTAAGGGAAGAATTCCAGTCAAAAATGATAACACCTGTCTATAAACCATCCGAAACCATAGAAGCAGATATATTGACCAAAGGACTCTCCATCCCCAGACATGAATACCACATAAAGGAAATCTTCAGTACAGAACAACTTGAAGAGCACTGATAATGACTCTCAGAAGTAGTTGGACGGATAAGGAGGGAAATGTTGGGATCCGGCCAACGGCTTCTGTGAATATTTTCGGAATATATTTCAAGATATATTTCTATGAATAGTTTTTGTTATGTTTGGTTGTGTTCGGCAACATTGTAATTGTTATATTAAGAACTTTCGTTTGTTTTAATAATGTAGTTTTTGTAGAGTTTTTGCAGCTAATTGGTATGTTATGTTTTTGTTTTAAATTTCTATAAATTAATATGTAAAGTTTTTCATTTTTGTTATAAAATAAATTTGTTAATTAAAAGGAGATGTCTTGATTTTAAAAGTAGTCAAGCAGAATATACCCTAACAGGTAAATCGATCCGCAGAAAAATATTTGATATATTAGATAAACATTTAAAATACCACCACAAGCTGTACCTCAACGACCAAAAAATTGGTCATTAAGGCATCCTGAAAAATCATGAAACGGGTAGTTAAGGCCAGATTTGCGTGAGAACGCTACACAATGTGAAAAAATAGTACAAATGTGACATTGTACTGGAATAAGGTGCATAAATTAAGAAAAAGGCATTTCCTTATCGTGCAACTGAAAGTTGCTGATGGCTTGCGCCATCTATCGGAATAAATATCAACTATTCTCGTTGATTTTTAATTATTCCAGAATTTTCAGGATGCCTTAATGACCAATTTTTTGGTCGTTGAGGTACAGCTTGCACCACGCTGATGAGGGCCAACAGCCCGAAACGCGTCCGTGGTTAGCTTTTCTTGAATAATCAAGAATGGGTATTTGGCCAATAATGGAATAATTAAAAATCAACGAGAATAGTTGATATTTATTACGATAGATGGCGCAAGCCATCAGCAACTTTCAGTTGCATGATAAGGAGATGCCATTCTTTTATAAATTGACTAATAGTTTGAATAAAATATATTTAATTGTCAATTGTCTTTATAGAGGATGTTATATTTATAAATCCAATATATTCATCTTTTCTAAATATAATTTTAATTATGGATTGCTCAATCTTTGAAATTATAATGATTTGTAAAAGGTGCCGTCAGTATTGAGTTAATGGCAACCAAGTATTCTGTATAAATGTCCATTCTATCAAACTGGAAGACCAATAGAATACGTCGTAAATCTGAAAGGTTCACCTACAGTACTTCTAACTTTCATTAAAGTTAGCTTTCCGATAATAAAACTCTCTCAAACGGAATAAATAGAGGAATGATGGCTAGGCAATAGTGACGATTTAGTCCTTTTCTATAGGGGCAGTTTGGCTTTTCAATGGCTTTGGGTCAATATCTTCCATTTCATAAGATTCTCTTCGTTAATTGGAGGCATTCCCTTTTAATTAAATCATTTTTATTCTCTTATGTGGTGGCGTAGGATTTTATAGGTTGCATCTGTGTATCTCTGAACCATCTTATGGACTGCTATAACTCCTGGTCTGGAGGGACTTGGGACTTCCTATGGACTTATCTTTATGGCCTTCTGTCCCAATAACCCCGGTCGTTATCCATGGACAGGTGTCACCGGACTGTCCCATAACATTTTATTGGCGAACTTCCCTATGGATTGTTGGTTGAGGAAAACAATGGTTGACGGTATTCTTGATCTTTGTGTATATTCTATATTAGTTATGAGAATGGAGTTCACTTCTCTTCTCTTTTAGAAAAACCAATAAATTTATGATTATGCTATCTATTATTATAGTAATTTTAAAATTATTTTGTATGTTTTAAATATCGTTTGTGACAATTTGACAATTAAAACATTTTTATTGACATCTCGTCAATTTTACACACTCAAAGAGTATAGTAGTAATAATAACAGTAAATTAAGATAAAAATAAATAATATAATAATATATAGAAAAATTAAAATATGTACAAAAAGTTATATAATAGAGGATGAGGGGAGGCATCCTCGGCGCGCGAGTGTTCTCGTCCAGGCGATGAGCGGATCCTCCACGCCATATGTGTTTGTGAGTAGTGTTAATTTCTGTTGTGAGTCATAGAATAGTCTTGGGGGTCGGTGGAAGGATGGTCTAAACCGTTTGTTTTCGACCGCTACGACCCGGGATAAAATCCCGCATTGGGCACTTTTTTCTAATTGAAAAAAAAAAAAAAGAATGCTCCAATAGCCCCCCGAATCTTGAAAAAGTCCAAACCTACCAGCGAGTGGAAGTAACCAAACGGGGATCTGGAAAATTTGTAAGTGCAAAGTCGAACTGCTTTTCACATATGTAGACATGTAGTGCACTTACAGTAAAAGCAGTCGCTAACTACCCACCATGATTATCATGGCCTGTACCACGTGTACTAGGGATAATAATATATAGTATTGTCTTAGATAAATATATTTTATGTTACTTTTATTAGTTATATGAAAATCTAATAAAAAACACAAAAGGGATACCTTACACTGCGTACCATCCTCGGACACAAATTATAAGTTAAAAGTCGACATTGATGCATCACCCAGATTTCAGTCCTGATCTGGACTTTTTGATAAATAATATATTTCATCACGTTGTAGATAATTTGAAAATAATGAAGAATTACTCTAAGAAGTAATATGATGGAACTCCGAGAAGGCAATATGTCGCATTTTACAAAGGTACTTTTCTGAATTATGAGTTCGAGTTACCAAATTTATATACAGTTAAACCTGTCCATAGCGCCCTCTCTAAATAGCGCCCTTCCTCTCTATAGCTCCCGATTTTAAATACGTAGTACGATACGATTTACATTAAAAGTGACCTGTCTATAACACCCCCTCTCTATAGCACCCTATTTTGATGAGTCCCAAGAGGGGGCGCTATAGACAGGTTTAACTGTATTTTGTAATTAGAATGTATATATTTAGGGAGGTAGATAGTGTATGTATAAAATGTACATATCAGAGCGCCATAGAGTAGTACAGAAATCAAATAATGTATTCCAATATAAGATCGGTAAATATGTGGTAATAACAATACAAGGTGATGTGTATCAATGTTCTTATTCGTGATGAAATTGTGTAAAACGTTTTAAAATTACAAAATATTTTCTCACAATGAGTTTCTTTTTATTACAAAACGCTAGCTTTCAAGTGATAATCGCTCTTCAACGGCCTTAATAAAACATCGACTATATGTAATTTCAGTTGTAAATATCCACGCTGTATGTTTTTGTAAATATTTATTGTAGGATATAGTCGATGTTGAATTAAGCCCGTTGAAGAGCAATTATCGCTTGAAAGCTAGCGTTTTGTAATAAAAATAAACTCATTGTGAGAAAATATTTTGTAATTTTAAATCAATATTCTTACCACGATGATACTTGAATATCCAAAAGGAAGACAAGTTTTGTTTATAAAATTCTACATCACTTTCTATAATGCATCTAGGAGTGTTAGAAGACAGTCTCCAACCAACATCTCAACAGATCTCTTCACCGATAATTCAAGGGGAGATGGGGACATTTTGGAGCTTCCCTTAAGCCAGGGAAGGTCGGCGTCTCATCCCCCAGTGATGAATTAGGGATCAGCACACCCCCCATAAATGATGAAATATTACCGAAAGGTGATAAAATGTTTTTTTTTAGATGATAACATGTATTGAAAGACGGTAATATGATTTTTTAAATTGAATTTGAACATAGATTTACATCGCTTTCTCTTTATTTTATCATTAAAAATAAATAGGAATATATATTTGAAGATTTGCTTTGAATATTTTATATTATTTTTCGGATTGTTAATGGTAAGAAATATATTTTTAAATAATTTTTCTCGATATTAATAGGTAACCAAATTTACAAACGCTCTATTTTAAAAGTAATAAACATCTTGAAAAAGAAAACTTTATATAATATTTTGCCTATTTTATTTGATAGATAAAAAATATTAATAAATTATTAATATCAATTAATTTTGCCTGATTAACTCTGTAGCATAGATAATCAGAAAAAACAATTCATTAAAAATATAATCAATCTTTTGAACAAAATAGGTAACATCTTTTATATAGTCTATTTGTTTTTCAGAATGTTTGTCACTTTTAGGATACATTGATCTTTCGGTTATTTTAGTTACCTGATGATAGAAACTGATGTCCTATTGAGAACGAATATTGTAAAATTGAAGTTAAAAAATTGGTATAAATATTTTTAATTAATACTACTAGTAAAACAAATTCACTTAATAAGTGTAAACTCTTTAAGTACTTTAATAAGTTAATTGAGAAGCAAGAGAATTCAAACAGCTCATTTACAAAAGCCTAACAATAATTTTTAAAAATTAATTTATCAATCAACCGGGCGCGATTTTGAAAAATTTGCGCTTAATACAGAGGAAACAAAACTACAAACAAATTATAACCTAGAATTAAATATTTACAAATTTATATGTATATTATTCGACAGAGTTCATAAAATCTATATAGACAAAGTGGCTGAGGTGAAAGAGTTAAATCATTTATATCAGGGAACAATCGATGTCTCATTTCTGTAAAGTTCGGAAAGGCGTAGATAAGGTGAAGAGCAGTACGATAGACATAAATATCATATCTATAGGCTGGCCTAGATGTGCTGTCAGATCGATATCTCTCCCTATACTTTGTTAAATACAAGTAACATAGGGTTTATCAACTACATTCATGAACAAAACTTGAGAGTAGAAAGTATTTGATGTCGCCTGTTGTCTGTTTTTTAAGGAGACAGAGACAATTTTGTCCACACTTGGTTATCTCGTGTGTCTTCAATAAAGGTAACTGTGTATCAAATATATTTCAGAATTATTGTCTGAATTCCGATATGCATGCTAAAAGGTAAAATTTCCTTAAATATTTTCAATAGATGGCGGTTAGTTTCAATGTCTCTTTCCGAAAGAGGCGACATTTGTTTTTATAATAAACCATTATATAGGAGATGAAGTTATTTTTTAATTGAAAAATGTGTAAAATATCTATCGTTTAACAGATAAAGAGGAGACGTTAGAGTAAATTCAATCTAGATAAAGAAGAAAGAAAAGCATATGTCTATTTACTTCCAATCTATCTCCACAATATTTGACTTATTCTTATAAAACTTTGACACGATATAGATTTAAGTCAGTATAGAGTCACTGTCACTTTCATAGAAATATGGAAATTAGTCCAGTAAAAGTTTAATTTGCATAATTCTTTCTTTATACGTTTCCACGATTATTGACTTATCTGGATGAAATTTCAATATAATAAAGTTAGGTTACAATTAATCACATCAATATTTTCATGTTAAGAGTATGCAAATCAGTATGATAACAGGATACTTTGCAGATTTCGCATATCTATATACCCGGACGAAAAACTGTTATCATTTTATCTAATTAGAATGAAAATAAAAGTTGGACTGAGAAGTAAGAACTTATGGAAGGGACCTTATGTAAAATCAATTCGATATTTAAAATTTGGATATATATTTATATATAAATATAATATTATTTTATTTAAAATTTTATATATATTTCATAGATACAAATACTCTCTTGAATCGACCGTGAGGTCACGCTTTCCCTATAAAAACTCATTGTTGTTGTTTCCCGCTGGCCGGCTCAAATCTTTTGTACATTATGTAAATAAGCTTTTCATTTTTTAGATTCTTACGCCTTAAGCCAGGCAGTACTTTTATCAAAGTATGTTTTTTCTATATTTCATAAGTTCAATTAAAGCTATTTCTAAGCTTTATTATCTTCACTATTTTCATTATTATACGTTCTAGATCTTAACCACGACTGCATTACCAATAGCATAATCTCAACTATTCCAATATCAAGCAGAAAATATTTATTTTTTTTATAATATATATATGTTATATTAAAATATTATTTCATTTGAAAATATATTTCATGGATTCAAATATTCTGTTTAAATCTACCACCAGATGTCGGGACTATCCCTATATAAAACCGATTGTTGTTGTTTCACCTTGGCCGGCTCAAAACTTTTGTACATTATGTAAATAAACTTTTGTTTTCCTTATTCTACTCGCCTTAAGCCAGGCATTAATTTTATCAAATTATGTCTTTTTTTATATATTCCTCAGTTCAAATAAAGAAATCTCTGATCAAAATTATTTTATTATTCCCACGACTGCATCACCATAGCATAATCTCAACAATTCCAAAATCATCATAAAATCTCATTTGTTGCTTTGTGTTGATATATATATATATATGAAGTAGATTTTTTTCATCTTCGAAGAGACTTCTTTCGTTTATTGATATGGGTGTGCTACATATATAGTATAAGGATCTATATCATAAGAAATTATCCTTATGAAAACTATTAAACCTACCGAATGCTATATACAATGATTAAATCATATAGAAAGATGGCAAAGATTCAAAGATAATTTGGCTTTATCTCTCCATCAAAACAAGCGGACCATTATCTTGGTACGAGTGACAACCAAAGCCTGAAGGGAGGAGTTTCCAAAGATTTTGGAAAACTGCCAGTGAACGCTTTACAAAACTGGTTCCGCTAAATTTAAGATGCCCCGACTTAACGATAATTTCTTTCTTTTGTCGTCCACTGATGACCTCTTTTTGTCCAAGCTAGGAGGTGGGGTTGACATTAATGGTAAATCGGATGGTTTATCTGGTCCATAACCATTGCCATTGTGGACGGACGTGCTTGATCTAACTTCCAATCTCTTTATAAATCTTAGAAAAGGATTTGCTGTTTGTTAGGATAGGTTTATAGAAATACCTTTTACTCTTTCTTTATATAAATACAGATTAAAATGATAGAGGCTGCCTGGCCGGCATTCATATTTATTGAAAAAAAAAAGATACTTCAGCCAGTAAATCTTTTTATTACCTCGACGTTTCGACAAAATTCTTGCCTTGCTAAATGTTTAATTTTAGATTGCCCCTGACGAGGACAAAATATTTTTGTCGAAACGTCGAGGTATTAAAAAGATTTACTGGCAGAAGTATCTTTATTTTCAAGAAATATTAAAATGAAAGATTAATTTTATATAATTAATTTTCATTTATTATTGTATCAATAATGTGGTTTCTACCTATTGTGATTGCCTTAAATCTCGGATACCATAAAAGATAAACATTTATTTTGACAAATTCAACTCTCTTCAGCACACATCAACAACCTTATGTATATTTTCTTCTATATTTACATTTTGGAATGCCCACTCTTCTTCACCGCTAGACAACAGACAATAAATAATGTTTTAGATTTATATCAATTTGTAAATAGCAGAGAGAATTATCATAGGTTTAACTATTTTTGTAAATATATTAATGATTTTCTTTCAAATCTGAAAGGGGCAGGTTCCTAATATATATTATTGTTTCTCTTTTAATTTTTATTACTTTTTCTTGTATAATGTGTTTATAACTGTTTCTGTTTAAAAAATGTAAATCGACGCAATTATCCCTAGGCAAGATATCGCGTTTTGTATGTTCAAATAAATAAATAATGTTTTTCTTTAATGTTAAATATACATGTTCACGATATTTTTCCTTATTAAAAAGAGAACATATCGGAATATGGAATCACTATAAATATAAAAATCTATAATATAAAGGCGCTAGAGGATGGGAATCAGTTACCAAAAGAGGCATCTTTATAAAAATGCATATGACATTGTATGCATTGTGTCATATTATTCATTACCCTATAAAGTTCTAGACTGAGGTGTTGACCAAAATACAGGGTTTTAATGCATTTTAAATGGAGAGAAGCCTCTTTTGGTATAAAGAAATCGATGTTCGAACAAACATATACTTTACTTCCTTTATCAAATGGTAATATCGAAATAATTGTTTTTCTCATAGCCAAAAAATGACGTTGAATTCTAGATATTTAAATTTATGAAAATTCATTTTAGAAAAAAATGAATATTTGATGTTGAAACATATTTTTATGTTCAATAAGTTAATGATGACCATTAATATTTTATTTGCATTTTATATTTGTCTCTTTGAAGATTATATAAGTTAACAGCCTAAGAAAAATCACACAGTCTTAATATAATTTTCAATTATCTATAATATAAAACAATTTTATTTTTCTTTGTACTTCAATTTTACCAAGAAGAGCGAATACATACACAAAAAGCTTGCATTCTTCAAATCAAGATATATAACGAAATATTCGAGAGATCTAATCATGAAAAGCAAAATCTTTGGAAATACATATATTTGGAATATAACATAAACGGATTTTCCGAGGGTGAGTTTCTTTTTATTATTTTATATCCTTCTAAAGCTCTCCGTTTTCACACACAAACCATTCTATAAGTTTATATAAAGTGCGTACCTGGATATGTAAAGAAAAAATAATTCTCAAAATATTTCGAGAGATTTCTCCCACTTTATCAATTTATTGCACTGTGCAATGAATTGATAAAGTGGGGGCAATCTCTTGAAATATTTTGAGAATTATCTTTTCTTTACATATCCAGGTACGCACTTTTATATAATCTTAATTGATGGATCGCCTTTTGATTCACGGGTATCAACCAAAACCTTTCTATAGGAGTATATGATAAATGTATTTTATTTTCGTTAGAAACATTCAAACTCGAGTTCTAAAAAAACTCAGGAATGTACATTAGGAAAGTTATCGATTTCTATATAAATTTTGTAGACAAGAGAATGAATATACAATTTTATATAAACTTAAGAAAATAGTTTGAAGATAGTTCATATAGAATCAATAATGTTTTCATCACAAAAAAGTACCTATAGATATATATATTTGAATAAATGAACATATCTGAATCTAAACTCTAAATCTTCTAGCAACATCAATACGTTTAGAAAGTTGTCTATTTCGATACTCTAGAAATCTAGATTTCGTTTAGAGAAAAAATCATTTTAAAAACTTTCAATGACCTATAAATGCATCGGTAAAAAGTAGTTGTAGCAATTAATTTCGTCTTATTAACCGATATATTTATAGATATTTTAAACTTAATATTTTATTAGAAAATATCATAACATACATTCGGAAGGAAGGAAACTTCAATATGTTGTAGAAACTTGGTGTTCCTATAGAACTCTGCTGTCTAGAACACATAAATCGTCTAGACACTGAGAATCCAATGTATCGGTGGTTTTAAATGAGGTTTTGAAGGACCACTCCAAGTGGACGTTACCATAGCGACAGCACGAGTAGATTTATCAATTACATCTTGAGGATTTACCATTCGAATGGAAGTTTGGGCCGAAGGCAGGTACTACTGTTCTGAGATAACAACAGCACGTAAGAGGATTGCCTCGTGAAAAATTACTGCAGATCCCCAATACTGCTTCCACTTGCAGTAATTCTGATTAATGAAGGTGTCATATTGCCAGCGGATTAGCATGGATGCTCGGTGGCCCAACTAATAACATGTTTATCTGGACGTCGCAGACGATTTATGATCCAACGACATGATTGGCTGGAAGATCTTCTAGAAATATCCTTAGGGATAGTTAACGACAGCACTGTGACGATCTTTCAAGATTTTCTTCTCACAGAACAATCCCAAGAGTTTGAAGCCTTGGTCTTAAGATAGCAGGATTTTAGGAAAGTTCTTAAACAAGGATTAAATTTGTGAGCTGGATGAACTAATATTTCAGGAATATATAAAAGTTGAAGTGTATAAAAAAAGTAAGAATATGTATACACATTTTATCAAACATATGTTCAGCTTCATTTTGAGATTATTTATTTTACCTTTCTACACAATAAATACATCAGATTTATAGTTATATTATCTCGATTGCAAATTGTTTTATCAGATAAACCGTTACATACCTTTTTACTAATACCACTATATATTTTTACCAATACTATTACATATTGTGCATGCTGATACCATTACAGAATACTTCATAACACAACAGAATGTTCTCTTCTAATACACTTACATAATTGTCCATACTGATACCACTACAGAATGTTCTCTACTAATACCATTACATAATTGTGCCTACTGATACCATTACAGAGTATTTCATACCACAGCAGAATATTTTGTACTAATACACTTACATAATTGTGCCTATTGATACCACTACAGAATGTTCTGTACTAATACCATAAGATATTGTGCATACTGATACCATTACAGAATACTTCATACTACAGCAGAATGTTCTGTACTAATACACTTACATAAGTGTGCATACTAATATAATTACAGAATACTTCATACCACAACATAATGTTCTGTACTAATACACTTACATAATTGTGCATACTGGTGCCACAACAGAATGTTCTGTACTAATACCATAAGATATTGTTTTTTAAAATAAAACAATTTCTACTGTCCTTACTGCGATGTAAAAATTAAAGGGAGGGCCTGGCTCATCAGTGGTGAACCCTCCCAGCGGTTTCGCCAGTTTAATCTACCATACCGCTGTTATATTGCATTTTTGGAACTTCCTTTTATAGGTGACTGTTGTAAGACTCTGGAATGGGTATTTTAGAAGAACTATGGACATAAGCTTTTAGGACAGCAGAATTAAATATAATTATAAATATATAATAAGCTTCGAGCAATCGCTCTTCCGCAAATATCAAATTGTGTCTTTTATCAGAACAATAATGTTACGATGTACTAGAGCGCCATCTGTTATCAAATTATAAAACTATTTTAGAGGCTATAATAGTTTTATAATTTGATAACAGATGGCGCTCTAGTACATCGTAACATTATTGTTCTAATAAAAGACACAATTTGATATTTGCGGAAGAGCGATTGCTCGAAGCTTATTATATATTTATAATTATATTTAATTCTGCTGTCCTAAAAGCTTATGTCCATAGTTCTTCTAAAATACCCATTCCAAGAGTCTTACAACAGTCACCTATAAAAGGAAGTTCCAAAAATGCTCGAAAGGTAAAAGCCAGACCTTTGATCTCTGATGATCCCATATTTTTGAAGCCTTCAGTGCCGGAGTTGTGCTCGGCGCTGCCTTGGTTCCCTCAAAACGGTGTGCACTAGCCCTCCTCTCCCCCGGGGCCCCCTTGGCCTTGCCGTCGCCTCTCCAGCCCTCTCCTTGGCCCTCCTCTGCGGCGGGTTGCTCGGAGACACCTAACTATGAGTTTTGCCTTAAAAAGCTTACCGAAGCTTGTAGAAGGCACAATAATAGTATATATATTCCAAAAATGCAATATAACAGCGGTATGGTAGATTAAACTGGCGAAACCGCTGGGAGGGTTCACCACTGATGAGCCAGGCCCTCCCTTTAATTTTTACATCGCAGTAAGGACAGTAGAAATTGTTTTATTTTAAAAAAGAATATTACGCCTCTAAAATAGTTTTATAATTTGATAACAGATGGCGCTCTAGTACATCGTAATAAGATATTGTGCATACTGATACCATTACAGAATACTTCATACTACAGCAGAATGTTCTGTACTAATACAGTTACATAATTGTGCATACTAATATAATTACAGAATACTTCATACCACAACATAATGTTCTGTACTAATACACTTACATAATTTTGCATACTGGTGCCACAACAGAATGTTCTGTACTAATACCATAAGATATTGTGCATACTGATACCATTACAGAATACCTCATACTACAGCAGAATGTTCTGTGCTAATACACTTACATAATTGTGCATACTAATATAATTACAGAATACTTCATACCACAACATAATGTTCTGTACTAATACACTTACATAATTTTGCATACTGGTGCCACAACAGAATGTTCTGTACTAATACCATTACATAATTGTGCATACTGATACCATTACAGAATACTTCATACCACAGTAGAATGTTCTGTTCTAATACACTTACATAATTGTGCATACTAATATAATTACAGAATACTTCATACCACAACAGAATGTTCTGTACTAATACACTTACATAATTGTGCATACTGGTGCCACAACAGAATGTTCTGTACTAATACTATTACATAATTGTGCATACTGATACCATCACAGAATACTTCATACCACAGCAGAATGTTCTGTTCTAATACCATAAGATATTGTGCATACTGATACAATTACAGAATACCTCGTACCACAATAGAATGTTCTGTACTAATACGCTTACACAATTGTACATACTGATACCACAACAGAATGTTCTCTACTGATTCAATAAGATATTGTGCATACTGATACCATTGCAAAATACTATATACCACAGAAGAATATTCTGTACTAATGCACTTGACATAATTGTGCCTATTGATACCACTACAGAATGTTCTCTAATAATACCATAAGATATTGTCCATGCTGTTGCCACTACAGAATGCTCTCTACTAATGCCATAAGATATTGTGCATGCTGTGGCCACTACAGACTGATTTATACTGATACCAATAAAGCATGTTCTATACTAAGTACCATTACATAATTGTGCATGCTGATACCATTCTAAAAAATGTTTTATACTTATACCATTACAGAGTCTATTCCACTACCACTCACACACACAAACATAATTTTTTTGATACTATTACAAATCGTTTTGTACTAACGCCATTGCAGCCCATATTTTACTGATATTCTTTGAAACTGCTCATATCAATTCAACAAAACGCTAATTTTCATTAATAGTATTACATTATGTTGTGTAATAATACAATTACACATTGTTTTGTACTGATACCGTAACATACTGCTAAGTACTGGTACCGTTACAAAATGTCACGTACTAAACTATTACATACTCGGGTTTGCTTTGACACAATTATAGAATCTCTATTCATGATAAAATTGTGAAAAACGTTTTAAAATTACAAAATATTTTCTCACAATAAGGTTCTTTTTATTTCAAAACGCTAGCTTTCAAGAGATAATCGCTCTTCAACGGGCTTAATAAAACATCGACTATATCCTACGATTATCGTTTGAAAGAAAGAGTTTTGAAATAAAAAGAAACTCAATGTGAGAAAATATTTTTTAAATTTTAAAACAATTTTAGAATGTTGAATGCTATAAATTCACTGTATGTTTTACACTGAACCACAACAGAATGTGTTTTGTACATATGCCATTTTAACCTGCTTTTTACTAATTTTATCTGAACCGGTTTACGTTTACCAGCCTACATATGTAATGAGGACATTTGTAAGTTTATATTTCTCAAACCTATACCCCAATTATGTTGGTAATCGTATTTATTTAGCTTCATACACCTTTTATTTAAGATTTCTCGTGTCTTACACTTTCTTTTTTATTTTTAGGGAGAAAAGACCTGATGGTTCTCATAAAATACAGAATATTTAGTAGGTACTATCGAAAAAACTTCTTATAAAACTTTTCTCAATATTGTGTGCTTGTGTGTGTGGTACATTTTTATTCTAAAAATATAATTTTCTTCAATATATATAAATAATTTGAAAGAGGAAAAATAAAAATCGGGTAAAAAGTTTCTTTTCATTTTGAATTTGCAAGCAAGAAACCTTTTATCTGATTTTTATTTTTCCTCTTTCAAATTATTTCTGGGTAACTATTGCTTACATATATAAATAATAAACAAATTGTTCTGAGAATGAGTATGTTGCTTTATTTATATTATCTCAAACTTTCGGATATTACAAAGTCTTCTACGGGAGTATATTATCTAGTCATATATTTTATTGAGGGTTCTCAATATAGAAGCTGTCTCTCTTTACCTTGAGAGACAACTTAGTGTCCAGCTACTCGACCAGCTCCGCAACTCCAAGGAAGAGGCTCTAAGGACAACTATCAACCTGGTAAGCAGAACGGAAGAGAGACAGCAACAAATATTGAGGGGGGTTCTCAATATAGATGCTGTCTCTCTTTACCTTGAGAGACGACCTAGTGTCCAGCTACTTGACCAGCTCCGCAACTCCAAGGAAGAGGCTCTAAGGACAACTATCAACCATCCAAAACTTATCCAGAACTCTTTTTTATTGAAAAACACGCTCAATTTATACATTAAAGAAATTTACATACTTTTTCTCTTAGTTTTTAAGTTACAAATATATTTACATAAAATAAAGTTGACTGCTCTAGTAGTCGTAACATATATTATTCTTTAGCCATATATTCTGCTGTAGAAGGGCTTGTAAACCCGAAAGCTTGAGATAATATAATATAAAACAAGATACTCAACTTCGGAAGCCCCTTTGTTTATTATTTAGACAACAACAACAAAAAGCCTTTATTTAGTGTCACTGACCCTATACAGGATTCACCAGAGGTATGCATAAGAACAAAGCAGTGAGACAAAAGAAACAAGGATAGAGACAGGAGAAAAAGAAAAGAAAAGAAAATAAAACAAGAAAGAGAAAGAGGAAAGTAAGAAAAACAACTCAAAAAGAGTAGCAGTAAGAAAGTGAGGAGTGAGGTTTATTATTTATATATTTTTATTATCTTTGTATAATAAATTATTCAAGTAAGCAAGAGAGAGAGAGAGAGTGTGTGTGTAGATAAAAATAGATTTGATTTGAATTATTAGAAAAAACGGAGATTCTCCACAAAGCTATATACAAGCTTGTCTTAATATCACGTGGAAAATTAGGAAAGACAAACTTCAGGATGACACAGCAATTTATTTTAGGCAAGAACAAACTATGTATGATAAACAAAAGATAAGCAAAGAGGGAAGCTTACAGAATAGCAAAATATCAACATAAAAAATGATACTCTGTTAATAAAATAATAAATACTTTGCTACAATATAAACATCAAGTTTTCTTTTTCAGAAAAAAACGGAGATGCTTCACAAAACTATCTACAATCTTGTCTCAATTAAAACATAATCTTTTTGGCAGCATTACAAAGACTTGCATCTAACTCGTGGATAACTGATTGAAAAAGAAAGACTTTCAACCTCTCGAGATATTGCATTCCTTGAAATCTCTATATCACAATAACTGAATATAGAAAAAAAAATTTAATCTATTTACATTTGTTATTGCAACTGTTTTTATATATATATAGACGTATCTAGAGCTGCTCCAAGTCTTTGAAACTCTCTCAGTAATTTTCACTAATTATTAGTTTATTATTTAATTGCTTTCTCTCTCTCTCTCTTTAATTAATTACTTAGATCTATTTTGGTTGATTTTTGTAAATATTTATAAATTCAATCATTAGGTTTCAGGAATTAATTTCTTAATTAATCAATCATCCCTCGATTTAATTGTAAAATTAGCAAATGAACTTATTCTCTCTCTCTTAAATGAAATCTCTTTTTTTATAAGTGTAAATTTTAATGGAAAATATTATTAATGATATATTTATTGAAATTTTATACTAATGATTTTATATATAATGAATAGAATCGAATATAGAAATGAAGATTGATAATTTGCATTCCTTGATTTCTGAGAAATTAGAAAAATCCATTTAAAATATACATTAAATAATCAAGTGCTTATAATTAATTGGAAAATAAAATACCACATTCATACTTGCAGATAAAACGAAAATAGGGAAATATAAAAAAAATGTATAATGTTATTTTAACAATATATTTAAATGAATAATGATTCATATTAAACGGTTTAGTCCTCCCAACTAGCTTTTTTTTAACATCACTCTTCATGTATCACCAATATAATAAGTTTACAAGATTTCATATATTTTCACAACCTACCTAATAGCTACCCAGTGTCATACCATCTTTCTTAGCTTCAGATTAAGGAAATGCCTTTGGAACCTCAGCTTATTTTTTTTTTTTGTCATTTCCAATAAAAGGTTTGGTGCTGTAGGGATTTTTTGTTCTTTATTAGATCAATTAATAAGTCGACGATTTTGTGTTTGGAAACAAATATAGCTACATTAACAAATTGATCTTCAAAAATCGACAATTATGTTTTATTATATATTATGTATTATAATCTTTCTCAATCAGTGTACGCCCTTAGCGCAGAAGGGTAAAGTCAATGAACAAGGAAAGTACTCAATTCAACCTAACTTGCAGAATTTGGGTTTTACGGTTACATCTACTATTCCATCTAGTATTTTCTCTGAATTTCGATAATTATGACAGTACTCTTTAGAATTTTTCGATTGACTATGAGTTACATTGTAAAAGAAGAGCTAATAAATAAGAAGAAAATCTTGATTCCAGTGTTTAATTCTGCAGATATTCGGTCTTTATATTATATGTAATATTTAATTTAGTGAATGAAATATAATATTCTCAAATGATTATGATGACTTTCTTTGTGTTCTTTCAATCTTTCTATTCCCCTCGGCGCAAATTCAGAGTCGATAAACAAGAAAATAACTAGGCCCATCTGGTGTTATGAATTCTCTCTCTCATTTCTTTCTATTACATAATCAATCGAGCATTTCAACTAATAATCAATATTATGACAATAACAATGACAATCGAAATAACTAGGTTCAACTGGTTCTTAGAAATATGTTTTTTGCTATATTACACATGATACAGTAGAACCTCCCTGTAAAGGACACCTAATTCCACAGCCAAAGTGTCCTTTAGAGAGAGGTGTCCTCTTACCGGAAAGTTGCTAAATTGTAAAAATGGTAATTTTGCAAATGGAAACTGTCCTTTGTGGAGAGGTGCCCACTAAAGGAAGTTTCTACTATATATCATCTAGTAATTTTCATGAAAATATTTTATTTTGCTCCCTCAATCGGCTATGCTCTTCAATGCAATACCAATGTCAATATACATGGAAAGAAATAGGTTCAACTACTTCCAAGAAATTTATTTCCTAATATTACACGTGATATTTCATCCAGTAATCTTAATGACAATATTTTATTTTGCTCTCTATATCGGCTATGCCTTTGCGTTCAATACCAGAGTCAATATACAAGGAATGAAATAGGTCCGGCATGTTCCGGTCTGACATTAATCCTTGGGTCCCCAAGCCATTACTACGTCCCGCCCCCCACATACTAATTCCTCTAATGCTGCCAAAATTCTAATTTCTGGGCGTGGGGGGCATCCGCGGCAGTATGGACCCATAGCACGACATCGCGACTTCGTGCTTCTACATAATTGTCATTCACGCCAAGGAATTAATTTATGGACTTCTCGTTTGTTTGACTCTGTATGGTCGTTAGGCTACTTGCAATTACTAGCGGTAGAAGAATAGGTGAAAGAAACAAGTCAGACTGTGAGAGAAATTTTATTCAAGAATTTGATCTCATAACTGTTTGAATCTCACTTGCTATAAGGCAAAGAAGCAGATAATTCCAAATACCTTTCCAATCTATAGTCAAGGACAACCTTTTCGGGGATAGTTTGTTCCCAGTGCCATTGAATCGTAAACGAATTCTGGTGATTTCTTGAACTCTTTTCCTTCATGCCTGGCATTCTGGGATTATCTTCTTTGAATATTGGAATGAGCAGCCTATTGTTTTATTAATAGGGTTCCTAAACCTTTAGCTCTTGATTGTTCTTTTCCTTCATACTTAACCATCTTCTTTAGAAGTTTTAATAAGCATCTTTGTTTCCTTTAGCGTGTACATACATTTAGTTCTTTATCATCTTTTTCCTTTATTCTTCGCAAATATTCTTTAGACATTGGAATGAGTATCCTGTTGCCGCCTTTAGAATGTTTAGAAATAATATTTCTTCGTCTTCCTCTTCTCTTCTATTTATTTTTTCATAAGAGACCATTCTCAGGACGAACCAAAATGGAATACTTAAAAGAGGTGTTGGAGCTTAAGAAAAGTTCAACAAATAAATTCAAACAATTTACTTTAAAATCTGAATATTTCATCAAATAATAATATAAAAAGAATATATATTTTTAGACGATAAATCAATGTTTATTTCTTGAATGGCAAAAAGGAAAATGAATATAGAAGGATAGGTACTTTTGGGAGGGAAGGCGCATAAAGGAATTCTACTGTTCGCTATAAATAATTAAGTGGATAAAATGAATAAACGCCAACGTCCTCTGGATTTTTAGTAGATTCAATATTTTCATATAGTACCTCTCTTTCATCCACTTATAAAGAATTTTATTAATTGTAGTATGTGATCGTTTACCGCGAAATTTCTCGTATACCCCTTTTTTAAAAGCCAATTTAACTTTTTTATCAATTCAAACTCAAAAATGTATTTTATTTGTAGATTTCTTAGAATTTGAATAACAAGACATTTTTTTATTAGTTATGCAATTCTGCCATATATATATATATATATATATATATATATATATATATATATATATATATATATATATATATATATATATATAAGTTATCCTTTCCTAATAGTGTTACTGTTTTACCAGTAAAAAAAAAGAGCAGTTGCGTTTTCGAAAGCTTATGCTAAGATTTTTGTATTAAATAAACTCTCTCTATCTTTTTTAGAAGAGCTTTTCTTGACGCAAAAAAATTGTATATGTAATTCTACGGTCCTAAAAGCCTATTTCCATAGTTTTCTTAGATATAATAACTAGGATTACTCTTTTCTATGTCGTATATATAATCAGAATCGTCCAATACAGTATTGAAGCTTTAAAAATCAATCTGGTCAAGTAAATTGACTAAATCACTGGGAGGGTTATCTACGGATGAGCTAAGCTATCCAAATATTATTATTAATATAGGATAGTAGATATTTTGCTTGATTTTGATAAGAAACATTCGAGCTTAAAAATAGATGCGATTAAGAATGCAAATAAGCCATTTGCGTCTCCAGAAAAAATTCTGAAGATAAACAAGTTAATTGACAATAGCAGCAGCAATCAAGCGCACGACTACAAATATTTACTTTTATATTATAATGATATTTGTCTCATCATAAAAATGCTGTATTAAAAAATAAATTTAGAGCTAAAGCAAATTATATGTCGGGTATTTATCAACATCTGTACGTAACAGAAACATGGCTAACCGAATAACAAATAATTAGTTTTTGGCCAGCCTTCCAGATTCTCCTACTTTTTGAACTTATAGATAAACAAGAAGACAGCAAGAATCATACAAGAACTATACAGTAAATAGACAATATAAAATATACAAAAGGTATATTCATAAAAATAACCAAAGAAATAGTCAGGAAATATACAAGAAGCATACAATAATTATACAAAAATAGACAAGAAGTATACAAGAGATAGACAATAGACAGATTAGTCTTCTATAACAATTACAGTGTAAATTAGAAAACCAATCCAATACAATAGTATAGCGGTTTGAAGATAATTTGGCGAAACCATTGACAGCGTTCACCATTGATGAGTCAAGCCCTCTCATACAATAACTTTTATCATAGTAGTAAGGTATAGAGATAATATTGAATGATATTTGTGAAAAAAAAAACACATTTCCAGAAAAGAAAATATTTTTATTACAAATTTTATCGATAGAGGACAATTGAATTTATATAAAAATAAATATATAGTCACATTTAATTTCAATCAATATAATAAAATAATATATATATTGAATTGGATAAATATATAAAATTCTATACTAAATCATATCAGTAAATTATCTATATATTGAAACACATATATAGCAATTTCAAAAAACATATATAAAGACTACTACATACACAAGATGAAAAGAAATATATAACAATTTCTAAATTGAACCTGCAGGTTTTTCCATCTAGAAAGATGTTATATCCCATATTTCATGGATTTACAAATATATCAGCTTTAGGAAGAAAACAATTTTTTTTTTGGAAAAGGAATTCCAAACATTCCGTTTAGAAATTGGCGACAAGCTTATTTAAGAAAATATTTAAAGATTAGATCTGTTTGGAAAGGAACAAATCTGTTTTTATGTATCGTATTCCTGGAAAAAAAGATGCGAAAGAATTATTTTAATCTTTTATGCATTCCCTATTGCAAATCTAGAAGAGAAAATAAGTGCCTTCTATGTTTGAATATTGTCCATTTACATTTTATTCCACCCATGTAAACCTATTGGTCAATATTAGATTGTGTATATATATGTAAAAATAGCTTGTATAACGCTGATAAGGGCCAACAACCCGAATTGCGTACGTGGTTAGTGTTTTTATTGATTGATCGAGAATAAGTATTTAGCCAATTCTGGAATAATTTAAGTCTAAATTTTGTTTATGATTATATTATGTAAAATAATATCTAATTATATGATAACTCATGTTGGATCGGTGAGAGAGAGATTTATTACATTGTTTTCTCCTTTAGAAGGGCAATCATGCTCGAAAGATAGAAATTTGAATTGAAAATTTATAAAAAGAAACATCCTTGAAAAAAAGCTTGATGTTTTCACCTTAATCTGATATAATTAAAAATCAACGATTAATTGATATTTGTTCCGATAGATGGTGCATGCCACAGCAACCTTTAGTTGCAAGATCAGGAGATTCCATTTTCTTAATTATGTACATATATATATATATGTCTTTTTGAAAATATAGCAATCCATATTTAAATCATTAGATAATAAAAAGGCATATATTGGATTTAATAAAATATTTATTTGCCAATATTTCGGTTGGCTGAACGCCAAACCTTTATCAAAGCATTATATGTAATGCCTTGATAAAGGTTTGGCGTTCATCCAACCGAAATATTGACAAATAAATATTTTATTAAATCCAATATATGCCTTTTTATTATCAAATATATATGTTTTTAAATAAAAGTCAATGTCTGTTGTCTGTTTCGCGATAAACTCAAAAACTACTGAACCAATTTGTACTAAAATTTTGATGTCACTTTTTATAAACCTGAGGAAAATTTTCGGCTAAATTTTGATTAGTATTTTTGGCTATTTATTTTTTCATTTGAAGAACATTTTTTTACGCGGAGTAAATTCGAGGCGAAGTAACACACCATGCCAATTAAGCGACCAATGAGCGATCTGCATTTTTTTTTTAGTTGCTTGCGTACCTTTTTTAAAATATCTTTTTATACGAGTGTTAAGTTTTTTTTTACAAAAGTATTGAGTATTGAGAAATATTATTTACTAAGTCACGGTAAGTGTACACAATGTAATTTTTTTAAAACTTTACAAAATTAGCGTTGCTGTATGTAAATAATGGCTTTCGTATTTTTATTAATTATTGTTCTGGCCTTTGTTTTTTTATCTTAAAAAAATAGTTTAAAATGCAGTCGCAGTCATTAAAAAACACATATGTATAGGAATATGAACAATATAAAGATAATACATAGAAATAAGGCTCCATTCTATACACAAAAAATGAAAACAATTATAGACACGAATGTTTTTTTAGAAATTTGTTTTGTTTATATAAAAAAAAAACATGCGAGCTTGAATGCTTTACCTTTATGAAAATAAAAATAGTTGTCAATTTTATATTTTTATTTTCACGTGAATTAATAGTCAAACCTGTCTATAGCGCCCCTTCTAAATAGCGCCTCCATCTTTATAGCGCCCGATTTTAAATACGTATTACGATGCGATTGACATTAAAAGTGACCTGTCTATATAACCTCCTCTCTATAGCACCCTATTTTGGTGAGTCCCGAAGATAGGGCGCTATAGACAGGTTTAACTGTATTTTTCTTCCTGCTTTGAAAATAATTAGGAGATAAACCTGGTGTATATCTCCGATGAATCAGTTAGCATCTTAACGGCGTTTATACGTTTTTATGTACTCCGGTAGAAGGGCAGAGAATACGTGTAATAAAGATGAAGAAGCACATCTCCAGAAACCTGTAACATCTGTTTGATTAATATCCAGGAAGTTTAAATCAATTGATATCTCCGATGAGCCAAGTTCCCCAATAATCATTTTCATTATACCAAGATTAGTAGAAAGTTGATTTATTTGTAAAATTGAAATACCTAATTTATATACACCTTATTACAGGTTTAACTGTAGACAGGTTTAACTGTATTAAGTTAATATCCGTGAGAGAGAAAACAAAAATATAAAATTAACAATAATTTTTATATTCATAAAGGTAAAACATTTAAGCGCGCATGTTTTTTTTTATATACACAAAACAAATTTCTGAAAAGAAACATTTGTGTTTATAATTGTTTGAATTTTCTGTGTATAGATGGCGCGTTATTTCTCTCTCTATGTATTATCTTTATATTATTCCTATTCCTATACAATATCACATTTATAATACAATATAATGCGGCTTGTGATTGTAAATCGACTTTTGAAAATTATTCCGCATGTGTTTCTTTTGAACGAAAAATCAAATTTATTTCAAGAAGAAATAACGACAATTTCTAATCTTAGGGATGAGGTATGAGGTGTTATAATTACTCTTCACAATTCATCCTTTCATACCTCATCCCTATGGTTATAAATGA
>CP092868.1:39535372-39691837 GCA_030710605.1 Cordylochernes scorpioides | reverse complement strand
CTGAACAAAGAAAAAAAGAAAATTTACATTAAACAGATAGATTACTAAGCTTGCATTCACATTTTAAGCTTTGATGTCTTATTTGGTATAGCAGAGTATATGAGTACAATTGAAAATAAATCAGAAATAGCCTCGGAATTCATTGCTATGTTTACCAACACAAATTTATAAAGCGTTTACTAATTCTTGAATATCTACTGATACTGAGTTACATAGGCATTTCTGGAAAGATATATCAGCAAGGAAGTATTACTAGATTTCATAGGTTTAAATAATTTTAGACACTGTTTTTTTTTTTTTTCACAAATCAGGATTTGAAGATGAACAATTAATTATTATATTTAAGAGAGGGAACTTCCTAACTTATGGCCATTCTATCAACTACATACAGCCTAACTCGAGCTGTCTCTATATAAAAAATAAAAACATAAAAAAAAACATACATTATCATGATGATAACCTTTCTTTTGTACATTCTATGAATTATTTACAGATTACCTCTCAGACACCTGTATTCTTAATTTTCTAACTTCCAGTATTAACAGAACATATTATTGCCAATTTATTATCATCCCGATAATTTCAATTATGCCTATTTCTTCTAGACCATGTACAACTTCATCAATATATTGTTGTAAAAGCAGAGGTTTCACGATTTTTACATTGTAAGTATAATCTGGAAAAATATATCTTGTTTTATATCAACCCATAAAACGCGATATCCTCTCTAGGGATAATTGCGTCAATTTACATTTTTAAACAGAAACGGTTATAAATCATTATACGAGAAAAATATGAATGAAAAGAAACAATAAGATAGATTAAAAATATGATCTTCTGGGGTTAGAAAAATAGCCTTTAATATATTTACAAAAGTGCTCAAATCTATGACAATTCTCTCTGGCATTAACAAATTCATATAGATTTACAACATTATTAATTGTCTGTTTTCTCAAGCGCTAAAGAAGATTGGACATTCCAGCAGTAGGTGTCTCGAGTCCTAGGTTTCCTTGTCACGGTGACAGCTATATATATAGAGTCCTTAACAGCTTCAATTGTTGACAAAAATCCCCTAAAACTTCTATGATTGATTATGAACTGGCTATTGTAAAAGTTAGAAAGGAAAATGATGGAATTCCTAACGGGAAAAAGCTTTGAAAAGCTTCTTTTGTTTTTTTATTTTTTAATTATTTTTTTAAATAATAGATCCATTTTTGCACTTAATTATGATCTTATTATACTTGGAGCATTAATCTAAAAGCATTTTGATCCTCTATAGAAAGTTGAGCCAAATCATATTTGATTAAACAATTTGTAATCAAAGCGCATTTTCATTCTTGGATACAAATATATTTATGGTATTTTCTACAATGTACAAATAACCTTATGTAGAAAACAAAATAAATTACTTATCTTTAATAGTGTCGAATTAAATTTTATCTTTTGTTGAATTGTACAGTGCGATATTTCGACGTTTTATTTATATTTTAATATTGATTTCTTCTTGATTTTTGGATGTAAATCATAAATTGGGAAATCAACCATTTCAAATATCCTTTGATAATATATATCGTTTTGAAATTAGAGCGATCCAATAATATTTGGTAAAATAAATAATATGTTGATACAATATATGTCTTTTTAATTAAAAAATATAAAGCCACAAAAAGATCGAAATTCGAATATACGTAACCCGCGAAAATTCAAAAGTCGCGATACTTTCTGAACACACCTCGTATATCGTTTGATAAATTTTAACATCTTTTGAATATAAACTTATTATTATTTTTCAATTTGTTTGGCTTTTTTCACGAGTTATTATACTTTGAATGGAACTTTCAAAATGTATTGATATTCAATAATTTGCGATTTTTTTTCTACATTGGTGAAGGATATAAACAGCCCTACTTGGAGTGTGATGATCCTACCCGCTTCAATACTCTACATTGGATGCCAGCATGTAAGCCTTTTGGTGTTCTTGAACATTAATTAATGACTTATCATTCTTATAGGTCAAGTTTTTCCAAGCAATTCACGTTATATGTTTAAGTAACTGCAAAATCCAACCGCATGATTGTTGAATTATACTTTAAAATTTGATTATCAAATTTTTAATTTTTGTTGGGAAATGTATTACACTATATTTAGATTGGAATTATGAATTTTCCAAATTTGGTGTTCCAGCTTCTTTGCCAACTCAAATCTTCTATGTTAAAAAAATTATCAATTGATGAAAGCTTTTGAGTTTTGTTGTTGGGATATGCAACAATTGACTAAATGATATATTGATCAATTTAACGAGATTTTACTGTTTATGTATTCCAAGTTGTCTATCACCATCTGTGGTTAATACATTCCAATTTCAACATAACCCTGACAAAATACATTTCAAAATACATCATTAAATGATGAAGCAAATTGAATATTATTGGAATAAACAATACTATCTACCTCTAGCGTCATAACAGCTTCTATTATAAATACAAGGTTTTCTCCAAATGTTTTGCAATCAATACTGAATAATTGAAATATTGAAAAATATATTATACCATTAAATTCTACTTGCATTTTTAGCACCTATGAAAAATTTTCATCCGTGAAAACCAATTATCAAAGCACTTACAACAGTCATCTTCGGGGATGGAATTTACGGCATTGATAAAGGCTTGCGGTGCTCCATCATCAGTGTCAAATTTTATCCATTTCAACATTAACTAAACATTTGAAAATAAAAAAGTCACAAGGTGCTAGATCTGGTGAATATGGTAGATGAGTGAATAATTTAACACCAGAGTTGGCTAAAAAGTCTAGTGTTTGGGCTGAGGTGTGCGGTCTTGAATTGTCATGGTGAAGAAGGACTCCTCTAAGTTGAGCTCTTGGTCTTCTTTGCTTGATTTTTTCAAATACTGCTGGAAAGAGTTTTTTTTGTATACCAGTCACTATTAACTGTCTTTCGATCTTCTAACTTCACAATATCAATTGAACCACTTTTTATGAAAAACAAGCGACCATTTGTTTTCCAACACTTCGAGCTCTGCGAACTTTCTTAGGAGGAGGGGATTTTAAGGAGCACCAAAGAGTGTACACGTATATTGACACACTTGTATATTGACGTTTTGTTTCTGGATAAAAATTGTAATTCCAAGTTTCATCACACCTGTAATAATATTAAAAACAGCCTTTGAAATTCGTTCATCAAATATATTCAACATGAATTCACACCATTTAACGCGACCAAGTTTTTGTCAGGTCAAGCTGTGAGGTACCCATCTACTAACACGTTTTCTGTATTTTAAATGATCATTAATGATGGTGTTATTGTTCCGATTCAGTGCCCACACTTTCCTCTAACTGATGATGCGTGATTATTTGATCTTCTCAAATTAAATATCTTATCAGCTCAAATATTTCTTGCGTCACTGCTGTTGGTGATCGACCTGAACAAGGTTCATCTTCAAGGTTGGTTTTTCCAAATTTAAATTAATTAAACCAATTAAAAACTGTTCTAATAGAAATAGCTTTATCTCCTAAAGCTTTCATCAATCTTTCATGGGATTTTTTAGAAATTAAATTAATTTTATAATCATAAAAGAACATTGCGCGTAAACATTATCTAGTCAACTACATTGTGTCTGTTGCAATGTTTAGAAATTACCGCTGCCGGTGAAAACAAAGTCGCGTCCTCTATGAGTCATTGTTGTTACTATTTTATAAAAATGTTTATGTTAGGTAAAAAATGCATTCAGATTTTAATGGTATAACTTATTTTTTGATATTTTAGTTATTTAATATTAATTGCAAAAACATTTGAAGTGACCCTTGTATATATGTATATGTGGCGACCACACTTTGCTTCAGCGAGCGCGAACTGGGACAAAGCTCCACTACACACACGGGCAGTGGACGGCCTCGGCAACCGCGAGCGTCAACTTGACTACGCATGCGCGTGGGGCGTCTTCCGACACATACTCTGGCCACGCGCGCGGTAAACAACAAGGCTTTCCAACGGCCCTTACTTCAACCGTTACTTCTTTTCTCTTTATATATTTCTGGCCTTAAATAAATTAATTTTAATTAGAATTTTATCAGCGGCCTTTCCACAAGCCACACCAACACATCACGCAACCATCCCACAAAAAATTGGTGAGCCGGACGTGATGGTGAAGAATTAACGGCCAACGTCAAGGGCAAATCTTTGCGCATCATGGAAGCTCAAACATTCACGGTGGAACTCACCCCATCTCAAATATCAAGATTGATTTTTCAAGCTCCGCCCTTCTTGCCAAACGGCATTCCATTGTGGCTCAGCCAACTGGAAGCTGCCTTTATTTTTGCAAACATCGCCAGCGACGACGATTTCAAGTATAACGCAACGATCGTTAATTTAGATAGACTAGCTCTCATCTGCGTTTACGACATTGTAGAGAACCCACCAGTTTCAGGAAAATATGCGGCGCTCAAAGAACGGCTTCTCCAGCGATTTGGCCGGTCACGCCAGGTACGAACAGCTCAAGTCTCAGAAACTAAGCCCATTGCTGATCAGATACCCTCGATTATCCTGGTTGAATTGTCCAAACCACCTCCATCTCAGCACTGTGGTCCCTGTACTCCCACCTCCAATAGCCTCCAACACCTGGAGCAGACGGCTTTTCCCCGTGACATGAATGTCACAACAACTGCCCCGGTGACTACAGTCCAGAACGTTGAAGACACCAACTCAAGCTCCACCTTGCCTTCTCCCACCAGCTCTCTGAGTAACTCTTCATCCCTGGACTCCTCATCGTTCTGCTCCAACCCTCCTTCAAACACCATCTCCCGCCCCCCTGAAACTGTTTTCTCCACCCCAGTGCACAGTGACAATCCCTTGCCCCAGCAGCCGCCGTCTCATGAAGAGCCCTTGCCCCAGCAGCCGCTGTCTTATGAAGAACCCTTGCCTCAATCCTGCGAGCAGAAGCATCCACTCTTCCTAAAACAAACCAATAACGCGGCTGAAAGGACTCCTCTTCACTTGCAGCCCGCCCAAACTTCGGTACCACAACCTCTCCAACAGTCATCACCTCCCATTGAAGCAAGAGTCACTACTTCCCCAATACCAACAGCTCCTCCGGTACTCACGGCGACTATCGCTGAGCAACCCATCGTGTCCCTGCAAGCTAACAAGAAGGACGCCACCCATCAGATCTGGCCAACATTTAAAAAGGACAGGTCCCTCCCTCAAGCTCCCAAGACCAGATCCCAACCCAACAAGGCACCCTACCAAGAGTGCCCTCTACGACTACATAGGATCTTTAAGGATCCTACTGGAGTGGGAGTAGTGTGGCGACAGCATTTTGCTTCAGCGAGCGCGAACTGGGACAAAGCTCCACTACACACACGGGCAGTGGACGGCCTCGGCAACCGCGAGCGTCAACCTGACTACGCATGCGCGTGGGGCGTCTTCCGACACAGACTCTGGCTACGCGCGCGTTCATAACAACAAGGCCTGCTCCCAACGGCCGTTACTTCAACCGTTACTTCTTTTCTCTATATATATTTTTGGCTTTAAATAAATTAATTTTAATTATAATTTTATCAGCGGCCTCTCCACAAGCCACACCAACACATCACGCAACCATCCCATATATATATATATTAATTGTTAATATTCAAAATATTCACAAATTATTATTTATTGAATTCAATCAAAAAACGATTTTTTAAAAACTTAATTCTATTGACCTTATGTGGCGCTGAGGTTTTTGTTGACACACATTAATATGTTATAATACCCGAAAAAAGTTAGGCGTTCAGCCAACTGAAATATTGGTAAAATAAATGATATATTGATTCAATATATTCCTTTTAATTAAATATATATACATGAAAAATAATAATAGAAATAAAATTAAAAAAAACTATGGTGTTGGTATTAAAGTTTTATATAAAATATATATACAACGCGCATATATATCAAAAGCATATCCTAACCACGAGCTCATAAGTATTTTTTCCACACACACATATATATTAAGAAAAAGGCATCTCCTTATCGTGCAACTGAAAGTTGCTGATGACTTGCGCCATCTATCGGAATAAATATCAACTCTTCTCGTTGATTTTTAAATATTCCAGAATTGGCCAAATACCCATTCTTGATTAATTAAGAAAAGTTAACCACGGACGCGTTTCGGGCTGTTGGCCCTCATCAACGTGGTGCAAGCTGTACCTCAACGACCAAAAAATAGGCCATTAAGGCATCCTGAAAAATCATGAAACGGATAGTTAAGGCCAGAATTGCGTGAGGACGCAACACATTGTGAAAAAAATAGTTCAAATGTGATATTGTATTGGGATAAGGTGCATAAATTAAGAAAAAGGCATCTCCTTATCATGCAACTGGAAGTTGCTGATGACTTGCGCCATCATTTTTCAGAATGCTTTAATGGCCAATTTTTTGGTCGTTGAGGTACAGCTTGCACCACGCTGATGAGGGCCAACATCCCAAAACGCGTCCGTGGTTAGCTTTTTTTGATTAATCAAGAATGGGTATTTGGCCATTTCTGGAATAATTAAAAATCAACGAGAATAGTTGATATTTATTCCGATAGATGGCGCAAGTCATCAGCAACTCTCAGTTGCACGATAAGGAGATGCCTTTTTCTTAATTTATGAACCTTATCCCAGTACAATATCACATTTGTACTATTTTCACACATATATATAGTATATTTTAAACTGTATAATAATGAAATTTTAGTATATGTCACATATCTTCTAATTAGTTAGAGGCGATACCTTTTAAGATCCTACCCTTCCATTAAAATGTGCTCTGTTTCTATTTGCTACCACCCCCATATTTTGTATATATGCTATATCTAATTAATATAACCTGTACGCCCCTATTTGTATTTAAACTAAAAATGAGGACGTCAAAATAAAAAGCCAAAGAGTGGTCGGTCAGCTGGGGGCAGAGAGAGAGAGAGAGGGAGGAAAAAAGCAACGCCCAGGCCAGATGGGGCCCCCTCCAGGGATTTTTATAGACGACCCCGGTAAACAGAACAGGTTTTAGCAGGGGATCAGCGGGTAGTGTGTTCTAGAGTGTGTCCTTCGGCAGACCGCTTCTGTCTCGCTCGGTCTCTCTCTCCATGTCTCGGTGATAGGCATCCAAGTTTGCGTTATGGCCTCTACCTCTGTCCCGTGGGCTGTCCCCGATCACTCTTGGTGCTAACATCTAGCCCTGCCTCTGCTTCTTGTTGTCCGCGTGTGGGAAGAACATAAACACTCGCCTCACGTACACGACTGCCAGTTTATCCATACGTCGACAGGATCATTTGCAACACAATATTACATATATATAATTAAATTCGATTATTTCTCATGCTCGTTCAATTATATTTCAAAATATTTATTGCCATATTTTTAATATTTTGTTCTAAAATTTATTAAATTATATTTAGATTGAAGTTAAGAATTTTCCAAAACTGGTTTTCCAGCTTTATTAGCGATCCAAGCCCCATAGGTTGAAAAAATATTCAATCGATGATTATTACTTTTGAGTCTTCTTTATAGTATGAGCAACAATTTTACTAAATGATGTATTGCTCAATTCAACGATATTCTACTGTTTAAGTATTCTAAGTTGTCTATCACCATCTGTGGTTAATACATTCCAATTTCAACATAAATATGGAAAAATATATTTCGAAATCAATCATTAAATTATGGAATTTAAAAGTTGTCATAGTAAACAATTCTATATGCCTTTAACGTCATAACAGATGTCATTATAAACATATAAAGGTTGACTTTCTCTCCGGGTAATATACACAACAAGCTTGGTAAAGGTGGGTAACTTACTACACTTTTATATATTTTTCTTAGGTTACTAGTAGTATACTATCTTATAGGTTTTCTTTCTTTCATAAGAAACACAAAAAGTATATGAGAAAATGTTTATCAGTTAAAAATATGAATGGGTTTATTATTTTCGATTGCATTTGAAATTTGAGAAATATTTCTAAAACTTGATCAAGTACCCCTCAAAAAGTTTATTTTCTAATTTAACAAAAACAACAACAGCAGCTTTTTTTAGGACATTTCCGTCCTGTAAGGACTCGCCATACATCATTTTCATGGAGAAAAGGAAAATAAAAACATAAACAAAGGAGAAAAGGGAAAATGAAAAAGAGATCAAAGTATTCAACATAACTATACAAATTAACTATGGAAGGAAATTGTTCTGCAATTTTAGCTCTTAGAGATTACCTTGCTCTTTAACGCTTTATGAAAGTTAAACAATTCTATCTCTATATATTTTTTCTCGGACATTATTCTGATTAGCTGAACTGGGTTCACGTAGACTTGGATAATGTTCTTTAAGATATTATATATTTTCGACATCATTTGCATTGGCAATCTTTCGAGTCGAAGAACTCTTCCACAAGGGTTTCTTCAAAATATTTACATTTCAAATTGAATATTTGCAAAACGCTCTTTCGTGTAACTATACTCGTGTCCACTAGACTTGCTTTAAATATTGCTCTTTTACTTGGGCAATTTCGTCAGTACGCTCTTTAGGGTTTATTGGCCCCTGTAAGAATACCACAAGAGCAGATTTTGGTAAAATACAAGCTTTTCTTATTGATGCCTCTGCATGTTTTTCTCTATATTGCTCTCTTTCATACTCTATTATGTCTTAACTGAATATTATGGAAGCATTTCCTTATTTTTTCGTTATTTCCACCTTTCAGGAAATCTTTCTTGTAAGAGGTTACATCGACTTTCATGCTCTCTTTTTTGAAAATAAAATAGGTGTTACTTCTTTCGTACTCGAATATGGCATTGTTCTATACATCAATAGAGAAATTCTCAGACTTTTATCAAATCTTCATTTTTTATATTCTTCAATGATCATTTCAGGGTCGGGACAAAACGCTCAGCTAAACCATTAGTAACTTGAAAATATCGAACAGACTTTAGATGTTCGATTCCATTTGATTGAAAGAAAATAGAATCATTTCATTTGCATTCAAAATTAGCTTTGTCACAAAATAAAACCCAACCTATCTAAATTCGATTTAAATTTACATACCTGATAACATAACTTATTTATGAGCCAATAATATATGTTATATATGCCAAATACCTGAAATATATATTATTTTTCACCCTATGAGCCCCTCAAACCTAACAATATATAGCTTGAATTAACCTTTATGTACATTACTACATAAAGCCTAATGAAAAAAATGGACTCTAACTTACCAAACCTATTACAAATTATATGACTATTTTTTAAAAGGTAAACTATCATTTTATTGTAAAAATAAAGTCCTATTAAATCATATGCATTCGGTATTATTGTAAAAAATTACTCACAGGTCCCATATAGGTTGTATACACTTATAAGTAAAAATATTTCACCTATTTTACATACAAATCCAGAAAGGAGTGTGTCTGAAAATTTCAAATGTTTAAAATTTATTTATAAAATAAAAATACAGTCGACCCTCGATAATTTGAAACTCGTTAATTTGAATCTCTCGATAATTTGAAATGTTTTCCCGGCCCCTTGAAAAACACTCGATAATTTGAATAAATTCAATATTAATTGGTCCCCTCGGTACTTTGAAGTTGAAGGAATTGTATTTTACTATAAATGAACATTTTTAAATAACTGTACAAGTGTTTGGAATGATAAATCACGAATTTTTATCGAACTGATGTAAGATTCTATCTGAAAATTAAAATTTGAGGGAAAATGTTGCCGGCGACTTTCTCAAGCCAGACCAGCCTGTGAACTAACTAAACAATGTTAAAGCTCAAATTTCCCACGCCGAGCGAGGCAAGGAGACCTCTTACTACCCTAAGCTTCTACGTCCTCAGAACCGACACAAGTAACGATTTCTTTACAGCTCTCACTACTATCGAAAATCCAATGAAAAATTATAGACTGAAGTCACTCATTCAACAAAAAATTACTGACTTCTTTTTAAAATGAAAATTTGTGAATAATTGTACAATTGTTTGAAAAAATAAATCGTGAATTTTGAGATCAGACTCTTGTTTGAGAACGGGCAAGACCCGAAAGCTCCCAATAATTTTATTATTTTAAAAATTGCGGTGTCACTTATTTAATATTGTTTAGGCATGTATTTATATCCCGAAACGGCCAAAACTTCAAACTCTTGTTTACTTGATTTTCTTACCCTCCCTCCTTCGTTGTTGTTTAAATTCCTGTTATTTTGAACTCTTTATAAATTGATATTTTTCTCTGGTCCCTTGAGTTTCAAAATACCGAGAGTCGACTGTAGTTATATTACTATAATATGAATTATAACTGACAACAGAATGTATTATTGACAGGTACGACAAGATGAAACTGTTTCTGGTGACCTTCATTTTGTCCTGTGTGATGGTATCAACTGTTATCAAAGCCCAGGAAACTGGTAGGTCTTTATTTTAATATCACTGTAGAATATACATTTTTTCAGTTATGATATTAATGTATCATATAGATTAATTGATATTTTATAGCGCGAAGATTGTTTAAGGAGTCAAGCTGTGATTGCAATTGTGTCGAATACGACAAAAAATGCCCCTTTTATTTTATTTTATTTCGACTTAGAGCGCTATGTCCCCCTAGGGACACTTGTACTTCAAAGGTAAACAAAACATAGAAAGAGAAGAAAGATATTTGAAATATGTACAAGAATTAGTATGCAAGTTAGTTAAATGAAAAGAGAAAAAATATATACTCACTTGAAATATGTGCAAAGGGTTGGTATGCAAATTTAGTTAAATGAAATCAAATTGTAAAGTATTGTGTGTATTCGAGGAAAACAATTTACAGATTTAGGAAAGTTTTAAAGAATAATTTTGAATGAAAATATGCAAGATATTAGATAATTATTCAATTAAAATGTCCCTTGAAACCGATGTAAAAATTAAGCTTTAATTATGCATTCTAAATTTCTTTATTCTTTTTAATATTTCTGCTTATTTATTTTCACAATGATAATATTAAATCGTTCAAATATTTTCTGAAATCAAAATCAAGATAAAACTTTCTAGCTAGGTCGCTCAACTAGTGATTCACAGTTTTCCTAAATTGCATATCTCCCACATATTGTCTATTTCGATTAGATAATACTTCTCAGAGAAACCCTCGACAAATGTAAAAAAAGGGATAATTTAAAAACTGTTCCATTTTTTATAATCTTAATTATACCAAAGATAAAGAATTATTAAATTTATTTCAATAAGATATATATTCATCGTAAAGATAGAGGCTGCCTGGCCGGCATTCATATTTCTTTAAAAAATAGACACTACGGCCAGTAGATGTTTTATTGTTTCAACGTTTAACAAAAATCTTTGTCATCCTCAAGAGAAATAAATAAAAATAAAGCATTTAGCAAGGCGTGAACACTTTTTAACGTGTCAATAATTTCAATTCAAAAAATCAATAATTTCCAGGAATGAGACTGGTTCACGTAAAATATTCAAAATAATGAAATAATTTTATAAGGAGCTTATAGATAAAACATTTATCAACACGTAGAAATAAAAGTTGATCACATAGACGCACGCGTTCACGTTTTATCGAATTTATAAGCTCGAGTATATCAGAACATTTTCGAATTTCATTATGGACTGTATTGAAAAACAGCGAGGCTGCATAGGGTTTTGCTTTAAATTAGGGAAAACAGCTTCCGAATCATTTAAAATTTTGGAGCAGGCTTTTAAAGAAGATGCCCTATCACAATCGAGGACATTTGAATGGTTTGCACGATTGAAAGCTGGTCGAATAAGCAAGAGAAAGCAAGGATGTTTAAATCGAAGCTTAAGTGTCTTCTTATCACTTTATTTGATGTAAAGGGATTGGTACCCTATGAATTCGTGCCCGAGTGTCAGACCATAAATCAACATTACTATCTTGATGTATTGCGACTTTTAAGAGAGCCTGTGCGTCAAAAAAGATCCGAAAAATGGCATCAGAAAAATTGGCTCTTGCATCATGTCAACGCACGGCCACATACGGCCGTCACTGTACCACTCTATTTGGCTAAACACGGAATTGCTTTACTACCCCAGCCACCCTATTCTCCTGACTTGCCCCCAACGACTTTTTCCTTTACCCTAAAATTAAAAGAGTCTTAAAAGGACCTCGATTTGACTCAATACCTGAAATAAAGGAGAATTCGAAGAATATTTTGAAAAGCCTGAAAGATGAGAATTTTCAGAGTTGTTTTGATATCTGGAAAAAAAAGATGGAACAAGTGTATAGATAGTGACTGTCATTATTTTGAGAAATTTTAAATAAAACTTTATTATACTTTTGTATTTCTTTAAATATTTAGCATTCCTGGAAATTATTGATCACACTATGTATATTCATTTATTACTTCTGACGAAGATAAAAAGATGTTTGTTGAAACGTTGAAAAAATAAAAACCTGTATTTGCCGGAGTGTCTATTTTTTTAAAGAAAAATATATATTCACTTTAAAACATTTAAATATATTTAATATTTAGAACTCTCGATTGTTTTTATAAAGGACAAACGTTTGTATCACACATTTAAAATACAATATAACGCGGCTAGCACGAATGAATGTGCAGATCCTTGTGAAACTGCCTCTAGTTTACACTTAAAATTCACTTTAAAACATTCAAATGTATTTCACATTTAGAAGTCTCGAATGAATTTATAACGGACAAACCTTTGTATCACACATATATGTTCTATTTATATTATTTAGAAAGGTGACTTAGCACGAATGAATGTGCAGATCCTTGAAACTTGCTCTAGTTCACACTTCAAATTCACTTTAAAGCATTTAAATATATTTCATATTTAGAACTCTCAATGGAAATTATAACGGCAAACCTTTGTATCACACATATATGTTCTATTTATGTTATTTAGAAAAATAACTTACCACGAATTATTGTGCAGATTCCGGAAACTGTCCTGATTTCGACTATAACAAACCTTGCAAATGGAGTTTTGATGAATGTGAATTTGATGATGATTGTAAACCGGACGAGTTATGTTGCGAAGAAGAATGTAGCCGTGCCGTGTGCAGAAAAGCCGTCTAGACACACAAAAAGACATTGATTTTACATCAATAATACTTTGAAAATAAACTTTCTTCAATTAGAAAAATATATTTGTATTTATTTTTTACCTCAATATATAAAACATATAAATATTATAAAATATAGTATTCCGTATGAATACTCAGAAAAAATCGAATTTTTCGGTAACCAAGTAATTAAAGAAGAATATTTTTTGGTTAGAAGTGGCTTCAGAGAAAAAAAGCACAGCCACATCAAGCAATAATGTATTCTAACTCCCGACATATCAGTGAATTCCTTTCACTTTCTTCATGGGAATGAATTCATCCATTCCCCTGAAGAGAGTCGCAGAAAGTCACTAAAACGTCGGCAGTTGACATAAACTATTGATTGATATGGCTGTGGTTTTCTCTGAATCAAGTAATTAAAATGAAAATTAGACCATCCAGGGATAAGGTTTTTCAATATTATTTTCAATATCTCTAGCTTTCGAATCTAAAAATAGCCCTTCTACAGTAAATTATATTAACATAAAATAAACATAATAAACCAGGCAAAAGGTTTTGTTATTATTATTTCGTGTCAATAGAGTTTAAGAACCTGTAGAAGGACCTTCTTTGAGTCCCAAAGTTAGAGATTTAAAATATGATATTGTCGAGATTTAAAATATAATATTGCAGAGAAAACAAGTTTTTCAAAAGTTTGATTTGAAAGAAAATTCTTAAAAATATTTATATAGAAAGAAAAACTTGATAATCTTGTACAAGTGATAATCTACAAGAATGGTAAGGGGTAGTGACAAAGCTAAATATTCTGGTTGATAAACTAACAACAGAGTATTAACAATAATTATTCAGTGATATTGCCCCCTATCTAGATGAACATCGTCCCGCTGTAATTATCACTTGAACAGATCCACTTGGTCCTCAGGGTCATGGTAGGGTTTCATTCTTAGTATTTGGACCAGGTCTCTTGTTTGGCGTCTCTTGATTGGTTGGTCCACAGGTTCCACTTTGAAGGTTACACTTGAAAGTTTCCGAATAACCCTGTACGGCGCTAAGCACCTTTTCTTCATTTTTTTTCCGAGAGTCTAACCTTTCTTCCTGTGATAAAAATTCATACCAGGTCACTGACGCTGTAGTCCGTTGCCTCGTGCTTTGAATCATATCTGGCCTTGTCCTTTTCTTGGGCTTTCAAGATTTCTAATCTAGCTAGCTGCCTAGTCTCTTCGACTCGCGAATCAATCCTCTGGCTGTATTCCTCTTGGAGCTCTCCTATAGGGTTTGGAAATAAAATATTCACAGTTGTTTCGGTCTCACGTCCATGGACCAGTTCGAAGGGGGAAAACCTGTCATGTCTTGCTTTACTGTATTGTGGGCGAAATGGGTTGGCAGGTGTTCCTCAAAATGAGCCAAGACAGGTTCGAACTTCAGGGCCTTTTCAGGGATTCAAAAGATTCTTGTTCTTCAAATTCCTAAGATAATTTCTTGTCTCTTTAAGCATTTCGTGGAGAGGGGCAGCATTTTCGGCAAAGTATTCAATAAATCGATGGAAGTACAAATAAATCCCGATGAAACTCCTCACCTCAGTGATAGATAGAGGAGTCGGGAACTTGGTGATAGCTTCTACCTTTTGAGAGTCGGGGCAGAGGGCGTTGCCATCGTCGAGATGTCCAAACGCTCTTTTCGTTTGGTTCCAAAAATACACTTTTTAGGATTGAGTCTCAAATCGCTTTGCTAAGGCAATTTAAGATGATTCCGAGTCGGTGCAAGTATACGCCAAACAGAGAAAACTATAATGTTATCTAGATAACACAGGCACTATGTCTTTTTTAATCCCCTTAGGAATTTTTCCATCAAACGTTGCAAGGGCGTTGCATAGGCCGAAGGGCTTCACAAGAAATTCGTAGTGATCATCTGGGGTTATGACGGCGGTTTTCTTTCTATCAGCCTCGACTACCTCTATTTGCCAATATCCTGAGCGTAGGTCGATCGACCAGTAAAATTGGGCTCTTTTTATAAAGTCAAGAGTATGATTTATTCGAAAAGGTGGATAAACATCCTTTTTGGTTATCTTGTTCAATCGCCTATAATTAATCCAAAAGCGCCAATTTCCGTCTATCCTCTTCACCAAGATAACAGGCGATGACCAAGGGCTTTCTGAATGACGTATTATCCCGGAATCTAGTATCTTGCCCACTTCCTATTAGATTTCTTGGCGTTCCGTTGAGGAAAATTGGTAGGGCCTATATATAAATGGTTGATGGCCTCTAGTTTTTTTCTTGAAAACCTTCGAATTTGATGTTAATCATGAGACATGAAATCGACCATTTCAAATAGCTATGGATGAAATATTAAATATTTTTAACAATCATCCCTTGAATATACTTTCTAAACCATTTCCAGTTTGTTCAGCTTTTTATACGAGATATATTATACTTTGAATGGAACGTTCAAACCTTTAGAATTTTATATTCAATAAATTGCAGAGTCTCCTTGCTTGCCCAATTGATAAAGGATGTAAACAGCCTTGCTTCTTGGATTATGATGATCTTATCCGAATATCAAAATTCTAGATTCGAATCCAGCCTGTAACTTTCTAATGTTCTTGAGAAAATTTCAATGATTGATCATTCTTATAGGCGAGTTATATCTCTGATTATTCACTTTTTGTGATACAGTATCGTGATAAATGAGCATTTTTGTATCTTTTTAGAATTATTCCAGTTTTATATATTTTTGTATACATCTTGGATTTTGATAAGCCCTCCACGTAGGTCTGTGATCTCCGTATCAATTAAAGCCATCATCAAAATCAACTAGCAGCATCTTGCCTCTCTTTTTTAGAAATAGAATAACTTACAATTTTTGATTATATTTTATCATGAGGATTTTAAGAATAATGAATAAATTTAAAAAATTCGATTTGAAAGTTCGATTATTGAATTTTAATTCATGATTGTTTTGCCAAATTTTTACTATAGTTTTTTGATATAATTTACATCAATTAACAAAACTTAAGGAAGTTTTATCTTTTAGCATTTATAGTAGAATCCAAACAATAACTCTGGAAGATATTTTATATAGTGACTTTCATTGAAGACACACGAGATAATTAAGTGTGAATAAAATTGCCTATGTTTCTTTAAAAAAAAAAAGACAGATGATCTGCAACATCAAAATATGAAACTTCTTTAAGTTTTGTCTATGAATGTATAACAAAATGTATAGAATAGAATAATAACTTTCCTAAAATTGGTATAGAAGCTTTTATAACCTACCTAAGTCTGCTAGTTTCAAAAGATAGTAAATAAATGATAACTTTTGGATGATAGGTTATTAGGCAATTCTATTAGAGGTAAAATATATTGAGATTCTACTGTTTATGTATTCCAAGTTGTCTATCACCATTTGTGGTTAACACGTCCCAATTTCAACATATTTCTGAGAAAAAGGATTTTAGAATCAATCATGTAATGATGCAATTTAATAAATACTCTAATAATCAATCGTAAATACCACATGCGTCATAAAAGCTGCTATCTTAACTATATAAAGGTTGATTTTATATCGTGGTAAAATTCACAACGATCTTGGAAAGTGAGTAGACTATTGTATACGCACCTATTTTTCTTTTCTAAAGTGTTTTTTTATCTTTCCATAGAGAGGAATCGGTAATATGAACTTTTTATCTACTAAATTCTGATTAGAAATTGTAAATGAATAAGTTAATATAAATTCTATTTTACACTTTTTCTAATCACAAATGTATAATAACTTCCGCTGGGAGGGTTCACCACAGATCAGCCAAACCCTACCAATATTTTTTCACCGCAGTAAGGACAGTAGAAGTTTGATTTATTTGTGAAAATAAACATTCGCGTTTTGGTGTTTTTATTTGAATTGTATAATAACTCTATGACAAATATACTCAACGATTCAAGAAAAATATATAATTGGAATTGTTGAAGTTGGAGATTGAATCAAGGAATAAAAGGATTATTTATTAAACAAAGTAACTTAAAACAAGATGTTAAAGTAGCAAAATTTTAAAGGCAAGTACATGTAGGAAGGCGAGAGACAAAGGACTATATATATTGACGTCGACCGCAGCGCCGCCGCGGCCGTTGATTGGTCGATCCCCCAATGCTCCACGCCAATTTTAATCGCTATTCCAACACTCCCTCTCGATCCAAAATGTTCAGTAGACCTCTTAAGTAGTGGAATTTGTTTCGTGGAAGAGGTTTAGTCATTATATCAGCTAGCTGTTCTGAGCTGCAAACATGATGCACTTTAAGTTCACCTTCTTCATGTTTGGATCTAATGAAGTGGTAGCGAACATCAATATGTTTCGTTCGTTTGTGGAATACTGGATTTTCAACAAGTTTTATTGCTGCTTGGTTGTCGATATAAAGTTCAGTTTCTTTAGTAATATCACAGCCGATGCCCTGTAGAAGTCTTCTGATCCAAATCAATTCCTTGGCAGCACTGCAGGCAGCGATGTATTCACTTTCGGTGGTTGAAAGTGCGATAATTGGTTGTCGTTGGCTTGCCCAAGAAACAGTTCCTCCGTTCATCATGAAGGCATAACCAGTCGTACTTTTTCTGGAGTCAACATCACGAGCAAAATCACTATCAGAGTAGCCAACAAGTTGGTCTTGTCCAGTGAAGAGAATTCCCATGTGTGGAGTGCCTTTCAGATAACGGAAAATATTCTTCACTGTTGTACAATGTGCAGGTCCTGGATATTCTAGGAATTTACTCACTTGTGAAACTGCATAAGTGATATCTGGACGTGAAACACATGATGCAAACATAAGGGATCCAACAGCTTCTCGAAAAGGGAATTTAGGCATCTTTTCCTTTTGTTCTGGAGTATGACAGTCCTGCTTTGTTAAGATGATAGAAGGATCCATAGGCACCGAAGCAGGAATACAGTCAGCCATATTAAATTTACTCAAATTTTGTCAATATATTGTTACGACGCTTCTCAGCCGTCGATGTTTGCGTTCAAGGTTTACTGAGAAGACAATGTGAGTTCGTTTTGGATACAGCTTAGTACTATGGATTTATTACCAGATCTTTGAAAGGGATATAAGTAACTATACAGTAGAAGATTAACTTGCCTTCAATGTCCGCCACTAGAGGGATCCTTCTCCGCTACCGTCTTCCCGGTCAGTCCATATTCCGTTGTCACCAGACAGGCTTCTTCCCCCAGACTGCTATCTCTGCCAGACAGTCTTCTCGGCACACACCAATCCCCGGCAGCCGGCCGGCTTCCTTCCACTGCGGCACCAGCTGGGCTCGGCTGATCCCTTCCCGGCGGCGGCGTCAGCTGGACTGCCGTCTACCGTCTGCCACCCCCCCCTCTGGAATTTGTCAATCCACACTTCCCTGGGGGAGCCCCGGCATACCTTCTCTCTTGGCTTCCCCATTTCTTCCCTGCTACTTCTCTGCTGCATCGTTTCACTGCCTCCTTCTCAATCCTTTTCGTCCCGAAAAGGCTGATTTCACCAGAGGCGCTGATCGGCGGCCCTTTGATCTCCCTGACGTCTCTGGCCACATGAGGGTTGTCCGCCTCCCGGAAGCGTAGCGGCAGGGTTAACACCAACCCTTGTTTGCAGAACCACATCTCAACTCGGGCTTTCTTTCCACTCTCAACCAGTGCCGACGCCATTGATTGGTCTCGCTGTCTAGCACAGGGCGGTGGTTCTCCACAAGATGGCGGCCATATTTCACTGCCTACGATGCTTCCATCTGATATTTTGAATTCTCCTTGTGAACACACTGTAGCCGCAATGTACAAAGGGCTGTGATCGTTTGTGTTGCGCTTTCGCCGCTTCCTTCCACAACGGGGCTGTAGATCGCCGATCTTTACAGTGGATTCGTCCACCTGATCCACGCTGTCCATATCGTGGCCTCCCTTTTCTTCTTTAGGTTTCCCATTCTCTTGCTCTAGAGGCTCTCTCTTTCCTAACCCTTCAAACCTGGGCTCCTTTGTGCCGACCACGCACAGGGCTGCGAATTTCTTAAACCTTCTGGAGGTGTCGGATCCCGTGGCAGTCTCAAGATCGGGAGAACTTTTCCTAGGCGGTGGCTGCTTGATCTGTACCTTGTCGGGCGAAGGAACGAAGATGATAGGTACACATTCTTGGCACATCTCTTCAGCTTGCATTGCAGACGACGGCGCTGACACATTGCGCGCGACTTCCGCGTCACAGACATTGTCGTCGGACTTCCACAGAGCGTCCAATGCTCTATCCCGTTCAGTCGGGTCGCCGGCTCCAACTTCAGGGTGCTTCGACCATTTAGCCTTGTCGCACTTCCACGGAGCATCCAGCTCCGTCCCGTCCAGTTGGATCGCCGCTGTAGTCCCTGACAGTCTGACACTGTCGCTGAAGTCAGCCACGCTGTCGCACTGCAGCTCGCCAAGATCGTTGCTGTTCTCATGGAGTATTTCAGAAAGAATCCCAGGGGTTGAATTTTCGCTCTGTATATCACCTTGAGGGCATTCTCCTTCCGTCCGCTTGATTTTATACAAAACACTCGTGCCACAGCCGTTGTCGGAGGCGATCAGCTCACCCTCCTCCGCTACACAACCAGTCTGGATCATTTCCTGCTGTCGACACTCTTCGGACTTCTGGATCACGGGAGAATCTTCTAGCGTAGATTCTGGCAGTTCACTTACAACGTCTCCTGACGTGATGATCTTTGTTGTGATGGTCTTGTCGGGATCTTCATCACCTGGGATCGTCTTTTGTCCCCTCAGACATTGAATACGTGGGCTATTGGTTACTGTGATTGGTTTTGAAAAGCCATCAGGATTTTCTGGCGGTAGTACATTGAACTTAACTTCGCAAGACATGGGTGTGGCAGAACGTTTGACATTCCGAATATGCTCGAGTCGGCTCAACCGAGAATCCAAGTTTTCTCCGAGCTCATCTACTTTCTGGCTTATTAGTCTGAGCAATTTTGTGAATTTTTCAATTTCGAGGTCGGTTAGTTTTTCCATTTTTCTTTTTAAATTGGCGCAAAATAAAATCTTCAATTAAAATTAACTAAGCTGTACCCCACTTCTGACACCAAATGTTACGACGCTTCTCAGCCGTCGATGTTTACGTTCAAGGTTTACTGAGAAGACAATGTGAGTTCGTTTTGGATACAGCTTAGTACTATGGATTTATTACCAGATCTTTGAAAGGGATATAAGTAACTATACAGTAGAAGATTAACTTGCCTTCAATGTCCGCCACTAGAGGGATCCTTCTCCGCTACCGTCTTCCCGGTCAGTCCATATTCCGTTGTCACCAGACAGGCTTCTTCCCCCAGACTGCTATCTCTGCCAGACAGTCTTCTCGGCACACACCAATCCCCGGCAGCCGGCCGGCTTCCTTCCACTGCGGCACCAGCTGGGCTCGGCTGATCCCTTCCCGGCGGCGGCGTCAGCTGGACTGCCGTCTACCGTCTACGTTGAATGAAAATACTTGCCCTATCTTCTGACTGCTCTATTTGTAGCCCAACAAAAAAGTTAACACTTCCAGATATAATATCAAATGCGTGTTCTAACTCATCCATTATAATAGCTATTGCCTCTTTATCTTTAGATAGAATAATTCCATCATCAACATAGAGAGCTAAGATAACATTTGAATCATTGTGTGTTCCAATGAAAATGCACGGGTCGGCGTCTGATGTTTTGAAATTATGGCTATACAAAAAATTGGTAAATTTCTTATTCCAATTTCTAGAAGATTGTCTCAGACCATACAGACTTTTATGTAATCTATAGCAGCTATTATCATCTCTCTTGTAGCCTTCTGGTTGTTCAAGATAAACAAGTTTCTCTAATTCGCCATTGAGAAAAGCTGTCTTTACATCGAATTGCTTAAGAAACATCCTTTCAGAAGCAGCGTGTGATAAAAGAATGCGCAACGAATCATACCTGACTACTGGGCTAAACGTATCGAAATAGTCAACATTTTTGATTTGAGAATAGCCTTTTGCAACTAATCTGGCTTTGAACCGTTGAATTGTACCATCGGACTCCGTTTTAATTTTATAAACCCATTTACAACCGATAGGTTTATGACCATCTGCCAGACGTTCTAAAGTCCATGTTTTATTTTTATTTAATGCATCAATCTCTTCATCCATGGCTAATTTCCATCTTTCTGAATCTGAACTTGTTATTGCATCTATATAGTTATTGGGTTCATCAGCGAGCGCAAAGTTACATTGGCTATCCGAAACTTTAGATCGTTTTATCATTGGATGCGAACTGATATCGGATACTGGCAGCATTTCCTGCACTGGGAAGTTTGTTGTTGCAACTGGTGATTCATCCGGAGCGCTGTTAATCTGAAATATTATTTCTTTCGGTTTGGTAGATTCTCTATCTAAATGTGGAGTAGCTTTCTCATCGAATGTGACATCTTTATAAATTCTTATTTTTCTAGTTTTCCAATCCCATAATCTAAAATTTTTGCTTGTATTCTCATAACCTAAAAACATATGTTTTATCGATTTATTATCCCACTTTTTACGGTTTTCTTTGGGAATATGCATATAAGCATTACAGCCAAATATTTTATAGTTAGCTACATTAGGCTTTGTGCCAAAGAAAAGTTCATAAGGTGTCATTCCAGGGGTTTGCTTAGTCGCACTTCTATTTAGAATATAAGTTGCTGTGTTACATGCCTCAGCCCAAAAAAATTCTGGAAGATTTCGTGAATTTAGCATGGACCTGGCTGCTTCCACAATCGTACGATTGTCTCTTTCTATACGTCCTATCTGTTCGTGCACATAAGGTGCAGTGAACTCGTGAATTATCCCAAATATTTTACATGAATCTGCAAAATTATCGCTTTTGAATTCTAGCGCATTATCAGTCCTAAGAACTTTTATCTTATTTCCAGTTTGGGTATAGATAAGAGTAGCATATTCTTTGAATATATCTAGCACATCTGATTTGTTTTTAATAAAATAAATATGGCGATAACCACTAAAGTAATCTTTAAATAAGCAGAAATACAGATATTTACTTAATGATTGAGTCTGCATTGAGCCACAAATATCAGCATAAATAAACTCACCTAGCTGGTAGTTTTTGCCATCTGAGGGATAGCATGACTTTCTATGGGCTTTTCCAAGTTGGCATCCTTCACAGAAGAAAAACTCTCCCTCTAAATCTTGAGGCTGCAGACCATCCACCAATCCTTTGGTCGCCATCTCTCGAAGTGTAGCAACTGGAAGATGCGCAAGTCTTTCGTGCCACAACTGAAGCTTGTTCTCGCTGGTGATGTATCCTTGTGATGATGACGTAACCTTGAAGAGCATCCTGTAGAGGCCGTCATGACGCACTCCTACGGCTTTTAGGTCATTATCCATGAAGATCTGTAGCTTGTCATGTTTGATAATGACGTTGAATCCTCTTCTTGTGGACGTAGAAAGGCTATACAAATTTTTCTTTAGTTGCGGCGAGTAGAGCACATTTCTTATGTGCGTATTGTACCATCCACCGTCGACGTAGGCTTGAATCTCGATGTCTCCCATGCCTTCTGCAAGTAGTGTCGAGTTGTCTCCCAAGTAGATTGGATTTCCACTGGTGAACGGCGTGTAGGTCTTGAACCACTCTCGTCGAAATGTCATGCTGCAGCTTGCACCGCTGTCAGCATACCAAATATCATTGGGCTCTACTTGATTATCGCACAAAATAAGTCCATAATCACTTGAACTTCCTTTTGAATCATGAAGATTTTTGGATTTATTTTTCTCATTAGCTAATCTTTTTCTACATTCGCGGCTCCAATGTCCAATTTTGTGACAATAGTGGCATTTAGTGTTCTTCTTGGCATCTTGAAAAGAACGTTGTGTATCTTTAGGCTTCGTTCGTGCTTGCCTGTGTAATAAGGCCTCATCTTGTTTAGAAGAACCGCTTTGTTGATTCCTTGTTTCTTCAATCAAAAGTCTTGCAGTTAAATTGTTAAGAGTTTGAGCTTTCGGATCTAACGATTCCCACGCTGCAACAAAGTAGCGCATACTCGAAGGCAAAGTATTTAAAATTTTTGCTACCTTTTGATCTTCCGTTATGGTTCCGCCCATTTGTGAAATTTGTGCAGAAATATTTTCAATTTTTGCTATGTAATCACTTATTGTTTCCGATGTCAATCGTGCATCGAAGAATTGTTACCAAAGTAGGCCAATAGTAAATTCGGATTTTTGTTCATGAATAGCAAGTAATTTCTGCCACATTTGTGAAGCGGAAGTACAGTTCATCAGGGGCTGAAGAAACCTTAATTCGATTGCCTGTGATAACAACATCCTTGCCTTAACGTCCTTTGATTTCCAATTCTGTAGTGAACTTTCAGAGTTACTGTCGGAGGAAACAACATTCGGCTTTATTTCTAAGCCTTCCAATAATTCTAGTAATTTTTGTTGTTCCAAAAGAAGCCTGAATTGGAATTTTCATAGTGAAAAGTTTTCACCATTAAAAACTTTAATCCTTGAAAGACAATCTTCGCTCATCTTCTTTGTCTTGGAATCGGCCAACGACAAAAAGAAACTAGGGTTATGGTTGGCGGTTGACGCCTAAACTTCAAGCAAAACAAAGGCTTACTCACTGCTGGCGGTTAATCCTTTTAGGCGCAGTGGAAGCGTGCTGGGCCCATAACCTGTTGAAGTTGGAGATTGAATCAAGGAATAAAAGGATCATTTATTAAACAAAGTAACTTAAAACAAGATGTTAAAGTAGCAAAATTTTAAAGGCAAGTACATGTAGGAAGGCGAGAGACAAAGGACTATATATATTGACGTCGACCGCAGCGCCGCCGCGGCTGTTGATTGGTCGATCCCCCAATGCTCCACGCCAATTTTGATCGCTATTCCAACAGGAATATATATAATTAAAAAATATTTTGTGTCAAACTCTCTCTCTCTCTCTCTCTAGATTCATTATAGTCCAACTCATCTCATATTTATTCAACTTAAAAGTAAATTATTTAAATTATGTAAATATAAAAGGAAAATTATGATCGTAATATGTTAATAGTATCTCCTTTATATTAAACATATAAAATACAATATAACGCGGCTGATGATTGTAAAACGAAAATTGATTTTATACCGCGAATGTTTCTTTTATAAAAATCGAAATTTATTTTCAAAGAGAAATAGCGATATTTCTAACTTTGAGGATGAGGTATGGAAAGGTGAAACATGAAGAGTAATGGCGAACGGAAAAATAAAAAGTGTCCAGGGGCGGGAATCGAACCCACACCCTTCTGCTTACCGGGCAGGTGCCTTGTCCACTCGGCTACCCTGGACGTATTTTTCCGTTCGTAACTAAAACTTAAAGTAACATTTAAAATACAATATAACGCGGCTGATGATTGTAAAACGAAAATTGAAATTATACCGCGAATGTTTCTTTTATAAAAATCGAAATTTATTTTCAAAGAGAAATAGCGATATTTCTAACTTTGAGGATGAGGTATGGAAAGGTGAAACATGAAGAGTAATGGCGAACGGAAAAATAAAAAGTGTCCAGGGGTGGGAATCGAACCCACACCCTTCTGCTTACCGGGCAGGTGCCTTGTCCACTCGGCTACCCTGGACGTATTTTTCCGTTCGTAACTAAAACTTAAAGTAACATTTAAAATACAATATAACGCGGCTGATGATTGTAAAACGAAAATTGAAATTATACCGCGAATGTTTCTTTTATAAAAATCGAAATTCATTTTCAAAGAGAAATAGCGATATTTCTAACTTTGAGGATGAGGTATGGAAAGGTGAAACATGAAGAGTAATGGCGAACGGAAAAATAAAAAGTGTCCAGGGGCGGGAATCGAACCCACACCCTTCTGCTTACCGGGCAGGTGCCTTGTCCACTCGGCTACCCTGGACGTATTTTTCCGTTCGTAACTAAAACTTAAAGTAACATTTAAAATACAATATAACGCGGCTGGTGATTGTAAAACGAAAATTGATTTTTTTTTCCGTTCGCCATTACTCTTCATGTTTCACCTTTCCATACCTCATCCTCAAAGTTAGAAATATCGCTATTTCTCTTTGAAAATAAATTTCGATTTTTATAAAAGAAACATTCGCGGTATAATTTCAATTTTCGTTTTACAATCATCAGCCGCGTTATATTGTATTTTAAATGTTACTTTAAGTTTTAGTTACGAACGGAAAAATACGTCCAGGGTAGCCGAGTGGACAAGGCACCTGCCCGGTAAGCAGAAGGGTGTGGGTTCGATTCCCGCCCCTGGACACTTTTTATTTTTCCGTTCGCCATTACTCTTCATGTTTCACCTTTCCATACCTCATCCTCAAAGTTAGAAATATCGCTATTTCTCTTTGAAAATAAATTTCGATTTTTATAAAAGAAACATTCGCGGTATAATTTCAATTTTCGTTTTACAATCATCAGCCGCGTTATATTGTATTTTAAATGTTACTTTAAGTTTTAGTTACGAACGGAAAAATACGTCCAGGGTAGCCGAGTGGACAAGGCACCTGCCCGGTAAGCAGAAGGGTGTGGGTTCGATTCCCGCCCCTGGACACTTTTTATTTTTCCGTTCGCCATTACTCTTCATGTTTCACCTTTCCATACCTCATCCTCAAAGTTAGAAATATCGCTATTTCTCTTTGAAAATAAATTTCGATTTTAATAAAAGAAACATTCGCGGTATAATTTCAATTTTCGTTTTACAATCATCAGCCGCGTTATATTGTATTTTAAATGTTACTTTAAGTTTTAGTTACGAACGGAAAAATACGTCCAGGGTAGCCGAGTGGACAAGGCACCTGCCCGGTAAGCAGAAGGGTGTGGGTTCGATTCCCGCCCCTGGACACTTTTTATTTTTCCGTTCGCCATTACTCTTCATGTTTCACCTTTCCATACCTCATCCTCAAAGTTAGAAATATCGCTATTTCTCTTTGAAAATAAATTTCGATTTTTATAAAAGAAACATTCGCGGTATAATTTCAATTTTCGTTTTACAATCATCAGCCGCGTTATATTGTATTTTAAATGTTACTTTAAGTTTTAGTTACGAACGGAAAAATACATCCAGGGTAGCCGAGTGGACAAGGCACCTGCCGGTAAGCAGAAGGGTGTGGGTTCGATTCCCGCCCCTGGACACTTTTTATTTTTCCGTTCGCCATTACTCTTCATGTTTCACCTTTCCATACCTCATCCTCAAAGTTAGAAATATCGCTATTTCTCTTTGAAAATAAATTTCGATTTTTATAAAAGAAACATTCGCGGTATAATTTCAATTTTCGTTTTATTAAACATATAATTGCTAAAATCGAAATAAGTGCTGGTTTTTGATTGTGGAGGAAAAATACCAGTGTGTTTGCGACATATCATATTTGGAACAATCTTTCAGGAAATATCTTTGTGGACATGAAATCGTAGATAAAAATAAAATGACCAATAATCGACTCAAATGTCTTGCTTCCGTAACTGATACCCAAAATATCTTTACTTGTAATTTGATGAAAAAGTTGAGCTCTATCTTCAAAAATATTTTATTCCTTTCTATAATCCTATTCACAGAGAGTGATAGTTATGCATGAAATCATGGATATTTCTCCATAACCTTTGCCAGATATTTCGTCAATTAAATATCTAAGTTCTTTAATTATTATATTATATATTCTGCTTATATATAGACTACACTCGAAATTTTATTCTTGGAGATAGTTTGTAATGAAAGTATGATAAAGAGGTTTTTCTAATTGCAGATATTTTACAATTAAGTGATCCATGCATTTGCTAATGTTGCCTGAATATGTTTTCATGTTTGCTGACATCTCTCCTTTAAGTTAGGATCTGCGCTAGAATATAAAATATTTACGAAATCTTCCTATTACAGAAGTGTCTTGTAATATTTTATTTAAAGCACTATCACAAAGAACAGGCCATCTCTAATGTAGGGTTATAAGCAGAATAAGTGACATAGAGAAAGAGACAACACATTTAGCTATCTGGTTAATAGAAATAGCAAATTCGACAGGAAGATTTACCACTGAAGAGTCAAATCTTCTCAAATTGTTTTTCCTAATTGTTTAAGATATGTTTGATTTGATTTTTAAAAGAAATAATGAAGATAAGGTCCACCATATATATGCAATATAATGTTACACAAATAAATTTAATGCCAATGCGTTTCTTTTAAATATCATCAAATAATATCTCTACAGACTTTACTGCAATGATATGAGTTATTGAATGAGAGGGCTTGGCTCATCAGTAGTGAACCCTCTCAGCAGTTTCGCCAAATTAATCTCTAGACCGCTCTACTATTGTATTGGATTGGTTTGGAGTATACCCTGTATTTTATATGGAAGGCAGCTTAGGGATGTTTAGTGAACTATGGACATAAGCTTATAGGTCTGTAGAGGTACATACATATAATTTCAAGCTATTGCATCGAGCAAATTTATAACGATAGATGACAATTAAATTTAATTTACTAATATATATGTAATATAGTTTGTGTTGTTTATAATTTTGGATATAGGTAGATAATTTCTTCATTAATTTAATCTGGATTTGTCTGCAAAGAAGTCTATTCTTTTGCATTTATTTATTTATTTATCAAATCAGACGCGATATCCCTACAAGGGATGCTTGCGTCAATAACAACACTAAATTCAGATACTATATTACATTTTAAAAAAATAAATAATTACAAGATTTGAAAAGATAAGAAAGAGGACATTAAAATCATTCTTGATTTTACATCACAACCAACAAAATAAACAAACCAAAAAATACATATATACAAATAGGTAATAATTAAGGTTTTTTTAACCAAGAGAGAAAATCATAGATATATTTACAGAATTTTCTAAATTAAAAATACGAGTCCTTACTATTTACAAACATAAAAAGATCCTTGTATTCGATGTTTTCCCGGTTTCTGTAGTTCAGGAAGATTGGGCACTCAAGAAGCAGATGACTGGAATCCTGCTTTCTCTTTCCACATAAACATCCCGGATCGTCTATAGCTCCTATTCGAAACAGAAAATCTCCGAAATTTCCATGACCAGTAACGAATTGCACATTGTAAAAGTCAGGGCGGAAATATTTTGGAATGCCTAAAGGGAAAAAGAAACGAAAGTGATCACTTGTATTAGAAAACATATCTTCCATTCTTGTTCTCAAAAATCGTTTTATAATTGAAGGAGAATGTGGACTGAACGTTCGTTGGTCTTCCTCGCTTAGTTGGTCCAATTCATATTTAATCAATCTTGATTCGATAAAATCAGTCAGGAATGGGATCTCTGCCAGACAGTGGACACAATTTGAGGAAGATGTTTTAAACGATCTAGTAGCCCAAAGAACAATTTGGTATTGCATCGAATTTAATTTCTGTTTACAGCGGTTATTTATTTGGTAAAACCAAATTTCAGCTCCATATGTTAGAATAGGTCTAATTAGCGTCTTATACAAAATTAACCTTTTATTAGAGTTTATACCCCATATTTTGCCGCTGAGGGAAAAAAGCAGATTTTTCATGCGATGCGCCTTATGCAAAATCTCATTGATGTGCGGGGTGAAATTTATTTTTGTTTTGAACCTATGATTAGATAATTTCATTCCCAAAATTTTGATTTCATTTGAAGGCTTTATGACGGTTTTTTGAAATTCCAGCTGGAACCTATGGAAATTGTGAAAGTGAATCAAGTTTGTTTTTTCTGGATTTATTTTTAACTTGTTTGAGCGGCACCATTGAGTGACATAGTTTAGGGTGTTCTTTAACTCAGTTTTTAGACCCTCTAAATTATAATGCCAACATACAATAGAGATGTCGTCCGCGTAGCAAATAATTTCAGCTTTTGTAGATTTAAAATTCATTAAAATATCGTTTAGCAAGATGTTCCATAATAACGGTGACAGTGGACTACCCTGAGGACATCCCTTAGTAAGGTTTTTGGAGACCGTTTTGCCACCGTATGACAGACAAACTGTCCTTTTATTATTCAAATAGGATTGGATGATTTGAATCAGAGAGCTGGGAACGTTGTCTAAATCCATTCTTTTTATTATAGCTGGCCACCATTAATTATCAAAAGCCCCTGATAAGTCCACTGCGATCAACGCCGTCAGTTCTCTTTGCTTGTGTTCCAGAATAGTTTCAGTCAGCTCTTTCATAGCAGTAATTGTTGATTTATGCCTGGAGAAGCCATGTTGTCTATGACTCATCAAATTGTTTTCGTCATAAAAGGTAGTAAGTTCATTTTTAATTACGTGTTCGAAAATTTTTGAAATGTTAGATAGTAAGGATATTGGTCTGTAGCTTTTACTAACATCATAACTAGTTTTATCTCCTTTAGGAATGATTTTCACAAAAGAGTTTTTCCAATAATATGGGAAATATCCCAAACTTATACATTTTTCAAATATTTGATGGAGGATTATGGAAATCCTAGGGTAGGCGTATTTTATCATATTATTGCTAATATTATCTGATCCAGGTGCTTTCTTATTTTTCAATAATACAATAATTGTTTCGATATCTGTTAGGCTTATGATCACTTTGTTTCTATTATTGTAGATTGGCGAGTAATATCTAGTTGCTTTGTGAAGTTCCTCCTCGGAAGAAATATCATCGTCCGGGAAAAGATCGTTCAATAAACTTTCCATTTTTGAAGTCCTAGCAAAATCCGGTGCGTTGTCTATCAATGGAATCCCTGTTGTGTTAAATGATGCTTTTAAGGTTTTGAAAGTTTTATAAGTGTTCCCAAATGGATTAGTTGATTCGTTTTCTTCGAGAAAGAATCTCCAGCTTTTAAGTTTTGCCTTGTTAATGGCTTTATTATATTTATTACGAGCAGCTTTAAAGAATTTTTCATTAATTATTTTGCCTCGCGCGCGCGCGCGCGATAGAATAAATTTCTTTTATAATTAAAATCATTTTTCATTTTTTCAAGTTTATTCGTCCACCACTTAAATTTGACTTTGTTTTTGTTTATGGTTGGTTTTAACTTAAGGGATGCGTAAGCTGCTTCACTGATAATATCTGTGAGTTTTAAAACAGCTCTATCTACACTTTCGGAATTTTTTATTTGGTTAGTTTCATCCACGAGGCTGAGCAATTCGGGGGAGGAAAATTTATCATAAAATGCATTCCAGTTTGCGTCAGTTTCGCTGAATTTCCACGTTGATTTATAACTGTTTATATGACTGTTGTCTTTACTAACGATCTCGTAGGTTATTGTCACGTGATCGGAGGTGTCCGTCATTATGGATGTATTCCAGTTTTTTAATAGACTGATTGAATTTCTGTTGGAGATAGTGAGGTCGATCACGCTAGAATTACGACACGTTGTAGTTTTAATATTATGGACGAAGAGATTGTGTTGGTTCACTAATGAATGAAGTTTGTGACCATTTGAATTTGTCTTTGGATCATACCAGACGGGGTGCCTAGAGTTAAAATCCCCACAAAGCAGAATCGGTTGAATTTTGAAGGTTTCCAAAATTTCCTCAATAAACTTTTGATGGGTTTCCGAAAAGGAATTGGGGAGAATGTAAAAATTCGCTGCAATAATATTTGACTTGGATAAAAGTATTGAGCTTGTAGTACAAAATGAGTTGGTGAATTGATCTATCTTATTGTATTTTAATCCTTTATTTAAAATTATTGTTGCCGAGTTTATCTTGTTTCCTTTTGCTGTTAAAACTGAATGCTCGTCTCCGCCAAAAATAACAACATTGTTCACTGTGTAGGGCTCCTGAATAAATAATATGTCTGGTGGGTCGTTAGCTATCTGAGCCAGGAGCTCATTTGTTGCGTTTATGCTTTTTCTTAAATTTTGTTGCACACACTTAATTATTGGGGCTTGCATTTTATACTTTCCTGACTCGTATGAGTTAGTTATCTGATTGTTCAGTTGGGAAATAACTTGTTCTTTCGATTATTCTGTCTATTTGTGCCTTATACAATGGACATTCCTCCGAATTTGCTCTGTGTGATAAGGGCTTGCTTCTTTACTTAGGATGTTGAGAGCAATTAAAACACTTGGGAATTCCTGAGCAATCATGAACTCCCTGAACTCCACATATTCTGCACATTGAGGTGTTAGGGCATTCTGCCATTTTGTGAGAGGGATTAAATCTAAAACATTTCTGGCATTGTTTCACAAAAATCTTATCTACAACAACGCAGCGTTCGCAATCAGTGTAGATTTTATTATTTAATTTCCTAATGGTTTGATATACCCTAGGAGAAACCCGTAAAACTATATTGTGAGTAGGGGTGTTAGATTTAGTGCTGAATAATACCTTAATTTCACTTTTCATATCCCTTAGTTCGTCGTTCATCTGACAGATTGTTTCTTCGAAGGAATTTACCTCGGTGATTTTATTAACATTTTTAACCATTATCGTCGGAATAAATGTTTGGCATATATTTGTTAGCTGAGTTGATTTGCATATTTCCTCTTTTAGAAAATTAGATTCGCGCTCGTCCGACATTTTTATAATAATAGATTTTTTAGTGTTTATAATTTTATTGACTCGAACTTTTTTATTTTCCTCTCCTAACACTCTGATCTTATTAACAATAGCGTGGTGTACATCTTGATTATTTCCCTCATTAAAAGGCTGCGCTAAAATTACAAATTCTTTTTCACTAATTTGTTTTTTATTTATTGTATCTCTCGTTGTTTGAGTTTTCACAACCTCTGAAAAAGAGGGCCTCAGTGTCTTGAATTCTCCCTTGAATTTGTCCAGTTTTTGATCTAGGACATCAGACACTTGCACAGAAAGTTGATCTAAAAAGTCCTGATTATTGATATCCCTCAAGGCAGTAATACCATCTTTTGTCTGCTTTACCATTGTGGACAAATAGGATAGATCATTTTTTGTGAGGTTTTTTTGGTTCTCTCTCTCTCTCTGTTTGACCTTATTGTCAAAATACTCGTAGATTTCATCTAATTTTACAGTCAATGTTCTTATTAGTAAATCCATATTAAATTTTATGCAAATCTATTTTCCTTTTATCCATTTAATTTAAAGTAAATAGTTAAAATTAAATAATGAGCGTATCAGCGACTATACTTAATATAGTAAAATGCTATATTTCAATTCAGTTTAATAAGACTTTAAGGAAAATGAATATTTAAAACAATATTTACCGAAACTAGCGGAGCCAAGCGAAGCACGTCCGGTCAGTTTCGCCTCCTGGCGGCAAAAAAATTTAGAATATATTTAAATAATAAATAAAAATGTTTGTATGTTTGTAGGAGGTGGTATTTTAGAATTGTAGTTTGCCAATTGTTAAAATCCTTTTAATTATTAATACTACTGTTCAAATGCTTTAGTTTAAAGATAGTGTTTTCAAATTATTCTTTTAGTTTATTATTTCTTATTTACAATGTATATTAAAAAATACTATCAGATAAGTCCCCTCGAAAGAAACTCAAAATGCCTAATCGCAAATATTAATACTCAAGATAACTAATTTTGATGTTATTTTTTTTAATAATAGCTTCTCTTTCCTCTATATTCTAATATAATTCATGCACACCTTGTAACTTTAATATAACTCATGCACCTCTTGTAACTTCAATATAACTCATGCACCTTGTAACCTGGAATATGACTATATCTAACATAACTATATGCCCAAAATTATTATTATTATCTGTAAACTAGCAGATTAGTTTTCAAATTAAATATTATACAATTCACAACACATCATACAATACATGTACCTAATATATATATCACATGGGTTCTATGGGTATAATCTCGATAATTAAATTCCCGATAGCCGAAATCCTCACAGACCTTAATCCTGAAAAGGTCAGAAAAGAATCGGCAAATATAAATAACCTGATCAACTATGGTAACGTGTGGAAGCTGCTTGGTCTGCTGTATCTCAAGAACACATCCAAAGTATCTTTGAATCAATGCCGAGGCGTGTGGCAGCGGTGATCTCCAACAATGGTGGCTACTCTGGCTACTGATTCTGGCAGGAACCACACTTCGTAGAAGTCTATAAATTTAATCATTTGAAACTTGGTCAACATGTTATCTACAAAATATATTTTGTTGTGATAAAAATATATATATAAATAAAATTTAAATAAGTTTTAGCATTAAAGTGAATCATTTAATTGTGATTCGGGGTAGAATGCTCATAAAATATTCTATGTTTTACATCAACAATAAATAATTATTTATTTTATCTCTAATTTTCAATTTGAAGGGATTTTGATCTAACGAGATTTTGGACTGTCAGGATAGTACCCTGTAAGGGCTCCTAATCCAGGGATACAGGGTGAGCAGCTTTTGTACTCCATGTTAGGAGTGGCTGGGAATGACGTCTGTTCCTCATGTCAGAGGCGGCCATTTCTTTTGGGGCTAAGTCGGCCTGCCACTGAGTAGTGCTCCCAGTCTTAATGACAAAGGCAGACGCATTCTACTTCACACAGTCATGATGGTTGTCAAACAAGCTTGATACCCTGATATGATTGAGTGGAGATAAGAAAGAAATAGAAGAAGTAGAAGGATATCGGCCCAGATCTATATTATATCATTTTTATTTACTAGTTAATATAGTATGTTCTTGATTGAGTAAAATTAATCAGGCCTTCAGGGAAAAGTGTCTTTTCAGAGACAACACTTTTGACAACAAAGACACACTTTTCCCTGGAGACCTGATTAATTTTTCTCAATATTGGTACAATTAATTATTTTATTGAATATTGTGTTCTCTCAGGATTTTCAAAATATTTTCCATGTGTATTATAAAAATAATAAAATTTATTTTTTTTTATGAAAAAGGCATCTCCTTATCGTGCAACTGATATTTTCTGATGGCTTGGGCCATCATCTATCGGAATAAATATCAACTATTCTCGTTGATTTTTAATTATACCAGAATTGGCCAAATACCCATTCTTGATTAATCAAGAAAAGCTAACCACAGTTACAGTTGCATGATAAGGAGATGCCTTTTTCATAATTTATGCACCTTATCCCAGTACAATATCACATTTGTACTATATTTTTTCACATTTATTTTTTAGTGCTATGTGAATTCTAACTGCGATTATGTAACAGATACGACAACATGAAGCTGATTCTGTTAATCTTAGTTCTGTCCTGTGTGATGGTGTCAACCATCATTCAAGCCCAGGGAACTCGTAAGTCACTTGTATATCATCTATTATGGAATCTTTGTGTATTTTGTGTTATTTTAATTCTCATATAAATTTTACCTTTAAAATGATTTATACAATTGTTACATGAAGTTGTATCGAAAACAAAGAAAGCATATCCTGACCAGGAGCACATGTGCTTTTTATATGGCAAAGCGCCATCTAGTGGAACAGAAATCAACTAAACGTTGATTTACCCTGTTCCCTGATATTTGGCCAACCCATTTTCTTGATAAATTAAAAATGTCTTTTCAAAAAATGAATTGGTCAAATATAAAGAAACAGGCTAAATAAACGTTTAGTTGATTTCTGTTCCACTAGATGGCGCTCTGCCATCTAAAAAGCATATGTGCTTCTGGTCAGGATATGCCTTCTTTATTTTTGATATCAACACCTGACCTTTTTATTTTTTTATATTATTTTTTTTCACATGAAGTTTTATATAGAGTCATTTTGCTAAAATTCTTTTAGAGATTAGAAAAGTAAGAAATTAAGGATTCGTAAAAATAAGAAAGTAAAACTCACCTTTTTTAGATTCGTTCAAATTGTCTAGATGAAAAATTTCTCTCTCTCCAAGAGGAAATTGATCTATAAAAACAGAAATCGCCTCTCCCATCAAAATAGACATCAAAACTAGACGTCATCTATTGACCGTCGCTGTAAACTAGCTGCCTCGGTTCGGTGTTAGTTTGGCAAGTTGAGAAGCGCCCACCTGGAAATCATACTTTCGGGATAATGGCTCTCTTCAGAGACTGACTTTATTCCATGAGATCTACAAAGAATCTGATGGAATCTTCATATTCTATCAAAGAGGTGTTTAGCTGGCATAGTGGCTAAACTAAATCTATGACTAATATATAGATGGAAAATTTGACATAAAATGGATATATGAAGCAAAGACGGGAAATGCGACCTTTACTTTTATAGATCATCTAAATTCTTTTATAATTTCATCTGTGATATAGTTTTCACAGAGAAGTTTATATATTTACAAGCGTTTCTTCATTTAAAACACAGGCCTTCAAAGTAGGACGTTCGACTAATTCACTTTCTTTTTTAAATAGCATATCCACAATTTTTGTGGTTTCAGAATTTATATTTGTGGGATGGTTGCGTGCGTGTTGGTGTGGCTTGTGGAAAGGCCGCTGATAACATTATAATTATTTTATAAAATAAATTAATTAATTTAAAGCCAGAAATATATAAAGAGAAAAGAAGTAACGGCCGTTAGAAACAAGCCTTGTTGTTGACGACGCTCGTGGCCAGAGTGTCCCGGATGCCGCATGCGTAGTGAGGCCGCCACACTACTGCCTGTATGTGTATTGAAGCTTTGTCCGCTCTCGCTGAAGCAAAGTGTGGTCGCCACATATTTACTTATGTTTACTCCGAGAAATTTTCAATGTGGCAAACTGACATCCTGTCAACCGGATTTCATTTTTGTCATCAATTAGCCTATGTTAAAAATTAGTAGAGTTTTATCAATACGATTTTTCATACTGATATTTAAATTTATTTTATATAAGGATAAAATATTGTATTTTCTTATTTGATAGAAATTATTTATTATTATTGTGGCGATTAAATAATTTATTATTTAATTATTCAATGAAAATATTTGGAAACAGATTTATTATTTGTAAAATAATTATTTAGTTGCCTAGCTTGCTTGCTCGATATTTTCTAGCTGTGGATAGTTTTATTCAATTTGTTAATATTTGTCGACTGGTCGTGGATACTTTATCAATAAATACTTTCACATCTTCAGATATACAAAATCTTGATTTCTATGCTACAATATTGTTATTTAGGCAAGAATCTAACCCTACGAATGGTTGTTCAGATCCTGGAAACTGTCCCAGCTTTGATCCTACTACAAGATGCATCACAATTCAACATGATTGTAATTCTGATTCAGATTGCAAAGCCAACCAGAAATGTTGTTCAGAACCATGTGGCCATATTTGCAGAGAAGCTGCATAAATGTATGCCTAAATTGAGATAACCTTTAGTTTATAAAATCCCAAGTTTATAATATTTTTATAAGTACTTGAGAATATGTTGCATTATATGTGAATTACCTTGTTATTTTACTCAAATGTTTGGTCTTTTCAACACATTTTAAGATGTCTAACTAATTCACATGTGAAGATGCTTGTTCAGGCCAGTCAACAAGAAGACATTTCGTACTAAATATATAAGTTGGAAAGAATGAAGATATAAAGAGAGAAGCATAGTTGGTTTGTAAATGATAAGGTTTTGATTTGGGCGAATAGAAAGGAAAGAAGTAGAAGTCTTAGCGAGATGACTTTGTCCATTTGGATCATCACCGTGTGGACTACATCCTTAACAGAGTGAGTGGTGTTGTGGAAAGCTTTGTTGACATCTTTCCCAACAAAGTATCCCCCCAACATAGTAAACACTGTGATTAAACACACACAAAGCCTTTATTAAGACACACTGGTCTTATAGAGGATTCTCCCCGAGATTACAAGAGAGATAGGCCTGTGAAAGTGGGGAATATACAGAAGATGAAAATAAAGACTATGTAAGTATGATATATACATACACATAAAAATATACAACATAACAATAAAAGCCCCCATTAAGACCCAAAGTCTTACATAAGACTCTACTGCAGGATCCAAGAAGCAAAGTAAGAAAGAGATAAAGAAGTGAACAACAACAAAATAAAAGTGAAAAAATAATATATATATACACATATATACATATTCACTCAATTCCAAGTAACAGTAGCGATGCCTTTTTATTCACTGCTTTGTAAAACCCACATAGATCCAGTGAAAACTTTCTATCTGTTATGTAGTTTGTTAAGATATCCTCAACTGTGTCCGGGAATCTATTGTCCTGTTTCAAAATAAATGTTTTTCTATCATCTGAAATACTTGTACAGTGGAAAAAATAGTGAGATATTTCGGAGTTCATTTTCTGCTTACAGAGCTTACATAACAGTTCCGCTTCTCCGAAAATGTTCTTGTGATTTTCCCGAAAGAATGTGTAAAGTACTCGCAGTTGGGCAATGTGTCGTTTAACAGTGAATGGAAGATTGTCCGACAGATATCCTTCAGGAAGGGATGTTTTCTTCAGGTTTCTATAGTGAGGATATAGTTTTGTATTATTGATTCTCGCCCAGTCACCTTGTATGGATTGGTCTATTGCTGTTCTGGTAATCAGTGGAAGTTCATGTTGAAGAAAGTCCTTATCGGTGCAATTAATCAGATAAGAAAACCCAGTGGAATTCAGAGTGTCATTAATGGTTATAACAAGACCTATGTGGATATTTGAATTTCGGGACAAATTCATTAGTTCAGTTAAGCATATAAATGGTAATCGGTTAGCTTCCATATTGAGGATTCTGATCCAGTATTTCATTTAAGTTTTATGGAGGTGACTGCAAGAGAAGTTCGTCCACACTCCATTCGAAGGATATATCCTGGGGTATACCTGGGCAAGTTTAAAAGCCGACGCAGGAAAACATCTTGAGTCTTGTTCAGTAACTCCTTTTGATCACAAGCCCAGATCGGAGCTGCGTACCGCTACAACCATTGAGTCCAATAGCCTTAAAGGTGCCTGAAGGGAGTTAACTTTAGACTTAGTCATGACTGTCCACACCGCACTTATTGCAGACAGTGCCTTGCCCTAGAAATGCTTGGCAACTTGTGTATATGAAGTCGTTGTTTACAAAGGATAGCTAAGATAATTGTACTTTGATGAAATAGCCAGTGGTCTTTCGCCCCAGAACCATTTGTCAGATATTGCGAGTCGACCTCCATTGCGAAAAACGATTATTTTAGACTTATTTTCATTAAGTATTAGATAGTTCGTTTCGAGGTATTTCTTTAGTATATTAATCTTGGTTTGCAGATTTATTTTAGACTCCCCCAAGAGAACGATTTCATCAGCATACAAAAGCAAGTGGACCTCTCCAAAACCCGGAAGGCAAATACCCGGTAAATCAGAGCCGTTATACGCGCTGATTAGATCGTTAATAAATGAGATAAAAAGATATGGAGATAAGATAAAAATATATGGAGCTGTGATCAAACACCCAACATAGTAAACACTGAGAGAATTTATTCCGCCGGACCTAGTAGCCGGTCCAGGGGTCCTCGCGGTTCTTCCGTCTCAAGAAGTTGACCCGGTTGGTCATGTCCTCGTTGTAGATTGTCTTGGCGATAGTGAAGGACACGCGGTTGCGGCGCTGGTCTCATACATAGTAGTCGAAAGGTTGGAATATGGAAAGTTGGAGGATCAAATATCGAGAGTACAGAGTTGATGACTTTAAGCATCAGCCATGTATGTCTTATTTGTTTTGTTGGTTAGAGCTAAATACTGTTTAAAGGCATAATTTCTTCCTGTAGTCACCATGTACATACAAGACTTCACCACGGTATCCAGGACATTGATATAGATGTCAGAGTTCATCCTAACGCCCTATTTAAAATTGTAGAGAGGCATGATATTACTTTTACTGATTAAGACATTAAGAACCATCACGAAGACAGGAAATCTCGTATGAATCACGACAGGTGAGGCGTCTACAGATATAGCGATTATTCTAGTTTTCACCCTTTAGTCTGTGGGGGCCGAGAGACTTCCTTCCAGCCTGCTGGGATGATAGACCACGCCGTCAGCAAACATACAAGTGGCGCCATGAAATAGGAGATGACCACCGCTGCACGGCGCGGCAGATCAGCGAAAGTCAAGGAGAACCCAATAGACATTCTAGGGTGTTGTCCTTTTTGTCTTCCTCTAAAATGTAGCTAATAAGCAATACCAATAAAACACTAACTTTGAAATATTTTTCTGAGCCATTGCTGGACTAATAAATCGACACACCAAAAGTCCTGATCGAATTTCATACCCTCAGAGATTAACCTGAGCATGCCACAAGTTTTACGTTTCAGCTTGTTGAGAACGATAGCAGCATTTCTTTGATGTTAGCAACTCTGGCCTCACCGAATGCCATTGGACTTGAGATCAAGGTCATCGTGGACTGCTTTGACATTTGTCATAGGGTCAACGCACTCAACCTCGACGAGATATCTCATGATATTTCCATGATCTCTATCAATACTTTCCTTGATTATTTACAAATTCTTTGTTTAATAACCTGTCTGATCAACGCCAGTACTTTTTTCTTCCAAGTGTTTCCAAACTGGCTTTATAGTATTGTATCATTCAATTTAGAAATTAATGACATTCTGAAGGGTATTTACTGCAATGACCCAGAATTATAGGGAGAGGTGCCATCTTTAGTACATAAAATGCCATTCTCCAGCAGCTTTATATCGTATATATGTAGTAATATTTATTGTTGTAGAGAAACGAGTGGGTAACACTCTCGATTCCCGACAGTCATGAACCAGGATTGAATCCCGTGTTAACATTTTGATTGATATATGAATAACCTTCACATAATATTAATTGTTGGAAATATCATAAACTATGTTACTTTTTCTGATCCATCCACCACGCACGTATATTTTCAAATAATATTGATTTTCAAACAGAAATAATGTCGTATATTTTTCTCTCATTATATAGTAGGTATTTAAACTATATATATATAATAACGTGTATATAAAAATGTATTTAATATTAAGTTATCAAAGTGATAATCCTGTTGAAGAACTGACAAGTCCGAAAGCTTGAAAATAAAAGGTTGTACAAGAAACTTAACCCTTGAATCTTCATTTATTTTATAATAACCTAATAAAGTGATTTTGGAACAAGAACAAAAAGTTGTATAGGAACAACCTGCTGTAGTAGTGGTGTAGGGATGCGAGGTGGAACTGAATAAACAGATCGCGAGGGAAAATTACCAGATTTATCTCTAATTACTCTTACCACACATAATTACTACACCAGCTTCCTAATACTGAGGATTAACACACTCCAGGGAAATTAATCACAAGCTTAAAATATTTCACTAATTATTTTTTAATCGAGAATGGAGGAAAGTCTTTAAATATTGTCCTGTGTGTCAATGTGTTATAGTTGACACTCAACACACTGAAATTCATTTATTAGATTAGTACATCAGATAAATATGTATATTCAGAAATTATACATTAATTATATCATCTTAGTGTGTGTGATTTATATTCACTATATATGTACTTAATGTGTAATTATCCAATCCCTATATATTTATTACTTATTTATGTACTGTATGTTTTTACGTATTAATATGCAATTATTGTATATGTATTTCATATTTATATACTTTGTGCTTAATATGTTATTATACAATTACTTTATATGTATTTCTCATTTATATAGTTTGTGCTTAATGTGTTATTATACAATCCCTATATATTTATTACTTATTTATGTATACTTGTATGCTTAATGTACTAATATGCAATTACTGTATATGTATTTGATACTCATATACTTTGTGCTTAATATATTATTATATAATTACTATATATGTATTTCTTATTTATGTACTTTCTACTTAATATATATTACTATAAATATACTGTATATGTATTTGTTATCGATTTACTTTTTTTTATTATCATTTATTATCATTTACAAAGCACGCGATATCCGTCTTGGATATTTGCATGCATACACAAGTTTGGGAGCTTATTTACAGTAATTATTAATATGATTTTATTTATTATAATAAAAATTATTAACGTATTTGTCAGTTAGTTAATGATTTAATTACCCTATAATGAATAATAGTGAACATCACAGTTGAGAACAGAAATTTAGAGCTATTTACAGCATATAACTATTTACCATTTATTACAGCCCAGGCTATCTATTACTAAAAAACATTCTACAAAATCTATTAAAATTTATGTACATATATCTATTATTAACTATTTGATTTAGACAATTTATATTTATTTGATTTTTGACTCTCAAGTCCTCTGCAAGTCGACAGTCCGTTAGAATATGTACAGGATTTTCTTCTTCTGCACCGCATGAGCATTTAGGCGAATCCGTCTTTCTGACCTTGTACAAATATGATCTAAAGTTACCGTGTCCAGTAAAAAATTGAACGTTGTAAAAATTTGGCTTGACATATTTGGGTATTTGGGAATCAGTAAAGAAGGACTTGAAAATGGTGTTAGTCTTCTCATAGTATTTCTGCAATTTTTCCCTTATATAATTAGAAATTATATTTCTACTTGAAGAGTCAAATCGATTGTAATTTATTTCGGTTTTCAGCATGTTAGATTCAATGTATTCAGTAAGTTTGGGGACTTGTGCAAGTATGTGCGTACAATCCGATGATGTTGTACTGTAGGCTTGTAAACAATGTTTTAAAATATTATATTGAAGAGAATTTAGTTTGTCCTTAGACTTTTTATTTATGAATGGATACCATATTGGATAACCGTATGTAATTGTACTTCGATATAATGTCTTATACAGTATCAGTCTTCGTCTAAAGTCTAGACCCCATGCTTTCTTTGTCAGGCCAAATAGGTATTCACTAGCTCTAGTTACTTTTATGATCGTTTCATTAACGTGAGGCGTAAAGTCCAGTTTGCTTCTGACTCGGTGATTTTTAATAGTCACTCCTAGGATCTTAAGTTCTTCAACCGGTTTAATTAACTTGCTACCCGAGACTATTATATCGCTATTGCATTTATATAAATATAATATTTTTGTTTTTTCATCTGACAATTTTAATTTACGACTTTCACACCACTCATTAATTTTTCTTAATACGTTATCTATTGTCTTTCTTAGTTGTTCAGGAGTTTTATTCCAACATATTAACGTAATATCATCTGCATATCCTATTGTTTCACAGTTATCATCCAGATTATTATTCAGTATCTCATTAATAAGAATATTCCATAATGTGGGCGACAGTGGTCCTCCCTGTGGACATCCTTTACTTAGTTTCTTATTAATTTCAGTTGAGGAATATCTAAATCTTATTCTTCTATTATCAAAGTATGATTGTAGAAGTTTTATCATTGAAGCCTGCACACCATCCTCATCAAGTCTTTTCATCAAGGCCGGCCACCATGCATTATCAAACGCTGCACTAATATCAACTGCAATTATTGCTGCATATTCTCTTGTTTTATGTTCTAACGCAATTTTTATTATTTCAGTTAGTGCAGTAATAGTAGATTTCGATCTTCTATAGCCATGTTGTCGATCACTTAGTAAATTAAAATCTTCATAATATTTTATTATCCTATTATTAATTATTTTTTCAAATATTTTAGAAATGTTGGAATTAAGACATAAAGGTCTATAATTTTTGTAGTTATTAAAATCTGTTTTTCCAGGTTTCGGAATAATTATTGCCTCTGCTCTTTTCCATTCAGCAGGATAGTATTGTATGTCTAAACATTTTTGAAATAATTTCACCAATATAGGAGCTATAAATTGTTTAGTGTGCCTTATCATGTTGTTAGAGATGTTGTCTATTCCGGGAGATTTCTTTGGATTTAATTTGTCAATTAAGTCGTTAACTTCAGTAATCATAACCATCGGTTTTTCTTTATTGAGTAATTTTAAATCATAATTTCTTATACTTTTATGGGTGTTTGTATCTTCTTCACATTTATCATCTGGAAATAAGTTGTTTAATAATTCCGCACCCTTCTGCAAACACTCCGTGTCAGTATTACCCTCCAAAATTTGCATATTTCTCTTCCGATTAGATCCACTTTTGATGTTTTTGTACACCTTATATAAGTTTCCATAAGGGTTGTTCGAATTATTTTCCTCCAGAAAAATTCTCCAGGATGCTTTCCTAGCTTTTTCTATTTCCCGTAAATACTTATTTCGTACGATTTTATAGTATTGTTTAATATGATTAGGGCAATTTTTGTCTCTATAGTAACAGTTTCTAAGATAATGACAGTGATCCTTTAGAAGCTGTAAATTCGTATTCCACCACTTATTACTAATATTATTTTTTGTTGTCATATTATTATTTACTTTAAGTGAATTATATGCTGCCTCAATCAGTATGTTCGAAAGTTCTTTTACCGTTTGATCGATCATTTCTGGTGTATCCACTATATCTAGTAAGTTTTCAATTTTTTCTCGTTCAGTACTGTTAATTCTCTGACTAAAACTTAACCAGTTCGCATTTTTCTCATTAAATTTCCAAGTGGAATAATATTTTACTGAATTAAATTGTTCGTTTGTATGTATTTCAAAAGATATAGCTACATGATCTGAAATTAGCGATATCTGCTGTGTCTTCCAATTTCTGATCGCCGCAATTGCCTGTTTATTCGTTAGTGTGAGATCAATCACACTTGCATCACGACACGTGAAAGTTTTATTATTATGGATAATTAAGTTTATTTCATCTATGATAGGGATCAGTCTGTGTCCATTATAATTTTTCCTGGTGTCATACCATAACGGAGCTCTGGCATTGAAATCGCCGCAGATTATCACCGGTATATGTAAGTTTGTGTTAATTAACTTCCTCATAAACTCCTCGTGCTCATTTTTCATTGAATTCGGATGTATATAAATGTTCGAAAGATATATTTTCTTACTTTTTGTTTGTATGGTTATAGTTGTAGCGAATGAGTTAGTGAATTCTGTACTTAATTGAATTTTTAGGCTGCTATTTCTTACAATTATTGCCGTATTTATGTTGGGACTGTTCATCAATTGATATTTTGTACAAGGTCCTGGAAATATTACTTCCCCTTTGATTATATAAGGTTCTTGTATCATTACTATATCTGCATTTCTAATTTCATCAGATGCACAAAGCTCATTTATGCAATATTTGCTTTTTCTGGTATTTTGTTGAATAATTTTAATTTTGTCAATATATAGTTTTCGCCCCATCATTCTGGAAGTTTATTATTGGCCCGCATCTTCTATATTCGATTATTTTATAAGGTTCCTGTAATAGTGCTATATCTGCTTCTTTGGTTTCATTGGGTGAGTAAAGTTCGCTCAAGCTTGTATTACTTTTCCGCATATTCTGTTGAATAATTTTTATCCTATCGATAGCTTTCATTTGAGATGTCATCTGTTAGAGATATACATTAAGGACTCAAAATATTTCTGAAAATTTAGTTTACACTATCTTCTGAGCCTGTTGTGTAATCTGTTCGCTGGATCATCAGGCTGATTTGTTTATTGTAAATTGGGCAGTCCTTAGAATTTGGTTTGTGATCAAGATTGTTATTTTTAAAATATGGGTGTTTGACGCAGTTGCAACACTTAATTATATTAGATCTATAATTGTAATCTATATTTGTATCTAAGTATAGGGATTGTAGGGAAATTGTTTCTAGTTGAAAACACTAAATAAGTATTATCAAAATAATTATAATTATTGTAAACAGATGGCGTAATAATGCTCTAAATTTATAATGATTTAGAAAGGAAGCATATATTGGATTTATAAATATTTTTATTATTCCGATATTTCAAGGGGCAATTCGCCTTTCTTTATCAAAAATATCTATAAGCATTATATAAACATTGAACTGAGAGATCCTGTCCTTGTCTGGAGGAGGACTCTCTCAAAGTGGAGGAGCCTCCCTTCCTGAGAACAGTTTTTATATATATTAATCATCAAATTGTAATTATTCACATTTATATTTGTTTAATTCATCTTTTATTTTTGTAACAATTGACTAAGATGTGAAAAAATAGTATAAATGTGATATTGTACTGGGATAAGGTGCATTTTCACATTGTGTCGATGTCTCACGCAATTCTGGCATTAACTACCCGTTTCATGATTTTTTCAGGATGCCTGAATGACCAATTTTATTTGTCGTTGAGGTACAGCTTGCAACACGCTGATGAGGGCCAACAGCCTGAAACGCGTCCGTTGTTAGTTTTTCTTGATTAATCAAGAATGGGTATTTGGCCAATAATGGAATAATTATAAATCAACGAGAATAGTTGATATTTATTCCGATAGATGGCGCAAGCCATCAGCATCTTACAGTTGCACGATAAGGAGATGTCATTTTTTATAAATTGACTAAGAGAGTTTCAATAAAATATATTTAATTGTCAAATGTCTTTATCGAGGATGTTATATTTATAAAATCCAATATATTCATCTTTTCTAAATATAATTTTAATTATGGATTGCTCAATCTTTAAAATATAATGATTTGTAAAAGGTGCCGTCAGTATTGAGCCAATAGTAACCACGTATTCTGTATAAATGTCCATTCTATCAAACTGGAAGACCAATAGAATACGTCGTAAATCTAAAAGGTTCACCTACAGTACTTCTAAGTTTCATTAAAGTTAGCTTTGCGATAATAAAACTCTCTCAAACGGAATAAATAGAGGAATGATGGCTAGGCAATAGTGACGATTTAGTCCTTTTCTATAGGGGCAGTTTGGCTTTTCAATGGCTTTGGGTCAATATCTTCCATTTCATAAGATTCTCTTCGTTAATTGGAGGCATTCCCTTTTAATTAAATCATTTTTATTCTCTTATGTGGTGGCGTAGGATTTTATAGGTTGCATCTGTGTATCTCTGAACCATCTTATGGACTGCTATAACTCCTGGTCTGGAGGGACTTGGGACTTCCTATGGACTTATCTTTATGGCCTTCTGTCCCAATAACCCCGGTCGTTATCCATGGACAGGTGTCACCGGACTGTCCCATAACATTTTATTGGCGAACTTCCCTATGGATTGTTGGTTGAGGAAAACAATGGTTGACGGTATTCTTGATCTTTGTGTATATTCTATATTAGTTATGAGAATGGAGTTTACTTCTCTTCTCTTTTAGAAAAACCGATATATTTATGAATATACTATCTGTTATTATAGTTATTAAAATTCTTTTGTATGCTTTAAATATCGTTTGTGTTTATATTCTTTTGTGTTTATATGGTTGTGTTTGTGACAATTTGACAATTAAAACAATTTTACTGACATCTCGTCAATTTTACACACTCAAAGAGTATAGTAGTAATAATAACAGTAAATTAAGATAAAAATTAATAATATAATAATATATAGAAAAATTAAAATATGTACAAAAAGTTATATAATAGAGGATGAAGGGAAGCATCCCCGGCGCGTGAGTGATCTCGTCCAGGCGATGAGCGGGTCCTCCCTTTGTCCTCCCCCACTTTGTGAGTAGTGTTAATTGCTGTTGTGAGTCATAGTATAGTCTTGGAGGTCGGTGGAAAGTGATCTAAACCGTTGGTTTTCGACCACTACGACCCGGGATCGAATCCCGCATTGGGCACTTTTTTCTAATTGAAAAAAAAAAAAAAGAATGCTCCAATGGCCCCCTGATTCTTGCAAAGGTCCAAACCTACCAGCGAGTGCAAGTAACCAAACGGAGATCTGGAAAATTTGTAAGTGCCAAGTCGAACTGCTTTTCACATAATGTAGACATGTGGTGCACTTACAGTAAAAGCAGTCGCTAATTTCCCACCATGATTATCATGGCCTGTACCACGTGTATTAGGGATAATAATATATAGTATTGTCTTAGATAAATATATTTTATGTTACTTTTATTAGTTATATGAAAATGTAATAAAAAACACAACAGGAATACCTTTCACTGCGTTTCATCCTCGGACACAAATTATAAGTTATGAGTCGACATTGATGCATCACCTAGCTTTCAGTCCTGACCTGGCACTATCCGATTTCTACCTTTTTGATAAATAATATATTTCATCACGTTGTAGATCATTTGAAAATAATGTAGAATTACTCTAAGAAGTATTATAAAGTAACTCCGAGAAGGCATTATGTCGCATTTTACAAAGGCACTTTTGTGAATTGTGAATTTGAGTTACCAAATTTATATACAGTTAAACCAGTCTATAGCGCCCCCTCTAAATAGCGCCCTTCCTCTCTATAGCGCTCGATTTTAAATACGTAGTACGATGCGATTTACATTAAAAGTGACCTGTCTATAACACCCCCTCTCTATAGCACCCTATTTTGGTGAGGCCCAAGAGGGGGTGCTATATTAATTTTTCCAATGCAGTAAGGACAGTAGAAATTGTTTATTTTTAAAAAGAATCATACGCGTCTATAATAGTTTCGAATTTTGATAACAGATGGCGCGCTAATGCATCATAATAGACAGGTTTAACTGCATTTTGTAATTAGAATGTATATATTTAGTTAGGAAGGTAGTGTATGTTATAAAATGTACTTATCTGAGCGCCATAGAGTGGAACAGAAATCAAATAATGTATACAAATATAAGATCGGTAAATATGTGGTAATAACAATACAAGGTGATGTGTATCAATGTTCTTATTCGTGATGAAATTGTGAAAAACGTTTTAAAATTACAAAATATTCTCACAATGAGTTTCTTTTTATTACAAAACGCTAGCTTTCAAGTGATAATCGCTCTTCAACGGGCTTAATAAAACATCGACTATATCCTACAAGAACTATTTACAAAAACATACGCTCGTAGCGTGGATATTTATAGCTGAAATTTTAAAATTGATATGTAATTTCAGTTGTAAATATCCACGCTGCGCGAGTATGTTTTTGTAAATATTTCTTGTAAGATATAGTCGATCCAGCATCCCTAGAAAATCTCCCAAGAAAGAAATCTGCCTGGCGACACCTCATTAATTGGACTTCCACTGGCATTGTACATAAATCGAAGAAGACTTAGGTCAGAAGGACATCCCGGGTAGTTGGCGACTTCTGTACGCTCCAGGAACCTGGGTTACTTAAATAAATAATAATAATAATATAGTCGATATTTTATTAAGCCCGTTGAAGAGCGATTATCGCCTGAAAGCTAGCGTTTTGTAATAAAAAGAAACTCATTGTGAGAAAATATTTTGTAATTTTAAATCAACCTTCTTACCACGCTGATACTTTAATATCCAAAAAGAAGACAAGTTCTGTCTATAACATTCTACATAACTTTCTATAATGCATCTAGAAATGTTAGAAGACCGTCTCCAACCAACATCTCAACAGATCTCTTCACCGATAATTCAAGGGGAGATGGGGACATTTTGGAGCTTCCCTTAAGCCAGGGAAGGTCGGCGTCTCATCCCCCAGTGATGAATTAGGGATCAGCACACCCCCCATAAATGATGAAATATTACCGAAAGGTGATAAAATGTTTTTTTTAGATGATAACATGTATTGAAAGACGGTAATATGATTTTTTAAATTGAATTTGAACATAGATTTACATCGCTTTCTTTTTATTTTATCATTAAAAATATGAATATATATTTGAAGATTTGCTTTGAATATTTTATATTTTATTTTGGATTGTTTATGGAAAGAAATCTATTTTTAATAATTGTTCTCAATATAAGACAACAATTTCTATTAATAGGTAATCAAATTTACAAAAGCTCTATATTAAAAGTAATAAACATCTTGAAAAAAAAATTATATAAGATTTTGCCTATTTTGTTTAATAGATAAATAATATTAATAAATTATTAAAATCAATTAATTTTTGTCTGATTAACTCTGTAGCATAGATAAGAAAAAGGAATTCATTAAAAAATATAATATATCTTTTGAACAAAATAGGCAACATATTTTATATAGTCTATTTGTTTTTCAGAATGTTTGTCACTTTTAGGATACATTGAACTTTCAGTTATTTTGGTTATCTGTTGATAGAAACTGATGTCCTATTGAGAACGAATATTGTAAAATTGAAGTTAAAAAATTGGTATAAATATTTTTAATTAATACTACTAGTGAAAAAAATGCACTTAATTGGTGTAAACACTATAATTACTATAATAAGTTAATTGAGAAGCAAGAGCATTCAAACAGCTCATTTGCAAGCTTAACGATAGACATTATGGATATTGCCACGTGGAAAATTAGGGAAGACAAAAACTTCAGGAGGAGGCAACAATTTATTTCAGGGAAGGACAAACTATGAATGGTAAACAAAAGATAAGCCACGAGAGAAATTTAAAGAGTAGCAAAATATAAACATAAAAATGAACACTCTGTTAATAAAAATAATAAAATTAATGAATACTTTGTTACAATATTATATCTTTTTTTTCTCTCTCTCTCTCTCTTTAGGTTCGCGTAGATATGCTGTCAGATTGAAATCTTCCCCTTTACCTTTTTAAATTACAAGTGACATAGAGTTTAGCAACTACACTCATCGACAAACTTAAGAGAGTAGAAAGTATTTGATGTCGTATGTTGTCTGTTTTTATTTCAAGGAGACTTAGACAATTTTGTCCACACTTGGTTATCTCGTGTGTATTCAATAAAGGTAACTGTGTATCAAATATATTTTAGAATTATTGTCTGAATTCCGATATGCATGCTAAAAGGTACAATATCCTTACATTATTTCAATAGATAGCGGTTAGTTTTAACGTCTCTTTCTAGAAGAGGCTACCTTTGTTTTTATAATAAAGAATTATATAGGAGATAAAGTTATTAATTGAAATAATGTGTAAAAATTCTATCGTTTAACAGCTAAAGAGGAGACGTTAGGGTAAAGTCAATCTAGATAAAGAAAAAAGAAAAACGTGTATGTATATTTACTTTTATCTATTTTAACAATATTTTATTTATTCTGATAAAACTTTAACACGTTATAGATTTAAGTCTGGATTGAATTCACTGTCATGGTTTCGACCTCGGAATATAGAAAATTAGTCAGGTAAAAGGATAATTTGCATAATCCTTTCCGCAAACGTTTCCACCATATTTGACTTATCTGGATAAAACTTTAATATAATAAAGTTAGGTTACAATAAATCACTTTAATATTTTAAATCAAGGAGTATGCAAATCAGTACGATAACAGGATACTTTGCATATTTCGTATGTCCGTATACCCGGACGAGAAGCTATATCATTTTATCTAATTAGAAATAAAATAAAAGTGGGAGGGAGAAGTATGAACTTATGGAAGGGGAACCTTAAGTTAGACAATTTGACAATTCAAACAATTTTATAGATTCTTCTAATCAAATTATACAAATATGGAAAATTATATATAATAAAATAGTAAATAAAGGATATATAAAATGTAGGGGAATATATATAGTTGTATATGTGTATAAATTTCTTCAGCAAGGAAGGCTACCTACCTTAAGTTAGATCGATTCTATATGTCATATGCATATCTGTATTTGAAATTTGGATTTATTTATATATATGTAGATTCAATTCTACATCGAAGAGACTTATTTCGTTTACTGATATGCTACATATAGTATAAAGATCTATATCTATAAGAAATTATCCTTAAGAGAAAACTATTAAACCTACCGAATGCTATATACAATGATTAAATCATATAGAAAGATGGCAAAGATTCAAAGATAATTTGGCTTTATCTCTCCATCAAAACAAGCGGACCATTATCTTGGTACGAGTGACAACCAAAGCCCGAAGGGAGGAGTTTCCAAAGATTTTGGAAAACTGCCAGTGAACGCTTTACAAAACTGGTTCCGCTAAATTTAAGATGCCCCGACTTAACGATAATTTCTTTCTTTTGTCGTCCACTGATGACCTCTTTTTGTCCAAGCTAGGAGGTGGGGTTGACATTAATGGTAAATCGGATGGTTTATCTGGTCCATAACCATTGCCATTGTGGACGGACGTGCTTGATCTAACTTCCAATCTCTTTATAAATCTTAGAAAAGGATTTGCTGTTTGTTAGGATACGTTTATAGAAATACCTTTTACTCTTTCTTTATAAAAATACAGATTAAAATTATAAAGGCTACCTGGCCGGCATTCATATTTCTTGATATTAAAGATACTTTTTTCGGCCAGTAAATCTTTTTATTACTTCGACGTTTCGACAAAGGTTTGCCTTGCTAAATGTTTAATTTTTGTTTGCTCCAGACGAGAAAAAATATTTTTGTCGAAACGTCGAGGTAATAAAAATATTTACTGGCCGAAGTATCTTTAATTTCAAGAAAGAAAAAATGAAATATTATTTTTATATAATTAGAGTTTTTCATTTATTATTGTATCAATGATGTGTTTTTCTACCTATAGGTTGCCTCAAATCTCGGATACCATAAAAGATAAACTTTTATTTTGACAAATTCAACTTTCTTCAGCACACCAACACCTTATGTATATTTTCTTCTATATTTACCACTTGGAATACCCACTCTTCTTCACCGCTAGACAACAGACAATAAATAATGTTGTAGATTCATATCAATTTGTAAATAGCAGAGAGAACTATCACAGATTTAACTATTTTTGTAAATATATTTATGATTATCTTGTCAAACATGAAAGGTTCAGGTTCCTAATATATATTGTATAATATATGTTTATAACTGTTTCTGTTTTAAAAGTGTAAATCGAGGCAATTATCCCTAGGCAAGATATCGCGTTTTGTATGTTGAAATAAATAATGTTTTTCTTTAATGTTAAATATACATATTTACAGTATGTTTATTATTAAAAAGAGAACAAATCGGCATATGGAATAAATACAAATATAAAAATCTATAATAAAAAGTTGCGAGAGGATGGTATTCAGGTACCAGAAAAGACATCTCTCTTTTTAAAAATGCATATGACATTGTATTCATTGTCGGGTATTCTTCATCAATACCATTAGGTTATGTACTAGGGTGATGAACAAAATGATATTTTTAATGCATTTTATCTGTACAACTCTATTTGGCTAAACACAAAATTGCTTTACTACCCCAGCCACCCTATTCTCCTGACATTGCTCCCAATGACTTTTTCGTTTACCCTAAAATTAAAAAAGTCTTAAAAGGACGTCGATTTGATTCAATATCCGAAATAAAAGAGAAGACGAAGAATATTTTGAAAAGCCTGATATATGAGGATTTTTCAGAGGAGTTTTGATATCTGGGAAAAAAGATGGAACAAGTGTATAGATAGTGACGGTGATTATTTTGAGAAACTTTAAATAAAACTTTATTATACTTTTGTATTTCTTTAAATATTTAGTATTCCTGGAAATTATTGATCACACTATGTATATAAATAAATCTAATACATTAGCGCGCCATCTTTAATGAGAATTCTAAATTATTATAGACGTGTATGATTCTTCTAAAAATAAAACAGAGTATAGAATAAAAAAATGGTTTAATTTTTAAAATAATCATACGCGTCTATAATGGTTTCGAATTCTTATATAGATATCAATGTTTGAACAAACATTCGTTGTTTCCTTTCTCTCATATGCTTATTTATAAAATAACAATTGTTTTTCTCATAGCCATAAATTACGTTGAATTCTATTTATTTAAATTTAACGCAAATTATGAAAACTTATTTTGTTAAAAATGAATACTTGATGTTGAACTATCTTTTTATGTTCGATAATTAAATGATCATTAATATTTTATTTTCCATTTTATATTTGTCTCTTTGAAGATTGTATAAGTTACCAGCCTAAGAAATCAAACAGTCGTCATATATTTTTAATTGAGCTATAATATAAAACAATTTACTTTTCTTTGTTCTTCTCTCTATCTCTCTCTCAATTTTACCAAGATGAGCGAATACACAAAAAGCTTGCATTATTCTCCAAATCAAGAAATATAACGAAATATCCGAGAGGTCTAATGATGAAAAGTAAATTCTTTGGAAATACATATTATATAAATAAAAAAGAGAGAGAGAGAGAGATTTTCTGCTGTATTTTTGATCATCTTGAGGATTATGCTATGGAATTATTTGTTTGTCTTTTTAGTACTAAATGGTATTGGTGATGCAGTCGTGGCAAAATCTTGAAAGTATAATACTAAAATTAGTTTTGATAAGAGATTTCTTTAATCGAAATAAAGGAATATATAAAAATAAACATGGTTTGATAAAGGTACTGCCTGGCTTAAGGCGTAAGAATTAAAAAAAAATGAAATACTTATTTGCATAATGTACGAAAGTTTTGAGCCGTCCATCGAGAAAGAAAGAAAATATCTTTATTTTTACGGGGCTGCTAACCAAAATGGATGATTTTTGAGCCCCGATGGACGCATAAAGCGGAATATATGCAAAGCATAGTTGGAGGGGCCTGGGGATGGGTGGCCAGGGATCATCGCCAGGTGAGGCCAGGAGAGCCGGGATGTAGAGGAGGACCGGGGGGGGGGGGGGAGCAGGGTGGTGATCCGCGGAGTTCAGGGGGTGGCAGAGACGGGTTCAATGGTGTTGAGCCCAGGGGTGACCGTGGAGAGCAGACAGACCGCAATGATTAAAGTATATGATTTTTAAGCCCAAAAGGTGTAGCAGGCAGACAAGCCGCAATGCACAATGTCAAAGTATCAAGGTGCTGCACGCAACCAAGGCTGTTCAAAAATGTTAGATTCCCCAGGCCAGGGAAAATAAAAGAAAGACGGCTGTTGTTTAAATAAGAATATTAGATAAAGCGAGAATGATTCAGCAACTGATGGGAAAAGATAGATTTTTTTTTGTAAAAATGCATATATTGAAGTTTTAGATAAGATTACTGGTGAGGGTACCAGTGCTTAGACAACCAACCAAAAGAGTACACCATAGATTGCATAGCGCGTTCAAATGGGTCGCTGCGTAAGTCGATTTCTCGAGCAGCCCGCGCCGTCGAATCGCCAAACCATTTGCCCTCTGTACTTGGGTTACAGAGACAGCGTCAGGGGCGATCACATACGCAGGGCAGGTCGCGAAACCGATCTTAAACAGCGGCACAGGCCAAAGTTACGTCTACGAGCGGCCGCCAATGACCAGTGTTAACCATGAGGTGAGGAGTCCGAGTCACTTAGGTGATCTGAATCCTCCGCGCGGACGCGTGGCTTAAGTCTATCAGAGGCCTTTAGGAACTCCAGGCAGGCTCTCCAAGTGCTCCTGTTGAAAATAAAGTCTTTGAGTGACCGCGGAGTGTACCCTAATTCTTCTGCACAGGTGGAAAGAAGGGGGAATCTAAGGGCATCAAGGCTGCTGCACTCAAGCACGATGTGAGACAGAGTTTCTTCCCTGTCAGCGTCGCAGTAAGGGCAGGAAGGATCGTCAATGACGCCTATCCTGTGGGCGAAACTGTCCGTCCACGTGTGTCCCGATAGCAGGCCAACCACAATGTGCTCGCTAGGGACGATGTACGCATACCTTTTGTAATACTTATTTGCATAATGTACGAAAGTTTTGAGCCGTCCATCGAGAAAGAAAGAAAATATCTTTATTTTTACGGGGCTGCTAACCAAAATGGATGATTTTTGAGCCCCGATGGACGCATAAAGCGGAATATATGCAAAGCATAGTTGGAGGGGCCTGGGGATGGGTGGCCAGGGATCATCGCCAGGTGAGGCCAGGAGAGCCGGGATGTAGAGGAGGACCGAGGGGGGGGGGGGGGGGAGCAGGGCGGTGATCCGCGGAGTTCAGGGGGTGGCAGAGACGGGTTCAATGGTGTTGAGCCCAGGGGTGACCGTGGAGAGCAGACAGACCGCAATGATTAAAGTATATGATTTTTAAGCCCAAAAGGTGTAGCAGGCAGACAAGCCGCAATGCACAATGTCAAAGTATCAAGGTGCTGCACGCAACCAAGGCTGTTCAAAAAGGTTAGATTCCCCAGGCCAGGGAAAATAAAAGAAAGACGGCTGTTGTTTAAATAAGAATATTAGATAAAGCGAGAATGATTCAGCAACTGATGGGAAAAGATAGATTTTTTTTTTTGTAAAAATGCATATATTGAAGTTTTAGATAAGATTACTGGTGAGGGTACCAGTGCTTAGAAGGAGTAGAAGGAGCTATAGAGAGGAATCTGCTTTCCCATGCTTCACGCGCCCGGCCGTAGATTGCCGATTTTACAAACGACAAAGGAGCGAGTTTGTAACAGCTTGGGTCAGCAGACTCAGCACCCCGCTTTGCGAGTGTGTCCGCAATGTCATTACCCACGTTCCCACTGTGGCCCTTGATCCATTGTATGGTGCATCTGTTCCCATTGCGATTCAATCGCGAAATCAGTAGCAGAGCTCTGTCGATAAGGTAATTACCAGTCTTAGAGTTCAGAACTGACTTCACGACTGAGAGGTTATCCAGGAAGAATCCTAAGGTTAGATGATTTGGTAAAGTGGTTGCGTTTTCAAGTGCCTTAACCAATCCAAGGGCTTCCGCCTGAAAGACAGAACAATGAGGAGACAGAACATGAGATTCACGTATTTCAGGTGCACAATCGAGACAAGAGAACCTGTACACGCCGGCGCCAACTCCATCTCTGGTTTTGGAACCATCTGTATAGTATGCCACGTGGAAGAAAAGAGCAGGAATATTACTTGGAGCGGAGTAATAGGGGGGGTAGGGGAGAGGATGTGGAAAGGGAGGAGGCTCGAGTGGAGTTTCAGCGTCAACCAGTCCATACTTTTTAAGGTATAGCTCAGTTTTAGCCGAGATTTCCAGATCGAGAGGAAGGACTCTAGAGAGGGAGATAAGAGCAGCGTTGCTGGTTGATCTGAAAGCTCTACAAGCTCTCACTAGGAAAGGCCTTTGAGCACTCAGTAGAACATTCAAGGAGCGTTGAGAAAGATTAGGAAACCATACCGCCGAGGCATAGGCAATGGCCGGAACAACCACTTGCAGATACAGAGTTCTCAAGGCGCAGTAACCAAAACCAAAGTTGAGATTAGCGGCTGCGGTCAAACGCGGCAACATGCCGCGGACCTTGGCGCAGACTTCAACTACGTGCTGGTAGAAAGATAGACGTTGATCAAATCTCACTCCCAGCACCTTAATTGAGTCGCACCATTGGATTGGCCGTCCGTGGATAACCAGATCCCGGCGCGGTTCAGGCAGTCTCCCGTGTGGTCTGAGGAGAACCATAGCCTGGCACTTCCCCACGAAACAACAACAATGAGTTTTTATAGGGGAAGCGTGACCTCTGGCGGTCGATTTAACAGAGTATTTGAATCGATGAAATATAATTTTAAATAAAATAATATATCAATATAACATACATATATATGAAATATAACAAAACGGCTTTTCCGAAGGTGAGTTTCTTGTTTTATTTTATATTCTTCTAAAGCTCTCGGCTATCACAAACCTTTCTATAAGAGTATATGATAAATGTATTATATTTTCGTTAAAAACATTCACACTCAAGTTATAAAAAAACTCAAGAATGTACATTAGGAAAAAGTTATCGACTTCTATATAAATTTTATAGATAAGATAATGAATATACAATTATATATGAACTTTAGAAAATAGTTTGAAAATAGTCCATATAGAATAAATAATATTATCATCACAAAAAAGTACCTATAAATTTATATTTAAATAAATAAACATAGCTGAATCTAAACTCCAAATCTTCTAGCGATATCAAGAATATAGAAAGTTGTCTATTTCGATACTCTAGAAATCTAGATTTCAATTAGAAAAAAATATCATTTTAAAAACTTTCAATGACCTATAAATGCATCGGTAAAAAGTAGTTGTAGCGATTAATTTCTTCTTATTAACCGATATATTTAGAGATATTTTAAACTTAATATTCTATTAGAAAATATCATAACATACATTCGGAAGAAAGGGAACTTTAATATGTTGTAGAAACTTGGTGTTCCTATAGAACTCTGCTGTCTAGAACACAGAAATCGTCTAGACATGGAGAATCCAATGTATCGGTGGTTTTAAATGAGGTTTTGAAGGACCACTCCAAGTGGACGTTACCATAGCGACAGCACGAGTAGATTTATCAATTACATCTTGAGGATTTACCATTCGAATGGAAGTTTGGGCCGAAGGCAGGTACTACTGTTCTGAGATAACAACAGCACGTAAGAGGATTGCCTCGTGAAAAATTACTGCAGATCCCCAATACTGCTTCCACTTGCAGTAATTCTGATTAATGAAGGTGTCATATTGCCAGCGGATTAGCATGGATGCTCGGTGGCCCAACTAATAACATGTTTATCTGGACGTCGCAGACGATTTATGATCCAACGACATGATTGGCTGGAAGATCTTCTAGAAATATCCTTAGGGATAGTTAACGACAGCACTGTGACGATCTTTCAAGATTTTCTTCTCACGGAACAATCCCAAGAGTTTGAAGCCTTGGTCTTAAGATAGCGGGATTTTAGGAAAGTTCTTAAACAAGGATTAAAATTGTGAGCTGGATGAACTAATATTTCAGGAATATATAAAAGTTGAAGTGTATAAAAAAGTAAGAATATATATACACATTTTATCAAACATATGTTCAGCTTCATTTTGAGATTATTTATTTTACCTTTCTACACAATAAATACATCATATTTATAGTTATATTATCGATTGCAAATTGTTTTATCATATAAAACTTTACATACCTTTTTACTAATACCACTATATATTATTTACCAATTCTATTACATATTGTGCATGCTGATACCATTACAGAATATTTCATACCACATCAGAATGTTCTCTTCTAATACACTTACATAATTGCCCATACTGATACCACTACAGAATGTTCTCTACCAATACCATTACATAATTGTGCATACTGATAACATTACAGAATACTTCATACCACTATAGAATGTTGTCTACTAATACCATTACATAATTGTGCATACTGATAACATTACAGAATACTTCATACCACATGCAACATCTTCGTACACATTTATTTTTAGCAAATCTTTATTGTCTTAATAAAGTCTGATACAGCCTTTTATTGTTTATTTTCGGAACGCCAAAAAGTGACAAAAACAAATCAAAAAGGGATGATGATAACCTGCGTCTTGCAGATTAACATTTTCATAGAAACATATATATATACATATTTATTGCTAGCTATATATCACCATCTTCTCTCTTCAAACACGAAATCTCACAGGCGGTCTCCTCGCTCTAGGTGGGTTCCGCCTTAGGACAGGACCCTCCTCTTTCAAGGCCTCGGGGTCCAGCGAGCGAAGAGGCTCCAATGACTTTCCATCGTCTGTATCACTCTGAACCTCTGAATCTTGATCCGACCGCTGGCTAGTTAGTCCTGGCGACAGCGACTCCATATAACCTCTGTCTCGTACAACCTCCGAGATTATGGCACTGGGACCTGCTCCTCTTGAGTGCTCGGGTTGACGCTCTCCATCTCCACTCTCATCTTCCTCACCATTCCTCCACCTTTTTCTAATTTGATCCCTGTGATAGGCCTTTACCTGTCCGTGGATCAAAATGGTGTAGACTCTAGTTCCCTTCTTGCCCACAATTTTTCCCGGGATCCATTTATCACCACCTCTAAAGTTTTTACACCACACTAAATCATCTATCTGGAATTCTTCCAATTGGGTTCGCCGATCATACTTCATTTGCCTGGCTTGCTGGTCCCTAACTCTAGATGTCAAGCTGGGATGTATCAACGATACTCTGGTTCGAAGCGCACGCCCAATAAAGAGCTCTGATGGAGTCTTTCCCGTTGTCACATGCGGGGTGCTTCGATATGCCAGAAGAACTTTTGATAAGGTGTCTTGAATGGTATCCCCAATTTTCCTTTTATTTTTATCCAGGGCAGTCTTAATTGTTCTAACCGCTCTTTCAGCCAAGCCATTACTTTGCGGGTGGTACGCCGGGATCAATGTTTGTTTAATTCCATTTCCTTCCAGAAAACCTTTCATTTCACTACCAGTAAACTGAGGTCCATTATCAGATACAAGTTCCTCCGGTAGACCATAGGAAGAAAAAAGTCGCCGTAGTTGCTCAATGGTTTTGCGTGTGGTGGTCTCTCTCATTGGGATGGCTTCAATCCACTTCGAATGACTATCTACTACTATTAATAAATTAATGTTTTCCTTATTTGCAAAATCAATGTGGATTCTTTGCCAAGGTCTGGTTGACCATCTCCAGGGTTGCCATTTTCCTTTATTTGGCCCATCCTGGGATTGCTGACAGCTTTTGCACTTATTTACCAAAAACTCGATTTGGGTATCTAGATTTGGCCACCAAAAATGTGATCTTGCTACAGCCTTCATTTTGTTCATACCGGAATGAGTCTCATGAAGACAGTTCAACATTTTTATTCTGAGAGATGGTGGAATGACAACTCTCATTCCCAAACCAAACACTCCCCATCTACAGTTAGCTCAAGTTTCCTTTGAAAATAAGGTCTGAGGTGATCAGCCACCTTTTCAGGCCAGCCTTGCTGAGTATAAAATTTGGCCAATGAGAGCACTTCGTCTTTTTCAGTTTCCGTGGCAATTTCCTCTGCTGTGATCGGCAATTCTTCCACATAGGATAAAGCATAGACATTATTTAATCTTGGAATTTCTTCACAGCCCACAGGAAAACGTGACAGAAGATCTGCATTCCCATGGTCTTGAGTTCTTCGAAATTTAATATCGTAAGTATAAGCTGACAAAATAAGCGCCCAACGCTGCAATCTTGAAGTAGATAAGGTGGGGATTCCTGATCTTGAGCCCAAAATGGTCACCAATGGCTTATGGTCTGTAATAAGAATAAATTTTCTTCCATAAATAAATTGATGAAACTTGGTAACTCCATAAATAATGGCTAGAGCCTCCTTCTCAATCTGAGAATAATTTTGTTCTGCTTCCGATAAAGTCCGTGAGGCAAACATAATCGGTCTCTCCTGGCCTTCTATAATATGTGACAACACAGCGCCCACTCCAATCTGCGATGCATCAGTGGCCAAACACAATGGCAAAGTCGCATCATACGGGACTAGCACCCTCTCAGAGGTAATGCTATTCTTGCACTTGTTAATGGCCTCTCCACATTCCTTTGTCCAAACCCAAGGACGTTTTTTGTGAAGAAGCTCATGAAGAGGCTTCAAAAGCTCTGGCAAATTGGGTATGAATTTCCCATAAAAGTTTACCAAACCAAGAAATGACCTTAATTCAGAGATATTCGTAGGCGTTTTGGCCTTCTGTATTGCTTGTACCTTATGATCTAAAGGTCTGATGCCCTCTTCCGTGACAAGATGTCCTAAATATTCAATTTCTTTTTGCAAAAATAGGCATTTTTCTTTCTTTAGTTTGATATTATACTTCGCCAAGCGAGCAAATATAGTCTTCAACAACGCCAAATGTTCTTCAATTGATGCTGTGGCTATAAGGACATCATCAATATAACAAATTACGCCTCCTATACCTGACAAAACCCTATCCATTACAGATTGAAAATAACTGGGCGCATTTGCCAATCCAAATGGCATTCTCTTAAACCTGAAAAGCCCTTTATGAGTATTTATCGTTAGTAACGGACGGGTGCCTGGGTCCACCTCTAATTGCAGATAAGCGTTCCTCAAGTCCAATTTAGAAAAGTATTTTCCCTTGGCCAATGAGGAGAATAAATCTTGCTGTGTGGGAAGGGGATAGGCCGCAGTGTCCAAATATTTATTTAGAGTTACCTTGAAGTCGCAGCAAATTCTGATCTCTTTATTTTTCTTCGGCACTACAACCACTGGAGTGGCCCATTTACTGCTCGCCACCTCACATAGATAACCCTTAGCCACCATTTTGTCTAATGCTTCAGTAACTGCTGGCCTAATGGCGAAAGGCACCGGACGAGCCTTATGGAAAATTGGATTCACATCACACATGTTTACTGAAAATGTGAAACCTTTTATTGGTTCGGTTGTCTCCACAAATAGGGCTTGATTTTCCTTCAAAATTTCCTCAATGGTAATTTCCACAGGCATATGTTTTACCGCGAAACAGCCCAATTTCAATCTATTTATCCATTCTCTTCCCATCAAAGCCCTCTTTTCTCCTTTCACCACCAACGCTCTAAGTTTGTAAGTAATATCTTGACACTCCACTTTGACATTGATTTTACCCAGAATGGGTACCACGGTACCATCATAAGTTCTTACAATAATACTCGCTTTTTCCAATTTCAAGTGTTGAAGACTATTTTTAAAATCCTTTTCTGATATCAGTGTTAGACCACTACCCGTATCCATTTCAAATTTAATAAAGTTTCCTTCTACTTTTAACTCCATCAGATAGGGAGGGTCACTTGAGGCAAAATTAATTTTATACTCAGGTATCGTCACGCTTATAATTTTCTGGACATACTCTTCCTCCTCTTCTTGGTCTCCTATCTGATGTATATTTCCTGGCTGATTCTGATGTTGCCTTAGATTTCTTCTACTGCTCCAACATATTGAGGCAATGTGTCCTTTTTTATTACACTTAAAGCATATCGCCTCCTTAAATCTACATAGTTCTTTATGCTGTTTACCACAATGTTTACATTTGCCATTCTGGAAATTTGATTCAACCTTGCGTTCCATCCTCAACTTATCTACACAATCCTCACCCTGCTCCAAGTGAAATAATTTTGTATTTTTCTCGGCCGCTTCCATAGATAATGCTATCTCAATTACTTTAGCTAAAGAAATGTCGCCCTCCGACAAAATTCTATTTTGTATTTTGGCATTATATAATCCACAAACCATTTTATCACGTAAAGAATCCTCCAGAAAATTTCCAAAGTTGCATGAGGAAGCCAAACGCTTAATTTCCACCAAGTAATCCGAGATGCTTTCTTCCTTTAATTGCATTCTTTAAAAAAAAATGAACCTCTCTACTACAATTGAGCGCTTTGGAGAGAAGTGCCTTTTCAAGATATTTATTAGGTTATCAAAAGTTTTATCTTTAGGTAGAATAGGACTGCACAAATTCTTCAAAACACCATATGTTTTACTTCCCATGAGGGTTAGGAGATAAGCCTTTTTCTTCTCATCCCCTGCCTCCTCCAATATGAGAAACTGTTCCAATCGTTCATAAAACGTTTCAAAAGTTTCAGTTTCCTCATTATATTCCTTAAATTGGTAACTAGCCATTTTTTTCACTCTTTCTTAAATTTGCATCCTAAAACTTTGCAATTTGTGTCTTTTAAAATTTACTTTCAATTATATGCAAAATCAAAGATATTTTCTAAAAATATTTACTTCAAAATTCGAGGGTACTTACTCTTATATCCTCGTCGCCAAATGCAACATCTTCGTACACATTTATTTTAGCAAATCTTTATTGTCTTAATAAAGTCTGATACAGCCTTTTATTGTTTATTTTCGGAAGGCCAAAAAGTGACAAAAACAAATCAAAAAGGGATGATGATAACCTGCGTCTTGCAGATTAACATTTTCATAGAAACATATATATATACATATTTATTGCTAGCTATATATCAGAATACTTCATACCACAGCAGATTGTTCTGTACTAATACACTTACATAATTGTGCCTATTGATACCACTACAGAATGTCTTCTAATAATACCATAAGATATCGTCCATGCTGATGCCATTACAGAATGCCCTATACTAATACCATAAGATATTGTGCATGTTGTGGCCACTACAGACTGATTTATACTGATACCAATAAGGCATGTTCCATACTAAGTACCATTACATAATTGTGCATGCTGATACCATTCTAAAGAATGTTTTATACTTATACCACTACATAATCTATTCCACTACCACTCACACATACAAACATCATTTTTTATACTATTACAAATCGTTTTGTACCGACGCCATTGCAGCCCATATTTTACTGATATTCTTTTAAACTGCTCATATCAATTCAACAAAACGCTAATTTTAATTAATAGTATTACATACTGTTGTGTAATAATACAATTACACATTGTTTTGTACTGATACCATTACATACTGTTAAGTACTGGTACCGTTACAAAATATCACGTAGTATAATATTACATACTCGGGTTTGCATTGATACAATTATAGAATCTCTATTCATGATAAAATTGTGAAAAACGCTTTAAAATTACAAAATAATTTTTCACAATGAGTTTATTTTTATTTATAAACGCTAGCTATCAAGTGATAATCGAAACGGGCTTAATAAAACAATTACGACTATATCCTACGATTATCGTTTGAAAGAAAGAGTTTTGAAATAAAAAGTAACTCATTGTGAGAAAATATTTTATAATTTTAAAATAAATATAGAATGTTGAGTGCTATAAATTTACTGTATATTTTACACTGGTAACAACTACGGAATGTGTTTTGTACATATGCCATTTTAACCTGCTCTTTACTGATTATACTTCAACCCGTTACCTGTACCAGCCTACATATGTAATGAGGACATTCGTAAGTTTATACCCTATACCCCAATATTTTTGGTCATTGTAGGTATTTATCTCTATAACCTTTATTTAAGATTTCTCGTGTCTTACACTTTCTTTTTTTTTTTTTTTTTTAAGGAGAAAAAACCTGATGGTTCTCATAAAATACAAAATATTTGGTAGGTACTATCGAAAAAACTTCTCTTAAAACTTTTCTCAATATTGTGTGCTTGTGTGTGTGTGGTACATTTTTATTCTAAAAATATAATTTTCTTCAATATATATAAATAATTTTAAAGAAGAAAAATCAGGTAAAAAGTTTCTTTTAATTTTGAATTTGTAAGCAAGAAACCTTTTTTATCTGATTTTTATTTTTCCTCTTTCAAATTATTTCTGGGTAACTATTGCTTACATATATAAATAATAAACAAATTTGTTCTGAGAATGAGTATGTTGCTTTATTTTATATTATCTCAAACTTTCGGATATTACAAAGCCTTCTACGGGAGTATATTATCTAGTCATATATTTTATTGAGGGGTTCTCAATATAGATGCTGTGTCTCTTTACCTTGAGAAACGACCTAGTGTCCAACTACTTGACCAGCTCGGTAACTCCAAGGAAGAGGTTCTAAGGACGACTACCAACCTGGTGAGCAGAACGGAAGAGAGACAGCAACAAATATTGAGGGGGTTCTCAATATAGATTGGTGTCTCTCTTTACCTTGAGAAACGACCTAGTGTTTAGTCCAGCTACTTGACCAGCTCGGTAATTCCAAGGAAGATGCTCTAAGGACGACTACCAACCATCCAAAACTTATCCAGAACTCTTTTTTTAAATTAAAAATCACGGTCAATTTATACATTAAAAGAAATTTACATACTAATTTATATATTAAAAGATATTTACATACTTTTTTTACTCTTAGGTTTTAAGTTACAAAAAAATATTTGCATAAAAATAAAGTTGACTACTCTCTAGTAGTCGTAACATATATTATTCTTTAGCCATATATTCTGCTGTAGAAGGATTTGTAATACACGAAAGCTTGAGATAATATAAAATAAAACAAGATACTCAACTTCGGAAGCCCTTTTGTTTATTATTTATACTACAACAACAACAACAACAAAAAGCCTTTATTTAGGGTCACTGACCCTATACAGGATTCACCAGAGGTATGCATAAGAACAAAGCAGTGAGACAAAGGAAACAACGATATAGACAGAAGAAAAAGAAAAAAAAAAAAAAGAAAGAGAAAGAGGGAAGCAAGAAAAACAACACAAAAAGAGTAGCAGTAAGAAAGTGAGGAGTGAGGTTTATTATTTATATATTTTTATTATCTTTGTATAATAAATTATTCAAGTAAGCAAGAGAGAGACAGTGTATGTGTAGAAAAAAATAGATTTGATTTGAATTATTAGAAAAAACGGAGATTCTCCACAAAACTATATACAATCTTGTCTTAATATTGCCACGTATAAAATTAGGAAAGACAAACTTCAGGATGACACAGCAATTTATTTAAGGCAAGCACCAACTATGTATGATAAACAAAAGATAAGCAAAGAGGGAAGTTTACAGAATAGCAAAATATAAACATTAAAAAATGATACTCTGTTAATAAAATAATAAATACTTTGCTACAATATAAACATCAAGTTCTCTTTATCATAAAAAAACGGAGATGCTTTACAAAACTATAAACAATCTTGTCTCAATTAAAACACCATCTCTTTGGCAGCATTACAAAGACGCGCATCTAACTCGTGGATAACTGATTAAAAAAGAAAGACTTTCAACCTCTCGAGATATTGCATTCCTTGAAATCTCTATATCACAATAACTGCATATAGAAAAAATATTTTAATCTATTTACATTTGTTATTGCAACTGTTTTTATATATACAAACGTATCTTGTGCTGCTCCAAGTCTTTGAAACTCTCTCAGTAATTTTCACTAATTATTAGTTTACTATTTAATTGCTTTCTCTCTCTCTCTTTAATTAATTACTTAGATTTATTTTGGTTGATTTTTGTAAATTTTTATAAATTCAATCATTAGGTTTCAGGAATTAATTTCTTAATTAATCAATCATCCCTCGATTTAATTGTGAAATTAGCAAATGAACTTATTCTCTCTCTCTCTTAAATGAAATCTCTGTTTTTATAAGTGAACATTTTAATGGAAAATATTATTAATGATATATTTATTGAAATTTTATACTAATGATTTTATATATAATGAATAGAATTAAATATAGAAATATAGATTGATAATTTACATTCCTTAATTTCTGATAAATTAGAAAAATCCATTTAAAATATACAATTAATAATCAAGTGCTTATAATTAACTAGACGAATGGCCCGGGCAACGCCCGGGGTTTACCCGAGTGCGAATATATTCTAAAAACGTTGACTTGGGTGGTCGCTATTAACAGGGTGGTCTGTATAGACAGGTGGATGTATCACACAGCTGATAACAGGGTTGTCTAGAGTGGTCGCTATAGACAGGGTGGTCTGTATAGACAGGTTTATGAGAGAGGCACAAACTTACAGGTTGTTGACGCCGCAATTCCCAGAGAGAGTGTTTTTTGTTGCATCATGCTGTGACTCACACGACGACCCAAGGTCAACAGGGGTGGAGCAGCAAGCTTAGGCCTATCACCGTCTGGCGGCGCTGCTTGCGAGTTATATCTACAATTCTGCAAATAACTCTAAGGATATTCAAGATATTCAAGAAATTATTTTTCGAAAACCTTTCCGGGGATATACCTAATAATATCCCAGAATTTCATGGCGATTGGATGTATGGTCTTTGAATAACAGGGTTGTCTAGAGGGGGGCAGGGAGGACACGTGTTCCCTTGCAGCCAATGAGCGCGCATTCTATCCGTGAGCTTCAGACAAACAGACAAACAGACAGAATAAGGCAAATATATAAGTAGATGGAAAATAAAAATACTACACTGATACCTAGAGTTAAACGAAGATAGGGAAATATAGAAAAAAATATATAATTTTATTTTTTTAAAGAATATATTTAAATAAATAATGATTCATATTAAACGGTTTGGTCATCCCAACTGGCTTTTTTAAAACCTCACTCTTAATGTTACACGCGGTGGTTCTAAAGATGTGGTTCTTCAGATAGTTCTAAAAATGTGTTTCTTTTTTGTACACATAATATCTCATCTAGTAATGCTTATGACAATATTTTATATTGCTCGCTATATCGGCTATATCCTTCAACAACAACAACAACTTTTATTCAATCCTCTGTAACTTACAGAGATAGGAGGAAAGGAAAAATTAGAATCAAATAGGGGACCTCCACCACCTGCGGAGGGATGTGCTTGACATTGTCAGATCGTCCCTGACACCTTCCATCTCCACCCCTACAAAGAAGCCGTAGATCTTGTATTTCGCCGCGGCGATGATGGCATCCCTGTCCAACCCTGTCCCGAATAGCCAGCCGCGAAGATCCGGAGCCTCCCGCAGGATGGAGAAAGCCTCTCTGATGAGGGGCTTAAATATCCTTCAATGCAATATCAATGTCAATATATATGGAAATAACTAGGTTCCTTCAGTTAAAAAAATTCGTTTCTTGCTTATTACACATAATATTTTATCCTATATACATAATGACAATATTTTCTTTTGCTCTGTTATGCTCTTCAATTCAATACCAGTGTCAATATACATTTTAAAAAATCTATAGGTTCAGCTGGTTCTAAAAATTTGTTTCTTTCTTGCATGCATAATATTTTATCCAGTAATGTGCATGACAGTATTTCATTTTGCTCTATATCGGCTATACCCTTCGGTTCAATATACGAGTCAATAAACAAGGAATGAACTCGGCTCAACTAGTTCTAACAAATTCGTTTCTTGCTTATTACACATAATATTTTATCCAGTAATATTCATGAAAATATTTTATTTTGTTCTATATATCGGCTATGCTCTTCAATGCAATACTAATTTCAATATACATGGAAATAACTAGGTTCAACTACTTCCAAGAAATTTATTTCCTAATATTACACGTGATATTTCATCCGGTAATCATAATGACAATATTTTCTTTTGCTCTCTATATCGGCTATGCCTTTGCGTTCAATACCTGAGTCAATAAACAAGGAATGAAATAGGTCCGGCATGTTCCGGTCTGACATTAATCCTTGGGTCCCCAAGCCATTACTACGTCCCGCCCCCCACATACTAATTCCTCTAATGCTGCCAAAATTCTAATTTCTGGGCGTGGGGGGCATCCGCGGCAGTATGGACCCATAGCACGACATCGCGACTTCGTGCTTCTACATAATTGTCATTCACGCCAAGGAATTAATTTATGGACTTCTCGTTTGTTTGACTCTGTATGGTCGTTAAGCTACTTGCAATTACTAGCGAGGAAGAATAGGTGAAAGAAACAAGTCAGACTGTGAGAGAAATTTTATTCAAGAATTTGATCTCATAACTGTTTGAATCTCACTTGCTATGAGGCAAAGAAGCAGATAATTCCAAACACTTTTCCAATCTATAGTCAAGGACAATCTTTTTCGGGGATAGTTTGTTCTTAGTGCCATTGAATCGTGAACGAATTCTGGTGATTTCTTTAACTAGTCCTTTAAGTGTTACATCAAAATATACGTACCTGGGCTACCCGCTAACCCCTTCGATTTCTTTCACTCAAGTTGCCTTAAATTATAGAGGCAGGACCATGGCTGCGATGGGTGCTGTGGGGGAGATTATTTTGAAGTCCAAGCTCAAATCCTTCCATGCAAGTATGAGATTGTTGGGTTCTATGATCTTGACAGTCCTACTCTATGCGGCTCCAATCTGGGCACATGATCAAGCCTTAATCTTAGATAGAATCCAGGATACCTTTCTCAGACGTTTTCTGTGTCTCCCAAGCTATACTCCGGGCTATATTTTGAAGGCCGAAACAGGAAGAAACTCTCTTGATATCACAGTGAAAAAACTAACTTTAAAATTCTGGACTAGAATTCTGAAAATGGACGGCAGCAGGCTACCTTCAATTTGTTTGGCACATTTGTGTGACATTTCAATTTCTTCAAAACAGAATATCGGACTGGTAAAAAGTATAACAGAGCTACTTAATAACACCGGCTTCTCATGGCTTGTTGGATGTACAGACTTCAATATTCTACAAAGATACACCCCCCTAATTATTAGAACGGCAACCGATCAGTCCTTGCAGCTGGATTATGTAATAATAAGAAAATCAATACTCTACTCTCACTATAAATACTTTCATTCATCACCTACAATGGAATGCTATCTGAACGACAACCTTAAAGAGAATCATTATACAAGTAAGAAGCCTTTTTGTAGTACAGAGAATTAATCATGTTTCACTATTGAAAACTAAGACCATAAAATCACCTTATGCAACGGTGAATTTAGTCTCGATTTTCCACACTACATGTTCTACTGTACGGCATTGGAAGAAGAAAGAGAAATTCTTCGTCAAGAGACCGGTTATAATAGCAATTCGCCTTATGTTTTAATGGCAGAAGTCGTAAAATCCAGACCCTTTGCATTCGCTTTCTATAAATACTGGAAATCAGCTCAATCAAAATATTCAGCACAGACACCGGATCCAACTCGATAATTGGTCGAGGTCAATACCCAATATTTGTATATAACTACGATGCTAATTTGTTATTTATTTATTTTGTTCTACAGGGAGAATCCTGTATGGCACGTGTGCCCAATAAAGGCTAATGTTGTTGTTGTTGGTTTCTTGAACTCTTTTCCTTCATGCTTGGCATTCTGGCATTATCTTCTTTGAATATTGGAATGAGCAGCCTATTGTTTTATTAATAGGGTTCCTAAAACTTTAGCTCTTGATTGTTCTTTTCCTTCATACTTAACCATCTTCTTTAGAAGTTTTAATAAGCATCTTTGTTTCCTTTAGAGTGTACATACATTTAGTTCTTTATCATCGTTTTCCTTTATTCTTCACAAATATTCTTTAGACATTGGAATGAGTATCCTGTTTCCACCTTTAGAATATTTAGAAATAATATTTCTTCGTCGTCCTCTTCTCTTCTATTTATTTTTTTTATGAGAGACCATTCTCAGGACGAACCAAAATGGAATACTTAAAGAGGTGTTGGAGCTCAAGAAAAGTTCAACAAATAAATTCAAACAATTTACTTTAAAATCTGAATATTTCATCAAATAATAAAATAAAAATAATATATATTTTTAGACGATAAATCAATGTTTTTTTCTTGAATGGCAAAAAGGAAAATGAATATAGAAGGATAGGTACTTTTGGGAGGGAAGGCGCATAAAGGAATTCTACTGTTCGCTATAAATAATTAGGTGGATAAAATGAATAAACGCCAAAGTCCTCTGGATTTTTACTAGATTCAATATTTTCATATAGTACCTCTCTTTCATCCACTTATAAAGAATTTTATTAATTGTAGTATGTAATCGTTTACCGCGAAATTTCTCGTATACCCCTTTTTTTAAAAGCCAATTTAACTTTTTTATCAATTTAAACTCAAACATTTATTTTATTTGTATATTTCTTAGAATTTGAATAACAAGACCTTTTTTTTATTAGTTATGCAATTCTGCCATATAAATATATAAGTTATCCTTTCCTAATAGTGTTACTGTTTTACCAGTAAAAAAAGAGCAGTTGCGTTTTCGAAAGCTTATGCTAAGATTTTTGTATTAAATAAACTCTCTCTATCTTTTTTAGAAGAGCTTTTCTTGAAGCAAAAAATTGTATATGTAATTCTACGGTCCTAAAATCCTATTTCCATAGTTTTCTCAAATGCCATAACTAGGATTTCTCTTTTCTATGTCGTATGTATAATCAGAATCGTCCAATACAGTATTGAAGCTTTAAAAATCAATCTGGTCAAGTAAATTGACTAAATCACTGGGAGGGTTATCTACGGATGAGCTAAGCTATCCAAATATTATTATTAATATAGGATAGTAGATATTTTGCTTGATTTTGATAAGAAACATTCGAGCTTAAAAATAGATGCGATTAAGAATGCAAATAAGCCATTTGCGTCTCCAGAAAAAATTCTGAAGATAAACAAGTTAATTGACAATAGCAGCAGCAATCAAGCGCACGACTACAAATATTTATTTTTATAATATAATGATATTTGTCTTATCATAAAAATACCGTTTCAAAAAATAAATTTAGAGCTAAAGCAAATATGTCGGGTAGTTATCAACATCTGTACGTTCCAGAAACATGGCCTACTGAATAACAAAATATTAGTTTTTGGCCAGCCTTCCAGATTCTCCTACTTTTTGAACTTAGAGATAGACAAGAAGACAGCAAGAACTATACAGTAAATAGACAATAAAAATATACAAAAGGTATATTTATAAAATTAATCAAAGAAATAGTCAGGAAATGTACAAGAAGCATACAAAAAGTATACAAGAAATAGACAAGAAGTATACAAGAGGTAGACAATAGACAGATTAGTCTTCTATAACAATTACAGAGTAAATTAGAAAACCAATCCAATACAATAGTAAAGAGCGGTCTGGAGATTAATTTGGCGGAAGCGTTGACAGGGTTCACCATTGATGAGTCAAGCCCTCTCATACAATAACTTTTATCATAGTAGTAGGGTCTATAGAGATAATATTGAATGATATTTGTGAAAAGAAACACATTTCCAAAAAAGAAAATATTTTTATTACAAATTTTATCGATAGAGGACAATTGAATTTATATAAAAATAAATATATAGTCACATTTAATTTCAATCAATATAATAAAATAATATATATATTGAATTGGATAAATATAAAATTCTATACTAAATCATATCAGTAAATTATCTATATATTGAAACACATATATAGCAATTTCCAAAAACATATAAAGATTACTATATACACAAGATGAAAAGAAATATATAACAATTTCTAAATTGAACCTGCAGGTTTTTCCATCTAGAAAGATGTTATATCCCATATTTCATGGATTTACAAATATATCAGCTTTAGGAAGAAAACAATTTTTTTTGGAAAAGGAATTCCAAACATTCCGTTTAGAAATTGGCGACAAGCTTATTTAAGAAAATATTTAAAGATTAGATCTGTTTGGAAAGGAACAAATCTGTTTTTATATATCGTATTGCTGGAAAAAAAAGATGCGAAAGAATTATTTTAATCTTTTATGCATTCCCTATAGCAAATCTAGAAGAGAAAATAAGCGTCTTCTATGTTAGAATATTGTCCATTTCCATTTTATTTCAGCCATGTAAACCTATTGATCGATACTAGATTGTGTATATATGTAAAAATAGCTTGTATAACGCTGATAAGGGCCAACAACCCGAATTGCGTACGTGGTTAGTGTTTTTATTGATTGATCGAGAATAGGTATTTGGCCAATTCTGGAATAATTTTAGTCTAAATTTTGTTTATGATTAAATTATGTAAAATAATATCTGATTATATCATAACTCATGTTGTATCGGTGAGAGAGAGTTTTATTACATTGCTTTCTCCTTTAGAAGGACGATCATGCCAGAAAGCTAGAGATTTGAATTGAAAATTTATAAAAAGAAGCTTCCTTGACAAAAAGCCTGATTTTTTCACCTTAATCTGATATAAATAAAAATCAACGATTAATTGATATTTGTTCCGACAGATGGTGCATGCCACAGCAACCTTTAGTCGCATGATCGGGAGATTCCATTTTCTTAATTATGTACATATATATATGTCTTTTTGAAAATAGAGCAATCCATATTTAAATCATTAGATAATAAAAAGACAAATATTGGATTTGATAAAAGATTATTTGCCAATATTTTATTGAATCTAATATATGATATTTGAATATAAATATAAAATAAAAAATTTGAATATTTGATAATTAAAAGGCATATATTGGATTCAATAAAATATTGGCAAATAAATATTTTATTTAATCCAATATATGCCTTTTTATTATCAAATATATATATTTATGTCTTTAAATAAAAGTCAATGTCTGTTGTCTGTTTCGCGATAAACTCAAAAACTACTGAACCAATTTGTACCAAATTTTGAGGTCGCTTTTTATAAACCTGAGGAAAATTTTCGGCTAAATTTTGATTAGTATTTTTGGCTATTTATTTTTTTCATTTGAAGAACATTTTTTTACGCGGAGTAAATTCGAGGCGAAGTAACATCATGCCAATTAAGCGACCAATGAGCGATCTGCATTTTTTTTCTAATTGCTTACGTACTTTTTTTAAAATATCTTTTTATACGAGTGTTACGTTTTTTTTTACAAAAGTATTGAGTATTGAGAGAGAAATTTATTTTACTAACCAAGTTACGGTAAGTGTACACAATGCAATTTTTAAAAAAACTTTACTAAATCAGCATTGCTCTTTGTAAATAATGGCTTTCGTATTTTTATTAATAATTGTTCTGACCTTTGTTTTTTTTCTTTAATTTCTAAAAACACATATTCAAAACTATTTTAAAGGCGTACGACTCTTTTTGATATTAAACAATTTCTACTGCCCTTACTGCAATGGAAAATTTAATGAGAGGGCCTGGCTCATCAGTGGTGAACCCTCTCAGCGGTTTCGCCAGTTTAATCTACCATGATGAGCCAGGCCCTCTCATTAATTTTTCCATTGCAGTAAGGGCAGTAGAAATTGTTTAATATCAAAAAGAATCTTACGCCTTTAAAATAGTTTTGAATTTTGATAACAGATGGCGCGCTAGTGCATCAGAGAAGATGGGCATCGCAGTCAAGATCCATCGCCGTCACTCACTCAACTCAGGCAATCTCAAGGGTTAATGCGCTGGGGCGGGTACCTCGGGAGTTGGGTGGAAAAGCTGCCATCTATTTAAACTATATTGATTTTGAAACAACTAAATGGATTTCAAAATATAATTAAATCAAATAACTAAACACTAATATAATACAATTTTTGCTATCACACACACTTTTTGCCTGTGGTTTGTGTTACTTCTGTATTGCTATTCTATGGCACTTCTACTTATTATTATTGATGTACTTTGAGTATGAAGGAAATTGCACTCGGGGGAATTCTCGGGCGAAGCCGGGTCATTTGTCTAGTATATCTATATATATGATTATAGTTTACAAGAGAGACGTATATATTACGAATCTATAAAATAATCGTGCAATGAGTTAATGGCAAATAAAAATAAAACCATTAATTTTATAGACTATTGATACGTTATATAGAATTGTTTCTATAAAGAATTCGCTGAACGAAATGTGTTTTTATTGGTGAAAAAAGCAAGCTTTAGAACCCAAAGCCTTTCATATACCTAAAGAGATAATTTTATATTTGAAAGTATTTTTAACTCTACCTTTCTCTGATAAAATCTTTGTAACACATAAGACCAAATACAAATGAATAAATAGTGTGTGATGTTTCGGTAATACAGCTGATTTGGTCTTATTACATGTGTTTCTAATCCAAATTTTGCCTAATCATAAAAGCTTTATAAAGACCGCCACATTTTAGCGATCAACCCATGTTAGCGATAATTTGTCAGATGTCTAACTATAGTTCTCGTTTTTAAAATAACATTCTAAATTGAAACCAACCGAAATTTCTTACAGCGATCACTGAAATTTGTTCTCAAACTTTCACATTTTCCTATAAAAGATAAATCTCATCGCAGTGTATTTGTGTGAGTTTATTTTATTAACTTTAACCTCGAGCTTCCATTCTTCAACGGGTAAAAGGTGAATTTGGAGTGAATGTTGGAGGGACCCATCAATGTAATGTTTAAAGAAAATATTTAGATCTTTTATAAAAAGATCCTAAAATGTTTCTATACATATGACCGACATCTCAGTAAAACATTCAACTTTTTCATAGAAAATTAATATCAATAATTTTTGTAAATTCAATTTAGAAATTCTTTTCTGTTTGAGAAAACCATCGTTTCAGTTTTAATTTTGATTTTAGTCTTGTCATTGAATTGTATATAAAATGAATTGTTATATATATATATAAGTTGATAAAATGTATTTATTAGTAAATTTATTTGTGTAAAATTTTAAAATGTATTTAGGCGCAAGTATCCCAAGCTAGGATTTTGCGTCTAATATGTCAAATAAAACATAATAATTGATTATGAGAATTGAAAATGTTGATAATGTTTGCCTCACCATGACTACCTAAAGACCATTATTTTAGTCTTTATAAGCGGACGTACCCGGCTTCGCCCGGGTTTTACCCGAGTAAAGGTTTGTCTAACGAATCTCTCGATAAAGTGAACATTTTTTCCCGGTCCCTTGAAAAATACTCGATAAATTGAATAAAATCAATATTAATTGGTTCCCTCGGTAATTGGAAGTTAAAGGAATAGTATCTTGCCTTGGAATTGTATCATTATTCTTGTCTCAAATAAATTGCCGTGTCATCCTGAATTTTGTCTATCCTAATTTTCTACGTTACAAAATCATCGTATCATCATGATAATATTAAAAGCAGATTGTTGAATTATAACAGATAAATTAGAATATTTATCTTGATTATTTTTAGGCGAAAAGTTATTTCAAAAATTTTATTTGCTAGAAGCCTTCCCAGTACTATACTAAATAACTTCCCAAAGTTTCATGGCGTTCCAATGAGTGGTTTGGTCAGGCATAAAGGACAGACAGACACACATACATTCATTTATATATATACTAGACGAATGGCCCGGGCAACGCCCGGGTTTTACCCGAGTGCGTATATATTTTAAAAATGTTTTAATTAAAATACTATTCGTTACAATTATAAATTGGCGCCGTGGATGTCTCTCTTGTGAAACGTCCCGCCCCAAACTGTGTGTGTCTTGAAAATATAAAACTAAAAATGTGAACGAAAAATATGTCCAGGGTAGCCTAGTTGTCATGGCATCTGCCCGGTAAGCGGAAGGTCGTGGGTTCGATTCCCATCCCTTGACACTTTTTTATTTTATCCATTCTGACTAAAATCTATCAGTGAACTTCAGACAGACAGAATAAGGCAATTATATAAGTACACTAGCGGACGTACCCGGCTTCGCCCGAGGTTTTACCCGAGTGAAGGTTTGTCTAACGAACATTTGTTAAAACAATTCTCTATAAACTTATTTAAAAAAGATATATTTTGATAATTTGAAACTCATAAATTTGAATCTCTCGATAAAGTGAACATTTTTTCCCGGTCCCTGTGTGCCGTGTCACCCTGAATTTTGTATTTCCTAATTTTCTACATTACAAAATCATCGTTTTATCTAGTGAACATTTTTTCCCGGTACCTTGAAAAATACACGATAAGTTGAATAAAATCAATATTAATTGGTTCCCTCGGTAATTGGAAGTTAAAGGAATAGTATCTTCGCCTTGAATTGTATCATTATTCTTGTCTCAAATAAATTGCCGTGTCATCCTGAGATAATCTTACTTTTGATAAATAATCTTTAAGATATCAAACTTTGTGATAAGAAAACTTGTTATCATCGTCACAATGGGGGCGCTGCTTGCGAGTTAAATCTACAAATCTGCAAATAACTCTAAGGATATTCAAGATATTCATTGAAATTCATTTTTATATGTATAGATGGCGCGTTATTGCTTTGTGTTAATTTATTCCTAACTGGCCTTGTCTTTATAGTTTGCTAAAAAGCATTGCTCGAAGCAAATATTTGAATGTAATTCTACAGTCCTATAAGCTTATGTCCATAGTTTACTTGAAAACCATTTCAAAGATTCCATCCTTCAGTGTAGCATATTAAAGCAGAATGATCCAATACAGTATTAGAGCTCTGAGAAGCGGTCTGGTGGATTAAATTGGCGAAACCGCTGGGAGGGTTCACCACTGATGAGCCAAGCCCTCCCAATATATATTTTTTCATCGCAGTAAGGACAGTAGAAGTTCGTTTTATGTATAAAAGAAACATTCGCGCTTTTAAATCCTTTTATTTTATATGTATAGATGGCGCGTTATTGCTTTGTGTTAAGAAATATATATATTGGACTTGCGGAAAGTTTGGCCAACATACTCAACTCAACAGGATTTTCTTGGTTAATTAACTGCAACGATGCAAGGATTTTCCGGCAAGAAATACCTTTAATAACTAAAATTGCAATAGAACAATCTATTCAAAGTGACCAGGCAAAAATAGAGAATTCTAAATTCTACTCTCACTATAAGTATTTACACAGTTCATTCCTAATTGAAAACTATTTACTTAGCAACTTTCCATTCCCAGTAAAACGCTATACCGCACAACAGAGAATACTATATTCGTTTTTCAAGGAAAACCATACAAACATTTTCAAAGAGGGTGATAAGATTTGTGATCTCTGCAAAGAAAATATGGAAACTGAACTATCTCATTACATCTATGAATGTCAAGATATTAGTGAGGAGAGAAGGACATTCTTTTCAATGGTAGACACCAGCCAACTTAGGTCAATCCAAATGATGTTAACCAGTGCCCAAACAAGCAGACTAGTTGCTCAGGCCCTATATAATTTTTACAAGGCAGTAGGTGTAAAGAGGGAGAAAAGAGAACTTGGAAGCTATTGTTCTTACACCTCAGAATGACGAAACATCGAGGGGCCATCGTGTTATTACTAATAATTGTATATAGTTGTGGGACTACTGGTTTCCTGTGCTGCTCTTTTCCTGTTATTGCACCTTGTACGGAGAATCTGTATAAGACTAATGTCTTAATAAAGGCTTTGTGTGTGTGTGTAATATTGTACTGGGATAAGGTGCATAAATTAAGAAAAAGGCATCTCCTTATCGTGTAACTGATATATATATAAGCGTTCTCCGAAGAGGCATTCTAAATCTAAAATAGCGATAGTGAACTAAATGGGAAACGCTGAATAGTTGAAACGTTTTAAAGACAAATATATTTAGCATATCTTTTTATTAAAATATTCAACTTTTAATAGAATATTAATTGATTATGAGTATTGAAAATATTTATAATTATTGCCTCACTATGTCTCCTTAAAGGCCATATTTTAGTCTTTATAAGTGTTATTCGTAGAGACATTCTAGTTCTAGATTAGTAATAGTAAACTATATGTTTATAAAAACACTGAATCGTCTTCAAGGCAAATATGATTACTTTTTCTTTTCATTCAGCCGCGTGTATAAGGGATTTTTTAAACTTAAAGACACTTCGGGCAGTGAATCTTTTATTTATCTCTGCGTTTCGACAAAAATATTTTGTCCTCGTCAGGAGCGAATAAAAATTAAAGTATTTGGCAAGGCGTTGAAAAGGATTCTTGCCATTACAACCTCAGAATAATTTTTAAGGCCTTGCCAAATGCTTTTATTTCATTTGTTTCAGACGAGGACAACAGATTTTTGTCAAAACGTCGAAATAATAAAAATATTTACAAAGTTTCTTTAAGTTTAGAATATAATGCTCTCCAGGCAACCTCTTTCGTCATGATAATTGATTTTCTAGAGATCAGGTTTCTATCGGTCTCTGAATAGAGCTAAATTTGCAAACATTTCTGAGCATATTTTTAATTATGGCAGTAAAGAAACAATATAAACTAATTTGCATATTTCATATATACGCAATATAAAAATACCAATATTTTCAAATATTTATATATGATTATTAATTAAAATTTTATAAGCGCTTAAAGAAGTTAAGTCATTTTAGTTTACCAGGGTAGAGAAAGATTTAAATATTATTAGGAATATTGCATCTTGTTATACCTAGTAACAAGAATGGAAATTAACTATTCTATCTGTTTGTCTATCTGAAGTAAGATATCAATTCCACTGTCGGTTTTGTCTATCCATTGTGAATTTTTCCTCTAATGTAATATATCTCAATCTATTGTTTGTTTTTCTCCGTTTATTGTTAGTTGTCTATCCAATGTAAGATATCAAAACATTGATTATTTTCTCCGTTCGTTGTTAGATGTTAATATCATGCAGAAACCAATCCATTTTTCGTTTTTCCATATGCATTTTGTGATTTTGTGTTTGTTAATTGTATATCATACCATTTATTGAAGGTTTTATTCATAATTATTTTAACTGTCTATTTAATGTAAGACATCATTCCATTGTCAGTTTTATCTATTCATTGTTAGGTGCCTATCTAATGTAGGGCATAGTTCCATTGTCAGTTTTATCCATACATTGTTATTTGTCTTTTCCAATTTGATATCGATCCATTATCGGTTTTTCAATCCTTTGTTATTTGTCTATTTTATGTAAGATATAAATACATTGTTGATTTTTCCTTTCATTAGCTATATATCCATGTCTATTTGTGTATCAATCTATTGTTATTTTTAGATCTATTGCTAGCTTCCTATCAAAAATACGGTATCAATACTTTGTCAGATTTCTTCATTAATTGTTAGTTGTCTCTAATATAGATATAAATTCTCATTGTTAGTTTACTCCACCCATTGTTGTCTCTCTAATAAATATATTTTAATTCTCATTGTTAGTTTTCTCCACCCATTGTTGTCTCTCTAATGTAAAGATTTCAATTCTCATTGTTAGTTTTCTCCACCTATTGTTGTCTCTTTAATAAATAGATATTAATTCTCATTGTTAGTTTTCTCCACCCATTGTTGTCTCTCTAATGTATAGATTTCAATTCTCATTGTTAGTTTTCTCCACCTATTGTTGTCTCTTTAATAAATAGATATTAATTCTCATTGTTAGTTTTCTCCACCCATTGTTGTCTTTCTAATGTAGATATCATTTCTCATTGTTAGTTTTCTCCACCCATTGTTGTCTCTCTAATGTAGATATCAATCCATTGTTGGTTTACACAAAATGAATTGTTAATTGTCTATCTAATGCATAAGGACAATCTTTTGACGGTTTTCTCCATTCCTTATTAGATGACTACCCTCTTGTAATATATATCTAGGAATAGGAATAATATAAAGATAATACATATAGAAATAGCGCGCCATCTATACACAGAAAATGAAAGAAATTATAAACACTGATGTTTTTTTAGATTTTTTTTGTGTATAAAAATACATGCGTGCTTGAATGCTTTACCTTTATGAATATAAACATAGTTGTCAATTTTATATTCTTATTTTCACGGGAATTAACTTAATACAGTTAAACCTGTCTATAGCGCCCCCCTTTAAATAGCGCCTCCCTCTCTATAGAGCCCGATTTTAAATACGTAGTACGATGCGATTTACATTAAAAGTGACCTGTCTATATAACCCCTTCTCTATAGCACCCTATTTTGGTGAGTCCCAAGAGGGGGCGCTATGGACAGGTTTAACTGTATTTTTCTCTCTGCTTTGAAAATAATTTGGAGATGAACCTGGTGTAATCAGTAGCATTTGTTTGATTATTATACAGGATATTTAAATCAATTGATATCTCCGATGACCCAAGTTCCCCAATAATATTTTTCATTATACCAAGATTAGTAGAAAGTTGTTTTATTTGTGAAAATGAAATACCTAATTCATGCACCTTATCCCAGTACAATATCACATTTATAATACAATATAATGCGGCTTGTGATTGTAAATCAACATTTGAAAATTATCCCGCATGTGTTTATTTTGAACTAAAAATCAAAATTTATTTCAAGATGAAATAACGACCATTTCTAACCTTAGGGATGAGGTATGAGGTGTTATCATTACTCTTCACAATTCATCCTTTCATACCTCATCCCTAAGGTTATAAATGGTCGTTATTTCTCCTTGAAATAAATTTTGATTTTTCGTTCAAAAGAAACACATGCGGGATAATTTTCAAATGTCGATTTACAATATCACATTTGTATTTTTTTCACATAGTTTCAATTTATATGTATATAAATAGTAATCTTATATAGTTTTCTCTATATAGAAAATCAATCATTGCGATACCTTTCTTATTAAAGAGAGTGAATAAGAATTGTTTAAATCTCTCAAAATAAATAGATAACCGATGTTTAACTTGTGTTTCTATCGTCCATTTATCAATCAATAGAATAAATTTGTTATCTTCTGTTTCAACGCATCATTTGCTACCAAACTTGTAACAATCTCAGCTTGAGATTCAGTGAAGCTTCTAATGGTTGCTGTACTAATGGTCAGTTTCAATGACCAATAATAGAACTTCGGCTCATCAAACTTATACACTCGATTGAAGCCTTTTAGAAGCAATATAAGACAACGATTTGGTTGTTTACAGAGATATCCAATGATAATAATCATTTTATTTTTTTGTTGTTGATATTTGACCTGAACCATTCAATTTATAATACAATATAATGCGGCTTGTGATTGTAAAACGACCACCGAAAACCCTCCCGCATGTTTTTCTTTTCAACGAAAATTCAAAATTTATTTCAAGGAGAAACAACGATTATTTCTAACCTTAGGGATGAAGTATGAAAGGATGAATTGTGAAGAGTAATGATAAACGGAAAAATTAGTGTCCAGGGATGGGAATCGAACCCACAATGTTCCGCTTACCGGGCATATTTGAAAATAAAAAAGTTCAATCTATAGTTGATATTAATGATATATTTCAGTAAGTCGCGTCGACAACGTTTAGTTGGAAGATCAGAAGGATGGTCTTTTGGTCATCATTTATATTTGTATTTAAAGAGGGAAGGAGGGAGAGATTGAATTGAGATTTACACTGATTTATTACAATGTCCATATAAGAATGTATAAGGTTAAATACAGATAAAATATAAATAATAAAGATTAAATAAGGATAAATATAGATAAATAAATGTAAAATATAAAATTGATAGATATTCATATATCAACATATATAGTCACGACCGTCATGGGCCGGCCGGCCGGTTCTGTCACGGATGCGCGCGCATCATCATTATGATCATTATCATTATCTAATATCTAATAATAATATAATAATAATAATAATAATAATAATTATTATTATTATTATATTACCATTATTATATACCAGCTACTGGCGAGGGAAATGGCCCAAACTGAAAAAATGCCCGTAAAAGTAGTGCCGATAGTCTTAACATGGGATGGAATAGTAACCAAATATAACAAACAATACAGGAAGGAAATAAACATAAGAAAAATATATTCAATCCCTGGTGCTAAAAAAGACGATGGAAATTATCTCAACAGAAAAGAAGAATGAACCTTACGATAAGTTACAGAGAAATAAAGAAATGGAAGCCATGGATAGATTGTTGGAACGATGTAGGGAGCTGGCATGTGATGACGAGGAAGGTGGAACACCGGACATGGAGCACAGGGATACGACGACCATAGAAGAGATCCAGGAGAACGACCTAGAGCAGATGACAGGAGACCTGACAGACAAGAATGGATCAAGGCCAGGGGACCATCTTATCGAGGAGCCACTAGTAGAGGCCATAGAAAGACTGCTGGAGAGCTGCAGGACATCAGGGGACCATAACGGCAAGGGCCACAGCACTGACCAGGAGTCATGATAGCAAATGTAAATATCTTTGTTTACTTTTACTGTTGTCATTTATTGAAGTTGTAAATAAAAATATGTAAATAGACTGACCATTCGCTACACTTTTTAGAGAAAAACTTGTAACCTTTTGGAAAATAAATTTTATTATATTATTATTATTATCCATCCATTATACAGGGTGTACCAGGTAAATTGGGAATTTCAACAATGTTATTTTAACTGAAATTTTTTGCAAGTAAAAATTAAAATATCCGAATGAAATTTGACACAGTAGTAGATAAAAGGATATAGTTTTTATTTATTCAATGTAGTTTCCATTATTAGCTACAACAGTCTCGAGGCGAGTGCGGAATGAAGCACAGGCCTTGGCGACGATGACCTTGTCCATTTGGGTCATCACCGTGTGAACTGCTTTCTTGACAGTCTGGATGGTGGTATGAGGAGCTTTGTTGACATCTCTCTCAACAACGCCCCATACATAGTAGTCGAGGGGATTGCAATCTGGAGAATTAGGGGGCCAAATATCAGGACCCCAGTGACTAGGGACGTTAAGTGTCAGCCACGATTGTGTCTTTTTTGCCTTATGGGCTGGAGCTGAGTCCTGTTGGAAGACATACTTCCTTCCTGCGGCCACCATGTCCATCCAAGGCTTCACAACGGTCTCCAGAACATTGATGTAGGTGTCAGCGTTCATCCTAAGGCCCTTCTCAAAGAAATGGGGAGGCATGACATCACCTTCACTGCTGATAACGCCAAGGACCATTACGGAGGCAGGAAATTTCGTGTGCATCACGACAGGTATCTCTGAGGGGTCTTTACAGATCCAGCGATCATTCCTGGGATTTACCTTTTGGTCCACGTCAAAGTTCTTTTCGTCAGAGAAGAACCTTAGCATGCCAAAAGAGTCGTGTTTCAGGTTGTTGAGGAGGGCAGCAGCCTTTCCTTTTCTGTTATTCTTCATATTCTCAGTCGGCAACTGACCTTTCCGAAGGGCATAAGACTTGAGACCAAGGTCCTCATGGATAGTTCTGACAATTGTCATAGAGCCAACGTCCATTTCCTTGGCTATGGCCCACATGCTCTTCCCAGGGTTTCCATCAATCTTCTCCTTGACATTTTTGATAAATTCTTCGCCTCTTACCCTGTCCGATCGACGCGAGTGCTTTTTCCTTGTAGCTATCCCCTCTTTGTTACTGTCGGCCTCATCAAACTGCTTCTTGACACGATAAATAGTGGTTTTGGGCAACTTAAGAAAATCCACTATCTCTTTGGGGCTCCTTCCGGCGCGCAGAGCAACGATGATGGCAGCTCGATTTTCAAATTCTCGGTTACTCTTCATCACTACACTGCGCACACATGTACTGTTGCATTTTACATGAATATGGCTACGTAATGAAAAAAAAACCAAGTTTTTAATCTCAAGTAGTTTTTGTTTTATGGACTGTCAAAGTTAGTCCCAATTTACCTGGTACACCTTATATATATAGTCACGACCGTCATGGGCCGGCCGGTTCTGTCACGGATGCGCGCGCACAGGGAGGTCACGTGCTCGCCGGCAGCCAACGGCGCGCGCCGCCGGCATTACGTCATAGATTATAAACACAAGGTAATAAGGCCAAATAAAAAAATAGTGTGTGATAAGGCACAATTTGGATTATCTACTTATATAATTGCCTTATTCTCTCTGTGTGAAGTTCACTGTGTGAAGTTCACGGATAGATTTTGGTCAGAATGGATAAAATAAAAAAAGTGTCAAGGGATGGGAATCGAACCCACGACCTTCCGCTTACCGGGCAGATGCCATGACCACTAGGCTACCCTGGACATATTTTTCCGTTCACATTTTTATTTTTATATTTTCAAGACACACACAGTTTGGGGCGGGACGTTTCACAAGAGAGACATCCACGGCGCCAATTTATAATTGTAACGAATAGTATTTTAATTAAAACATTTTAAAAATATATACGCACTCGGGTAAAACCCGGGCGTTGCCCGGGCCATTCGTCTAGTATATAAATATATACAAGGTCATCATTGGTGGCGCCCACTGCGGGAAAGACTCCGCCACCGATGGACTGCAAGAGTTTTTATCCCCTGTGGTCACTTATGGATATGAGAGCTGGACTCTCAGAAAAGAATAAAGAAAAATAATTGAAGCTTTCTAAATGTGGACATGGATAATTCTATTCAGAGTTTCATGGACAGATAAAGAGGACCTTCAATATTAAATGAATTTAATCCTATTATATCTCTGTAATCTCAAATATGTTATCAAAGACTAACCTAATTCGGACACATAATGAGAGAAAATAGCTTAGAAAAGATGTTGATGTTGGGAAAAATTTAAGGAGAGAAGAGAGTAAGACCTGCAGTGAGCTGGCTAGATGGAGTCAAGAAAGCTACCAGAAAGTCACTAGATGAGTGAAAATGATGGTCACAAACAAAGAAAATTGGAGAATATTTGTCAATTTAGTCACACCAAAATTCAACTCGACTTGAAGGATGCTAACAACAACAACATATAAAGAGAGAAGCCCCTGTTTTTAATAGAGAAGGCTCACTAAATTACTGTAAAAGCATAATGAATATTAAAAATAGCTTTCGTATAACAAAAAAAAAAAAAAGATTCCATAAAAGAACTCGGTAGTCTGTGTATGTGAAAGACCAAGATGAATAGCTCCAGGTGTATATATAGAAATACAGAGCCGGTCCCAGACATGTCAACATGGGGTTTTAAAAAACCCTTTTCTCTTGTGTGTCACATTTATTTTGTCCATTTATACCTTTGAAGTAATTTATTCTCTCTTTTTTTTTTTAGAATCCTCCAGTACTTTTCTTTGAGATCATTTCTCTGCATGATGCATCTCCTGAAATTTTCGGAAAGCGTTCAACGAAAGGTCAAACAGAATGACTTGAAAACAAAATAAGAAAAGTATGTAGGTCCAAAGGAGAAAATGCCGGGTTATTTATAAAAAAACGATGGAAACATACTAAATGTATTCAAATAATTTTTCATCTTTGAAAATAAAAGAATGCCTTAAAAATCAGGCTATCCAAGCCATACGGAATCGCTTTCTATATATGGTATAAAGGTTCAAATTATTTCAAATCTTCACAATAGACATCATTTATGAATGGCAATGGAAATCTTTTCTCTTTATTTTATTTATTATTCTTGATATACGGTTGAAATTACCTTCTGATAGCCTATATAATTTTTTATTAACTTGAGTCAGCATTTATTAAACTATAATTCCTATTTTGCACATATCGCAATATCAAAATATTCGGTTATTTATTATTTGAATGGACACTAACAGAATGCTCACACGCAGACGCTAAAAGAATGCTTATATCGTTCAGTCTTACCATGTAAAATAAGATGTATTAGCATCTTGTATATTATTCTCTTCAAATTTTCAATAACTCTGGAGCGATATATATTGGGTTGAGAGATGTTTATACATTCAAAGCATCTCATATTCTTTTCTCTTTTGCTTATCACAAGTACACATGGTGCAAGCCATGATAATAATGATGGATAGATAACGACTGCTATTACTGTAAGTACATCACACATATGCACATGTAGAAATCAGTTCGACTTCGGCTACTTGCACTCAATGGCGGGGTCGGAATTCTGAAAAAATTGGAGACCATTGAAGCAATTTTTTATCTTTAGAAAAAAAAAAGGATCAATGAGGTATTCAATCGTGGGTTATGGTTGTTGAAAATCAACAGTTTATATAAGGTTGTCCCAAAATTTCGTGTTTTTCTTATTACTCGGAGAATAATATCATTACGGCGAATACATAATTCAATTTATACATAGGGGTTGGTGTAACGATGGTCTGAACTGTTGGTTTTCGAACGCTACGACCCGGGTTCGATTCCCGCGTTAGGCACTTTTTTCTGTTTAAAAAATGCTCCAATGGCCCCCGATTCTTGCAAAAGTCCAACCCACCATCGAGTGAAAGTAACCAAACGGAGCTCTAGCACATTTGTATGTGCAAAGTTGAACTGCTTCTCACATATTCACCTACTTCTATCCACCATAATTATCACGACCTGTACCACGTGTACTAGGGATAAGCAAAAAAAAAAACTTTATACATAATACAAAGACAATATACATAACGGCGAATAATATTGGTATTTCAATTTTATGCAAGTGTTTACGAACCTTTGAGACAATCTTATACCATTCTTCAGTCAACCTCTATGTTCTGGAATAGGAGAATGTTAAATGGTTTGTTTGTCTGTTATATTGACTTTAACGGGTCAATCCCCTCTAGCAGAGATTAAGTCCAAGATCCCCAGCTGGATAGGCGGTATCGTCTAATGACCATGTGGCGTGCAGCTTCTGTTGCATGCAAACAATCCCCACCAATAATAAACTTCGATTTGCAATTAGACAATCAGTGCTCCATTATCCTCGACCACACCAATATGACTGAAACATTCTATTCTTTAGGTCTCTTTTGTCTATATGTCAATCACAACAATATCGTGTTTTCATAAAGTGTGATCGTATTTTCAATTAGAACTAGAGAAAGAGAGAGCATGCATACATTTAAGAGAAAATTTGAATCATTTTGTACTGTACAAAGGTCTATGTGATTGGTTTAAAATTGAGAAGAACTTGCTTTTTATTCTTTGTTATAAATATAGAACGACATTTGAAAATTATCCCGAATGTGTTTCTTTTGAACGAAAAATCGTAATTTTATTTTAAGGAGAAATAACGATTATTTCTAACCTTAGGGATGGAGTATGAAAGGATGAATTGTGAAGAGTAATAATAAACGGAAAAAATAAAGTGTCCAGGGATTGGAATCGAACCCACAGTGTTCCGTTTACCGGGTAGATGCCATGTCCACTAGGCTACACTGGACATATTCACAATTCATCCTTTCATACTTCATTCTTAAGGTTAGAAATAATCGTTATTTCTCCTTAAAATAATATTAAGATTTTTCGTTCAAAAGAAACACATGCGGGATCATTTTCAAATGTCGTTCTACAATTATAAGCCGCATTATATTGTAGTATAAATTACAATGTTATAAATGTATAGGCCGATAATATAAAAAAGCGTCGAAGAAAAATTAGGAATTTAAACAATTAATTGTGTACTGTACTAAAGAATTGTGTGAATAGTTTAAAAGTTAGATAAACTTGTTTTTCTTCTTTTTATAAATGTATCAATAGTTAATAGAAAAAACGGTCGAATAAAAATTGAAAATTTGACAATTTTATTAGGTAAATTTCATAGAGAATTTTGTGAAATAAAAAATTAATATACACCCATACCTCGCTTTGCGTCGGGGTTACGTTCCAAAAAAACACGACGCAAAGGTGTTGCCATATTTGCCATAGACTCGAATCCAAAACAACGCAACTTCGAAAATCTAACGACCCTCAGAGAAAATCAGTAAAAATTAAGCAGCGACGCAACTTCGAAAAAAACGCAAAACGAAACGACGCAAAGCGAGGTATTGGTGTATAGGAATAAAAACCTATCATTATATAACAACAATAATCAAAGATATAAAATCGCACAATGAACAAAGATTAAATTGTATTTAGAATATTTTGTGAGGAAATTAATTATGAAGAGAGGGAATATTTATCGCAAATACTTTGAAGAAGAATAAAGATAAGACTAGCATTTTGAAAATATAAATAAAAATATTCGAAAAATATCAAATAATCGTTGATATTTTATAAATTAAATATTCCAGAATTTTGTCCAAATAATCACCATTTATTAATAATGGTTATTTAAGGGAATTGCGGATAGCTTTTTTCAAATTTCAAGGAAATTTAGCATCCAGTTTATGTATTCTTAAATCCCGTTAATACATATGCAACTCTGCTAATGTTATATTATATCATTTATCAAATATATATATGGTAATTTAAACCAACAACCCTATATTGTATAATACTTATGTTGGAATAGCGATCAAAAATTGGCATGGAACATTGGGGGATCGACCAATCAACGGCCGCGGCGGCGCTGCGGTCGACGTCAATATATATAGTCTTTGTCTATCGCCTTCCTACATGTACTTGCCTTTAAAGCTTTGCTACTTTAACATCTTGTTTTAAGTTACTTTGTTTAATAAATAATCCTTTTATTCCTTGATTCAATCTCAAACTTCAACAGGTTATGGGCCCAGCACGCTTCCACTGCGCCTAAAAGGATTAACCGCCAGCAGTGAGTAAGCCTTTGTTTTGCTTGAAGTTTAGGCGTCAACCGCCAACCATAACCCTAGTTTCTTTTTGTCGTTGGCCGATTCCAAGACAAAGAAGATGAGCGAAGATTGTCTTTCAAGGATTAAAGTTTTAAATGGTGAAAACTTTTCACTATGGAAATTCCAATTCAGGCTTCTTTTGGAACAACAAAAATTACTAGAATTATTGGAAGGCTTAGAAATAAAGCCGAATGTTGTTTCCTCCGACAGTAACTCTGAAAGTTCACTACAGAATTGGAAATCAAAGGACGTTAAGGCAAGGATGTTGTTATCCCAGGCAATCGAATTAAGGTTTCTTTAGCCCCTGATGAACTGTACTTCCGCTTCACAAATGTGGCAGAAATTACTTGCTATTCATGAACAAAAATCCGAATTAACTATTGGCCTACTTTGGCAACAATTCTTCGATGCACGATTGACATCGGAAACAATAAGTGATTACATAGCAAAAATTGAAAATATTTCTGCACAAATTTCACAAATGGGCGGAACCATAACGGAAGATCAAAAGGTAGCAAAAATTTTAAATACTTTGCCTTCGAGTATGCGCTACTTTGTTGCAGCGTGGGAATCGTTAGATCCGAAAGCTCAAACTCTTAACAATTTAACTGCAAGACTTTTGATTGAAGAAACAAGGAATCAACAAAGCGGTTCTTCTAAACAAGATGAGGCCTTATTACACAGGCAAGCACGAACGAAGCCTAAAGATACACAACGTTCTTTTCAAGATGCCAAGAAGAACACTAAATGCCACTATTGTCACAAAATTGGACATTGGAGCCGCGAATGTAGAAAAAAATTAGCTAATGAGAAAAATAAATCCAAAAATCTTCATGATTCAAAAGGAAGTTCAAGTGATTATGGACTTATTTTGTGCAATAATCAAGTAGAGCCCAATGATATTTGGTATGCTGACAGCGGTGCAAGCTGCAGCATGACATTTCGACGAGAGTGGTTCAAGACCTACACGCCGTTCACCAGTGATCATCCAATCTACTTGGGAGACAACTCGACACTACTTGCAGAAGGCATGGGAGACATCGAGATTCAAGCCTACGTCGACGGCGGATGGTACAATACGTACATAAGAAATGTGCTCTACTCGCCGCAACTAAAGAAAAATTTGTATAGCCTTTCTACGTCCACAAGAAGAGGATTCAACGTCATTATCAAACATGACAAGCTACAGATCTCCATGGATAATGACCTAAAAGCCGTAGGAGTGCGTCATGACGGCCTCTACAGGATGCTCTTCAAGGTTACGTCATCATCACAAGGATACATCACCAGCGAGAACAAGCTTCAGTTGTGGCACGAGAGACTTGCGCATCTTCCAGTTGCTACACTTCGAGAGATGGCGACCAAAGGATTGGTGGATGGTCTGCAGCCTCAAGATTTAGAGGGATAATTTTTCTTCTGTGAAGGATGCCAACTTGGAAAAGCCCATAGAAAGTCGTGCTATCCCTCAGATGGCAAAAACTACCAGCTAGGTGAGTTTATTTATGCTGATATTTGTGGCCCAATGCAGACTCAATCATTAAGTAAATATCTGTATTTCTGCTTATTTAAAGATTACTTTAGTGGTTATCGCCATATTTATTTATTAAAAACAAATCAGATGTGCTAGATATATTCAAAGAATATGCTACTCTAATCTATACTCAAACTGGAAATAAGATAAAAGTTCTTAGGACTGATAATGCGCTAGAATTCAAAAGCGATAATTTTGCAGATTTATGTAAAAGATTTGGGATAATTCACGAGTTCACTGCACCTTATGTGCACGAACAGATAGGACGTATAGAAAGAGACAATCGTACGATTGTGGAAGCAGCCAGGTCCATGCTAAATTCACGAAATCTTCCAGGATTTTTTTGGGCTGAGGCATGTAACACAGCCACTAATATTCTAAATAGAAGTGCGACTAAGCAAACCCTTGGAACGACACCTTATGAACTTTTCTTTGGCACAAAGCCTAATGTAGCTAACTATAAAATATTTGGCTGTAATGCTTATATGCATATTCCCAAAGAAAACCGTAAAAAGTGGGATAATAAATCGATAAAACTTATGTTTTTAGGTTATGAGAATACAAGCAAAAATTTTAGATTATGGGATTGGAAAACTAGAAAAATAAGATTTTCTAAAGATGTCACACTCGATGAGAAAGCTACTACACATTCAGATAGAGAATCTACCAAACCGAAAGAAATAATATTTCAGATTAATAGCGCTCCGGATGAATCACCAGTTGCAACAACAAACTTCCCAGTGCAGGAAATGCTGCCAGTATCCGATATCAGTTCGCATCCAATGATAACACGCTCTAAAGTTTCGGATAGCCAATGTAACTTTGCGCTCGCTGATGAACCCAGTAACTATATAGATGCAATAACAAGTTCAGATTCAGAAAGATGGAAATTAGCCATGGATGAAGAGATTGATGCATTAAATAAAAATAAAACATGGACTTTAGAACGTCTGGCAGATGGTCATAAACCTATCGGTTGTAAATGGGTTTATAAAATTAAAACGGAGTCCGATGGTACAATTCAACGGTTCAAAGCCAGATTAGTTGCAAAAGGCTATTCTCAAATCAAAAATGTTGACTATTTCGATACGTTTAGCCCAGTAGTCAGGTATGATTCGTTACGCATTCTTTTATCACACGCTGCTTCTGAAAGGATGTTTCTTAAGCAATTCGATGTAAAGACAGCTTTTCTCAATGGCGAATTAGAGGAACTTGTTTATCTTGAACAACCAGAAGGCTACAAGAGAGATGATAATAGCTGCTATAGATTACATAAAAGTCTGTATGGTCTGAGACAATCTTCTAGAAATTGGAATAAGAAATTTACCAATTTTTTATATAGCCATAATTTCAAAACATCAGACGCCGACCCGTGCATTTTCATTGGAACACACAATGATTCAAATGTTATCTTAGCTCTTTATGTTGATGATGGAATTATTATATCTAAAGATAAAGAGGCAATAGCTATTATAATGGATGAGTTAGAACACGCATTTGATATTACATCTGGAAGTGTTAACTTTTTTGTTGGGCTACAAATAGAGCAGTCAGAAGATAGGGCAAGTATTTTCATTCACCAGTCATCATATTTTGACAAAATTTTGAGTAAATTTAATATGGCTGACTGTATTCCTGCTTCGGTGCCTATGGATCCTTCTGTCATCTTAACAAAGCAGGACTGTCCTACTCTAGAACAAAAGGAAAAGATGCCTAAATTCCCTTTTCGAGAAGCTGTTGGATCCCTTATGTTTGCATCATGTGTTTCACGTCCAGATATCACTTATGCAGTTTCACAAGTGAGTAAATTCCTAGAATATCCAGGACCTGCACATTGTACAACAGTGAAGAATATTTTCCGTTATCTGAAAGGCACTCCACACATGGGAATTCTCTTCACTGGACAAGACCAACTTGTTGGCTACTCTGATAGTGATTTTGCTCGTGATGTTGACTCCAGAAAAAGTACGACTGGTTATGCCTTCATGATGAACGGAGGAACTGTTTCTTGGGCTAGCCAACGACAACCAATTATCGCACTTTCAACCACCGAAAGTGAATACATCGCTGCCTGCAGTGCTGCTAAGGAATTGATTTGGATCAGAAGACTTCTACAGGGCATCGGCTGTGATATTACTAAAGAAACTGAACTTTATATCGACAACCAAGCAGCAATAAAACTTGTTGAAAATCCAGTATTCCACAAACGAACGAAACATATTGATGTTCGCTACCACTTCATTAGATCCAAACATGAAGAAGGTGAACTTAAAGTGCATCATGTTTGCAGCTCAGAACAGCTAGCTGATATAATGACTAAACCTCTTCCACGAAACAAATTCCACTACTTAAGAGGTCTACTGAACATTTTGGATCGAGAGGGAGTGTTGGAATAGCGATCAAAAATTGGCATGGAACATTGGGGGATCGACCAATCAACGGCCGCGGCGGCGCTGCGGTCGACGTCAATATATATAGTCTTTGTCTATCGCCTTCCTACATGTACTTGCCTTTAAAGCTTTGCTACTTTAACATCTTGTTTTAAGTTACTTTGTTTAATAAATAATCCTTTTATTCCTTGATTCAATCTCAAACTTCAACAACTTATAACAAGATTGTCATGTTGTATATAGAAACACATCTATTAATAATTATACGCATGATTGACATGTGTCATTGCATCACCATATGTAATGTACTTTGTAAAAACTGAGGATAAATAAATAAAACTATGTAATAGATTAAGAGCTGAGTTAAAGCAAGATTGAGAAGTTCAAAAACGTCTAAAATCGAGAGAGAAATTCAACAACCCTGAAGAGGAATTTGGCAGCCCGTTGCCATCGAGGTCAAAGGGTGCAGACTGCCGCAGACGTTCAAAGTCCAAATTCTCACATCTTCCCCCCCCCCCCCCCTCCCCCCCCCCCCTTCTTCGGGAATGGTATATAAAAACCTCGGTTTTAGCCCTACTAGTCAGTCACTTCACCGTAGGCGTGAGCCCTTGTTGGTTGTAGCCAGGTCCACCTCACAGGACCTTATCACAGATACGTCGACAGGACCTTATCATATATATGTTATATAAAAATATTATTTTATTTTTAAAATTTTATTTCACAGATTCAAATATTCTGTTAAGTATACCACCAGATAACGCGACTTCCCTTTTTTTTTTTTAAATATATCGCCTATTGTTGTTTCCTGATGACCGGTTCAAATATTTTTGTAAATTATGTATAAAGGCAATATTTTCTCAGATTATTTATTTTGTGTTTTATAAGCTTAATTAAAGCAAACTATCAAATAATTATTTAAACAGTTTTATTGTTTCTGCCACGACTGCAATATCGCATATTCATGGATTCCAAGATCGGGTAAATGACTAATAATTCCTCTACAAGCAAATAAAAGATTATCTCAATGGTGTTCAAAATAACAGCAGAAAATATTATTTTTTCCTAATATATATATATATAAGGGAATTTTGTAAAATAATAATTCATGGATTTTTCCAATTTTGAATACAAATAAAAAAAAAAGACGCTATTCTATTCAAATCGATATAGCATATCAAACATTTTATTGAAATATTGCTTTGAATTTTTCAAATATCAATTTATTACTGAAGTTATGTGAGTTCGTATGGTCACAATATCCACAATGGCGACCGATAAATAACGTTGGATACTGCCTAGTCCCACTTCCGACTCCCATCATCCTTTGCGGCATCCAAATGCCCTGCTTTCTGACGTCATATCCGGTTCTTTACTCACTAGGATCAAATCCTCCCTTTCCTTGAAATATTCTTTTATTTTGCATAAGATCTTTTTCCCACCGGAAGTTGGATCAACCACAAAATACTTACCTTGATCTTTGGGCAAAATGCCAATTTATGCTGATGCATAATTTCAAAATTATTTTTGAGATATCGTCTGCTAAACTTGGTATGTTACTAAATCTTTTGGATTTTATCTCTATGACTTGGATTTACAAATGTAAATGTTTATTTACATTATGTCTTCTGTCAACTTTGATATAATAATGTTATTTTTTCTCGCTTTCTTTACTAAGCCTTCTGAAATATTAAAGTAAAATATATGAAGGCTATATAAATATGAATTTATTATATTTTATCTCTCTAAATATTTATGTTTTCAAACGTATTGAGATAGTATTTTGATATTTTAGTTAACATACATTTGCATGCGCCAAAAGAAGTACCTTTCTCTTTAATTATAATTAATATTTTGGTGATAGAAGAGACGTAATCACAAAGAGCTTGTCCAAAATATGCTTAAAAGCTATGAAGCTTTGGGTGCAAATATTAGAATTAAGGTTCACTACTTGCATAGTCACCCGGACAAATTCCCTGATAATCGCATATAGTGATGAACAAGGCGAGCGATTCCATCAAGACATAGAAGTGATAGGAGAGAGATATCAAGGTGTCTGAGACTGCCACATAATGGCAGATTACTGCTGGAATCTGTTCCGCGATCTGCCAGAATACACTTATAAGAGAAAATCAAAAAGGTTGAAATTCATGAAGGATCGACTGTAGCATTTTACATTTTTGTATAGATTCGGTTTTATTATACCACAATAAATAAAATACCTTTTGTTGTACGTTCTCAGTTTTTATTTGCTCAATGTGTTTTTCGTACCGCTTATATGGACTGATGATCCAAATTGTGGCTTAAATATGTATATGTTATATCTCTAAAAATTGATAAGATACATAAAAACTAACATTATATTCGTGATCAGCACCTCAAATTAAGTCAGAAACTGATGCATTATCAAAAACATATTTTTCAGTGTAGACAAATGTTATGCATCAGAAGGATGCGTTATGTTTATTAATCTAGTAGAAAACCTTACTAGTGATGATAAAGAATAAACCATGACACCAGTTTTGACAAATTCACACACAAAAGCCAACCTGTATACCATGGTTTCGGGCTATGTTCTCATCAGTACAGAAGCTGGTTCGATTTCATATCATCCTACAAGAAGAGCTATGAAATAGGTCGAATTTACCAAAAAGGTGTTTAAGTTGGTAAGGTTGCGGGGGCTGATTTTCAAGCAAGAATATAATATGGAGTTGCGAAAGGATAATATTCATTCACCATAAGAGATACCTATACCTTGAATTATGCATCAAAACAACGTACACCTATCCCCCGATTTACACGGTAGATACGTTCCTGAGAAAAACGTGTAAATCGGGGGATAGGTGTACACAAAAATAAAAATAAAATGCATTGACAGGTTAAAATATGTAGTCAGCACATAAGCTCGGGATTCCTCGTGAGATGTGTACACAGCGCATGCGTTTAATCACAGTAGCATTTAGTATAGTGCGATAAGAACAAAAAAAAAACTTATTTGGAAAACCGTGTAAAAGCGAAAACGTGTAAAACAAGTACCGTGTAAATCGGGGGATAGGTGTATTATGTTTATTACTCTACTATAAAAATTTTATAGTGTTGATAAGAAATGATTCACAACACCAATTTTGGAAAATTCAGAGAAAAGCCAACCTGTATAACCTTTTTTAGTGAAGTTTTTTTAAACTAGGGTGATAAACATAATTCAGCGTTCTGATGCATATTTAAAGAGGAAGATGCTTCTTTTGGCACATAAATATCATACTCTTGCAGCTTTATATTGTGTTATATATTTTTATATATACATACTCTTGTACTTGTATAAATGATCATATTCAAAATTGACGATGCATTGACGTGCATTAGAATAAAATGAATGAATTAACCAAAATATATAATTTACTCATATATATATGTCATAATATATACTCTTCCAGGGATAATAAAGCAAACCTACAGTCAACCCAGAGAGAGACGGGAGGGTAAAGTCCGGTCACTTTAGACATCAGCGACATTCCAAGGGGCGACTACTGGGGCCCGTTACTTGGAACCTCGGGACTTTTAAGACGGTTGGGGTTTGTGTGCGACACGAACGGTCGCCCGGCTCTCTCCCTCTCTCTCTCTCTCTGGTGCCTGGGTTCCTCTTCCAAACTTGTGGTGTCCTTATTTCTCTTTCCCCACCTTATTATTATACCATATATATATCCACGTGTGTGTACCAAGAGAATAACCTCTCACTTTTAATATGTATTAATATTCGTTCTGTTTATTACATAAATACAAAACATAAAGGTGGTGCTAGATAGAGATCCAAAACATCGTTTTTAGTAATTTGTGCAAAACACCAACCTATATTCTATGATTTCGAACTATGGGTCTCATCAGTTATGCATTGTTTTAATGCATATTTAAAGGGAGAGGTTTTTCCTCTGGGGTACATGAATACCATCCTTTCGTAACAGTAAGTTATATTAATACAAAGACAATAACGCGCAATCTATGTATAAAAAATGAAACCATTAAGACGCGAGTGTTTTTTTCACGTATAAATCAAACTTCTACTGTCCTTACTGCGATGAAAAATATATATTTGAATGTAATGCTACTGCCCTGAAGGTTTCTGTCCATAGTTTGCTCAAATACCATTTCTAAGATTGCATCCTTCACTGTAACATATATAAGCAGAATAATCCAATACAGTATTAGAGCTCTAAAGAAGCGGTCTGGTAGATTAAATTGGTATAACCACTGGGAGGGTTCACCACTAATGAGCCAAGCCCTCCCAATATATTTCATCGCAGTAAGGACAGTAGAAATTTGATTTATTTGTGGAATAAACACTCGCCTCTTATTGTTTTCATTTTTTAAGTAATTTATATATACCATATTATATATCAAAGGGAACTTTTAACATACATAATCGTGCATTCAAATAATTAGATAAGCTGGCTTTTATAAAATAGGTTCTAAAATGTATTGTTTCCTAAAAAATAGTTCACTCATAAGACATCATACTCAGGTTTGGAAGGAGCCAAGATTTTGACGACGAAGAAAGCATTTCTTGAAATAAAAAACGCTCCAGCCTTTAATAAAACTTCACCTCGAAGCTATTTCTTTCGTTGGGCAGAACAATGGAACCAAAGGCGAAAATCTGGAATTTGTGAAAAATTCTGGGACTTTTTCTGGAGCTCTTGTTGTTGGAATAGAGGAGTGGATGACTTTATTGATTGCTTTTGTTGGGATGGTATTTTGAATATTGTCTTGGAGGTCATCATAATAGATCAAATAGATTTTGATCATATCAAGAATACAATGTTTCTTTTAGATGGTTGTTTTAGTTGTTTAAAGAAATAATAAACTATTGAATACTTGGGCACTTTATTTTTCCGTTTATCATTACTCTTCACAATTCATCTTTTCATACTTCATCCCTAAGGTAAGAAATAATCGTTATTTCTCCTTAAAATAAACTAGCCGAATGGCAACGCCCGTGTTTTACCCGACTGTAGATGTTACAACGGTGATCCTTAGGTCGCTGGTTCAAATCCGGCTCGAGGGAGCCGGCGAGCACGTGATCTCCCTGTGCGCGCGCATCCGTGACAGAGGCCGATGAGGAAAGACGGTCGTGACTATATATAGGGATTTCAATTTTTCGTTCAAAAGAAACACATGCGGGATAATTTTCAAATGTCGTTCTACAATCATAAGCCGCATTATATTGTATTATAATAAACTAGTTTTCTGTTCTTTTTCAAATAAAATCAAACTTCCTATTGTTATTACTGCTATTGAAAATATTGTGAGGGCCTGGATCATCAATAGCTAACCATCACAGCTGTTTTGTCAGTTTGAGTGAGAGGATTCACCATTTATAAGCCTGAAACCGTTACAATATTTTCTGTATCTAATAAAAAAGTAGGATTAAAACAATTTTACTATCTCTTACAAGAATTATTCACTTCTTTCAATAAATTTATATTTTTAATAAGAAATAGTACATTGTTTTAATTCGGCCAGTTGAAGAGCGATTATCGCATGAAAGATTGTAATACAAAATAAAAAAGAAACTCATTGTGATAAAATAATTGTAATTTTATTATAATAACCTATAAAGTTGCAGAAAAATGGAATTTAGGTATCAAAAGAGGCACTTTTACATTTAAAAATGTATGAAACCAATGTATTTGATTGTCATCCTTTTTTTTTTTTTTTTGCTTATCCCTAGTACACGTGATACAGGCCATGATAATCATGGTGGGTAGAAGTAGGTGACTGCTTTTACTGTAAGTGCACCACATGTCTACACATGTGAAAAACAGTTCGACTTTGTACTTACAAATGTGGATTGGCATCCTAATTTAATCCATGTGGCGCTGAGTTTGTTGTTGACACACATTAAATATGTTATAACACCTTGATAAAGGTTGGCGTTCAGCCAAATGAAATATTGGTAAAATAAAGTTAAGTATGTATAACGTAATGTTAGTGGTAATGAATATGCCACAGCACATTCCAGTTTAGGCAAATTAATATAAATGAATCAGGAATAGATGCTGTTATATTATTTTTTTAAAAGGTATTTTGTAATAAGGTGAATTTGGTTTGAAAATATAGCAATCCATAAATAATCTTTAATTCAAAAGACATATATTGAATCGAAATATTGCCACGTGGAAAATTAGGGAAGACAACTTCGGAATAAGACAGCAATTTATTTCAGGCAAGAACGAACTATGAATGGTAAACAAAAGATAAGTCACGAGGAAAATTTACAGAGTAGCAAAATATAAACATAAAAATGACCACTCTGTTAATAAAAATAATAAAATTAATCAATACTTTGTTACAATATCATTTATTTTACCAATATTTTTAGTTTACCAACTGTTGACACAAATTAATATATTATAATACCTTGAAAAAGGTTGGCGTTATGCAAACTTAAATATTGGTAAAATAAATGATATTTTGATCCATTATATGTCTTTTTAATTAAAGACTGTGAATATTTTGGTAATTTTCAAACTTGATATAGTATATGTAAAGACGTAAATTTTAATACAAAAAAATGTCGCCAGGCAAACCTTTTTTAAAACAAAATAATTAAACCGCCATTCTATTTCTTCAAATAATTTGAAAGAATAACAAAAAAAGGGAAGTTAAAACGACAGCGATTTCTCTTCGCCCCTCTCTATTATTTTTTTTTTCTTTGTACCTAATGGTTTAAAAAAAATGAAAGAAAGCCACTTCATTCGGGCGACATTTAAAAAAGAGAAAATTTACTAAAAAGAAAAGAAGATCTTGGCTTTTGTTTGACTGCAACCGTAATTTCAAATCAGATAATCTTTTAGGTTGAAAAATTAATGAAATTGTGTGGTGTTGTTCAAATGAAATCAACATTTTATTCTTTAGTTGATAATTTTGTCAATGTAATTTGTTTTTTAGAATGTTATTTATATAATTTATATTTATTTTTATATAATTATAAAATGAGTATTGCAAGGTAAATCACAAATAATTGTAAGTTGAGTTTTATAAACGCCTAGAGCAAAATCATAAAAAGGGCGAAATCATAACGCGAAAGGTTTGTTTTAAAGTTTTTATTATTTTGCACCTAAATAATAATAAGAAAACCTTTTGCATTGTGAATTCGCACTTTTTATAATTGTAAGTTGATTTTTAACTTACAATTGTAAGTTTAAAAACCAATTCCAAATTGAATGATACAAATGAGCATTTTAGGGCAAGTGGAACATGGAATTTGACCGTAAATCATATGAAAAAAATTGAAAACACAAAGAGGTGTGTGTAGAAATATCAATGTTAGAAATTAAAAAAAAAAAGAATGAAAGACGATGGCTTGTACAGCAAAAATTGAATAATTTTCAAATTTTATTTAAAGAATTAAATGAAAGTGTGCTTAGTAGATTTTTGAAAGTAATATGAGCCAGACCTATCTGGCTATATAGGATAAGAAACAGATTCCATGAGAAGGTGAAGACTCAAGAAAGGGTGGAAATATACAATGGGGAAAGAAGCAATTGGCAGAAGGGAATAATGGAAGTATTTTAAGGCAATTCAAACATGGATTTTGACTGAGGGTCATATAAAAAGAATAGAAAAACAAAGAGGTGCATGGAAATATCAATGTTAGAAATATTTTTTAAAAAGAATAAATGGCTTGTACAGCAAAAAATAGATTATTTTTTATATCTATTCAAATAATTAAATGAATATGTGTTGAGTAGATTGCTTGAAATTTATATGAGCCAGACTTATATCAGTATTGGGATAAGAAACAGATTCCAGGAGGGGGTCAAGACTCAAGAAAGAGGGGAAATATACAATAGGGGAGGAAGTAATTGGCAGAAGGGAATATGGTAGTATTTGAAGGCAAGTTAAACATGGATTTTGACCAAAGGTCATATGAAAAGAATAGAAAAAAAACAGAGTTGTGTGGAAATATCAATTTTATAAATTAAAAAATAAAATAAAATGAAAACAATGGCTAGTACAGCAAAAATTGTATGATTTTTAAATTCTATTTGCGCTTGAAAGTAATATGGGCCAGACTTATCTCAATATTGGGAAAATAAACAGATTGAAGAATTTGAAGACTCAAGAAGAAGTGGAAATTTACAATGGCGAAGAAGGAAATTGACGGAAGGGAATATGGAAGGCAGAAAGAATTAGAACTAAAGGAGAAGAAATCCGTTTTATGTTGGATATAAATAGGCTATGGAAGAAGACGGCGAAGAATGTATCACTATTGTACCATCATAGAATATTCTATACGTAAGACATTAATGCATCATCTATATATGATAAATGAATTAAATTAAACACTATTTTATCTTTTTGAAATAATACAAACTTCTTAATCTCCTTATTGCTATGAAATAGTATATTGAAGATGTTTACTCATAATTAATGAATTCCCCCATCGGTATATTTTGCTAATTTATTTCACCATATTATTCTAATATTGTATTTCCTATTATTCTTATGTATCTAACACTTGAGTAGCATTCTTGATTAAGGTATTTAATCAAACTATATATACATATTTTCGCGGCTATCGGCCTGAAAACACCTACAACCTCCTCCAATAGATGGCGGTTTACCCCATTTCTAGTCTGGGACTAGTCTGGGAGTCGCTGACTGCTGTGGTCCTGTTTCCTGGGGTTAATGATGGTAAATACTTGTTTATATTGGCTCTGGGATGTAAATTTGTGTAAATACCCGTTAATTGATATTTGAGTTCTTATGTAATGTGAATTAAAGATGATAATAAAATAGGAGTGTTAGAAGACTTGTTGCCGGTTGCTGTTGTGACTCTCCCTCCAACATCACAGTGGCTGCTTTTCAGGTATGTTTCTCGTGTCCCCTTACCAGTGGTAAGGCCGAGAAATACTGCCAGAGGAAAGGATATTCACGGGAGTAGTGGTTCTCGTAGGGTATTTGGGTTGACTGCAGGGTAGAGCTGTAGAGACGGAACCAAGGTAGGGTGAACCACGGTGGAAGAAGCCCCGTCCCAAAGAACAAGAAAGGAAAGGCAGGACAATATTAATATATACAGTTATCAGAGTCATAAAGCAACAATTCTTAATAATCAATTCTGTCACCGTTTGCTTTTGTGAATGGAATAAATACCCAAATAAGGCCATTTCTCATAAGCATCGGTGGTTCAGTGGTAGAATGCTCGCCTGCCACGCGGGCAGCCCGGGTTCGATTCCCGGCCGATGCATTTTTTTTTTACAATTTTTAAAACTCATTTATATATTATACAAGAATGACATCCACGGCGCCAATTTATAATTGTAACGAATAGAGTATTTGTATAAAAGCATTTAACCGGGTGAACCCGGACGTTGCCCGGGTCATTCGGCTAGTATAGCATAAGTGATACCACTTTCTTTTAAAATGTGTTAATGACTATTTTTGTTTTTATCTCTAACTAGCGGACGTACCCGGCTTCGCCCGGGTTTTACCCGAGTAAAGGTTTGTCTAACGAATCTCTCGATAAAGTGAACATTTTTTCCCGGTCCCTTGAAAAATACTCGATAAGTTGAATAAAATCAATATTAATTGGTTCCCTCGGTAATTGGAAGTTAAAGGAATAGTATCTTGCCTTGGAATTGTATCATTATTCTTGTATGGACGTACCCGGCTTCGCCCGGGTTTTACCCGAGTAAAGGTTTGTCTAACGAATCTCTCAATAAAGTGAACATTTTTTCCCGGTCCCTTGAAAAATACTCGATAAGTTGAATAAAATCAATATTAATTGGTTCCTTCGGTAATTGGAAGTTAAAGGAATAGTATCTTGCCTTGGAATTGTATCATTATTCTTGTCTCAAATAAATTGCCGTGTCATCCTGAATTTTGTCTTTCCTAATTTTCTACATTACAAAATCATCGTATCATCATGATAATATTTAGAGCAGATTGTTGAATTATAACAGATAAATTAGAATATTTATCTTAATTATTTTAAAGCGAAAAGTTATTTCAAAATTTTTATTTGCTAGAAACCTTCCCAGTACTATACTAAATAACTTCCCAAAGTTTCATGGCGTTCCAATGAGTGGTTTGGTCAGGCATAAAGGACAAACAGACACACACACACATACATTCATTTTTATATATATAGATACAAATATTTTGCCTTTGTGGCTGTATTTATCTATAGTTACATATATTTATATATTTATTCTAATCACTATATTAATGTATTTGCTTTGATTAATTCAATGGGTATATCGCTTATTTAACAGTATTCATTAAAACTCTTTTATAAATATTCAAAAGTAATAACTATATATATAATTTACTTAAATCCTAATGTGGCTAATATGCAAAATAGAATCGTTGTATATCCGAGTTAATTTTGAATATTCTTAATTGCACATTGAAGATCCATTAGTCGATAGTTAGCTATCCAAAATAAAGACATCGTGTCTGAAGTCTGTCGTAAATCTTTTGATTCCCATTTATTTTTATTGATTTTAGATAATTTTGATTTTTATAAATTCAATTGTCATTTATCGATGATATTTATAACAAATAAATTTACTGGCAATGTGTTTCTTTTCATATATCAAATATTATCTCTACAGACCTTACTGCAATGATATAAGTTATTGAATGAGAGGGTTTATATCATTGCAGTAAGGTCTGTAGAGATAATATCTGATGCTATTATTGAAAAGAAACGCATGAGAGCCAAGTCCTCTCATTCAATAGCTTATATCATTGCAGTAAGTAAGTTCTGTAGAGATAATATTTGATGATATTGTTGAAAATAAACACATGAGAGCCAAGAGCCCTTTCATTCAATAGCTTATATCATTGCAGTAAGGTCTGTAGAGATAATATCTGATGATATTATTGAAAAGAAACACATTGTCAGTACATTTATTTGTTACACAAATTATTTATATTTACTATCAAAATATTGTTGAGGTAAAAGGTCTAAAAAGGCTTAGGGCTATAGAATGAACATTCATATATATTGAAAAAATATGACGAATCACTTCCCTTTTCAAAAGCTATTATTAAAATGATTTAAGGCTTTGAATATTACACGAGTATTTGTAAAATATGTCTGCAATATTTGTCAATTTATTTCAATTTGTTACAAATTGTATCGCTAGATGGCAATTGAATTTATAAATTTAATTTACTAATATATATATATTATGAAACGAGTATCTGTATCACACAAATACTATCGAATGGTTCTTCCATTGTAGAGAGGCAGTTTGATGTGAAGGTTAATCGAATTCGAGACGATTCCAAAACAGTTCTAATTCAACCAAAAGATATAACCTGGGGATATTGGTTGTCTTAAAGTCAGTACGTGGTAGCCATTGGGACCTGCGTGCTTCTCCAACAATCCAGAATGTTCTTCTGTTGATTCCATGGCCTTTCCTATGGGACTTTATGGCCTCACGCCTGGGCATTATGGAGTTTGAATTATCCCTACCTTCCTGCACTAAGTGACAAATTTTCCCCGTCACGGCATCCACTGAGAAATTGTTTAAGGAAATTGCTTCAGGAAGTTTCGGACACATTAGCATCTGTTTAATTAATTTCATAGCATGTTTCTAATTGCCCCTATCACGCTTTCCACTCGTTTTTTTCATATAGAGTATAATTATAGGATTCATTTGACCATTCTATCATTATTCATTTCTGTGATGTAATATTCTTTATGTGAGCAATTGTTACCCAGAAATTATTTGAAAGAGAAAAAATAAAAATCGGGTAAAAAGTTTCTTTTAATTTTTGAATTTGCAAGTTTTCGAGCAAAATATACTGTTCTTCAATGGGCTAATACTCTATGTAGAATATCTTAATAATTTTTATACAAAATAAATAAAAACTTTTGTTATTGGCATGTGCTCTTTATCTGTGAGCAATCTGATGCAGCCCGCAAGAGCATATGCCAATAACAAAAGTTTTTCAATTATTTCGTATAAAGATTATTAATAGATTGTACATAGAGTGTTAGCCCGTTGAAGAGCAGTATATTTTGCTCGAAAGCTTGCAAATTCAAAAATTAAAAGAAATTTTTTATCTGATTTTTATTTTTCCTCTTACAAATATTCTTTATATGTATTTAAAGGATGAAACTTATAAAAAGTAAATCGTTCACGTTTCGTATACGAAAAGAATATTTTAACTAGTATTAATAAAAATATAAAATACAAACCAAACAACAAAGACTTTTTTTAAACCCTTTGCTATCATATAGACTCCTAGCGTTGTATAAGAGAAGAAAATAATAAATAAATCAATACTAGAAATATTCAATAAGGAAATAGGGTATCATCTATATACAGTTTTGGTGTAGATAATAACAACTGTGTGTCTTCTAGTCATATTTTTCATTTTCTAACGATATTCTCAGCTTATCCACTGACCTGTTGAACTGTAAGTATAAGTATAAAAAGCTCACACACAATGTAACATAGAAAATATTTAAAAAAGGAAAAAAGCATCTCTATATCGGGCAACTAAAAGTAGCTGATGCCTTTTTTTTAATTTATGAACCTTATCCTAGTAGAATATCACATTTGTACTTTTTTTCACATAGAAAAGATTGTAAATAATTTGGAAAAATACTAAAACTAACAGAGGTGTAAATTAAAAATATGTAGAGATAACGAATAAAGAAAAATCAGCATAGAATCATTCATGCTAATTCGTCTGAAATATTGGTTAAATGGGATACGAAGTAACATGCATGCTTTTACGCTATATGCAAGGAAAATGCTAAAATAATAATCTATATATAGTCTATTTTCAATTTATGACCGAAGCATGTGTTCAGAATGTTTCAGTCTTAAATCGTATTTGGACTTAATGATTGAAATTCTGTTGTTCGATCTTTAATTGGTTGATTTGGCAAGTGGAATTTTATTACTTGAACACACTATTAAATAAGAGAATTATTATGATACATTAGCGCGCTATCTGTTATGAAAATTCAATACTATTATAGACGCGTATGATTCTTTTTAAAAATCAAACAATTTATAATATATAATTATATAAATATATTTTCATAATGCACAATAATACCTCTTCAATATTATACCTTGATGATTCGGACCTTTTAATAATTAGATTTTTTTTTCATTCAGTCTCAACTTTATAATGTCTAAAATTATGTGGAAAAATCTAAATGTAAACTAATTGTTGGCCCCAAATTTCATTAGTAAAATAAAATATTTTTAATCATCAGTCAAAATATTTTGAATCATCATTATTTTTCGGTTTCGAGAAAACCATATAAATGAGGTATTACTCTATAATATTGATCGCAAACTGGATTAGACAATTTAGAAAATTAAATCAATATTTTTATAGAAACATTTAACTAGTTTTAATTCAACAATCCTATGCCGACTATGAACTGAGGCGACTACGATATCCATATTCAACAGTTAGAAAGTTTTTGGAGAAAGCTAAAATATATATTTAAAGAAATTCTAAATTACAGTTTATAATAACAAGATTTAAAAAAATCAAATTAATAAATGATGTGTAAAATTTCGGTTACAGCGTTGTTACGCCATCATTATACAAAAGTACTGAATGTCAACTGCGCCTTATGATCAATTTATAGGCACACTAACTTGTTAATTTGCATATTCTATAGTCGAAACTTTGATAAAATGACTATTCTATAAAAAATAAAAGGATAAATCAAATAATCTACTGATCGATTGCCCAGCATTTCAAGATTATAGAATGAAGAATGAACAAGTTGTTTGTGAACTAAACGATTTGATTTCCGATAAAAAAATCATATTTAAAGTTCAATTCATTTTGTAAATATATTCTAAACTTTCTACAAAATCTGAATCTCTAATGTTTCATGCGTTGAATAATGTAAATAACTTATGTAAATAAACTTTTCTCCTTGTTTGGCGCAAGTATCCCTTGCGGGATATAGCGCTTTGAAAATAAAATAATTGTAATTGTAAAAATAATGATTAAATAAACTATCAATCACACACTAACCCTTCATTTTCATTTATATATGAAAATAAATTGATGATAAATTATTCAAATTAAGATCAATCCAGATCTTCTGAAATTATATACATAAGTAACATGATAATAGATTTCTAAATGAAATAATAAAGCATTGCATCTAAGATTAACTTCTATTAAAAATCAATAATTCTCAGCGACATTGATATAGCAATTTATAAACACTGGAGGGGGTCGGTGGAAGACTGGTTAAACCGTTTGGTTTTCGACCACTAAGACCCGGATTCGATTCCCGTATTGGACTCTTTTTTTCTGATATAAAAAAAAATGCTTCAATCGCCCCCGATTCTTGCAAAAGTCAAACCCCACCAGCGAGTTCAAGTAACCAAACGGGGCTCTGGCACATTTGTAAGTGCAAAGTCGAACTGCTTTTCACTTGTGTAGACATGTGGTGCGCTTACAGTAAAAGCAGCCGCTAACTACCCACCATGATTATCATGGCCTGTACCACGTGTACATAGGGATAAATAAAATAATAATAATAATAATAAATAAATAAACACTGGACGGATCGCCCGGTAGAATCAGAAGTTGTAAAGTTAAAAAAAAAAGATTAACAAGATATATATGAAGCATTATGTTTAAATATGGATTAAATAAAACGATAACAACTTTAAATCAACTTTAAACTCTTGATTTTAAAGCCTATTTTCGAATAAATGACCAAACCTACCTCTGAAAACCTTAGTGCATTGATTGAAAATATTAGAGAGGTCTTGGCTCATTATTGATGAACCGTCTCAGCTTTTTCAACAAATTAGAGATGGTTAACCACTGAAAAGCCAAGCCCTCTCATATATTTTTTCCTTTTTTCGCGCTAGGTTGTGTTGATATTTTTTGTTTATTCGTAGAAATAAAGCATTAATGTCTAAAAAATGTTAAAATAATATATTTTAAAATTTGATATTTTTTTATTTAAATGTCCCCCTATGTCCCCCTAAGGACACTTGCGCTGTCATACATGTATGTCTTTACATTTGTATGTCATTACATTTGTACTGGACATGCCTCTCAAATTTTAATGACCGATATGTCCTCACTTCTTTTTTCTAGATTTAATTCATTCTCATAAGCATAAATAAATAAATTTACATTTGTCTATACATATATATATACAATACTTTCAGGCCGTGAATAGGATAGCCATATGATCTTAAGAATGAGAAAGAGAGAAAAAACGAGAAATACGATACTTTTAGGTCGTGAAACAAGAAAAAAGAACTGTGTACAAAAGAAATTTTGAGACACTTTCATAACCCTTTACAAAAACCCGTTAATCATAGTTATAAATCTATTTGCACTATTCCTTTTTCCCCTCAGAGCCTCAACATATCCAATTTTCTAAAAAACTTTGGTATCCGCACCTTCTACTCCAATACTCCTAATTCAGGCACATTTCTTAGAAACCCTATCACCAAAAACAGTTTCCCCCTAAAACCCATACACTTCAATAATGCAGTCTACTCATTAAAATGTAATAATTGCTCTAGCCTATACATAGGTGAAACTGGTAGACACATAAAAGACAGAATTGATTAACATATCCGAAATATCAGAAATAATGACCCTAGATCCCTCATAGCCCAGCACATTTCAAACACAGGACATACTTTTAATACAATAGAACCCCGTTCGCATTTTTCTAACATTCAGCATAAATATAAAAGATTGGTTGTAGAGGCGCTGCTATCTCTGAAATATAATAGCATCAATAGGCACATTGATATTTCGGAACTTTATAATGAAATATTTACATAAGTTGTTCACACAACAACCTATAGATTCTTTACTAATAGATTAAACCATATATTAACATAATTACATTTCTCCTATTACCAGTTTTGTTTTGTAAATAGCTATAAAACGAAGAGAATTTTTTTTATTGAAATGCACGGGCTGCAAGCTTACGGGCTCCACGCCCCTCATGATTCCTGTTTTGTATATCATACATAAAACTTAAATTTTATCTCTCTAAAAATAATAGTTTTCTTGTTTATGCTAATCACCTGTATATATATAGACGTATCTTGATTCTATTTGTAGTTTTATTCCTGTTGAAGGGCGACATTTTTCCGAAAGCTCGAACGCATGTTCATAAAAAGAAACTCATCCTCTTTGTCTTGAATGTTTTCTTTACCAAAAAGAAAGAAGTGTCTGGCAATATGTACAATGAACAATATATAAATTTGATATGTTTCTTAATAGCATTAAAAAAGTGAAACGGGTTATTTTGGTAATGTAGTATTTGGGTTAGGAAAGAAAATGTTTTCTAGGAAAAAATAGTTTTCAATTTTTATTCAAATATTCGACTACTGGGAATTGTATAGAAGAGATGTAGATAGTTTGGGATCGTGTGGATAAGTCTGTTAAGTAGTTTTGCTTCCTCGGAGTTTGTTTAGTTTTCTGTTTTTCTGATATAGGAGGAGAGAAACAAGGACACCAGAAATATTTATGAGAATTTCTCTGGAGACCAGAGAGAATTTATGGTTGTTCTGTGACCCCTGTTTGTGTAATTGCAGGGCTGTTGACCGCCACATTCTACTGGAGAATTATTCGGTGGCAGCCTGAACTACATATCTAGAAAGCTTTTATATGGATTATGAATACGATTAGACAAAAGAATATATTGATATTACTCATTAAACTAATGCAATTTCTATAAGATCAGCTCTAGCACTTCAGTTTTAACACCATTCTGGCTGTTTAGACGATTTCACAATTCACGCCGTAGAATGTCAAGAAATCGAAGTTACCACTTCATTGATGTAGGTCATAATCCTAATTGTCTAATTTGTCCGAAGTTTCCCAAACCGATTTTATGACTTATTCAATGATCGAAAATTTGGAATATCTGCACAAAGAAGTTGAATTAATACTTTATTTTTATGCATCTAATAAATGTTTTTAATGCAGTTAAAGATAGTTTGAAAATAGAGATTTATAAAATACGCTGATGATTTTAATTCTTTGACTGGTTGAATTTGTTGATAATGATCATCAAAAAATGTTTTCTATTCTCTTTTTCAAGTCTGTAAAATCTCAACTTCCTCTGTTCTAGTAATTGGTCTATTTAGGTTCATGGCGAAACTTCTCTTCATATTTTATTTTTGAAATTCTCTCTATTATATCTTGTAAAAGTAGTTTTTAATCGAGCGCGTGACATTCAATTCAAGTCTTGATCATTTTTATATTCACACATATCTTCTATATATTGAATTTTTTTTAAACATATTTATTGATATTTATCAAAATGGTAAAATGCACACATGGCAGAGCGCCATCTAGTGGAGCAAAAATAAACTAAACGTTTATTTAGCTTGCTCCGTGATATTTGGCCAACCCAATTTCTTGATAAATCAAGAAAAGCCATCCACGAACGCGTTTCGCGCTTTTGACGCTCGTCAGCGTGGAGTAGGCTGTAACCACTGCGACCAAAAATATTTTTTGGTCCCAATGGCTTCCCGAGAAATCAAGAAATAGGTATTTAAGGCCAAATTTGCGTAAAGACGCTTAACACACGAAAAAACAATAGAAAAAAATAAAAGATAAGTGGGTCAGGTGTTGATATTAAAAATAAAGAAGGCATCTCCTGACCACGAGCACATGTGCTTTTTGTATATGCTATGTTATATAAAGGTATTATTTAAAATGTTATATAAAAATATTATTTTATTTAAAATGTTATATAAAAATATTATTTTATTTAAAATTATATTTCATAGATAAAATATTCTGTTAAATCGACCGCCAGAGGTCACTCTTCCCATATAAAAACTCGTTGTTGTTCTTCCCCGTTGGTCCCCCCTATTACTCCGCTTCCAGTAATATTCCTACTCTTTTCTTCCACGTGGCATACTATACAGATGGTTCTAAAACCAGAGATGGAGTTGGCGCCGGCGTGTACAGGTTCTCTTGTCTCGATTGTGCACCTGAAATACGTGAATCTCATGTTCTGTCCCCTCATTGTTCTGTCTTTCTGGCGGAAGCCCTTGGATTGGTTAAGGCTCTTGAAAACGCAACCACTTTACCAAATCATCTAACCTTTGGATTCTTCCTGGACAACCTCTCAGTCGTGAAGTCAGTTCTGAACTCTAAGACTGGTAATTACCTTATCGACAGAGCTCTGCTACTGATTTCGCGATTGAATCGCAATGGGAACAGATGCACCATACAATGGATCAAGGGCCACAGTGGGAACGTGGGTAATGACATTGCGGACACACTCGCAAAGCGGGGTGCTGAGTCTGCTGACCCAAGCTGTTACAAACTCGCTCCTTTGTCGTTTGTAAAATCGGCAATCTACGGCCGGCCGCGTGAAGCATGGGAAAGCAGATTCCTCTCTCTAGCTCCTTCTATCCACACCCGCTTTGGCCTTACTCCAATGAGTCTTTTAGACAAAAGGTATGCGTACATCGTCCCTAGCGAGCACATTGTGGTAGGCCTGCTAACGGGACACACGTGGACGGACAGTTTCGCCCACAGGATAGGCGTCATTGACGATCCTTCCTGCCCTTACTGCGACGCCGACAGGGAAGAAACTCTGTCTCACATCGTGCTTGAGTGCAGCAGCCTTGATGCCCTTAGATTCCCCCTTCTTTCCACATGTGCAGAAGAATTAGGGTACACTCCGCGGTCACTCAAAGACTTTATTTTCAACAGGAGCACTTGGCGAGCCTGCCTGGAGTTCCTAAAGGCCTCTGATAGACTTAAGCCACGCGTCCGCGCGGAGGATTCCGATCACCTGAGTGACTCGGACTCCTCACCTCATGGTTAACACCGGTCATTGGCGGCTGCTCGTAGACGTAACTCTGGCCTGTGCCGCTGTTTAAGATCGGTTTCGCGACCTGCCCTGTGTATGTGATCGCCCCTGACGCTGTCTCTGTAACCCAAGGACAGAGGGCAAATGGTTTGGCGATTCGACGGCGCGGGCTGCTCGAGAAATCGACTTACGCAGCGACCCATTTGAACGCGCTATGCAATCTATGGTGTACTTTTCTGGTTGGTCGTCTTAGCACTGGTACCCTCACCAGTAATCTTATCTAAAACTTTAATATATTCATTTTTACAAAAAAAAAAAATAAATAACAATAATAATAATAAATAAATAAAATAAAAAATAATCTATCTTTTCCCATCAGTTGCTGAATCATTCTCGCTTTATCTAATATTCTTTTTAAACAACAGCTGTCTTTCTTTTATTTTCCCTGGCCTGGGGAATCTAACCTTTTTGAACAGCCTTGGTTGCGTGCAGCACCTCGATACTTTGACATTGTGCATTGCGGCTTGTCTGCCTGCTACACCTTTTGTGCTTAAAAAATCATATACTTTAATCATTGCGGTCTGTCTGCTCTCCACGGTCACCCCTGGGCTCAACACCATTGAACCCGTCTCTGCCACCCCCTGAACTCCGCGGATCACCACCCTGCTCCCCCCCCCCCCCGGTCCTCCTCTACATCCCGGCTCTCCTGGCCTCACCTGGCGATGACCCCTGGCCACCCATCCCCAGGCCCCTCCAACTATGCTTTGTATATATTCCGCTTTATGCGTCCATCGGGGCTCAAAAATCATTCATTTTGGTTAGCAGCCCCGTAAAATAAAGATAGTTTCTCTTTCCCGTTGGTCGGCTCAAAACATTTGTACATTATGTAAATAAGCTTTTCATTTTTTTATTCTTACGCCTTAAGCCAGGCAGTACTTTTGTCAAGTTATGTTCTTATATATTACTTTAGCTCAAATAAAACAATCTCTGATCAAAACCATTTTTGTTATTATACTTTCAAGATTTTAGCCACGACTGCATCACCAATACCATATAGTACTAAAAGGAACCAACAAATAACTGCATTACTATAATCCTCAACATGATCTGAAATTCAAGCAGAAAAAACTTTTTTTCTATTATAACATATATATATATATATATGTGTGTTCCTGGCTTCGCCTAGTTTTTACCCGAGTAAAGGTTTGCCTAACAAACATTTGTTAAAACGATTCTAGAAAACATCCAATCCACCTATATATAGATTTATAAACATATAAAATATTGTTATATGCGTTTAAATATATTTTTGAAAACATTTATTAAATTTTAAATAAGATATTTTCTTCAAATATATATTAATATTGAAATGCCAAGTTTTTTTACAACGTCATTGGAATATTATATTACTAAATCCTCCAATTAAATATTGAATTTATTATACTTGGAACATATTTTAGAATTTTTACAATTTATAAATGTAATTTCAATAGATGCCGCGAGAGGCGTGAAAGTAGAAAATTTGCAAATAAAATTTCAAAGAAAATTTATTTCAAATCAAATTCAAACCAGAAACCTTCCCAGTAGTATTATAAATATATAACTTCCTAAAGTTTCAATGCGATTGGATAATCTTACCTTTTTAAAAACATTCATCTTGTAAAAAAGCTAACATTCATCGTGTAAACAAACCACGTGTAAATTATTAACCAATCAAATTCATTTATCGTCGCGACCAGTGCTGCGCCCAAGCGGTAAAAGGCTGAGAACTAACGCTTTTTGGTTTTATATTTTTAAAAAAGCGCATTAACCTTTTTAGTTTTTTTTTGAATAGCCTATATGTTAAACGAAATCTCAGCTACCTACATGCGGAATTTCATAATGATATATTCTGTAGATTTTGCGCAACGCGATAACAAACATCGATTTTGGATTTCATTTTTATAGATATAAGGATTAATTTTTGTTTTGAAAATAGAGCAATCCATATTTAATTCATTAGATAATAAAAAGGTATATATTGATTTTAATTAAATATTTATTTTCTGTTGGCTGAACGCTGAATGTAGGCGACGCTGAGTTTGTTTATACAAAAATGTAATTCCTCGATGAAGGTTGGCGTTCAGCCAGCCGAAATATTGGCAAAATAAATATTTTATTAAATCCAATATATGCCTTTTATTATCAACAACAACAACAAAAAGCCTTTATTTAGGGTCACTGACCCTTTACAGGATTCACCAGAGGTATGCATAAGAACAAAGCAGTGAGACAAAGGAAATAAGGATATAGACAGAAGAAAAAGAAAAAAAAAACAAGAAAGAGAAAGAAAGAAGCAAGAAAAACAACACAAAAAGAGTAGCAGTAAGAAAGTGAGGAGTGAGTGTCACTTGGCCTTCTTCTGAGATATGGACTTGTGGAAACCATAAAACGCCGTAGCAATATACTTATTCTGGGTCATATTGTCAATTATTGATGGAAGTGAAGCACAGAGTTGCCCAGTTTTGAGCATAAGGGTTCTTCTTTCTTCTTTCAGAGCAGAGCAATCAAAAATATAGTGAGTGATTTCATTTTTTAGTTTTGAATTACCTTTTTATTATCTAATATATATTAATATTTTTATATAAGAACACACACACCCCGGTATATTAAAAATCATCATTTTAAAACTTGTAAAGTATGTTGTACCATTGAAAAAGTGTACCATTAACCTTTCATAATAACCGATATGCAATATTTGCATTCCACACATAGATCAAATACACATGCAGATACGAGATAGTACGAGATAATAAACAGGCATATATTGGATTGAATAAAATATTATTTTGCCAATATTCCAGTTGGGTGAACGCCAACCTTTGTCAAGTCATTACATTTTTGTATACACAAACTCAGCACGGCATAGTGTTATAATATCACAGTTGAAATTATTTAAACTCTATAGTCAATCCTTTTGTGTCTTTGCATATTTGCTCTTTGCATATTTTTTCTTTGTTGTAGCATATTTACATAGTTTCAGTTTAACGTATTTGTACTACAAATAGGACGTATGGATAAGTTAAGGAGTCCACTCCAGCCTTAGGAATAGAATAGTCTTGTTGCATTAAACACCTTTTGCTACTGTAGCTTTTAGCTAGACAAATAAAGAATATTTGTCTCAAGTGTAAGAGTAGTTTCGTGGCCCAGAGCAACACGACAAATCCAATATATGCCTTTTTATTATCTAAATATTTAAATATGAATTTCTCTATATTCAGAACATGCAAATCTATAAAGAGAAATGGTACAATTAGAATGAACGCAATATATCTAAATAATTATCCAATAAAGAAAAATCAATTTTAATAATGCGCCCTCACATTTATAAAGATAAACAAATTTAATTTTTAAAAATCTATGTGTTTTTTCATTAGGGTTTGTTCAGGAAATCCTTTGTTCGGGGGGTGAGGCTTTCTCTTTCAGACAGATCAAAAGAAATTTTGAAATTTAATAATTGGGACTGAGGGGGGGAGGGTCTCTAATGAGGGAATTGGGGGTTTGCTGTGAGTTTGGAATTGTGTTTTCTTCATTTCTTTCTGGATGTCCATGTGTACACTTCTATTGGATTAAAGAATAACCTGATATATTAAAAAATTATTTGCAAAATAAAATTTTTGTCTTGAAAATAATTACTGTATAACATATCTTGAGAGGTATCTTTTTAAGGCAATTGATAATTTAAATCATCTAAAAATCACATGAGTACCTTTTTTTCTCATATCGTGGCCTTTTTTAGTTAAGTACCTGTTTCTTATGCCGCTAAAACAACATTCTCCTTTTTAGAAACTTTTATTTAACTTGCTTCTATGTCTGTCGTTTTGTTTGTTCAAATATATTGTATTCATTTTTTAATATACTTGTTGGAATATTACACAGAGTAACAATGGCTATAGATGAGCTCGTGTTTGAAAAGGAACTTGTATGTATATAATAATTTATTTTTTTCCGTTCGCCATTACTCTTCATATTTTTCACCCTCCATACGTCATCCATTTATATATAGACCATCACTATTCATATATTCAACCTTTTCATACGTCATCCAAAAAGTTAGAAATATTAAATTATTTCTCTTTGAAATTAAAAATGATTTTTCATAAATAAAAAGAAACTTATGCGGTTAAACTGGTTGTATAGCTTTATAATTATACGCCGCAGTCATTTATAAGTATAATAATTATTATTTTTATTGTTTTCATGTATAAACATATACCAAGATTTGTTTCATATAATTGCTATTAATAATAAATAATATGTAAAGTTAAATTGGTTACGTCCTTCTTACTTACTTTAATTACAAAACAATACTTACAGAGCACCCAGAATTCTGAAATTTGATATACCTGCTCACACATGATAACAATGCAATTTGACAAATTTACAGACTTCTGGGTGGATGGGGAGATCGTTAATGGACTATTATTTTCATATTTCCTCTGAATATTTGTGATTGATTTTTAATATACTTGCTGGCCACGTAGAAGTCTGGTATTTTAGGCTATTCCATTCCTGCTAATATTGCAAGTGTACAAAAATTCAGAATTCTAGGTGCCCGTAGAAGTAAAGATTAGACTAGAGAAAAGAATTTGCACATTTCCTTTCAAACGAAGGAAATAAGGCGGAGCCGTTTCGTTGGCATAACGAGTGATTGTAGTTCAAAGGGGTCGGTACTAGAATAATTTCTATATATTATTTTAATTTTGCGACCAAGTTTCCAAATGCTTCGGACCAGCCAAGACCTCCTTTTTTCATCGCAGTAAGAATAGAAGTTTGTTTATGTGAATTAGAAACATTTTTGATTTAATGCTTTCATTTCCTAAATAATGTTTTATCAATTTTTTGCTATAACGCATTTCATAAAATAATACGCTGTTTTAAAATATTTTTAATTTTCTTATACACAAGTCTTATACATAAGTAAATATAAAGGTTATAATTTTAATATGTTTATTATTCATATAAAATGATAATATAACATTTATTTATAATTATCAATATTATCAATACATGTGTATTTTATCGTTTTTTCTAAATTAATTTCTTAATCCAAATTTTTAAAAGCACTACTAAATAATTATTACAAAAATTATTATTAATATAATCACAGAACAAATTAAAATGTGTATTCAAATAATTAATATAAATCGTAGAATATTTTAATTTTTATTTTATTATATTTTAACCATGTTTCTGAAATTTATTTTAATTAGCCTCACAATTTTTGTACAAAGTTAGAAACGATGTTACTAAAGTTATTTATTATAAAGAAAATTAAAATTTTCTCTCTCTTTTCCCTACTTTGTACATCCGCCAACAAGGCTAAACAAAGAAGCCACATTAAGCCTAAACTTGATAATGAGTAGAATATGATTTTTAAACGTCGCTTCGTTGATAGCCTGGTTAATTTAGAACAAAAGGTGTTCTAAAAATTACCCTTTAAAACTAAGCAGTCGTTAGCTTTAGCTATTAATTTAAAAGCAAACGATACTAAAGGTCGACAGCCATTTTAAGGTGAAATATGGCCAATTATGTGAACGATTAGCAAGGCTACCCGCTGATGAAAAATCTTTAGACAGCAACGCGTCGAATTTGAATATTTGATTTTTTGCTAATGGCACAGGCATTAGGGCGTTGATGGTGATAATCATTTTTTCCTTTTTATGCAAAAAAAAAAAATGTGGAAGGAAGTCTTATGCTTGTCATTCATGTATGCTTAGATGTCTGCATTCCTGATGGGAAGGCAACTTGGCGCCAACTTTCTAAATCGCAGACGATCTTTTGTACATTTGAGTGGGGTTCGTTTGGAAGGAAATTACTTTCGTAGTTTCTACAGTAGTTCAATTTAAGTTGATTATTTTATCTCGATTATCATTTTGTTTTCTCTTTCCAAGTCTCTAATGGAGTACCCATTTTATTTTAAAACAGTTCAAATTTTAGCTGCTTCATTAAAATATATACCTATTTGGGTTTTAAAGAATACATTTGTATTTTAATGAGTACATTATTGATTCGAATAAAGACTTTCTATTATAATAAAAAATAACATTTTTGATTTTTTTGTGCATATATAAATGTTTTAGGCTATAAGAATTCTTTTATATAAATAGACAGATTCCTTTTGTTCTTAATGCGTTGAAAAATATCGTACACAGGCTTAGCTCATCAGTGGTAAACGCACGCAGAGGTTTCTCAAATTTAATTCAACAGATTGCCAATTTCCCTAAAACGATGATGTTTTTTGGATAAAGATAGATTAAATTACAGATCTCTACAGTAGGTTAAGAGTCAGACAATAATAAATAAGATTTTAAAAGATAGCAATCCATAGATGAATCTTTAATTAAAAAGGCATATATTGGATCAAAATATCATTTATGTTACCAATATTTCAGTTGGTTGAATGCCAACCTTTATCAAGGTGTTATAATAGCCAACTGAAATATTGGTAAAATAAATTATATTTTGATCCAATATATGCCTTTTTAATTAAATGAACAAGATAAAAACAAATAAAACGTTTTTCAAAAAATAAAGACATGATTATAGAAGGTATCATAATAGGAACTTCCAACAATTGATCTAAGTGTAAAATTTCCAAGGTACCAGAGACATCAAAAACAGATATTAAAATGAGGTCGAGTAGACTTGCATGAACATCGTTTAGATTCAAATAAAACGATAGAAAACGCGAAGAAAGAATGATATTAGATACTGTATTTCTTTTGGTCTTCATTTTGTTATTCATTTTATTAATAAATGAGCCAAATATAATTATTAGTTATATTATTACATAACTTTTTTACAGGGCGCATCATATTGGTTACTTTTAACAACAAAGAACACAATAACATACAAATTGATGATGATCCACTCACAGAATATTTCTTAATACGTATTCATAGAAATGGATCATAATATTAAAGTTTAAACACATTATATAACAGATACGATACATTGAACTTCCAAATAGTCTTTGTATAAACTTGTATATTGTATATATTACTAGCGGATGTACCCGGCTTCGCCCGGGTTTTACCCGAGTAAAGGTTTGTCTAACGAACATTTGTTAAAACAATTCTCTATAAACTTATTTTTTAAAAAAGATATATTTTGATAATTTGAAACTCGTAAATTTGAATCTCTCGATAAAGTGAACATTTTTTCCCGGTCCCTTGAAAAATACTCGATAAGTTGAATAAAATCAATATTAATTGGTTCCCTTGGTAGTTGGAAGTTAAAGGAATAGTATCATGCCTTGGAATTGTATCATTATTCTTGTCTCAAATAAATTGCCGTGTCATCCTGAATTTTGTCTTTCCTGATTTTCTACATTACAAAATCATCATTTTATCTATTCTCCCAATATATAGTTGCAGATGAATGATAAAAATAACTTTGACTTGTGCGCAATTAATAAGTAGAAAATCTTACTTTTGATAAATAATCTTTAAGATAATAAACTTAGTGATAATAAAACTTATAGATAAAAAAAACTTGTTATCATCGTCGCAATGGGGGCGCTGCTTGCGAGTTAAATCTACAAATCTGCAAATAACTCTAAGAATATTCAAGATATTCAAGAAATTATTTTTCAAAACCCTAACCGGGGATATACCTAATAATATCCCAAAATTTCACGGCGATTGGATGTATGGTTTTTGAATCTATAGAGTACAAACATACAGACAGACATTCAATTATATATATATATATATATATGAAATGTAAATAATAAAGTTTATCAAATAAAATTTTAAATCTTAAATATAATTTAAATTAAGTTGATATTATAGAGTGAGTTAAGATGGATTTATATATTGATATAACTATATTTAAAACTTTTAATAATAGTAATATTTATATATAAAAAGGAAATTCTATTAGATTAGCAAGCTAAATCTAAATTAATTATATAAGATAAAAGTTGATAATTATTTTTGTGTTTAAGTTAGATGAGATTAAAAAGTTCTTTATATGTATTATATTTATATCTTATTTAGGAGAGAAAAATGTAATAAAAGTAATTATATGTTAGAATAATATGTTTTTATTTTAGATAGAAAAAAAAAAATTTGAAAAATAAAAAGAAAATTTAACAAGAAAAGAAGATTTAACAACGTAACGTCTTTTAGCATCGGCTTTTACCCGTCATTTAGACATACTCTTAAAATAAATAGGAATAAAGAAGAGATTTATAATGATTATATATTTATTTTTTAGTAAAAGAGAGGAAAGAGATAAAGAAAGAACCATACACTTTTATTTCAAACAGGTAGAGAATTGAAAGGTTGTTAGTATTTTTTTAGTTAATTAATAGTTTTTGTAATTTTTTTATATACTTTTTTTTTTTTCCTATATAATTTTAGATTTTTTTTTTCCTAAGAGTAAGAATAATATGAAATAATGTTTTTGCCTAGTTAAGGATAGATAAACATATTTTAAATCTTTGCCTATTAGAAATTATTTTTTGGAACCCTAATGGTAGACCAGGACATTACACAAAAGGAGATTTGGAAAATCTATTGGAGAGAGAAATCTGTGGTACCAGGGCTCTTCAGATGAAAATACCACAACCCATTTCACCCTTACTTCATTATGGATTGATTTCTCTTCGACCATTAAACTGTATAATTAAATTAATATTAGATATCATAGAAGGAGGTTGTTTACTTACTTATTCAAAGTGGCGTCTGCCGCTCCCTCGAGACAGCGCACATGTGTGGATGTAACATCTGTCTGTCAGGGACCCGCGACGAGAACAGTGTCGCGGGTCCCTGACAGACAGATGTTACATCCACACATGTGCGCTGTCTCGAGGGAGCGGCAGACGCCACTTTGAATAAGTAAGTAAACAACCTCCTTCTATGATATCTAATATTAATTTAATTATACAGTTTAATGGTCGAAGAGAAATCAATCCATAATGAAGTAAGGGTGAAATGGGTTGTGGTATTTTCATCTGAAGAGCCCTGGTACCACAGATTTCTCTCTCCAATAGATTTTCCAAATCTCCTTTTGTGTAATGTCCTGGTCTACCATTAGGGTTCCAAAAAATAATTTCTAATAGGCAAAGATTTAAAATATGTTTATCTATCCTTAACTAGGCAAAAACATTATTTCATATTATTCTTACTCTTAGGAAAAAAAAAATCTAAAATTATATAGGAAAAAAAAAAAAGTATATAAAAAAATTACAAAAACTATTAATTAACTAAAAAAATACTAACAACCTTTCAATTCTCTACCTGTTTGAAATAAAAGTGTATGGTTCTTTCTTTATCTCTTTCCTCTCTTTTACTAAAAAATAAATATATAATCATTATAAATCTCTTCTTTATTCCTATTTATTTTAAGAGTATGTCTAAATGACGGGTAAAAGCCGATGCTAAAAGACGTTACGTTGTTAAATCTTCTTTTCTTGTTAAATTTTCTTTTTATTTTTCAAATTTTTTTTTTTTCTATCTAAAATAAAAACATATTATTCTAACATATAATTACTTTTATTACATTTTTCTCTCCTAAATAAGATATAAATATAATACATATAAAGAACTTTTTAATCTCATCTAACTTAAACACAAAAATAATTATCAACTTTTATCTTATATATATATATATATTACCATATTAAATAGTATATATATAAACAATGGAATTCTTTATTTAATTATAAGTTTTAATAAGTTTGTTGTCTCGTTTGATTCCTCTGTTATTAGCGCAAATATTTAAATATCGCGCCTGGTTGATTAATAAATAAAAAACAATGAAATTCTTGGTTGGATCATTTAGTACAGCATAGATAATATTGATTATATTCATAATACTGATGAGGGCCAACAGTCCGAAACGCGGCCGTGGTTAGATTTTCTTGATTAATCAAGAATGGGTATTTGGCCAATTCTGGAATAATTAAAAATCAACTAGAATAGTTGATATTTATTCCGATAGATGTCGCAGGCCATCAGCAACTTTCAGTTGCACGATAAGGAGATGTCTTTTTCTTAATCACATATTAGGTTAAAATTGTGTTAACACTTTTTATTTAAAAATAAAACACTAATAAACTAAAACTCGATAATTTATAAAACTCTTTATAAATTAAAATATTAAATTTTCAAATTCATACTCCTTTGTAACTTTTATTATAAATTGAAATAAGAATTTTACAAATATATATAATACTTATTTATTCGTATTTTCCATTAAGATATGCCTTTATTATAAAATTCAAAAGATTTTCTTATGCATCTCTTATTTTAATTTTATAAATTTCAAACATCTTAAATTATTTTATATTAACATTTCAAAACTCAATCTTCTTTGTACACTAGCAGAGATTTCTGCTGAATTTGATACTACAACACAAAGCAATAACGCGCCATCTATATATATATAATGAATGTAATTCTACTGTCCTATAAGCTTATGTCCATAGTTTTCTGAGATTCCACCATTCAGTGCTGCGTATATAAGCAGAATCGTCCAATACAGTATTAGAGCTCTGAGAAGCGGTCTGGTGGATTAAATTGGCGAAACCACTGAGAGGGTTCACCACTGATAAGCCAAGCCCTCCCAATATATATTTTTTCATCGCAGTAAGGACAGAAGAGGTTTGTATTGTGTATAAAAGAAACATTCGTGCTTTTACCAGGTCTATTAGTATGAAACGCGAAAATTTTCAGTGAATTCAAAAGTTCACCAATTCCATACAACAAAAGATTTTTTATTCAAAGTAATTGCCTTGATTAGCTATACACTCGGACCACCTTTCAGGCAATTTTCGAATTCCTTGTTTGAAAAATTATATTCCTTTTGAGTCGAACCAGTCAACAAGCCATTTTCGGAGTATGTCTGAGTTCGAAAATTCCTGGTTTTTTAGGGCGTGTCCTAAAGATGTGAAAAGGTGGTAGTCCGACGGTGCTAAGTCTGGTGGGTACGGCGGGTGGGGTAAGAGTTCCCAGCCCAAGTCTTTTATGGTGTTTTTGACCACTGTAGCGTTGTGGGCTGGAGCGTTGTCATGCTGCAGTATCAGCTTGTTGTGCTTTTCACGCAATTACGGTCTTTTTTTCATGCAATGCCTCTCTCAAACTGTGCATTTGTTGTTCGTAGCGACTAATATTGACCGTTTCGCCAGGTTTCAGGAGCTTGAAATATACTACGCCGGTCTGGTTCCACCATACGCAAAGCATTGCCTTTTTTCCTAAGCGATTGGGCCTAGGCTTCCGTTTTGGAAATTGGCCGAGCAGGCCCCACGACCTTTGGCGCATAGGATTGCTGAAGTGGATCGATTTCTCATCAGAAGTTACGATTCGGTGCAAAAATGACTTCTTTTCATGCCTGGCGAGCAGGCCTTCGCAAGTTACCAGACGCCGTTCTTGCTGCCTTTCGCTCAACTCGTGGGGGACCTATCTGGAAAGCTTTTGGGTCATTCTGAGGCTGTTTAAACGTAGGGAAACAGAACCTTGAGACACCTGGAGCTGTTTCGCGAGTTTCTCCTGCGTTTGGGTACTGTCGTCATCCAACAAAGCTTGCAGTTCAGCGTCCTCGAACTTTTGGTGCGGTTTTCCACGTGGTTCATTATCAAGTTCGAAATCGCCACTTTGGAATTTTTTAAACCACCTGTAACACTGTGATTTGCTCAGAGCGTGGTCGCCGTGAACTTCCTCGAGCATTCGGTGGGCTTCAGTGGCACTTTTCTTCCAGTTGAAGGCGAACAACAAAACTTCCTGCAAATGGGCACTTTTTGGCTCGGAAATCACCATTTTCCACGGGCTCCAGAAATTTTCCAAGATTTGAATTTTTCTAAAACTCCACACATGCTGATGCCACGTGAGTCAAAAAACAAAATGCCTTCAACAGCGCCATCGTCGGCTCAAATAAAGCTGCACAGCGCCCTCTGGCAGCCATTTTCGCGTTTCATACTAATAGACCTGGTAAATCCTTTCATTTTATATATAATTTGATACTATATCTCTGCTATAAATTAGGACTTACAAGCTGCTATAATCCAAGTAATATCTCAAATAAAGCTCTACAGATTTCTATAGCCATTATTATAGCTACAAAGTGTTATAATAGATTAGCTGAGTTATATATTCCAGATAAATATTATCTTCAACTTTTCTAAGGGTATTCCTTTCTTTAGATTGGACTTTACACTCCTGAAGTGTAAATAATTGACAGTTTATGGGTCATATACTCAACCCATAATATTGATTGCTATATAAAGGCGAGAATTATGGCTTTCCTCCTGCCTTAAACTACATCTATGGGTGTTATATCTTATTTTATTTGAAATACCTACTTCTGCTTATACTGATTGGAAAATAATTCTGCATTTTTATTCTTCGAAAATTTGATAATTAAGGTGAAAATGTGTTCTAGAGAAAATATTTTCTAAATTCTTCCTTTCTTCATAATATATATACGTAAGCATCATTAGATATCATAGGATATAACTATATTCGTTTAAAATAAAATTTTGTAAGAGCATTCATCATTTAATATGGTTACCATTGTTTTTATCCCTAGTACACGTGGTACAGGCTATTATAATCATGGTAAGTAGAAGTTGCCAACTGCTTTTACTGTAAGTGCATCAACCTACGATATTCGTTTAAAATAATATTTTGGTAAGAACATTCATTATTTAATATGGTTGCCATTGTTTTTTATCCCTAGTACACGTGGTACAGGCTATTATAATCATGGTAGGTAGAAGTTGCCAACTGCTTTTACTGTAAGTGCACCAACCTACCATATTCGTTTAAAATAATATTTTGGTAAGAGCATTCATTATTTAATATGGTTGCCATTGTTTTTTATCCCTAGTACACGTGGTACAGGCTATTATAATCATGGTGGGTAGAAGTTGCCAACTGATTTTACTGTAAATGCACCAACCTACCATATTCGTTTAGAATAATATTTTGGTAAGAACATTCATTATTTAATATGGTTGCCATTGCTTTTTTATTATCCCTAGTACGCGTGGTACAGGCTATTATAATCATGGTGGGTAGAAGTTGCCGACTGCTTTCACTGTAAGTGCACCAATCTACATATGTGAAAATCAGTTAAAATTGTAGTTTATATCCTTTTTTATTCATATTTTATTACTTTAAATAATATTGATGTAGTCAAAATATCCTAGAAATTATTCTAAAATTCAAAGATAATAAATGATCACAAAAATATGAATAAATTTTATCATAGAATGTTGAAATTTATATTAATGTTGTTTCCGTTTTTATTAATGGAAGGTGTTGTCAAAAATTTATCTTACTATCAAAGTTATTATTAATATTGTCTTTAAATCATAACTTCAACTCGTTCAAAGATTCAGAGAAAAAGAATGAAGAAATATTTCAATAGAGAGAAAAGTCTAGAAAACAATTTAAGAAACAGACATTTGGAAATGCTCCAATAAGTCATAGATTTGTCATTTGATGGAGAGTTGACGATGTCCTTTGTGCTCCAATGTCATTTGCATAGGCTCCTGGTAATGTTCCTCTTGGAGAGAAGCAGACGAAATGTTCGAATTTTGATTAATGATCGCTAGCTCGAAAACTTTCTCAACGACTTTGTTTGATTTATTGAAATGGGGGCGTTTTCCCCTTCCACGATCATTGTGGTGGTCTTTCTGAATGACTCAGCCCCCTTTCCATCATTTTTATTTTTTTCTGTGAATATTCCAATAAATTTTATCATCATCATTTCTCACTTTTTCTTAACGTATCTCGTAGATATATACAAACTCTCGATTCAAAATGTTGAAATAAATGAATCTTTATATAAAATCTACATTATTAAAGTTACAAAATGAGGTAAAAATACAAAGTGTATAAATAGGCTAACATTTTCATCTCTTTCTGCAAAATAAGAAAAGCCAATAATCTAAAACAATACTTTTATGAATATTATCTCTCAGTAACTCTTCTTTGTAAAAAACATCTCATGGTAATGCGGATTTTGAAATCTTCAATATTATTTATAAGCATGCTATAAATTCATGTTTATTATTTTTGCTCTTTGGCTCTACGATCTAGTATTAACAATCATTGATTATATATGTGCCTATTATAAATCATAGGAAAGTTTGATGCTGCCTTACTCTATGATTGAGAGATAAGGTTTTGATATGAATTTGTGTTTTAATATTGTCAATTCACTTAGCATTTTGGTCTATTAATTTCTTAATACAAAATATTGATTGAATGATATACATATTTGAAGAAACTAGATACTATCATTTGCAAAAATTACTATGAATTTTATTATTTAACGCTCTTTCTATATAATTATAAAAGGCAATATTTAAACACTAAAAATAAATGAAAATACTATATATTATAAAATATATTTTTATTCTATATTATTTTTCTTAAATTTTCTTCATTAAACCATACATATATACTATTGTATGAAGCACGAAATGAAACTGTTTCAAAATATCTCGGATCAACCCACAACACAATTCAAAGTTTGAAATAATTTGAATCTCATTTCATCTTTCGGAAATCAAAATAACCCATGGATAAGCTTCGTGTATAAATATTCTATTATTTAATTAAAAAGGCATATATTGGATCAAAAAATCATTTATTTTACCAATATTTCAGTTGGCTGAACGCCAACCTTTATCAAGGTGTTGTTAATAACGTTGTTGTTGACACACTTTAAAATGTTATAACACCTTGATAAAGGTTGGCGTTCAGCCAACTGATATATTGGTAAAATAAATGATATTTTGATCCAATATATGCCTTTTTAATTAAAGATTCATCTATGGATTGCTCTATTTTCAAATATTATATTATATGTTTTCGGGATTTCAGGGCCTCGATGCTTTTCTTGATGTTATATTCATCAAGTCGCTTTCGACTTTAGGTGACTCTATATATGAACAAATATTCTTCAATTTGATCTGCTATTTAGTCTATATGGTTTTCTCATCAATGCTTGAAACAGATGTGGTTCTGTAATGCTCTTCTACAAGTGGCTCAATTCAAAACACAGAGGAATTCATAAATTACAAAATAATCATAAAACGCCGCAACTCTCTTTATATCAAATAAAAATAATATTATGATTTTTTTTTTGTAATTTTGTCGAAATCCGCAATCCTGTAAACAGAGAAGTTCGTCATTATAATTTTACCCACTGGTAGAAGGGCATCAAGGTTCGAAAGCTAGAAAATAGATGTTAAAAAATATATACAAGAAAATTTATCCTGTATTTTATTTTGATACTAATAGACACTATATCGTATATTAAAATTATAAAAACATCTATGAAATTTTATAAGCTACATAGATCAAATGAGTAAAGATAACAATCATATTATATTTCCATTATTTAATCTTCATATTAATATGATGCTATTCTTAGTATTTAAAGACGATCCTACCTGCCCACACTGCCAAGAGGAAGACCAAACTGTCAACCACCACAGATGCCACGCCTACCACCTTCATTGTCCAAACAGCCATCCTTCTAGGAATGAGTATATTTACTCCTGAAGATCTAGAGAACATCCCCAAGAAAAAACCGGCCTGGTGACATCTGGTAAACTGGATGTCTGATGCCACCAGTAGACGTGAAGTCTCAACCCGGATAGTTGGTGACTTTGGTACGTGGTGGCTTCAGGAATCCTTGTTACTTCAAGAGAAAGAGAGAGAAAGAGTATTTGTATATTTTTCAATCTTTATTATTTCTATATCCATGGGGATTTTCAAATTCTTTTATAGATTTACTAAACTCCATTTTTTAGCTTATCTTTATAGATTTTTAGTTTTACATATTTGTGTGTATGAATCTTTCACATTCTTTTATAGATCTAGGTTTTTGATAAAATATAAAATCACAAAACCAATCTCCGCAAAGGCAGTTTTTATTCTACATATAATAAGTAAAGATTCAAGTGTCAAAATGAGAAAAATGTATTCGATAGACGTTTGAATACATTTATTTTTACCTGATTTCTCTGTTTTCAAATAATATCAGGAATATATTTTATTTATTTTCATTAAAGTTTAATGTGAATATTATAACACTATAGACTCAATGAGAATATTTATAAATTGATATTCATACTAAAGTCATTATTGTGTATTTCAATAAGGGATTATAATACAAGAAATAATTATTTAATCATACACTATATGTCAATATTTACAGGTATAAGGCAAATACGAAGTGTATAAGTTTTATACTCTCTCTGTATATGTGTTCTTTAATGTAAACACCATTACATGTAAACATTGCATGTATACAATATTGCATGGATACAATATTGCATGTAAACACCACATATATATATATATACCTCTACTTGATTTATATAGCTGTTGTTTTTTGTGCATATTTTTAATTTATAAATTAATCTCATAATTTAGTCTGTGAGAATAAAAATATTGGACTGATGACAAAAAAAAAACTGGAAAGAGATGGCTTAATGTTATGTAGTTATGATATATAATTAATTGTGATGTTTATGTAATTTTGATCTTCATTGAATAAAATATATAAAGTTTAAATGTGTTTTAAATTTAATAACAAGCACAAAACACAACTCTCTCGCGCTCTATGTATATACATTATATTCATTTTATTCTTTATTACTAGAGTATGGGTAAGAGATATATTTAGAGAGATTTGTGTATATGATATATATTCAAAAATATCATCACATTTATGATATTTTATGGATAAATATGATAAATAAAAAACATTATATATATTTTCACATCGGAAGTTATTATTTTAACAGATATTATTATAAATATATATATTTCTGTAGAATTTGATGTATGTATACATGGATAATCTCTCTCTCTCTCTCCAAAAGATAAAATTGTTACTTAAAAGAAAACAATTCATGAAAAAATATATAGTACTTAAAATTTATTTTGGATAAAATTGTCATTTTAATATGAAGAAGATTGAAATTATTTATCTCTCAAAGAAATAGCACTAACCACTAAGCTCTATCATTTATATGTTCACTCCTTGAGATGGCAGACAAAATATTTTTTGATAAAATGAAACCTATATATATATTATATAACGAAAGAAAAAATAAAAGATAAAAAGATCAGGTGTTGAAATCAATATTAAAAATGGCATATCCTGACCAGGAGCACATGTGCTTTACAGAAGGCAGAGTGCCATGGATGGCTTTTCTTGATTTATCAAGAAATTGGGTTGGCCAAATATCAGGGAACAGGCTAAACCAATGTTTAGTTGATTTCTGTTCCACTAGATGGCGCTTTGCCTTCTGTAAAGCACATGTGCTCCTTGTCAGGATATGCCCTTTTTAATATATATATATATATGTTATAGAAAAATATTTTTATATCAAAATTTAATTTCATAGATTAAACTTTTCTCTATTAAATCGACCGCCAAAGGCCGCGCTTTTCCTTTATAACCTATTGTTGTTTCCCGAGGCCCGGCTCAAACCATATGTAATTATGTAAATAAGGTTTTCATAGATTATTACGCATTAAGCCAGGCATTACCTTTCTCAAATTGTTTTCTATATTCCATAATCTTAATTAAAGCTATTTCTAATCATTCACTAATTTTATTAATATACTTTCAAGATTTTAACCACGACTGCATTATCATAGCATAATCCTTAAGATAATCAAAATTCAACAGAAAATATTTTTATTTATAACATATATATACACTGCGTGACATTGAAAATGGAACACCAAGAAATAGTGGCCAGAAAGTGGTGAAACTCGGCAGACAGAGAGAGACAGGGACGAACAATAAGTGATCTTTATTTCAAAATGATAGTCATAATACAGAGCGAGAACGGCGTCGGCTTAGTAGCAAGTAGGACCACCGCGGACGGCGATGCACGCAGCAACACGTCTAGGTAGAGAGTCAATCAGAGTACGGATGGCGTCCTGAGGGATGGCTCTCCATTCCCTCTCAACCATTTGCCACAGTTCGTCTTCTGAACGCGGCTGTGGCAAGGCATGCAAACGACGTCCAATGATGTCCCAGACGTGCTCGATTGGTGAGAGATCAGGAGAGTACGGTGGCCAGGGAAGCATCTGTACATCTTGCAGAGCTTGTTGGCTAATGCGAGCAGTGTGCGGTCGGGCGTTATCCTGCTGATAAAGGGCATTGGGTACCCCCTGAAGGTAGGGGAGTGTCACCGGTCGCAGCACATCATCAACGTATCGTTGGGCCGTCATAGTGCCCTGAATACGAAGTAAAGGTGACCTGGAATCATACGCGATTGCGCCCCAAACCATGATTCCACGTTGTCGCACGGTGGGGCGTTCCACAATTGCTGCCGGATTGGACCTTTCTCCACGTCGACGCCACACGCGTACACGGCGACTATCACTGGACAAGCAGAAACGCGACTCATCTGAGAACACGACCCTGTGCCATTCCGTCATCCACGTCGATCTAGCCCGGCACCATTCCAAACGTTGGCGCCTATTCGGTGGGGTCAATGGCAGTCTTCTTAGCGGACGGCATGAGTGCAAGCCATTAGCAACCAATCGACGGGAAATGGTTCTGGTCGAGATGGAATGATCTAGGGTGTCTTGCACATGTTGCAGGATGGCGGTACAAGTGGCTTGTGGGGCCGCCACTGCTTGTCGAAGGATACGCCGATCCACACGTGCTGACGTCACTCTGGTTGCACCGACATTCCTATAAATTGCCACATTTCCTTGTTCCAACCATCTTCTCCACAGTCGGTGCATCGTGGACGCACCAAGGTGTGTATCAGCTGCGATTTGACGTATGGACCAACCTGCCCTTTCCAGTCCGATCACCATGCCCCTCGTAAAAGCGTCTGTCTGCTTGAACTGCCTCCGTTTACGATGACCTGGCATTCTCTGTTATTACACGCGTCTTTTGACACAAGAACAAAATTTCTACAATGATTTTCCTTGAAGAAATAACGACACGAATACTGTCCTTTCTGCAAGTTCCTTCCCTTATATCTTACTCCATGTGTGCACGAGAGCTGCGCATTTTACATCATTTGCATAACTCGGTTAGGCGCGTCTACCCTGAAATTTGCATAATTTTCTGGCCACTATTTCTTGGTGTTCCATTTTCAATGTCACGCAGTGTATATATATATTATATAATCTAAAAATATTATATAATCTAAAAACCTCAAATATTTCTATATTTTAAAAAATATATACTTTATTTTATTCATTGATAATTTTATTTTTTGTTATCATCGTTTTTAGAAAGACTTTTAGTTTAGTTGTTTAGTTTCGTTGTATAATTTTGTTGTAAATATGCGTAGTTAACCAATCAATCCTTTTAAATCACTAATATAGGATTAAATTATAAATTCTATATAATGTGAAAACTAACAAATGTGTAATCTTTCCTCAAGTAATTGAAAATAAAAGCTACTTGACGGTAAATATTTATCTTTTTTTATCACGACTGCACCTCAACCCTTTATCTTATCGATCCTTTGTCTTATCAAGCCTAATCTAACAACAACACAAAATATTCATAACATATATATATATATATATATATATATATATATATATATATTACAAATAATGATAGAAAAACCATCTCTTTCTCTCAGAGAGCTTCTCTCCAATATTAAATTTTAAATTTTGAATAATTCCAAGTGATACCTTTCAAAAGCCTATTTGTCTCTTTCAATTTTTATATTGAATGGAGCACCATTAACCCCAAAATTAATTAATATATTTTAATTCTTCTAAAATCAATCTAAAAATGCTTGACTTGTCATCCATTAACTTGGAGACAGTTTCTGGTACAAATTGCCAAATTGTATTTGGAAATATTCCAAAGCTATCCACAGAGCTCTTTCCAACACAACACATCCATTTCTTTTATTCCATTCTCCAATAAATAACTTCAAGCCAAGTAAGATATTAATGGAAATTATTTATGGCGTATATGTTTTAATGGATGGGAATAAATTCAAGATTAATTCAATTTGTAAAAATCAGTCGACTATCTAGATGCAGAAAAATACACTATCGCCTTTTAAATGAAGACATTCAAGCAATTCATTTTTGTCTATTTCTGCGTATAATGCAACGATTCAATTCAATAAATAAACCACAAAATAGGAATTGATATAGGTCACTCTGTATACCATGGTTTGAATCAATGCCCTAATCAGTACAAAAGTTGTTTTGATTTCAAAACATACCTTTCTCGGTCGGATATGCCGAAAATATGTTTCAGTTAGGTGAAGTGGAAAGAATAATATCAAGCAGAATGCATTGTAAAATTGCGAGACTTTACGAAATTGTAGCCGTTATCTACAGAAAAATAGTCATAGTATATATATGGTGTGAGATCCTGTCGACTCTAGCTATACTGTGATATCCTGAGGGTCTCTCTCATTGGTGTGAAATCCGAGAGGGTCTCTCGCTTTACTGTGGTAGCCGAGAGGGTCAAACCTGTAGTAACCGAGAGGGACAGTCAGGGTGTGGAGAGTTTTCCAGTACCTCTCTGCACCTTGGAAGACCTTTAACAGTTCTCACAGAGTACAGGCAGTCGTGGTCGAGGCAGAGTGGAAGACTTGGGAATGTCCATCACAAAAAACGAAGAGACAAAGTTGTACTAGGAAAGTTCCGTGAACAGATAGGAGTCGAGCTAGGAGCGAAAGATGGAGATTTCAGAAAAGTTCTTATTGGTCTACATGGTCGATGAGGTGGACCTTGGACACAATAAAAATAATTGGTAACTATATTTTCCACTAGGGCGGAGGTCGTATATATCTTTGCTGAGAGGAAGTATTGGGTTTCAGCGGATGCTATAAGGGCGTGGATCGGAAGACATTGTACACTCTGGCAACGCCCTGACATCTTGTAAGCCTCGATTTTAGACGTTTTTGGACTTCTATCTCAATATCTTTCTTCATCTCACTTTTAATCTATTACAGAGTCTTATTTATTCATCCTCAGCCTGTACAAAGTAATTACATATAATGATAATGATGTAATGACACATGTCAATCATGCGTATAATTATTTACAGATGTGTTTCTATTATACATGAAAATCTTGTTATATTATACACAATATGAAGTTGTTGGTTTAAATTGCCATATATATCTATTTATTTATTGAAAGAATTTGGGTCTGACCCTTTCTCAACCCTTAGATGAAATTAATGGAAGATACAATTCTCTATTGTATCTCTTCCACTTATTTTACTTAAATTTTGAATAGGAGCAAGACCCGAATCTCTCAATAAATATATTTTAAACACATTCGGTATGGGATTTGTTTAAATTTGTGTTAAAATATTCAAGAATTGACCCCTTCTGATGAACGATGCCCTCCTTAAGAAAATATTTTTAAAATATCAAAAATGATTTGATATAATCCTAGTTCTGATTAATGACCACCTCCCTAAAGTGACCAAGAGTATCCATGTTTTTGAACGGCTCCTCAAGTGTATTTATATTGCCTCAATGCACTCCAATGATATATTATGTATTTAAAAGTAAATCAATATTCTATTCTCTCTCTCTCTAAATAAGAGAGACTATGCGTATTTATTTACACTAAATGGAATTGCCATCAGGCACTAAAGAAGCAAATTTAAAGTCGGAGCTATCACATCAATTATGGAAGAGTTACCAATTAACAAATCGATTCCATTAACTATTTATCAAATTGTTCCGCGGCCTATCTCTCGACACATGACTTTCCTTCTTTCCTAATTACCGTAGGAAGACATTGTGCTCTTGTGAAGTCACAGAACGCCTCTCTTAGCCAGATTCTACATAGTTTCATTCCAGTGTGATGAAGAAACCCGGTTGTAAGGATAGTGACAAACACGGGAAAGTATTACGTCAAGGATATTCATAACGGTCGAGGAATTGTCAAGAATAGCAAATTTATATAAATTCCCACTATCAGAAATGATTAAGAACAATAGTAAATCCCACAATCAAGGATAACTAAGGACAATGGCAATTCTTACAATCAATTGATAACCAAGGACAATAGCAGTTCTTACAATCAATCATAACCAAGAACAACAGAATATCTCACAATTCAGGATAGCAAAGAAAATAGAAAATCCCGTAATCAAGGATAACCAAGAACAATAGTAGTTCTTGCAATCAAGTAAACCAAGGACAATAGCAAATCTCACAATCAAGGATATAGCCAAGATTATAATAGCAACTCACACAATCAATGACAACACAGAAAAATAGCAATTCTTACAATAAAGAATTACCAAGATCACTAGCAATTGTTACAATCAAGGGTAACCGAGAACAATAGCAAATCTCACAATCAAGGATATAGCCAAGGACAATAGAAGTTCATAAAATCAGGAATAACCAAGATCAATAACAATTGTTAAAATAAAGGATAACCGAGAACAATAGCAAATATCACAATCGAGGATAACCAAGGACAATAGCGGTTCTTACAACCAAGGATAACCAAGAACAATAGCAGTTCTTACAATCAATGATGACCAAGGACAATAGCAATTCTAACAATCAATGATAACCAAGAACAATAGCAGTTCTTACAATCAATGATAACCAAGGTCAATAGCAGTTCTTACAATCAATAATAAACAAGGACAAGAGCTGTTCTTACAATCAAGAATAACCAAGGACAATAGCAATTCTAACAATCAATGATAGCCAATGACAATAGAAGTTCTTACAATCAAGGATAGCTAAGTAAAACACACTTTTCTTAATGAAAAAATAAAACGGACAATAGCAATTCTCTCAATCAGGAATAACGGAAATTTGAAATAATGACAATCAAGGATAATGAACAATAGTGCGATTCACACAATCAGGAATAACCTACAACGAAATTTACTACTTGAATATATTTTCAAAATATAGCCACAACATCAATAATAAATCCTATAAGGGTTATCAAGGAGATAATCAAAATTAACAATGATAAATTTCTAATCATGGATATTTCAGAAGCATTTTAAAAAGAATTAAAGCGGTGGAAGACTCGAGTTGTTTTTGTGGACATGAGGAACAAACCTCAATACATCTTTTACTAGATTGTCCTGTTTTTCAAGACTACAGAATCGAAAATATTTTAATAGTAACAGATTCAAGTAATTTTATTTCGAGTAAAGAAATGTATATTAAATTCAATATATTTTGTAGATATATTTAAAATTAAATAGCAACAAATATATTTTAAGAAACTGATAATTTATATTGTGCTTATTGTACATATTGCCAGACACTTCTTTCTTTTGTACACAGTTCTTTTTTCTAATTTATTTTCTCTCTTTCTCTTTGTTAATATAATATGACTATTCTATTCACGGCCTAAAATATTGTATATATATGAATAGACAAATGTAAAGACACACATGTATGACAGCGCAAGTGTCCCTAGGGGGACATAGCGCTTTAAATTGAAATAAAAATAAAACAATTAGAAAATATAGAATGAGGAATTAAATATCTGTATGTGTGATTATTAATTAATATTATTTTTAAATTAACACACAATAATGGTGATATGTACTTTTGATTCAATAATAAACATTTGATTTAGAAATGTGAATATTTACAAATGGATCCTTGAGATTATGGGAATTGATTCTTCTGGAACTGAGAAGTGGAATAATGAACTTGGTTTTTTTATTTAGACAAAAGGGGGGGAGAAGGTATTGTGGGGGAAATGATTATCATAGGGGACTGGAGGCACTGTGTAGGGGAGTGTGTGCATGGGTGAAAGGAGTGTTCATCAGCTGTAAACTCCCGGGTTCTAATCCCGCAGAGTTCAGAGTTTAATTGCCCCTTCCCTCCCCATCGCGCCAATTATAATACAGTATCTTCACTGAAAGAAGATCTCTTGCTAGATTAACTCACTGAGCTGTAAAATTAAACGTATATTTACTCTCATCTATCAGTGAAAATCTTAAATCAGCATTGGCTGAATGTTATTCGAAAAATTTATATTATTAATTTTAGGTAAATATAGATGAATATAGATAAAAGATAGAGTGAGAGAACGCTTCACGATTTTGCGTGTCATCTTTGTGCAGAGGCCATGCTAATCATCTCTGTATCATTCCTATATTTTAGTAGTTGTACCGCCGAATTGGTATCACAGGGACCATGCTAATCTTCTCTGTATCATTCCTATTGTAGTAGTTTTAATGCCGAACTGGGAACACAGGGACCATGCTAATCTTCTCTGTATCGTTCTTATTATAGTAGTTTTACCGCCGAATACGTATCGTAGGGACCATGCTAATCTTCTCTGTATCATTCCTATTGTAGTAGTTTTAATGCCGAACTGGGAACACAGGGACCATGCTAATCTTCTCTGTATCCTTCCTATTGTAGTAGTTTTACCGCCGAATACGTATCGTAGGGACCATGCTAATCTTCTCTGTATCCTTCCTATTGTAGTAGTTGTACCGTCGAACTGGTATCGCAGGAACCATGCTGATCTTCTCTGTATCCTTCCTATTGTAGTAGTTGTACCGTCGAACTGGTATCGCAGGAACCATGCTGATCTTCTCTGTATCGTTCCTATTGTAGTAGTTGTACCGCCGAACAGGTATCTTAGGGGCCATGCTAATCTTCTCTATATCGTTCCTATTTTAGTAGTTGTACCGCCGAACAGGTATCGCAGGAACCATGCTGATCTTCTCTGTATAGTTCCTATTGTAGTAGTTGTACCGCCGAACACGTATCGCAGAACTAGACTTAAAGTGTGGTTTTCCGCGAAATCGTAGAGTTACAATTAATAAACACAGAAAATATAGAAAAGAATGACAAAAATTTACATCATTTGGGCTTGTCATTAACGGCCAGTGGGGTGACTTCTTTGAGCGAGCGGGGAGATAGCCGGAGTTGCGGGGGGCGAGGGATGACTCTATAATTGCCCTTGTCTTCTTGCCAGATTTTTGTGGGAGTTTCCCATTGTTTGAGTGTTGAATGTTTAGAATATTTGAATTTAACTAAGAGAAAATGTTTTCTGTAAATTGTTGTTGTTGTCGTGTCCAATGAAGAGCCTCAGATGTCGCCATGCATATCTATCACAGCATTCGCAATGTCCACTATCTTGGGTGTGTATACTGTATTGTTGTTGTCGTGTCCAATGAAGAGCCTCAGATGTCTCCATGCATCTTTATCACAGCAGTCGCAATGTCCTCTATCTTAGGTGTTTATACTGTATTGTTGTTGTCATGTCCAATGAAGAGCCTCAGATGTCTCCATGCATATCTATCACAGCAGTCGCAATGTCCACTATCTTGAGTGTGTATACTGTATTGTTGTTGTCGTGTCCAATGAAGAGCCTCAGATGTCTCCATGCATCTCTATCACAGCAGTCGCAATGTCCTCTATCTTAGGTGTTTATACTGTATTGTTGTTGTCATGTCCGATGAAGAGCCTCAGATGTCTCCATGCATCTCTATCACAGCAGTCGCAATGTCCTCTATCTTAGGTGTTTATACTGTATTGTTGTTGTCGTGTCCAATGAAGAGCCTCAGATGTATCCATGTATTTCTAATACAGCACCAGTGGGAGTGAGGAGAGAAGTCCGAACACACTGATCCCCCCTGGGCTCTTGGAATATTTGACCAAATTCTGGTCCAAGTTGACTAACATGGCAATGACAACCACTATCCATTAAAAAGCAAAAGCGATATTTCTATATGTATATTGTTTATTACATACAGTTAAACCTGTCTATAGCGCCCCTTCTTGGGACTCATCAAAATAGGATGCTATAGAGAAGAGGTGTTATAGACAGATCACTTTTAATTTAATGTTTAAAATCGGGCGCTATAGAGAGGTTTAACTGTATATGTAATAATTCGACAAATTTAATAAGGAATTTAGGGCTAGGTTTCTTTTTTACAACTTTTTATTCCTCGAGATTTCGGGCTAAACTGCCCTTCAACACGAAGACCTATAAGTTATACTTCTATCCAATTATAACACACAGGTTAGTTCGAAAGATCAAGAAATAAAAAGTTATTAAAAAAGAACCTAGCCAAATATTCCTTAATGATTTTGTCAAAGAGTAAAAGCAGGAAAGAATCTTTATCATATATGTAATATGTATATTGGGAATATATCAAACCTTACTTTGAAAATTAAACGATTTATAGCCCGTCAAAGGATTCTATGGCAAATTTTCCCCCGAGGATATCACGGGATTTTATAGCAGCGACCCTTTAAATTGCTACTTCTGCAATGCTGTCATCCAAGACAATTTGGTCATTATCTATTCCATTGCTCATTTCTACAGGAAAAGAGACTGGGAATTCACGAAATTTCGGGCTAACTCACTACAATGAACAACATGTATATAAAATGTTTACAACTCTCTTGCTGGATAAAACATTTGTTTATAAATATTTTAAAATTTTCAAGGCGATTGATAAAATGAGGGAAGAAGTGCTCAATTCCACAGACAACGGCTGATTTCTCCCCCTCCCCTCTGAATTGCTTTTCCTCCTCACTCATGTACATATATATCCTTTCAGGGGAATCCCCTTGTAAGATAAAGTGTCTTAATAAAGGTTTTTGTTGTATATTGGGAATATTGATTTTAGGAAATAAATACTGGAATAGAAGTGACTATGATGTGAACACAATTTTAGGATGATGAGAATTGTAAGTGTGTTACAGGAAAATGACTATAAGAGAGTTTGATGAAGTGAAGAGAAAAATGTTTGCGCTGTGATTATTTGTGGGAGGTTGGAAGGTAGAAAAGTGTCTTATTTGAGACATTGATTGACGCAGTTTCTCAACCGTATTTTATCGCGTTTTATTTCAGGTAAATAATTAACGAGATGTAAAATAGATAGCTATATATATATATACAAATATATTCTATTTTTATAATATTGTAAAAATAAACGTTCTTCCCTGATTTATAATATTACTAGCGGACGTACCCGGCTTCGCCCGGGTTTTACCCGAGTAAAAGTTTGTCTAACGAATCTCTCGATAAAGTGAACATTTTTTCCCGGTCCCTTGAAAAATACTCGATAAGTTGAATAAAATCAATATTAATTGGTTCCCTCGGTAATTGGAAGTAAAAGGAATAGTATCTTGCCTTGGAATTGTATCATTATTCTTGTATGGATGTACCCGGCTTCGCCCGGGTTTTACCCGAGTAAAGGTTTGTTTAACGAATCTCTCGATAAAGTGAACATTTTTCCCCGGTCCCTTGAAAAATACTCGATAAGTTCAATAAAATCAATATTAATTGGTTCCCTCGGTAATTGGAAGTTAAAGGAATAGTATCTTGCCTTGGAATTGTATCATTATTCTTGTATGGACGTACCCGGCTTCGCCCGGGTTTTACCCGAGTAAAAGTTTGTCTAACGAATCTCTCGATAAAGTGAACATTTTTTTTCCCGGTCCCTTGAAAAATACTCGATAAGTTGAATAAAATCAATATCAATTGGTTCCCTCGGTAATTGGAAGTAAAAGGAATAGTATCTTGCCTTGGAATTGTATCATTATTCTTGTATGGATGTACCCGGCTTCGCCCGGGTTTTACCCGAGTAAAGGTTTGTTTAACGAATCTCTCGATAAAGTGAACATTTTTTCCCGGTCCCTTGAAAAATACTCGATAAGTTGAATAAAATCAATATTAATTGGTTCCCTCGGTAATTGGAAGTTAAAGGAATAGTATCTTGCCTTTGAATTGTATCATTATTCTTGTCTCAAATAAATTGCCGTGTCATCCTGAATTTTGTCTTTCCTAATTTTCTACATTACAAAATCATCGTATCATCATGATAATATTTAGAGCAGATTGTTGAATTATAACAGATAAATTAGAATATTTATCTTGATTATTTCTAGGCGAAAAGTTATTTCAAAAATTTTATTTGCTAGAAACCTTCCCAGTACTATACTAAATAACTTCCCAAAGTTTCATGGCGATCCAATGAGTGGTTTGGTCTGGCATAAAGGACAAACAAACAAACAGACACACATACATTCATTTTTATATATATAGATGAGATAAATGAGGCTTCTAGGGTTAAGTTTGTTGTCCATTATTTTTATTATTAGGTTTTCAACGTGATAATCCTGTTGAGGTCTGACAAGTCCGAAAGCTTGAAAATAAAAAGTTGAACAAGAAACTAAACCATGGAAGCTTATTTATTTCATAATAATATTGTATAGTTTGACGGAGATGATTGTTTGCACCTCTATGTTAGGTGAGAGCGTTTCTCAATTAAGAGTTCCATTATGCTGGTCGCGTTTATATTTGTTCTATACAAGAGGTTTTTTAATAGGTTTTTCGTATGGTTCTGCAGTTCTTTCTCAGATGGAGTTTATGTTCTAACTTCTTGGCCCATCCTGTCTACTGTAAACATCTGTGGTGATTTGAAGCTCAGCCGAGGTAAGAGTAACAAAGGACATACAGAAGTCACAAGTTCAAAAGACTCTATCTCCTTTAAAAAGAAAAAAAAACAGCGATTGATTATTTTCCACTTCCTTAAGTTTTGTCTATGAGTTTACGTAGAAGAACCTGGATGTTTGAAAACTTGTTTTAACGATTATCGTAATATAAAATAGACATTTCTCTTTCGTTCTTATACTTTGCTTTTATAAAATAAATGTACTAAATATATATATGTTGTAACTCCGAGTAATCCGACGTGTGAATAAACTGGCAGTCGTAGTCGTGAGGCGAAAGTGGTGAGGTTCTTCCCCCACGTAGACAGCAAGAAGCAGAGGCAGGGCTAGATGTTAGCACCAAGCGGATCGGAGACAGCCCACGGGACAGAGATGGAGGCCATGACACAAACCTGGAAGCCTAACATCGAGACAAGGAGAGCGAGCTAGAAGCGGCCTGCGTAGATGAATACACTATATCACATTCTTAGCTAACACTGCTGACCCCGGGAGGGGTCTCATTTTTATTCCTATACATCCCCGAGAGGGGCACCTTCTTGGGCGTCGGCTATGTTGTTGACTTTGCTTCTTAGCTGTCTTCATGCCCACTTCTTTATTGTTTTAATTCTGACGTCATAATTTTGAGTTTGAATTCAAATAAGGATAATATAGATTATAATAAAAAATATATAGCATATCATACAAAATATAGGAGGTAGTGGTAGCAAATAGGAGCAGTATACATTTTAATAGGAGGTTATGATCTTAAAGTATTGACTCTAACTTAACTAATTAGAAGATAAATTTGTGAACTATATTAACAGTGTTATTATAATAAAATTTAAAATATACTACATATATATTATTTATATAGTTATATAGTATTTAATATCATTCCCTTTTTTCTTTCTAGATACAATCTTTATATATATTTATTTTCATATAGAGCTCACACATGAGTTACTCATTGAATCATATTACGCTAATGTGCAAAAACATAAGGAAAAAGGTATTTCATATTGAATATCAAAAATAAAATTTATATGCGAAAATTTGTTAAAATATGTTGTACCAATCTTCATATTAAGATTCGAATAAAACTAATACTATAAACGTTTTTTTTTTTAAATATAATATAATAATAATAAATATGTATGTATGTATGTATTATTTTGTATTTAGATATTTTCAGAAAATATGTAATATATATTCAAATTGCGCTTGATAATCATTCAGTAATTTTCAAATATTCATCATTTTTTGTTTCTTTCTTAACTTGCACACATACACATCTATTATATAATAAAAAGACATATATTGGATTGAATATAATATTTATTTGCCAATATTTCGGTTGGCTGAACGCCAATACGCATACACATCTATATGTATAATCATTATAATTTTTAATGATTATGTATGAAGGTATTTGTAGTTTATTGGTTAGTTAGAAATCATGAGATCGATATTTGGCCACGAGACTTCCTTCCATTAGGCTTAAACAATTAGCGGATAAACTAATCAAGATATGGCTTAATTAAATTACCATATTAAGAAACAAGTTCGTAATGAAGAGATAAGGCTTCTGGTTTTGCATAGAGCACCTACTATTGAAGCAATTTACACAAAAACTTAATGTTCGCTTAATTACTTTAAATTTAAGTTAATTGAGTAAAACAGCAATTACAAGATCGAGTGGCATGTTCTTTGAGATTCCATTGGCTGATGTACCATTAATTCTGGTCTCTTGGGGGGCCGCAACGGTCTGATCTGATTGGCTAGTTACCAAGTGAATTCGTCCGCCATTGTTTTCTTTTTAACATCATTAGAAATGGTTCTCGAAATAAATAAAAAAAAATGTCAGCTCAATTAGAATTCGGAACGAGCATTTCTTTGAGTATTTTTAATTAATGTTAGCATGATCGTTTGTCCCTGAAGATTTGCGATTAGTGGACTGTATCGTCTGCTTAAATATTCAACTAAATTACATTGTTCGTTTGAGGTTGATTGTGAATGATTTTGTTAGTTCTTTTTTTAATGTAAAAATTCTATATTAACTTACGAAATTTAAAGAGATTTTTTTAATTTGAAAATTAGCATCGATTATTATAAAATATGTTAATATATAGAGGTCACGCACACATATAAAGTATAATCTTAAAGGATTTTCGATTTAAACATCATTTAGGTTGTTATTTTTAAATATATATATTAATGTTGTTGTTTCTTAATCTCTACATTAGTGTTTTTGAAACTATATTAAAAATACACACACACACACACATATATATACTATCTTAAAAGTAAAATATATGTGAAAAAAAAATTAAAAAAGGTCAGGTGTTTGTATTAAAATCAAAAAGGCATATTCTGAACACGTTCATATGAACTTTTTAGATGGCAGAGCGCCATCTATAAAATCCAAAAAAAGCATATTCATCTATGACGCTCTGCTATCTAAAAGGTTCATATGAAGGTGGACAGGATATGCCTTTTTTATTTTAGTAAAATATATGAAAATTCGAAACTATTAAAGACGCGTATGATTCTTTTAAAAATTAAACAATTTCTGCTGCCCTTACTGCAATGTAAAAATTAATGGAAGGGCCTGGCTTATCCATTGCAGTAAGGGCAGTAGAAATTGTTTAATTTTTAAAAGAATCATACGCGTCTTTAATAGTTTCGAATTTTCATTACAGATGGCGCGCTTATACATCATAAAAGTAAAATATATTTAATGCAATTATCAAAGTCATATGCAATGAGAGGTACCTTTCCCTTTAAAATGTACAAGTATTATAAACAGTATTAAGACACATGTATTAAACAAGGCATTATAACGGTTATATTTATAATTATATGTAATTCTACTGTCCTCAAAGCTTATGTCCATAGTTCTTCTAAAATACCCATTCCAAGAGTCTAGCTACAGTATCACTATAAAAGGAAGTTCCAAAAATGCAATATAACAGCGGTATGGTATATTAAACTGGCGAAACCGCTGGGAGGGTTCACCACTGATGAGTCAGGCCCTCCCATTAATTTTTCTATTGCAGTAAGGGCAGTAGAAATTGTTTAATTTCAAAAAGAATCTTACGCCTTTAAAATAGTTTCGAATTTTGATAACGGTTTTTACCATGCTCTAACCGCATTTTCTTCGAATTCATAACTTCTTCCTTAGGATGTTAATACGAACATGATGTAATAACTTTAATACTGGCGAAGGTCGTAGAATGAAACTATAATTAAACAGGTTGTCTCATTTTCAAAATTTTGATTTGTTTGATTCGAATTTGCTCAAAGTATTTAATATATATTTATAAAATATGCTACTTTGTCTACTTCTTCTTTCTTATCTCCACTCAATCATATTAGGGTATCAAGCTTTGACAACCATCATGACTGAGTGAAGTAGAATGCGCCTGCCTTTGTCATTATGACTGAGAACACTACTCAGTGGCAGGCCGACTTAGCTCTAAAAGAAATGGCCGCCTCTGACATGAGGAACAGACGCCATGTGCAGCTGCTCCTAACATGGAGTACAAACGCTGCTCATCCTGTATCCCTGGATTACGAGCCCTTACAGGGTACTATCAGCCAGGCCAGCTGAACCCAGGTTTTTTAGTGAGCTTGTTACTGATTCCCCTCCTCCTTTTTCATCCGGGCTTGGGACCGGCAAAGGCGGAGTTATGCTACTTTGTAAAAGTAATTAATAAATACTTTAAAACATTTTATAATTTTGAAAACGTTAATTATTTTCAAACTATAACTAAATATGTGAAAAAAATAGAAAAAATATTAAAAGGTCGGGTGTTGATATTAAAAACAAAGATAGCATATCCTGATCAGGAGCACATGTGCTTTTTAGATGGCAGTGCGCCATCTAGTGGAACAGAAATCAACTAAACGTTGATTATCAACAACAACAAAAAGGCTTTTATTAGGGCCCATTGCCCCGTATGGATTCGCCATACAACAACAAAATAATACAGTCTTTTTTTTCTCCCTTTCCCCATGTGCACGTGAGCCTTTGTTTGAAAAGGGATTTATTTACACATCTGTTCTAAAACTTTCTTCACTACCTCTTTTGCGTATGAATCTATTTACAATTGATCTGTAGAAATTATAGAGTTCTATTGCTATATTTTTCTTTTCTGAAATAATTATCAGCGTCTTCAATGGGTTGCTAAATCTCCAGAAGGTGTTTTTAAGAGTTTTTTCTGTTTCTTCACCTAAATATTTGCATTCTATGATATAGTGGGAGATTTCATAGATATCATATTTCCACAAATCCTGCAGTCAATGTTTTCCTTTTTGATGATGAGAATAACGTTGATTATCAAGAAAATGAGTTAGCTAAATATCAGGGAACAGGCTAAATCAATGTTTAGTTGATTTCTGTTCCACTAGATGGTGCTCTGCCTTCTAAAAAGCCCATGTGCTCCTGGTCAGGATATGCTTTCTTTGTTTTTAAAAATCAAATATTTTCATATAAAGACTTAATATAGACTTTTTGAGGCTGCATACCTTCTTGAAATCATTTTCATTTAAATCAGGTTTCAGATGAGAATACAATTAATTTTTCTCACGGATTTTGCTTATGTTCATTGTTGTAATGTGTATGAGTTGTCTGAACAAACTCGCTACGACTTACAAGCTGAACTGAATGTTTATTCAATCTAGCAATCTTCTTATATACAAGATAGAGATAAAAAGGAAATAATTTACATAAGTTTAAAACAATTGACAAATGGAATAATTTTGCATAGCCAACAATAGGTAACAATTATAACACTTAACAAAGGTTATTTACATATCACAACATGTTTCCCCTCTGGTACAACAATTAAAGAATGTCACGAATCTAGACAACCATCAACAATCAGATCAGGCAAATCAAAAGGCGGTTGACATGCCTCCCCTCTGTTTAAAAACCAAATCTTTGTGGTTTTCTTAACTCTCTTCCAAACCTTGAAAACCGGGGCCTTCCGGATGGTTCTGGTGCAATCCCAGCGGATGTAGTCGCGCCTTCCCTCTGGTCAATATTGGTCTCTTCACTTGACCGCTGTATCGGGGCTGTGGATGACTCGCCCATCGTTGGACTGTAGCACTGCGGATGTTGAGCTTCTGGGGAGGCGGTAATTGGTTCTGAAGACAACTGGCTTTTCTCGTAGCCTCCATCCCTTGGCCTAATAAATTGTTGATTTCTTATCAACCTATTTCCCGATGGTGTCACAACTTCAAAGCTCTGAGGAGAATCAGCCTGCGCTGAAATCTTCACCGGTGTCCATGTCTCCCTTGGATGTATTTGACACCATGCATCCTCTCCTACATTGACCTTGGGATAGCTTTTACTATTTCTGTCATACTGCTCTTTCATTGAGCTCTGTCTTTTTCTTTTGGCATTCTCTATACTTCTCCAATTAGTTTGATAGGGTCTATATAGCGGTGTAATTCTGGGGATCTGACATCGAAGGCTCCTCGATAAACATAACTGTGCGGGTGACGGTAGGTCATTTTTTGGTGTATTTCTATATGCCAGAATAGCCAGATATGGGTCGGACCCTTCATCTCTACATTTGATTAGTTGATTTTTTATTGTTTGAATGTTTCTCTCGGCCAGACCATTAGATCTATGAAGGTGTGGACTTGAAAATAGCTGTTTTATACCCCATCTTATACAGAAGTCAGTCATAATCTCTGAGCGAAACGGTGGTCCATTGTCGGACATCATGGTTTCCGGAATCCCGAATCGTGCAAATGTTTCTCTCAATTTATTTTTTACATTAATCGCCGTAGGTGGGTCCAATGTAAATACCTCCGGGTAGCCACTATATCTGTCGACCACTAACAAATGGGGCTTTTTCTGAATATAAAATATGTCCAATGATACTGTCTGCCATGGATAATCTGGAACTGGGAAAGGTTTTAACGGCTGCCGTATTTTTGATTTCTGATGTTTTTGACAAATTTCACAATATTTTACTTTTTCAGCAATGTCGATGGACATTCTCGGCCAAAATAAAGATTCTCGCGCCAAACCCTGAATTGCAGATATCCCTTGGTGCGATTGGTGCAACAAATTAAGCATAGCATTCCTTTGTGTCTTCGGAATCACTATGGCCGATCCTATACATAATAGATCATTCCATAAGTACAAACGGTGTCTGAAATCGAAAAATATTTTGGCATCTTCATCGACGTCTTTTTTGCATATAGGCCATCCCTCAATCACATAATCGATTACTTTAACCAAAGCAGGATCCTCTCGGGTATCTTTCTGCATCGCTACCAGTTTTTCGTCCGAGATATTAACACGTACCATCTTGACCATTCTTTTGTCTTCAAGAAAAGGCGTTGGTAGTTCGTCCATGGGGTGAGTATCCCTGGATAGGGTATCAGCCACAATCAAGTATTTTCCTGGTTTGTACTGCAATTTGAAGTCAAATGCTATAAGCTTCATTACTAATCTTTGTAGACGCGGTGATATATCACTCAGCGGTTTTTTGACTAGAGGCAATAAGGGCTGGTGATCCGTCTGGACAACGAAAGTGTGTCCTGACAATAGATATTCGAACTTTTTGCATCCATAATAAACACTCAATAACTCCTTCTCAATCTGAGAGTACTGTTTCTGCGAGTCGCTAAATGACGCGGATGCGAATGCTAGAGGTCGATCTTCCTGTAGCAGAGCAGCTCCCATTGCATCTTTGCTGGCATCACACTGCAAAATCAGCATCTTGCTTTTGTCAAAATGTGCCAACGAAGGAGCATTCCTCACGCATTCCTTAATATGATCGAATTCCCCATCCTGTTTAGGCCCCCAATGCCAGACAACATTCTTTCTTAAGATTCCTCTTATATTGGATGTGGACGCAGCTAAGTTTGGAATGAATTTTCCTAAGTAATTATAAAGACCCATGATTCTTTGCAGCGACTTTTTATCCTCTGGCCTTTTAAAGGTAATTAATTTATCAATCTTATTTGGCTCTGGATCAATTCCATTTTGTGATATCACATGGCCCAAGAAACGAACTTTCGTTAGACATATTTGAGCCTTTGTTAAATCAAATTTGATATTTTTTTCTTTTGCTTTTTCTAGAATTCCCTTTAATTTTTTATTGTGCTCTTGAATGGTATCCGCATATATCAGCAAATCGTCTACATATGTAATATTTTGAAAGCTATCCCTAAAGATATTCGTCATTTTCTCAACAAATATTTGTGCCGATATTTTCAAACCAAATGGCAATCGGTTATATCTGAATTTGCCAAATGGCGTGGTCATCACCAACAGATCTCTGCATTCCTTTGCAACCGGAATATGCCAATAGGCTGATTTCACGTCTAACACGGTATAATACTTAGCTTTGGGTATCTCGTGCAATAGTTCAGCTGGAGCCGGAGTCTGGAAATGTCTTCCCACAAGAGCCTCATTTAATTTCCGAGGATCCAGGCATATTCTGATTTGACCAGATTTTTTTTTTACAACGACCATAGGATGAGACCACTCTGTTTCATGATATATTTTTGTTACGATTCCTTGCTTCACCATCTTTTCCAATTCAGACTGAACTTCGGCTCCAAGGCTTGTTGGGATGCGCCTGGGAGGGACTTGCACAGGAGAATATTCAGGCTTTGTGTAAATCTTACATTCCGAGTTGATTAATCCTACTCCTTGAAATACTTCGTGGTATTGTTCGAGGATTTTTTGAGTTTCAGAACACAATTTCATTTCATCCGTGTTTATATGATTGATTCGCCTCAAGATTTCAAGCTTCTCGCAAGTATCGCCCGTGATAAGTGTCTGCGCTTCTACATCGGCTACGATAAATTCAAACATTCCTTTCTTTTCACCATATTGGCATAGCACATTGCATTTGCCGACGATAGGCAATTCTGTATTTCCATATGCGAACGCCTTTAATGACGTGGGTCTGATTTCTGGTCTTGATGGCCATTGGTTTATTACTTTATGAGGAAGCACATTTATCTGTGCGCCAGTGTCCAAATGTACCGTGGTCTTCTTGCCATTAATTATTATTACCGCGGACCACTTGTCCGACCGAACAGTCTTTACAGCAACCTCATTAAGATTTATCTCGTCACAGGATTCTTCAGCTTCACTTTCCGCTAAGAGATTTCTTATACGTTTTGTTCGGCAAACTACTGAGAAATGATTGGTTTTTCCGCATGCATTACATTTCTTCCCATATGCTGGACACTTTCCATACTTGTGTCGTTGTCCACACCACTTACATGGTTCTATTATTCTTTCTCTTCTCGGGTTTATACCGCTTGGTCCTGCTTCTGCATTTTCCATTCGAATTGTATCTTTCACCCAATTACGTTTTTCAATTTTTTCAATCATTTTTTGCTCATTCAACGATGCTACTTGTGAACATGTTGACTCGGAGATCACAGCTATCGAAATTGCCCTTGGTAGTGTCAACTGTGGATCTTCTAACAATTTTCTTTTCACTTCTCGGTCAAGTATTCCAATTATAAGGCGATCCCTTATGAGAGATTCTGTTAAATTCTCGAATTCACATTCTTGTGCCAGATGCTTTAATTCTGTGACGAATTCCATGATTCCCTGCTTTTCCTTTTGTACACAGGTAAAAAATGCATTTCTCCTTTGAATCGTATTTTTGAAGGGCTTAAAATGGTTCGTAAGCATATCAAGCATTTCCTTTACATTTGGGTAGGTATCATTTTCACTTATGTGAAATGTTTTGTATATCATCACTGTTTTCTCACCAGCAATATGCTTCAAGATTGCTCGCTGACGCACCAGCGGCATGCTTTCTAAATTTACCGCTATTGCAAAAATTTCAAACGACTCTCTCCAGGTTTCCCATTTTTTCTCGTTGCTGTACGGGACAAATTCCGCCGGCGGCTTGATTCCTTCCATTCTATTCACTGTTGAATTAATCTGTTTTAATTCGATACTTTTGTCGGCTGCGCCATGTTGTAATGTGTATGAGTTGTCTGAACAAACTCGCTACGACTTACAAGCTGAACTGAATGTTTATTCAATCTAGCAATCTTCTTATATACAAGATAGAGATAAAAAGGAAATAATTTACATAAGTTTAAAACAATTGACAAATGGAATAATTTTGCATAGCCATCAATAGGTAACAATTATAACACTTAACAAAGGTTATTTACATATCACAACATTCATATCAATAAAGTTACCATACAAACAGCCTTTGGCAATTTTATATCCTTGAAGAGTATAGGCGATTTGTCCGCTCGGAATATTGTAAGATAAAGAATAGTTTATATCCAAAAGAAGTATTCCATATTTAATACACTAATGTGTTTGGAAAAGTAAATAACTACATAAAATATTTTTTTATTTAATTCACGACGTTTCAGCGACTCGCTATCGCTATCTTCAGAGGAATGATTACTTTGAATATTTCTTATACTTATATACATACACGATTTCTAAAATACAGCGTCACGTATCTGCATATATCGAGATATAAATGGATGATATAGCTTTTTATTATTCAAAACAAACTTCTCCAACCAACAAACGATATTCAAAAATCAATTTCTATATTAATAAAATGGAAATTTCATAAGTGGACATCACTAAAAACTTTCGTTACAATGCATCAATTTCAACCAAATTTTCAACATTTATGTAAAACGAGGTGGAGCAGGTTTTGCTTAACATCAAAATATATTTCCTAACATTAACATGCGTAACTTCGCTGTTATCGATTAAATACAAAAAAAAATCAACAGAGTTAATTTTATTTATATATAAATACAAAATTAAATTTCAACAGAGTTAATTTTTTTACATACTAGCTAATAATCTCAATCTAAAAAATATTCGAAACAAGCAATTTTAAGATAACACCATATGTAAAACAGTCGGCCAAGAAAACAACAACGATATTACATCTTTCTCACATATTCACACACAATCTTGATTAATAATTAAAACTAATCTTTAACATTGTTTATTATACTTCAACTTTTATTTCTACATTTGTTTTTAAATACCCAATTGTTTTATCATGTTTCTAATTTCGCCTAACAAATATACAAATTTATAGTGACCAACATATGCAAATTTTATCTTTGTTTTTATTTAACTTGATATCGTAAACATAACATCCATTGTAAGCATTTTTCTGTTCACCTTCCGTGGTTTCTCTTTTCTCTGATAGTTTTTAGGTGTAGTATATTTTCTTATTACTAGACTACAAACATTCCCTCGAGAAAAACCTGGGCGAAGCCGGGTACATCCGCTAGTATATATATATATATATATGTCGTAGTTGCCAACTATGGACTTCATCAATACAGAGGACGCTAAAATTCCTTAACATTACAATATTACTAAAGTACGATAATATATCTTAAAATATGTTTACAATAATAACTATTATACGACAATAAGGGCGATAGTGACCACATAATTGTTTATTATATACTATTATTGATCCATCGAATCTGACAAAATTGCGTTTTATTTGGTGAAATGGTAAAAACAATTTTTAGCCATAAGACATGCTAATTTTGCAATACAATAATATTCCTATGCAAAATGTACACTTCCTTTGTTTAAATGCATTTAAATATTGGAATTATTTTATTTTATCCGTGAAAATAATTGCACAAATTCAAATCAATAGATTGTGTGTGTCAACATGATTAATAAAATTGAACAATAAGGAACTAATTTTATTGACTTAGAATAGTCTATATAGTTTGTCTATATCTACTTCGTGGCATCTAAAGATAATGAGCCAAGACCAACAACTACGTTTAATTATGGGCCCAACTTGGCAGCTTTGAGAAATCTTCTTTTTTGTTGTTCCTTCCTTTTGTCTTTCGGCAAAACAAATTCAGTAATTGCCTAGCGAGAGATAAGCCGGTCTCAGCTTCTTATCTACTTTGACATCCGCCGTTTGTCACTTTTGTTTTTAAAACTGCGCGCCAATAACTTCATTTTTTGGCGCGAACCCCCTTTATCGAATCAGTGTTGTCAGCTTGAATCAGGATTTGGAAGTCTTCTGTGATTAAATAAATAATTTCCCTAGACTCTCTCTTTTCTCTCTGTATGTAGTGATTAGTTGTAGCACGAGATTAATTCGAGAAGTTTCTCTTTTTTTTTCCTCTCTCTTTCTCTCTAAGCAATCTGGTAACATTGTTCTTCAAATATCATCATTCTTCTGTGATTAGTATGAAATAAATAAATATATTTTGTTACATTGTGTTTTTAGTCCTAATATTTTGGTTGATATATTAGCAATATTTTTTGGTATGTTATAATGCTAGATTTTTGTAATTGATATATATTTTATATTTTCTCTAATAATAAATTCTCTAAGATTATTTAGAATATTATCAGATATTGAAAAGCATATTTGAAATTTGAATATAAAGATATATGTATTTTTTATTGAATAGTTTTGCTCTCTCTCGCTCTATTAAGCATTAATGCCAACAATTTATTAACCTAAATCTAAATTCGTGATTTGAAAAAATAAATTTGGAGAGATATTTTACTTATTTTTAAAGTCAGAAAATATTTATGATAATATTGCTGCATCATGTTTGATCAGAATATGGATACTTCGAATGACTAATTGACCATTTGAGTCTTCTAGTCCTACACCATAAGGTCATACCAAGCAGACCGAAAGATCAAAATCTTCTTCTTTCTTATCTCCCCACTGGGTAAAGTAGAATGCGTCTGCCTTTGTCATTAAGACTGGGAGCACTACTCAGTGGCAGGCCGACTTAGCTTTAAAATAAATGGCCGCCTCTGATATGAGGAACAGAACAATATGCAACCGCTCCTAACATGGAGTACAAACGCTGCTCATCCTCTATCCCTGGATTAGGAGCCCTAACAGGGTACTATCAGCTAGACCAGCTGAACCCAGGTTTTTTAGTGAACTTTTTACTGCTCCCCCTCCTCCTTTTTCATCCGGGCTTAGGACCGGCAAAGGCGGAGTTCACTGTGTCATTGAACCAAGCAAGCAGCAAACCACCAGAACTACAACATAAGTAAGTATCCCCGGGTCCATGGAAGGAAGGGAGAGAGAGAGAGTTCAATAGAAAAGAGAAAGGTTAGACTGAAGGAAGATATTTCATGTTTATAAAAAGAAAAAGATTTTTGATGAGTTTGATGAGAAGAAACTAAATTCTTTAGAGGAATATCCACTCGAACAGAACACGGGAGAAGCCAGATTATCATTTTTATTAGGCAAGAACTATATATTTATCGAAATATTCACTCTAGCAGCATAGATATGGACCAGCTACTTTTCCAGCTAAACCGCTATTAGGCCAATTGTGAATATTTGATTTGATCATATTTGGATCTTATGTAATCAAAACCCGGCCTGGACTGACGAGGGGGTCATTATCCCGAAAATATGGTCTCTAGGCGAACGTTTCTCAGTTTGTCAAAGTTGGTATTGTGGCTTTGTCAACGACTTGAGTTCGCTAGTTTGTGTAAACGGTCAATAAATATATTTATTAAACATAAAGAAGGCATATCCTGACCAGGAGCACATGTACTTTTTAGATGGCAGAGGGCCATCTAGTGAAACAGAATACAACTGTGGTGGTGGTGTCTTGTCCTTGGAGCAGATCAGATCGGTCCGTGTACCCTGATCACAATACCAGCCAACAAAGGTACAGAAATCAACTAAACATTGATTTAACCTGTTTCATGATATTGGCCAACCCATATATATGAAACGCTCTTTTTACAATGTTCGCTGACGCTTAAAGTGTTGCTTGCAATGGTGAATTGCATTGAGCGAATTGCAAAGGTATATTTGAAACCTATTTAAAATTAAATAAACAATAAATATCTGTTAATAAAGATAGTTTTTTGAAAGGTTACAGCCACATCTTTTGATATTATGGAGTGCCACCAACTCTGGCAGTCGGGCTTATGTATAGCAATCGGGTTTTCCAGAAAACTTTCTTATGGAACTTTCTCGAAGGAAAAAGTAGGAAAACATGTTTACATATTACACATGAATTTGACATGTATAATATGTATGCGTCCAAATTAGGGTTTTCAATCATATTTTATAATTATCACAGCTATTTTTAAAATTCTCTATGTATTTTTATACAATTGAGTTAATATTTAAATCCTAATAGGAATTTTTACAAAATTTATAAAAAAAAGTAATATCAAAGTCAACAAAAAGAATACAAAACTGTTTAAGGATTTAAGTATGCTGTATTTAAATATTTAATTGTCTTTTTATATTTATATTTATACCTTTTTTATATTCACAAAAACATATAGGATTTTAAAGATAAAAAATATATTGAATATATTTACCTTACTTGAAAAAAAAAAGGTTTCTAATTAAGCAATGAATAAATAAAAGTATTAGTTTAAAACAAGCATTATACAAAATGCGACATAGAAATAATAAAAATTAACTCTATAATATAAACTCTGTATTTTACCTGAATTGTTTTTATTTGTTAACTATATCTTCAATATAAATTCTGTTTCTAGTATATTTTGCCAAGAATTGTTTTTATTTTGATAAATATGAAGTAATATATAAGAAAAATAATTCAAAAGATCACATAGGCATATGCAAATATTCTTCTAAATTATCATTCTTTTTATCGTCTGTTTGCTATTAACCTCGTTCTAGAAACTTCCAAATGGAGAACTAAACGCGAGATATTTATTGAATTGGAAACAAAAGATTCAATTTAATCCAAACGATCATAAATCACTAGCCAATGGACGCCAAGCGTGATTTGTGACGGCTTCTTTGATCTAATTTTGAAGCAGCCGAGTGGGGACAAAATAAAAATGGCGTCGCTCGCTTTAATATACGCAGGTCTGTCCAGTGGGGTGAAATACTTTTTGAAAATATTTAACCAATATTGTTTGAACGGTGGCACGGTGGGTGAAATATTAGGACAGGCATGCTCGCAAAAATATCGACGGATTTATTAAAAAACAAAAATATATTCTTTTTTTCTTTCTTAATATTATATTTTCACGGGATATGTTATAGATCATAGCCAATAATTATTCATAATTTGTTTATTATTTTAAAGATATCAATAATGTTTTAAAATATTTTCTATAATTTGATCTCTTATATTTAATGAATTATAAGTTTGTTTGTAAAAACTTTTGATAAATATATTTTTGACGCGTTTGGAATAAATATATAATTATATTTTGTATATATATTTTATTAGAATATCTTTGTTTTTATGACTATATGAAAAATATATGAAGAATATAAAGTAGAGAGTTTTATAAGATATTTTGTATATATCCAAATATATAATAAGTTGTTTTTGACTATAATAAATACCAAAATGTGAAATATCAGCTTCATTATTAAAGTTTCTGTATTCAATATATAACAATTTAAAAAGCCCCATATTTAAATTGCAGCTAAAGTTTGTTTGAACTTAAAGATACATATTTTATATTTAAAATATACTATAATATTTTAGAGAATGTATTTTAATATTCTATTGTTTTGTTTATTTTCTTTTTATTACACCGTCTTAAATAAATGTATTTATTACACTTTTTTATATATGAAAAAAAAAACAATGGAAAAATAAATGATAAAAAGGTCAGGTATTGATAATAAAAATAAAAAAGGCATATCCTGACCAGGATCACATGTGCTTTGATTTGGCGCTCTGCCTTCTGAAAAGCACATGTGCTCTTGGTCAGGATATGTCTTTTTTATTTTTTACTATTTTATATAGTCTGGTAGTTTTATTTTCCCATATATGTCAAAAGTCAAAGATTCACAAGCATTTCTCTGATTCATTGGTACATGAGAGTTTGGTGTAGTTGTACTTTTAGTTCTAGAGTTCATTAGAAATTTTGGGAATCTCTCTCTCTCTCTATATATATATAAAGCCAACGTACATATGTATATATGTTTGTCGGCTATCCACGTCTTCAATACGTAACTAATCTGGCTGAAGAATTAACATTATATATAGAATTGAGTTTGGAAAAACTTATAGTCATATTTTCATGTCTCTATCTCGAATATTCTTGAAGTAATTTACAAATTTGCCAATTTCACTCTCAACCAGCGCCCCACTGCGGCAACTAATAATATTACGTCAAGGACATGTGCAGTGACCGAAGACGGAGATAGTTCTCGGTTTTGGCAGAAAGCTTGTGTAACTTCAATACAAAAGGATTTAGTAATTAAATTTTAAAATATCGTTCTAAAACTTTACATTTTTGTTTTTATATTTTAAGGTAAGATCTTAAAATTTACCAAAATATCTAATGGTACATGGTTTAAAGGTTACTATCTATTAATTTAGAATATTTATATTTATGCTATATTTTCAAATTTTGTTGTCAAATTATGATTTCTATTACCACGTTTTAGAATGTTTGATATTAATATTTTGTTTGTATTATATTCCATAAAGTGTTTTATTTCAAGCATTATTTGTAGGGCAAACATTTGTGCCCTGCAACATTTTTTACATAGGCTCTCTGGTAAAATGCCTGGGAGTTACCTGGTTATTCAACTGGTATAGTTATAAAATGAAAATGATATCTAGAAGAGATTCAGTGATTTTTATGTCTCATCACCAAGACTCTATATAATTCATTACTTATTGATTGATACCCTTATACCTTTATAGTTATAAATTCAACTGCTTTCTATCGATAAAATTTGTAATCATTATTTTTTATCATAAAGATAGAGGTTGCCTGGCCAGCATTCATATTTCTTCAAATTAAATATATTTCGGCCATTAAATCTTTTTATTATCTCGATATTTCGACAAAAATATTTTGTCATCGTCAGTAGCGAACTAAAATTTAAGCGCTTTGCCAAATTCTTTAATTTTTGTCGAAACATCGAGGTCATAAAAATGTTTACTGGCCGAAGTATCTTTAATTTTAAGAAATTATTTTTTGGTAATATTGTGTATTATGTAATGAATATTATTAAATAATATCTCTGTTATATTCTCGATGGCATGTAGAATTTAGGAAAAGCAAGTAGGTAACACAAGATGATAGTTCTTTATTTCGTCTGACTTATATATACATGATGATGATAAATAAATATATCACAAGTCAATAACAACAATACTCTGTTGTCTATACACAATAATCTCTCTACATAACTTAATGCAATGATTGAAGTTATTAAATGAGAATGCTTGAATCTTATAATTGTCTATTTTTTTTCAATTTTGACTCTGATACGAGTCTAAGATGAGACATCTTTAAAAAAGAATCTTGCTCTCATTGTTGTATGATACTTATCATATAGTGTTAACTTTTATACATAATCTTTCCTTTTATTTTTTTCTCTTTTCTGAGGGAGGATTCAGTTTCTTCCCCTGCTTCTCATTTCTTTTTAGATTCATTTCTAACAGGAGAATCGTCTGTATAAGACGGAATATCTTAATAAAGGCTTGTGTATGTGCGTATAAAAACCTTTAACTGGCCAAAGTGTCTAATATTCACAGAAATATAGAAGAATTGTGTTCAAATCTGAAATATGTGTGTAATTTCTACGATTACAGAAGCATATTTCTATATTTTTGTTGAACTATATCACCAATAATAAACCTACAAGTACAGATACTATATAAGTAGAATCACAATATATAATAGTTGTGTAGCGATCTGGTGGATTAAATTAGGGATAATACTGGGAAGATTCACCACTGATAAAGCCAATCTTTCCCAATTCTTTTTAATATTCGATTCACTAATTCTCATGCTACAGCCTCAAAGGGGCGAAAGGTTTGTAAAGAGATAGCATAGTCGAAGGGTCGGGAGTTTAACTCCTGGTAGGGCCACCCTGTGCTACACACCCGGCTAATGTAGGAAGGTATCAATTGGTAGCGTCGGTTTTCCATAGGAACGGCTAAAAAGGGCGTCTACACTCCATGTCAGGAGACCAAAAGAAGCAAAGTCACACTGAGTGGTACTTCCAGGTCTTCAGACCAACAGCAGGTGCACTCCTCTTTCCTTCACTATGATTTCTACATAGAATATCTGAGACAATGGAACGACGTTTAAACGACTTGTGGAATAAACAACACCAACACTAATTGCTGAAGTCCTTTTTTTAATATAAAAAAGCAATGGCATTGTACAGTATCATTCTCTACATAGAGCTCCATGTGTTTTGTTCACTAATAAATAGAAGATCAATTTCAAAGAATTCTAATATCAATAAAGACTGTACTCTTTCTTTCTTATTATAAAAAAAATGATAAATTTGAAAAAGAACTCTTTTCCAAAGTTCAATAACTTCGACAAAGAATTGATGACTAATTCCTGTTAAAAGGATC